>LQNS02000211.1:33812102-33842567 GCA_001587735.2 Parhyale hawaiensis
CACCATGCTTGCAGCCGATACACTGTCAAAACTGTCACGGCACTGCGTACATGCACCCGCATCGCGCGTACACAATTACCATCAGTTACCATCACCGAGAATGTCCAGGGTTCAGACTAGTGCAACCGGGACGCAGGAGTCTGAACCCTGGACATTTTTTCTGCGCAGATCGTGTGCGCGTGAGCGGCGTTCACGTTGGTGAGCCGCGCTGCCCGCTGTATCGCTGGTTAAGTTGGGTTAGGTAATGTTAGGTAATGTTAGGTAACGTTAGGTAGCATTAGGTAACGTTAGATAACGTTAGGTAAGGTTAGGTAAAGTTAGAGAGGTTACATCGGGTTAGGTTGGGTTAGGTTAGGTTAGGTAAGGTTACGTTAGGTTAGGTAAGGTTAGGTTAGGTTAGAAGGTTAGGTAAGGAGGTTAGGTTAGGTAAGGAGGTTAGGTTAGGTTAGGTAAGGGTAGGTTAGGTTTGGCTAGGTTAGATTTGCCTAGGTAGTGTTTATTTTAGAGATGGCACGAGCAGGAAAGCTTACGTGAACGCAAAATGTCCAGGGTTCCGGCGAGTGCAACCGGGACACTTGATATAAATAAAAGTTACCGATATCAAAGGATTAAATTGCTATATATACAACCCTGCAGTGCTTTCAAATCGCGTAATGCACTTACGTATTCACAAATTCAACCATCAAGTGCTGCACTTCAGCATAATCTTCCTCTTTTTTTCTGCGTGTGTCAACAGCTCTTGCTCTATGTAAGATGAACCTTCCTAGTACTTACGCGTTTTCCATACTTGTTTAATGACACCATAGTCAATAGTAATGTTTGTGAAGATAGTACTGTTTTCAGTATAACAGTTAAGCAATTGTGCTTATGAAAAATATTATTAATATTAAGAGTTAAGTAATACTGCAAAAAATGACAAGCTTCGTTTGTCACGTGGTTAAAGTGTCTCTGAAACGCAATCTTTTAACGAGATAATCTAAGCTGATTAAATTTAAAGGTATCATTGAGTAGGAAAGCTCTATCTAGACTACAGTAGTTAGTTACTCCCATTGGCCTCAACTTGCCTATAAGTTTAGCCATGAGCGTTTGTTTCGTTACTTTGAATCTGTGTGCAATCGTGGAAATAACATTTGAGCTTGTTACGCTCGACACGGCGTCTCAAACGCATGGATGAGCATTATAGATTAGCAATTAATGTCTGAAATTTTAATTTAAATGGTAAAACCAACGCCGCTAGAGTCGAAAATATGGTCGCTTTATTGCCGCTTTGTCCGCTTTTTGAGCTATTCGCAGGCCCTACCAAACGCCGTCCCATAATTGCTCAATACCCCTAACCGGAGCTGCGTTTCTCCTACGCGTTTACTTCCCAACTGGAAAAGTATAGGCAATTATCGGATGCTGGCTTCTGCCGCCCTATATATATATATATATAGATACAGGATAATTGACTACGAATTTCCGATAGGGTTGGTACTTAGAATCATCATTACTTCCCTTTTGAACGTTTAGTAATATTTTTGTTTTTTTCCAGATGTACAGTATGAGTTCATTGCTAGATTTGTTATCATGTGTGATATTTACTCACTTATTTTTACTTCACTTATCTCTGCCTTGGATATCACTGTTATAATTTCCTACTCTTTGCACGTAGTTTAAATCGTAATCTGAGTAGTGATTTGTCCACTTACCACATTGTAGGATTTGTGCATCACGTAAAGCTTCGATGAAACTAAACAGGAATTTGAATTCTGAAGTTATCGTCCAAATTGGGTGCTAAGCTCAATTGGCAGATGCCGACCTTCGAATTTCATCTTTTGTAAACGTATTTAGAACTTCCCGCAAGCATCTCGTGTTATCGGACGTCTGAAAGATGAATTTGGTCGAATGTTGTCTGAACTCGCTATTATTATTACTAGTAGACCTGTGCAGGAAAAAATTCACGCAGTAATGGATATTTTTTTATTAATATAGGCCGTTGCGGGATCTTCTCTGTATTGCTTCATTTTCTTAATTGATCCATGGTCGTGCTGTCAACCTTACATTCTCTTTTCTCTGACTTACCGTTTCTACATTTTCCCGCTCACGCATACCAGCAGCATTCTTTCACATCTGCAACTTTTCTGCTTCAAGTCTTTCTTGACTGTATCGCATAGACGATTCAACTCTCTGCATTCGTTGCATATCTTCGCTCTTGAGACTGTAGTAGTCTCGTACTTCTTATACGTCCCTATCTTCTTTTTTGATTAGACATGCGTCTTCAATATAGTGAAAGGCAGACGTAAATCTTGAGTAAAACACTGCAATAAACTTGAAAGTAATTCCAGCCAGCTTGTATACATGTAAACGCTCCATGGCCAAGATACGGCCTTGCGAACTTAAATATCTGCTTCACTGAAGTGCTGCAATTCTTAGGCTATGAAAATTCGCACCGTCAGAGAACAAACAATGTAAGGGATGACACGCGTGGTATATGGAGCTGGAGGAACACATGGTAATGAACAGAAATACATGGAATAGCAGGATCTGCTTCAGCGGCTCCCTTTGAACAGGGATAATACTGCTGTAGAAAAGAAGAGAAAGACAGATGAAATAGTTGTCTGCGACCCGTGAAGAATCATCATCTCCTGAGTGCTCCGTTGGTCAACTGCCGAATTTACGCGTCGTGACCTGAGAGAAAAAAGTTATAAAATCAGACTCCAGAAGCTGCATATATATATTGTTCCGACTTCAAGAAGTGTTTCAAGCAAGACGTGTCTTAAGATAAAGGGATAAAAAAAAAGGATCAGTCTTCGCCATCTTCTGCAACTTGGTCATCGGTTTACAAAAAACTGCAGCCTGGCCCATTTTTCGCCTATTTCGTTAAGAGCGTGACACGAAAGATACCTACATGTAAACAAATAAACAAAAGACGGTGTTCATTATTTTTTATTGATTAAAATTCCATTTTAGGCCCCAATGGGAGGTAATAAAGACCCAAATTAAGCACTAAGCAACCCCAAGACGCTCAAAATTTAGACAGAGTCTCGTACAAACCATTCACGGATGCTTCTATCTCCTTCAGACCCTCACGGCCGAACACAGATCTCGCTAATATATTCCATATCCTGGGTCTGAAGTCCCGACGGAACCAATGAGTTTGGCAGCTAACCAGCTCCAGAGTCAAGGGCTTGGCTTCGACTTTATTCATAAGTTTGAGTGAATGAAACAAATAGATTTACTTTGATGCATTTGCTAAAAAAATGTTTAGCCAATAAAGACAGAAGTACTTCGATAACAGTGAAGCGATCAATGCTATTGCTGCGCGACACTGATTTCAATTTGATTCTTAGTTTGAGGGTTAAGGGGTTCAAGCTCTCGTGCTCACTGTATGGGTTCAGCACACTCTCCTGAGTACTCCTCCTCCTCACCCCCACTCACCGTACCCCACCAAGGCCCCCTTAATGCAGGGAGAGTTCACTGACATCTCTCTTCTCCCCCCCCCCCACTCTCTTCCCCTCCGCTCCGTGCCGGCCGGTGTGCTGCTGTTGCTCTTGTCCTTCTTGCAAATTTGCTTACCATTCGGTTACGTCAGCGCAGCGTGCGTACATTTGACGCTGACGTCATCCCGTGGTGCGTATATTCGTGTTTACTATTGTGCAGTACTCGGTGTCAGCGGGTACACTAATTGCACTGTCGAGTTCATTTTCGTGCTGAAGTCATCTCGGGTTGCGTTCGTTAATCTAGCTTTTCATAGTGTAGCTGTATTCCAATGCTCTGCCGAGTATATTTTTAATGATGAACTCATCACATTTTGCTTTTCATGTATTCCTGAAGTATTTTTGGAAAAAAAATCGTCGTCGGCGGGATAGTCAAGTGTACGGTCGAATGTATTTGGTGGTAACTGCTCCGTGGTGTGGAAAATTCCCTCTTCGTTAAGAGCTTTGCTTGATATGAGTTTGCTCCCCTCCCCCCAGTCACGGGATGTTAGTGTGTTGGCTGTCTACCGCAGCGGGGGGCAGCCTCGAGTCTACTGACGAGGCAGGTCACGTCTTGTAAAATTTTACTTGCTGAGTCAGCATTCGGTGTCCGAACTCTATTGCGGGAGTAATGACCTTAACCAGCAATAAGGATGGTTGAGGGGGGGTGGGGATGTGGCAAGTTGACGTAAAAGAGCCTTTCGTATCGGATGTCATAGCTTTTGACTGCAGCCGTGCACTGTTCTCGGGCCATTTGGCATATAACTGCAGCAGGAACTAGTGTGTGTGAGTTTCCCAGCTGAGGTGTGCTATCAATTCAAGGTCGTTTTAGATCCTAGCGCCGTTTGCTTGCGCATCATTTCCTGTGCACAGGATATCACCTCACTTTCGTCTCACAGAGCGAATGTTAACGACTTATTCTCTGTTTTTGCAGTAGTTTAGACTCACTGCTCACGAAAGCACAAAAGGCGAAACGTTTCTTGTTCTTAGTACGAACGTTTCCATGACTGCCACCACAGCATGGCACGTTTGATCATTGCAATACAGTTGACGTCTTTGTCAGTTTCAACTCACTCAGAATTACTGGAGTTTTTTGAAACTTTGCCATTGGCACAAACTGCGAGTCAAATCTGCAATGCGGTGAAACTTTTTACATTTTTGGGGTAGTATTCCAAAGTGTAAGCCAAGGCTGAGAACGCTGTCATGTATTCGGAAGGGTTATGAAAAACGTTCCGCATTTTGTGCTTTCCTGGGCAGCAGCCTTATAGTGAATCGAGCCCCACTCAGTACACACTACACAGCTGAATCGAAAGGTTCTGATTTTTGTAATTAGATAATACAGTATGCATTACAAACACTTTTTTTACTTTTTACCTGGATTCACATAATAAATTATACTTGTCTGCATCATTTTCGAGGTTTAGGGTATCTCAAGTGTTTTTAAATGGCTTTTGCATTCTAAATTCAGAAATGTAAGCAATTTGGCCCAATCCGGTCAGGTTTTCATTCTATTTCAATTTTAAGAACATAAATTATTGGAAATTACGTGTGTGAGACAAATTTTATGTGCACTAAATTTCAATTTTTTTCCAAATAAATTAAGAAAACGGATTAAAGAAAGCGTAAATAAGTCTTTTATATATTATTTTCTTTTAACAAATTTATGAAATATACACTGAGTAACGGCCAAAATAGCAACGCCGTTAGGTAGGGACAATGTGTTACCAGTTATTGTATCTACATATCTATTGTAATCAACTATCTAGGCAACCACCAAAATCGAGAATATAAATGTGTTATTAATTAGCTCCTGAAAAACTACAAAGCTGTTGGTGCATATGTAGGTCCATTAAAACACATTTCCTTGGTTCGCATTTTGACTATGTTCCAGAAAACTGTGGTGATTTGAGGGAAGAGCTATGAGAGCGTTTTCTCAAGGATATTCAAGTAATGGAGGAGAGGTACCATGCTGGGCTGTTGAGAAGTGATTATGCTTGCAGGCTACTGCTGGTGTCTCCAAATGTACAGCGCAGAAAAGAAACTGGACGAAAGCTAATTTTACGGCAATAGTTTTATCTATTCCTTATTTTTTTAAATACACGAAACTGTGAATTTACTTACCTACTACTTTCTTTTTCATCTTGAAGTTCACATGAATTTTAGTTGTGTCCTACTTTAGCCATAGGTTACATATATGCACTGCATCCATATGACACAGTAAAGAGTTTTCTTTCTTTCTTTTCCATTATATGTGCGGTATCTGAAAAATATGAACATTAATATTTGATTATCCTTTGTTTTCTTAAAACTGAAATAGCAAAAACATTCTGACCTGATTGAACAAACTCAGCATGCAAAACACATATAAGATCTGCTGAGAAACATTAAACCTCTTTTTTAAAAATTTTTAAATGCAGCCCGGTGATTATTATAATTAGGGAACACTGAAGCATAAGGTATTTTATTTTTTTTTTTTAGTAATAATGCGAACTTTGTGAATTTATTCGTGTGCAGTCTTAAGCCGAGTTCACACGCCATGCAAATCAACGCGTTCGCTCATCCACTTGTTCGAACGTGTTACTGTGCTCTAGAAATAGCAGGAAAGTGCACTGTCTTCTTCGTATTACTTCACCCTAAACTTGAAGCGAATTTCGTAACTTGCTTAGTATCACTTGCAGAGGAAACTGATTTGACACTCAACATTTTGATAACTTTTTGTCTCGTACACAAAGTTGTGCTGACAACGATAGTAAACATTCGGACGATTGAAAAGTTGCTCAAAAAATTTCAATAAGTTAGCCTTTGAAGTCCTCGTATTATTTATCGGACATGTTAAGCTATTTATTAGAAAGTAAAATTACAGGAAAAACTGAAAAATTGTTCGAGTTTCAGCACGGGACTGCTAATATTCGTGACATTATATCCAATGAAGTGAAATTTTGATCGGACCCTCTCAGGTGAGCTTGTCTCTAGAAGATTAAAAAATTCCAGGAATTTGGATGTTCTCGATAAAAGCAGATGCTGTGTTTCTACGGTTCCCGACGGTATTATTAAAGTAGGCGGTAAATAAATCGTTATGCATCCCCCACCCACACAAGTAACAGCGAAACACAAAGGAGTGTGCGTTGCAAGAAGTCAGACAGCGATCGAGCAACTCGAAACACAAAGCCATACAAGAGTCTGTCTGGTTACCAGTTTTCTGTACCCACAAGTCATAAATATGTCATGTTATGATATATAGGAGCTAGGGGTCATACGCGTTCATCCTTCAGTGCCTGAATTAAACAGCAGTCTCCGAAAGAATACCATTATTAGTAACGACCACATCTCTACATAATAGTCATGCGACTCATGAACACTTCAATAGCGTAGAGACGATGTAATGTATCGAATTGCTCTATATTCCGATTGCAAGAGTCTGCCCCACACAGCTCTCAACAGTACACGTCTCTTATATTATGTTTTGACAGTTTTGTCAGTGTATATCCGCCAAAAATCATATCCTTATATCAACAACTCATTTGCCCAGAGACTAAACTCTTGGGCGCCCGAATTTCCAACGACAGTGTTATGACAGGCATTACTTACTCTGTTTGTGCGCCAGTCGTTCAGAAGTTGTGATCGATCCTCATTGGCATTAGTAAACTACAAAATACATTATTACCACCTTGACTAAACTACCTATGTATTTATAAACACTACAATAAGCCCATACCAATATTTTCCAGGAAACTATATCCGAATAAGTTAGTTTCTAAGACTGCAAAGCTACAAACACCTATATAACCTTACCCTACAGTATCTACGCTCTGTCTGCTTTTCTTTCTGAGGGAATTCAAGCGTTATATTCTGAATCGATCACCTGTTGTTGAGGCGGCAAGCGATCGAATTTCCCGATTGTCCTTACACAATGAGGGACAAATCTGAGGTAACGTCACCACTTAGCAAACTTGACGGTGCGGACAACTTTGTCCGTTTTTCGCACTTTAGACCCTAATATCAGAAAAACCCGAACAAATTTCGGGTAAATTAGTAAATACTCGGGTTCTATGTCGGGAAGGTTAGGGAGGCAAGGCCTGTTTTTTTTTTTTCATTTGAAATTTTCGGGTACCGTCGAGTTTAGTGAATGGTGAAATCAGATTAGGATTTACAGCACTAACCGTGAATAAGTGTACCAATTACCTATGCCAATAGATATACTGTACATTACTGTTCCAAGGTTAAGTGTCACGTGTTGGGCGAGAGCTATAATGTCCGAGTGTACGGTATTCTGGTTCAGAGGACAAGGTGAGGTCCGATATTGGTAGTGACCAGTGCGGAAGGCAGAGGTCTGGAGAACCTGAAACCCGGAGGTGACGTGTATGGTAAATCGAAACGTACGAAGATTCGAGCGATTTTCAATCATTTACAGCAAGTGTGGAAAATTCTGGAACGTATCGCTGTGAATGTGAATGAAAGGATTGTCGCCGGACACGCAAAAGAACTTGCAGTACCTGTGATGTACGCATCCCAAGCAGAGACGGCTGCAAAGCTGTGGCCACAAAATATTCTAATAGCTTCACTGTTTGGGGAGGAAGAATATTTAACAAAGTGGCTCGGCATATTCGGAATGCTACTGATATGTAAGTTATAGGGTTTAAAAATTTCCTGAATTCTCATTTAAGAAGAATACCAAATAGACCACCGGTTACGTGCACTGTGGAGATAATTTGCAGCTGGCTCTCTCTTTGTCGCTAAGTGCGGCCGCTCAGAAGACACCCAGCAGTGTGACTCCACTCACGTAAGGTGATGTGTGAAAAGTCACCTGGACTTCATCCGAAGACCCACAAGGTAAATGTTAGGTTGCGTTCACACGTCATGCATCACAACGCGTTTGCTCAGCCACTCGTCCGAATGCGTTACTGTGTCCTAGAAACAGCAGACAAATGCACTGTTTCCTGAATTTCATTTCACTCCAAATTTGAAGCGATATCCCTAACTTGCCTAGCGACACTTGCAGGGGAAACTGACCTGGCGGTTGACATTTTTATAACTTTTTGTGGCGTACACAAACTTGTGCGGACAACGACGCTACAAAACATTCGTACGGGTGGATGGGTAAAAGCCTTGATATGAACGACGTGTGAACACGGCCTTATATAACAGGAAGCTTTAGGCCACCATGTACTGGAGGCCCGAAATCTGAAAAGGCAATTACTGACGAGTTCGTTCACGGCTGACGCGAACGTATGTAGATCAGCGCGGCAGAGCCCGGATCCCTGCACATGGAATGATCCCAAAATACGAGGAGGTTTCTTCTATACAGCAAAATTTGACAGCATTATTTGTCTATACATTTAAAAAATAACCCTTTTTCCAATCCTAGACTTTCAGGCATTTATCCGAAACCGCTACTATTTACTCGAAGGCAACGGATAAGTGCCTGTAAATTTCTGATTGGGTTTTAGTTTTTTATGAGGAAATGAATGCGAACTTTTGCTGGGGTAGTGACTCCGTTGTGAAAGGAACTGACTTTCCGTAAACCGTACGTTGTTGCTTCTTGCAGGAAAGTTAATTTCCTGTCACGATGTTTGCTTGTGATTTACACGAGACCACAGCAGTGCACTCAGTAGCCCGCGCACAAGCGTGTAAATACATTGCAGTATATGTAGGCACCAATTTCTAAACCTGAAAACTCGTTATCTAAAAACAATTCCCAGCGTGAGCTCTATCGGTAGTCTTAAATATCAACGGTATAAAAACAGCGAACCAACAAGCTCTGGAAAACCCTGCGTCTTCAATCCTCAGTCAATCTTCTAAATCTTATCTTACCTGCTGCATTTATAATCCTTACTGCAGGCAACCGGACTTGTATAGGAAAACGCCCTCTCTGTACCAAATCGGCTGCCTGATCCCAAGCACGGTCAAATTGCAGCAAATACTTTAGTACACCGTATGGTCTTCCACCGCAACCATTGTGCGACCCTCAGCAGAGTTTCTGTACTGAGTAAACAAAAATCCTGTGCAGTGTTTCCCCTACACAGGCGAAGCCGTCGTTGGGAGCTCCGCAAAGCCGCACTGCCACCACTGTCAATCAGTGAGTTCGTGCTTAGGAAGGCAAGACTAAGGAGGAGGCAACTTAGCGCCTTAGGGTGGACGCCCTGGGTTTTTTCCTTCTTTTTATGCCTCACACAGTAGCTGGCCATTTTTGTAACGCAGGACTCTCTGCTATAGCCAGGGGCGGCCGGTGGCGCTGGAGTGACCGCAGCGATGGGCATCTGGACGGCATTAGCTCTGCGCCGCCCATCTGGATATTACTGTCGTGTTACAAGCCGCTCTTTTAACAACTATGCCAGAAATTAACTCCGGTTTGAAGAGCAGACGTCAGAACTGATTGACTCCCGTCAGCAGAGTAGATTATTACAGCCGCAGTTCATTGATCATGGACATGTTATACGATACTGGCGTCCAGTTTCTGCCTGCACAGATGAATCGATAGGCGCTGAAGAACGGCTGCTGCTAGATGCTTACGTGCAGTGATACAAGAAAGGAACTATAATCTTTACGGTAAATCTGTCTGAGCTTAATACTATCAAGCTAATCATGGCTAATTTTTGTCAGTAGATCTTGGATCATAGATACGTTCTCTATTACAGCGTTAGTTTAGCCTATTTGTTTGTAATCCAAAGCTCATCTAAAGATACAGGCTGACTTCACTTCATGAGGCCCTTATCCCTGTTGTGTACTTTATAAGTATAACTGAAGGCACGAGAATGCCTCAAGCTTCAAGACCTGCACGCAGTGCTGTTAGGCCTGACAAAGGAGAAGCCTCTTGAGGAAATATCCTATAAAGGCAAAGGAAGCCTGTTGAGGAGGGAGGATATATAAGAGAAGGAGCTGCAGCATGACGCTCAGCAGGACCCTGACAGGCAGGCGGTGTTAACAATGCTAAGCGCCTGTATTGTGTCAACACCTATTGCTGCCACCGTCACTGTCACTTGTGGTGTATGAATTATGCATGCAATCTATCCAGCGCAGTATGCTAAGGCTCGCCCAACACTACACTCGGGTTGTCGTACCACTATGCACATTAAATAGAAATAGGATCTAATTCTATTTACTGCGCTACTATGCTATGTGCTACGCGGCTACGAGTTCAGATAAACCAGTGGTTTCGAAGCAGGGTGTAGGAAAGCTCTGAGTGGGTGGTAGGAAAGATAAGACAGTGTTAGAAACTTCAAATTAATGTATAAAAGTATCGAATAAAGTAATACTGTATGGTAATTGTGTACTTTTTTGATGGTTTATTTATTTAGGAAGATATTTATTTATATTTTCGCGTGTTGCTCACTGATGAAATGATATATTGGCGAATACTAAGTCAGGTTTGACTAGAACGCCTCGTGGCGTCAGACCATCACCCGCGGTGAGGGGCAAATTCAACGCCGTCATTTTTGATGACCAGCTAATCCTATTTTTTTTTTGCATGGGTCACATCTAGGTCAACCTACTAGACTCCTTGCAAAAAAATTATGAACATTGCTCAACTGCCTCTACCACTTATTCGGTGGATAAACTAACAGTAGCTATACCTAAATCTTCAATGACGACATTATCACCTCTCTCACTTCGTTCGCGGGTGATAACAAGGCGGCGATACTGTAATGCTCGGATGGAAACAGAGAGGCAGATATAATACCAGCTTGAAAATTTTGGCGAAACTATAGGGAAGCCTCGCCAGTGATTGCACTTCTTGCTTTGCTAAATTTGAACTGAACGCATTGAAGACAGCTGAAGTACCTCTTAGCTGTATCATGGTTGCTGATTCTCTCATTCTTCCCATATCACCGCTTTATTTGCTCTGCGCTCCCGATGCGTGAATGGAGAAGATTATGTGAACAAAACAGGTAAGATATCCTTCAGAACACGACCAAGGACGGAAGCAAAGAGTACGGAGTTTAGTTTCGTTAAAGTAATTTTTTCTGCCTTTATTTTGTGGCAAGGCACGGGAACTCGTAACATAGTGTGTACTAGCTGGTACTGCACTCGTACAGAGCGTAAACTACCACTTGTAGTGAGTGAAGATTGCTACACTGGAAAACAACGAATACTGCTATGCTTGTATAATGAGTGGAAACCTCCACTTCCATACAGTAGAGCGTAAATCACTAGTACCGTAAAATTCAAACCGAATTCCTTCCTATCGTAGATTGAAAGCTTCCGGTTTATTCGGATGAAATGCAAAAATTGGGTACGATTTACAGTCAGTATCAAAGTTAATTCCGGCCATAGGGCTTACAGTACTGGCGATAGGAATGAATTCTAGGGCTTAGGTTAGTCCTGCGGCACTGAGCTTTCAACAAGAACGTTACAATTAGGAGAGACGCTTCGACTTACAAATGTTGAATAAAAACGTTACTCTGGACAGTCGTTTTCAGTTACAACTACGTTGGTTGGATAGACGTTCACTAACAAGATACTGAACAAAATTTAGGAAAAGCTAAGTGCTGAGGGCCATGCATGTGAGGTCGATTGTTAAAGTTGTTTTATTCAAAGATACTAGGGAATTTTGATTTACAAGATGCTGTGCACAATAAGCCGTCGGGGAGACTAGTTATACTTCCTGGTTAACGCTGTTGTGGTATAATATCCGAAAAATTCACGAATGTAAGAAAAAGTAAGATTTTTTGTACATTTCGGTGAAAACTCTAAAGTATGAACAGATAGCCATAATATACGCTAAAAACACAAATTCAAACACGATAGGGGTCGATAACTCATGATTTTTTTTTTTTCCACTGTGTCTAAAAGATCGATTGAACATAATTCCCGAGCGCATTGCTGCTCGTTGAAACTCTCATCAAATCATTCACACAATCATAATAAGTGTGAGTAAACCAGCTCGTTTTTATATTATCTTGGCTTTGACGTAGATATGTCGTACTAAAATCAAGGTGAACACACCGCTAAACAAATTAAATTTTGTTTTTTGAAGAAGTGAAGTAAAAAAAAAGGCGCTAGAATTTTGAGTCCATGCACCAAAAAAGTTTTTATACCGATAAGTTTATTGTTATCGTTGAAAAGGCAAATCTAATTAGACTCCTGTATAAACTAACCCCATTAAAGATGTATATAAAGAGCAGTAAGAGATTTCTCTTACTGCCATTGCAATAAAAGTTTCCCCAGATACGACCCCTTACGGTTTATTGGCAAGCTGCTTCTTCAACCAAAATTTCTCTTGTATTTAACTAGCAATGAAAGCACCTGTAAGTTATACAGCATTGATGCCGGTCTCATTTGCTCTATACATTACAGAACATGAAACAACAGGTTTTATTAGAGGCAGCAATAATCACATTTTTAAAATTTATATAAATCTCGAACATTAGGATCTTTTCTATGCAAGCTTCAAAATATATGTAAAGATACGACGACTTTCATGACCAGTTAGGAACACGGCCCTGTGGACACAAGACTTTCAAGCTGCTGTTCTTCTCAACAAAAGTCCTCTCCATGGGACGTGACGCCCGTCCTCCTCACCAACTTAACTTTTCAAGTCTTTCGCTGATCGGCTTTTGCTGACGCCTTAAAAGAAACCCGCGTCCTTATTGGGACTCGCTGCCGCTCAACCCACAGCTCCTGCATGGGACTCAAGTTCTGCTAAGAGATTTATTTTGGAGATTTTCAACAAACTTTGCCTCACAGCTTCTGAAACTGGAGTTTCGCCCAAGACAATTATTATTATTACTACAGATTTTAGTGAACTACGTCCTATAGCTTCTGAAGCTGATGATTTGTCCATCGGAAGTGTTTAGGGGTTTTCGGTGCATTAAATGGCGAGCGTGTTAATGGATATGCAGGTGACGATAACAATATTGGTGACAAGCTAAGACTTCAACTCAGCGGTGTGTAGAGAGGGAGACAGCTGAGGCGGAGGCAATGGGCTTTCAAAATAGATGATGTATTCAATGTATCCTTTCAACTAAGTTTGTCTTTCTCGTTTCATCACTGTTGATAGATTCAAAACAGCTTAATATCAGAAGTTTTATTCAGTACATTATAGGCCTTTACTTGAGTCTTTATAGGAGACAGCGAAGAGTTACAGCCGCGGTCTATATCGAGGATCGCCAGGTCTGTAGATATGCTGCCTCAACCGAATCATGCAAGCGAATGCTGTTTTTTGCAGAATTTAGGAATATGTTAGATATAGAAAGATAACTTTCATTAGCATATGATGCATGCAATGTTTTTATGCGTGAGAGGTATATATATATAGCTAAATCCTACATTAAGTGTAATTTAGGTCTTTAAATATAATTTAGGCCATTAGATGTAATTTTTAAAGCTAATACCGCGTTTAGGTGTAATTCCCCAAGCCAGTGAGCTAGCCCTCATCTAGGACAGGTAAGGGCCAGAAGTTATTCTGTTAACGTCCCAATGAGCTAGTCTTCATTAAGGTTAGGTTAGGGGAAGGATTGGTTCTGTTCACGATCAAAGATTGCCGATGAGTAAAGCTAATCAAACATTGAAGCTAAGTAATAAAAGCTACTAATCTCAAAAACACAGTTTTACAAAAAAACACTAAAAATAAAAAAAATACTAAACCAACATCCTTCAATAAAAGCTCAATGAAACACTACGCGATTCAGTCCTGGCCTCACTGAACCTATATGAAGGCTAGCAAATTTGAAGGGGAGCTGTAGTAGGGTGGTGGCCATGGCGACGGACTAAGCTAAGGGCCAGTTCACACGTCCCTCAACGTAACGTGTTCGCTCCCGAAAATGAACACGAGTCGTGAGTCAACTTCTGCTGTTGCTGTCCACACGTAGAACCGACCTTCATTCAAATGAATGGCGCCACGCGTTCACTTATAATCTCATTTCTTTACATTTTCGCTTATACTATGCGTCTTTTCGAAGCAATGTCGTATCTCATAGTCTTAAAGCCTGATTTTGAGAGGAACAGCTTGTTTTTAGCATACTTATGGCCTGCTAAACCGATAAAAGGGAAATCAACGGAGAGCGATCAGCTGGGGTTCCAAATCCAAGATGGCGTCAACATTTTCAGCTTAACTAGTTTTCTTGTGTTGAACGGGAATGCAGTGATTCTGGTCGTTAATATGACGATAAAAAAAGCATTTTTGTCGACTTGTTCATGATTTGAAAACGCTATAGAGGATAAATTTAGTAATTAAAGATTTTGTTGCTGAACTTGAATGATGCGGGTCGTTGAAGAATCGGACGTGCTTCATCCTTCCGTCTCCCGCATTTGCTGCCGCTTCCATCAGAGTAACACGTTACGGTGAGGGACGTGTGAAGTGGCCCTAAAGAAGGCCCGGACCGTCTTTCTATTGGGAAACGTTCGAGGAAAAACCCGTGGAGTTTCCCGGTCGTTAGGAGTAAAGAATATTATTACACCTATTGGCCGATTTTCCACTTGATGTCGTTAGTTGAAAATCGTTACACTTAATGGAGGAATTAGCTATAAATATGTCTTCAATATAACAAGTAATTATTACTCGCATATGCATCGTTGCCAGTTTACTTTTGCGAGGGATGCAATATGTCTAAGATATATTTAAGAAGGATGTTTTTCAGGTACGTAACGGATATCTTTTGAAACTCTTTGCAAATTGAGTCTTTTCGGAAATATTAAAAAACTGTAGCACAAACATTATCCATGATTTTCAATAAATAAACTAAATCGATTTTAATACTTTCTTCCCAAAATTAAAGCTAAATATAACTAATGTCTTATATGATGATCGAGCTGAGGGTCAAACTTATCGATAACACATTCTGTCAATTTTCTGACAAACAATGAAGGGTTCGTAATCAGTTTCCTTGTAGCCTAAAACACCGCTAGGAAGACCGCGACGCAACTTGGTTTATTTTCTAAAATAACTCCAGCAACGAACAATTTGACGAAGCGCAAGACACGTTTTTACTCAGAATAAAACACCGCATCTTTTACAATAGGCACGTACGTACATGACAGTAAATATTGGTCGATACCTACCAATTATCATAGTAGGTCTTCATATATATGCGATATCGATTCGCATAGTTACCAAACGGTAACCCAACGTGGTAAAAATATCGCTTACGAAATGTGCTTCGTTAAATGTTGAAGGACAAACTTGAAACGCGATTGCACTCAACGAAGTGACATGCAACAAATAACTTTCCTGTAGATTGGAACTCTCTTTAAGAAAAAACATTGTTATCACCACGATGGTTCTGATTGCTAAAGCCAGGTTCACACTTGAGACTTTCATTATTGGTAATGGTAACGTTTAACTGTAGCCTACCGGATGGAGCACTTGTTTCAAACTTTATCCCACTCTAGGGTGAGAATTTGAAATTTATGTGTAGCTAATTACATAGTTCGAAAAACTCAATTACTGAATGTTGATTGAGATGTTTGTTGTCTAAATTAGCGGGGGGGGGGGGGTAAGATATAAGCAATTAAGAAGGTTTGACTTATGGTGAATATTGCCGTGTCGGTAGCACCAGTCATTTCGGCTACATGGTTTTGGTTTGTATTGGTGAATATGTTAATGCTTTCGCAATACAATCCCAATACTGGCATTATTTAGTACAGTCAAGATTGAGGTTTATTTACGTGCCAGGCGATAGCGTTCACAAGCGCCGCACGTCTAAACTGCGATGTTCACAACTTTTCGACTTGGCGAAACTTCCTCTCGCCCGCTACTGTCAGGGAAACGCTCTCGTCTGAACCCGCCTTAACATATAATATTCACGTTCAATGCCAGAAACTATCGAACTGTACTACTCCGAGCATCATACAACAATCTGAACAATGGACAGCATGAGAGTTGTATGCAAGAACTTGTCAATCATTCTCTATCACACTGTGCTACTACTCCAGGCACCACACACCAATAGGGAGAACACATAAGATGGAAGTTGTCTTAAAAAAATTAATTATTCTTTATTTTCACTATGCTACCGCTAACACCGTACATCAGTCTTACAGTATCTCTTACCCTTCACTCTCGCATAAGGGCCCCTATCTTAATTCTTTGCTCAGCGATTGCTTAACGCAATTAGGATGGATATCTGAGAACGCATAGCTGCCGTTCTTCGCTAATTATCTGGCATTGGAGCTGATGTTTTTGGCCTAATGGACTCTTGATTTTCGCTCGCTTGTCTTGGACCAATTACCTCCCATGAGGACTGTCATGTAACAGTTTGTGGGATGCGACACCCTATACAGTCTGGTTCGCGTGGGACCTCCTGCTGTAACTCTACTTTGCTTTTTACCATTTTGCCTCTTTTGAATTCGTCTCGCGCAAAGTAATTCTTTCAGTAATATATAACCTCACTATCTACTAAATGCAATAAAAATCCACGCAAAAATTATCGAATTTATGCAATTGGCTATAAATAGAGATGGCGGTATAATTTCTAGAGAACGAAAAGACATATTACACATTACTTAACTGATGCTTTTTACTGACGTTTAGACATCCCGTTTGGATTGTAAGGATTGTGTGAGGAATTTTTGAACACTGTACGAGGGGCGTATGAAAAGTTTTCAGCATCAAAAAACTAAAAGGAACAAGGGAGTTTTGTAATTCATTTTTCAACTTTTTTCAGAATATCAAAATTTGGCAGGAAAAAACCCTAGCTCTACCTACGCCAACTCGTAATGTTATTTTCTGGGAGTAACTAACGTCGAATATGAATCTGCAAGTAATTTTCTATTTCTGGCATCGAGTCGAAGATTCATCATGAGTTTGACCTTTTGATAACCTTGATTGGGTAGCTTGTCTTTATGCTAATAAATAGATTACGTAGATCGCTGTAAGTATATAGCTATAATTCAACTCTTGATTGAGGATCCTAAATTTAGAGCTCATTTGGGAGAGGCTTGATTCCGAGTGAGCCGTCAAGTACAGTATGAAGTCTTTACTACACTTTATTGTTCTCTGGCACAACATACACAACATAGTCAAATCTACAGTAAAATCAAGAACGCGCCCTACTGAGTATGTCATATACACTTATGGGGCAAAATAACAATATGTCAATTGAATGACATAATAAACTATGCCTAAGACAATCAGAATATTCGATCTAAAATTTTCAAGTTGAAAACATAGTTATTTCTATTTAAAAAGCCTATCGATGCCAGTGAAGAGATATTTACAACCACATCGCGTCCGGCCACAACATGCAAGACGAATAGATTGAGGATTTCACAATTACAAGCTCAAATTTGTACAAGTCAACCCCCTCATTCAGCCTTACACTAGGAATTACCTTTCTTTGATGTACACTGGTTCAAGTTTCCATAAACATGCTACGTCACAGGCTCATAAGCTGGCAGTATATATTAATTAAATATGAAAGTTTGGTCCCCCATCGGTTCAATCAGATACTCAGGCAAGCGGTTATAGAACTTTATACAATGATAAACTGAAAATCGCCTTTGCACCTCGAGTCTGGAGTTTGGCAATTTTAACCTCTGTTCTCTTGTATAGTAATTGTGTCCTGGCAGCAAAGGCCAAAAATACTTCTCAAATAGCTCTGTGTTCAGGTATATAGCGTCACGCAGAAATTCAATTGAAAATAGCTGTAACTAGAGCACTCTGAGAGCGCATACCTCCGCCAAGTGAGGCAACGGTAGCAAAAAATTTAAATTGGTTTTAAAACAATAATTTTCTTTGTATAAACTCCAAAATGTAATCATTTGTGCCTTTTTATATTAATAACAGCTTGTTGAATTTTATTGAAGATCCGTTCATAACTTTTTGAGTTACACTGTTGACAAAAGTGATGACAAACATAAGTCAAACATACCAACGAACAAACTGATCTGCACCAAAATTTGATCATTTATGTCTTTTAACATTACTAACAAACTCTATAAATTTCATAAAGATCCATTCATTATTTCTTGAATTATTGTGCTAACAAGCATAAAATTAATAACAGTGAAAAACGAACGAACAAACGGATCATTACCAAAATTTGGTCATATACTCTTTGTTACATACCCAATAACTCATGTCAATTTTAGCAAAATCCATCCATAACTTTTTGAGTTATGACATCGAGAAAAATGAGGTAGACAAACAAACAAACGGATGGACATTTCTTTGCGAAAAGTTAATCATCTGTTCATCCTAACATACCTAACAATCCCTGTAAATTGCATCCAAATCGGTTTATAACTTTTTGAGTTATCTTGGTGACAGACAGACTCTTGACCACAAGCATAACTATTGACTGACGATGTGCGAACACAAATTCTTTGCTGTTATTTTTAGCAGCTGGATCCAACGGTTTTGCATAAATTATTAGTTGAAGGATAAACATATGAAACAGGTAATATCATCTTATCTGACCTCATTACGATTACTAATTTCTAGAAATTAATTATTAGCTGAATTGCTTCAGTAAACTTGATTATTATTTGGTAAAATATTTTTATGGCAGGGCTGTTTCCTCACTCAAGCTGCAAACGCAACCTATGCTCTTCTCTAGGTCCAGTGTTTAAATATCCAACTGTTTCAGGAATATCTTTTGTTTCTGGAGTCACTCATTTACAGGAGGAATACCCCGAGGCCACGGTAGTGTTGAGGTTCCAGCGAGTGACGGCTGTGCTTGGCCGCTGCTTCTGTTTTCTTATTTTATTCCATGAACCCTTCTGACCGTACGGCGTAGTGTCACTCGCCCTTATCCAAAACTGTGTACACGACACGGTACTTTCCAAGTAGGCTAAGTGAAAAGCATTTACATGTTATACTGACAATCCTATTTGCTCTTGATCCCAGCTGCCCGTCTGAATTTGAGTTATTCCATGATTAATCCCTTACCGTCTTAAATAAATCTCAACTTTCGTAAGAAATGCGCTATCTCAAATACAACTGAACGGCTCTTATAGGCGGCAAAGGGTGGGAAGGCCCGGTGATACGCAGTAACCACTTGGAAGACAAAATTTACACGAGGGACTGCTGTTTAACTTCAGGAAGAAGTAACTTTTATTACCTTTTCTTCTTTAATTAGTTCTACTCCTTGGGTCTGCCTGACAATAAACATGCCTTCCTAGTATCACAACGGCATCTGTACACATTAAAGGTTATACCTTTTTTTTCTAGATGGTTGTGCTTCTGTGTACTACTCAACAAAACATTATTTAATAGCATTCGGAAGCTAAATACCCAAATCTTCCTCTGCATTTGAGTGTACTTTTTAGATATGTGTAAAGATGCATCATGATGAACTGGTATGAAATTGGTTGTTTTAGCCAAACTGCATTAGAGTGAGCACGGTTGGTGAAGATATCAGGGATAAGGTAGCATTCTACCTAACTCAGTTGGAAAATATTGGACCAATAGCCGATATTTTGCGATGCACGCTCCAACAGACATCAGCTTTTTATAAAAAATATTGCAATTTTAATATGTCGAGGATGGTATTTGTGTGTTGCATACGTTGGGAGTGTGGAGGTTTTTTTTTTTTCATCAGTTGCATCAGAACTAGATGATCAGCAATGGCATTCGTTGTAGTGTAGTGCCTATTTACAGAAATTTTGTAGGAAAGATAATTATTTCTTTGGAAAATAGCTACATAACTGAAAATAAGAATATGATCGAGATTAATCATCTCCGTTGAAGTCCACAACGTAAAATAAATTCACCCAATAAAATCCCGTCCAATCCTGAGCCTCTGGCAAAAAGCAGATTTACCTGAAAAAAATTCCAGTCAGCTGTGAGCCGCATCGCAGACGCCACCTGCGCGGCCCCGCAGCTTCTCACGCCTACCGGCCATTGTTGTCGTGACGTCAAGAGTCGCTCCTTGTTCTGCTCGGTCACAGCTCGGTGCCTCGGACCGGCAAATACCCTGCGCAGGGTTCGGTTCCTGCCTGGCTGCTGCCTTCGCTTGATGTCACCGAGCGGCAGCGGTGCGTGATATCCAATGACCGGGTCTGCTGTACCCTTGTAGATTTTATTATTGGATTTGAGTTTTTAATGATATGAAGGAGGCTCTCTCGAGCGGCGCGGTTGATGAAGAGGATCACTGTCATGACCGGGTCTGCTGTACCCTCGTACATTTTATTATTGGATTTGAGTTTTTTAATGCTATGAAGGAGGCTCTCTCGAGCGGCGCGGTTGATGAAGAGGATCACTGTCATGACCGGGTCTGCTGTACCCTCGTAGATTTTATTATTGGATTTGAGTTTTTAATGATATGAAGGAGGCACTCTCGAGCGGCGCGGTTGATGAAGAGGATCACTGTCATGATCGGGTCTGCTGTACCCTCTTACATTTTATTATTGGATTTGAGTTTTTAATGATATGAAGGAGGCACTCTCGAGGGGCGCGGCTGATGAAGAGGATCACTGTCATGAAAGGAGAAAAATATGGTGCTCTCCGCTTGAGGCCCAACAGTTTGTGAGCACAACTGAAATTAATAAAAAATTAGTTTGTGAAGCGCTTGTGCAACAAGCTATATGTGAGCCTATCATGAGTATTTTTTATATTAAGATAAAAGTAATAAAGAAAAATAATGACAGTACCTACGGGCAACAACGTTATCTTTGTTTATATACTTTTTAATTGTATATCAGCTAATATCCACGGAATTGGCGGTTTTTAAATATTATAAGCTGAGAAATAATGTGTACTCTGCATTAATGAAGTTAAAGATAGATACAAGTTTCTTTTATTTCTACCCGGACGGGAGGTGTTCTTGTCTTAAATGCTATAAATACGATATAAAGTACAATTTAGGGCTTGGTGGCTGTTATAATATATCCTATGTCAGTTTGCACATATATAAGTTATATTATGCTTCACACCCTTTTCTATTAAAAACAAGAGGCTTGTACACAACGGCAACAAAATGAAGGTTTTTTCTCGATTCATCAAGTGATTCCTTTCATGTGTCGGCACAACCACAGCTGTATGTTTATATTAAAACTTTTACTACATCGCTACCATGAGATTTAGTTCAACAAGAACAAAGTTTCGCACATCTCTTCAACTTTGAAGTGCATTAGAAGTGCGAAAGCTGTTCACATTTCTGCTGAGTGAACACGGACACAACAATAAAAATAATAATAATGCCATTTATTTCTCATTTGAAAACTGCGTCCAACAAGGTTAGGACACAGTATCCTGAGGTTTTCATGCTCTATAGTACTAACATAGGAATAATACTAAAAAGTAACATAAGAGACAATTGGTATTAAATTAGCAGTGAATTTACTAGAACAAGGCTCGCATCTAAATAAGGAGATAATACTGACACTATTTTTCGTTAAGAGGGGCGTTGGTTACACAGAAGTGATGTGAATTTTTTTTTTTAGATTATGAAATACAGTATGCAGCCTAAAGTGAGTTAGGGCGAGTAGTTGCGGATTAAAAAACGTTGCGTTTACAGGGATTAACAAAAAATAAAAAAAAGAAGAAGAAAGGTGCAATGGGAAATTTAGAATATATAGACCAGCTAACCATATTCAGGAGTGAATGAGAAACAGACTTGAATATCAAGAAATAGCTACTAATGCTAATAATGGAACAAAATTGAATTAAAATAGAATAGATAGATTACATTACAAATGAAAGAGACGCTGCGCATTTCCAATTTAGTTAAATTATATAACCGTGATTTCCCTATTTGTGATAGACAAGGATTTATATTTGTAAAACAGCCTGTGGTGCATTAGAAAAGAATAGTAAGCAGAGATCACGTTAGAAGATATGAATTAACGAAGATGTTTGCTATGCTCGAGAGTGTCTGTCACAGTTAGCTTAAGAATTTTAGCAAAGAAGCAGAGTGAAAATAAATCGTGTTCACNCATGAGTGTTTTTATTTTTATGCTTAAAGCTAACACGGGGCAAAAATTGCTAGACGCCGGACGCCAGATTTTGTTTAACGTCTTCATTCTATGATGAAAATGAGGAAAATGTAATACGAAAACAAGACATACGAAAACAATTTAAAATACAGCAAGATTGGTCAGAGTTTGATTAACGTTTTCATTCTCTCTCTGATTACACAGTTCGATTACTTTACGCCCCTTCAGACGGTCTCTTCCATGGCATTCAGACGCTTAGCTCAGGGATTACGTTCATTTCACTGTCGTGTGAAGTCGCATCTTATGGCGAGCATGAACAACGAAACATTCTGCATCAGGAGCGCCCTGCAGAACTGTATCAGAGCAATGTACATATAGTCCGGGACGAACACCTTTATGTCAGGATTAAGAAGTCTTAGCAGACAGTCCTGATATACGCTCCCTTATTTTGTACAGTTTTAGTATTAAAGCAAAAAAATCTTACGTCCAGGCACTCAGTGCACTACATGCACTCTCGATTCATGAGTAATCTAGGAGCACTTATGATATATCAAGCACCTGAAAGTGAAAACTTTGAACCTAAATGTTAAAACCGCATAAAAAGGAGGACCTGAAAATCGTGGACTGCCCGAAGTTATTCTCCATATTTCGGATGCTGGAGAGCGAGTCGTTCATCAGCGGAAGCTTCGCACCGAACAGTTATATATTCATTCTTTGCGCAGAGAGTAGTGGAAATAAATTACTGTTATGAATTTCCTACATTAGTGGCGAGAATAATCGGTTCACTGGAAGTATTATCGAAAAAATGTGTAAGGCCGCCATCTATACACTTCACTGTGAAGAATTACAGAGCTGTACAATATTTACAGAACACTCTGCGTTTCTATGGAAGCGACATTTCCATTGTGTCTCCTGCGCAGGTTTTCATCCAGCCGTGGGCGCGCACAAAGCACCGTTGCCGTCCCATTGTCGTATTTAAAATCGCAGTGTGTGCAGTGTCGGAATACGGTCCAAAATTTTTGGCTTCCATTACCTGTTTTCAAAGGAGTAAGATACAAAATGAAATCGTTTCAGGGTTTCAAAGAGTTGAATGGCTCAGATTACGTTTGGAGTTAACAGAACCTTCGCTTGATTTCGACATATTTCTTGTTGGTGAAACGCAGTGCCTTTTGTAAATACAGATGCTGGGCGCCTTGAAACCGCGGGACCATACCGGCCTCTTAAATTGGGGTGTAGGACACACGTCTGTTATTAATGCATACAAACACATCATTATTATTATAATAAATACGTACAAAGAGGCGGATATTTTTTACTTTTATTTAAATTTTTTTAAAGCTAACGGTAAACCTGTGGCCGCTGTCGTTCCCTTTGAAGAAGCTTAATAAAATGCTGCTTGATTTTCGGAGAGACGGAAATCGTAGCGAAGTGCCAAAGTCAAGTCGAAGTTTTAAGTATACAAGTGCTGTGTTGAATTTTCTACTCCCAGAAATGTAGAAATATGAAATATACCTGCACTTTTCGCTATATTTTAGCAACATTTATGCCTTCTTATATACATATATTGTTTTGCAGGGCATTTCATAAATCGCCTTTTGTTTTATTCCACCTTCAACACATTGCCGTTTCTATTTCTTATTTTCCTAGTTAGTTATAGTTATGAAGTTCAAGCCTCCGTTTCCGAGCGGAGCAATATCGCAGAGAAAAGAGTAAGGGACATATAGTATGCCAAGAGAAACGGGGAACCCATGCATGAAGGTGTCCCCACACAGGATCAACGCGCACGGAACAGCAAATCAGGAAAAAAGCAGAAGATCAGAATAAAGCATGAGCGAGTAGGAGTATGAAATCGGGAAGGAAGCAAGGTGGGTAAGACTGGCATGTTCTGTGTAGAATTTTCTTAATAAGTTGTGGGTTCAACAGTCTCTATGTACCACTGCTTACCTTGTCGTACTTAGATCATTGTTCATAATACTCTATTTATAAGAATCTTGAAGCATACATAACCTAACACCATCACATAAAAAATGTAGATTAATCCTAGTGACCTAAATAATTTTCTAGGGTGGGGAACAACGATCGAAAATGTGTGGGTTCTATTTCTTCCTCCATGTTTCCTATGCCTATCTGACAGTAAACAAAAATAATATTGAAAAACATGGTGAAATAAAAACCATCAAAAAAGTATGATATCTGAAGAGCTCGCCCTGAGCAATGCTATCAAATTCTATCAATCGTTGGGCTACGAAATGCCCATTTGGACTTTTTTGCCCCAGAAGTGCGCGTCCTTTTCTTCTTTTCGAACAAAACCTAACAAGCTCACTGAAAACCTCGCCCTGCTATTGAGAGGAACTTCCTTCACACCAAATAATTTGAAGGTGCGGTGGTCGCCGACACCAAAGTCACATAATTTTATAACTAGAAAATAATGATACTTTTAATGTTATTCACAAGTTGCTTTTTTGAATGATTAGAACGGACCCAATAACGAAGAGATTTGATGCAATAATCGCCGACGAGAGATGTATTGTAAAGTCACACACAAGTCGGACAACTGGTTGAGGTTAGCAAACTCTTGCTGCCAGCTGTAGCCCGCTGGTGAGAGCAGTCCGTGAAACTCTCATTTAGAAGATTTTGTCCGATTTCTCTTTGGCGTTCGCCGCCTCCAAACACTCGGCGACATTCCTGAAAAGAAGGTGCGGGTAAAAAAGCCGTCAAGTGCCCTTCTCTATTCAAGGGGAACAATAGACGGACGCGTCGAGGTGTTGCCACCTTGTCATCCCTAATTAGGGATTGAGGCTCACCCGGAAAATGCCAAAAATGATGGTCTTTTGGGGAGCAAACGGCTGTGTGATCGATCGAACCTTCTCGTTGTGTCCGAAAACTTGAGAACTTTCCCTGACCATTCCAACGACAGAGAGAGCATTCCTGTGGTGCGGGGACTATGCAGTCTTTCTGGAGCTTAATAAATGCCGTAATTTCCATAATAATGTCCATATTGGGCAGTCCGTAATTCCAACTATTTCGAGTGGTTCGTTGGACGTGTCGCTTTTGCCGTATTGTACAAATTATTT
Organism: Parhyale hawaiensis; assembly: GCA_001587735.2. Classification (NCBI taxonomy): domain Eukaryota; kingdom Metazoa; phylum Arthropoda; class Malacostraca; order Amphipoda; family Hyalidae; genus Parhyale; species Parhyale hawaiensis. The sequence goes on from LQNS02000211.1 coordinate 33,837,445, forward strand.
TCAACAGTGAAATAAGTTGGGCAAATGCATTGGAAGACTGTCAAAATGCACCATAAAAAATACGTTGTATTTTACACTACTTTAGCATTAACACGGGGACTGCGACACCCCGTGCTAATATGCCTTGGAGCCATCGCTTCACTGCAAGCTGGAGTAAAGGTTCAGTTAAAAAAAAAAAAACGTAGTCGCTACCGACTGTGAAAATTTCTACAGTAACGGACAGATGCTCTGTAAGGAGCATGTTTATCTTGCTTTAGTGAAACAGTGAAAGCGCAATTGTACTCTTAATGAAGCGGCTGTATACACGGATCACATTTTTTTACGACTTAAAAGAAAAAAACTGTCGGAACGCCAAGCTCGCCCAGGCACTTAAAATTATTAAAATGCACGCGCACCGTAACTGTGCATGGGAAATTTCTTTGGAGCATGAAATATTTATAGGATGAAATAATTAAAACATGCATAATAATGATGATGTGCAATTGACAATTATAAAAATATGAAAACTGTCGGGTACGCTTTGTGCTCCTCACTCTCGTACAAATTTAGGGACAAGTTCACAATAGTTTTGAAGTCACTTGTATAGCACAACGTACAGGTGTATCTAGAGCAGCTTGTCGTAGTTTAAACTTTTAGTTTAAATTTCAAGTAATAAATTTATGAAGACCACGTTTTACTTGCAGCAAAGCATCTATAAAATGCAAGCATAGGTACTTACACACAACGGTGTTAGTGTAACAACGCCTAAAGGGAAAAACATGAAGGCAGCTTTATCCCACAGTCTACAGTAGCGAGCAACAGTTAGGGACAGTAAAACAGTTAATCATTAACAGTTATTACAGATAAAATACTGAACAGCAAGCTTGAAAATTCATTTAATTCTAGACATACTTTTTGAATGAATCGTGATGTTTCAGAACATTATCAAGCATAGTTACGAAATGAACAGAAATGGAATAAAAATACTACATTTTTCTTCAATGCAGAAGTTAAGGGAAGCCATCAGAAAATATTGAGATGTAAACAAATTTAACCCAAATAGCATAACATAACAATTTTCATAAATATAAATGATTAGTAAAGATTCCTTTGTTCTGTAAAACCTCATTGCATCACTTGCTGCACAAAGTTATTAATTTTGTACAAAACAGCGGAGTTAGCTCGTTCCAATCATCTTTTAAAATAAATTCCATTATGCATTCTAGGATTTCTGGTTTGAGCACGTTCTCCAGTGATCTTTCAGATATTTTCGATTAGATTGAAGTCAAGGCTTTGGGGTGGCGAATTCATATCCGATATCCATTCATCCTCCAAGAAGGTGGCAACTGTCCTATAGCTTCGTGTGGCAAGGAGAGTTGTCAAGTATGAAAATGGATGGTTGCACAGTTGGAATTATTGCAGATGTAAGTCCATGCTGGTGAAGTAGCTTTATACACAGCCGTATTTACTAAACCATATGGGCATCCCTAATTGTTGCTATTACATTTCTGATAGTGTCCCTTAACTTTTGCACCGAGGAAAATGTAATGTTTTCATTCTATTTCTGTTTATTTCGTAACCAAGATTCATAATGTTCTAAAAAAATTTTCACGATACAAACAAAATATGTGTCTAGAAATGTGTTCAATTTCAAGCCTTTTGGTTTAGTATTTTATTTGTAATAGAGCTTTAATAATTAAGCGTTTTACTGCCCCTAAATTTAGTCGCTACTGTATATTACAGTTGAACAGTCGCATGATCAAGCACCTCGACAGTTTCTACCTCTCCTACACATCAGTCTATGAATACTGCCGGCCAGTTTATGGAACTGTCGAGAGACAGAGTTGATCACATCCTGTTTCCAAGATAATGTCCATATTGATATTAAGGTGAAATGTCGCTACACTGAGTGGCGATTTCTCTGAAGTCACTTTGTGGAAAAATGTCATCTAAGTGGCTCCACACGACACGCGACTAAATTTACGTGAATCCTATCGTAAACAATCAAACTTAGTTTCATATAATGGAGATGTGATAGCGGGATGCACTGAGTCGAAACGTCTTTTGACACATCAGTAAGTAGAGCAATCTGATATCATTAATTAGGTGCTCTACTGAAAAGTATTATCCAATGTTCTTGCATTTAAATAATAGGTTCAGTAATATGATATGTTACTCCTACTCTACCTACAGTCGTTTTTATTCATACAGGAGCAATTCGAGCCTAGGTATAAGAGCCAGCTTAGTTTATGCTTCGTAAAACTTAATATAAAAGCCTTTGCGACGTTTGAGATACCTCTTCGAAGTAATTACTGTGCAGTGCTGGAGTTCACGATAAACTGAGCAAAGGCAAAGATTGTCTTCAAAGTAGAACCACAAAGCCATGCATATACAAGGCACGTCCGACTGGGCCGCCAACGTCGATCTAAGCCAAGCCCACTTGGCTTTTTGTCCGCAGAAGCAGACTGCAACGTTGGCCCCGTCACTTTGAACGTGTTGCGGCTGTCAGTAGCAGCCTGATTGCGCTGAGTCGACTGAAATTTCTATTTTACAATGTAAGACTGAGTTCTTGTGTGTCTCGTAGGTAATCGATTGGAGATCAACCTCTGAAACTTGAATAAGCGGGTCGAAGCCAGGGGCACCTGTTTAAAGTTTAGGACAAGTTATAAGCTTCGAAGGCTTATTTTTGCTGTGCAATCGAACATGCCCCTTTATTTCTATGTACTGTAGGTTGCTGTTACGTACAAATTGTAACAGATACCTGTCAGCAGAGGGTAGAAATTTTGCATGCCAAATGCTACAACGAATTCGCCGAAAGAAATGATCTGCAAGCATGAGCCTCTACTGCCGCGCTTATCATTCATGCAGGATTTTCACAAGAAGTGCCATAAATTATAACTACATCTCAGTTATTTCAATTTACGGCATCAGACACTGGCCACCTGCTGCAGCCCCGCAGAGATTGATGCTTCCTTCAGTCGAGAGGGACTTCAGAAAGAGCATTTTTCCTCCCTGTGAACGGTGCGCACGCAGCGCGCTGCTCTTTCTGTTGTGGTAATTTTTAACCTCTTAAATGTCCTAAGCACATCTTAATGTGGAATTTTATGTCTCCATAATAGATTGTTTAGAGAGGAGCCCTGCTTTCACAATGGTTGGCTTAAGAGAAGAAAATGCCAGGTTTGGATAGCTCAGTAACAGTTCCCAGACTGTCCTTAATCGGCGCGCTGATCCAATGATGGGTGCGTTTGCTTGCGAGACGGCCTTTCACTCTGCAATAATGGGTGATAATGGGCGCACTAATGGCGGTAACGCCTCAATGGGTGCAGCGCTAATGGCGTAACTGCAGGTGTCGGCAGGGGGAGTCACTGGCAACGATTAGCGGCCATGCAACAATCCATTAGGAATGTTCCAGGAATGTGACCCTTTATGTTCCTGATGCTTTGAGCTCAGGCGGAAATTGAGTGATATGCAGGGCGGGGTGCATGCAAAGAAGGACTGAGGAGGTGGGGGAGGTGGGACTGCATCATACCCCCAAAGACGGAGGGATTCGCATTGTCAGCCAGAATAACTTCAGACTGTCTAAGTGCATTGAACATAAAAACACAACAGGTGTTTGTGTTTGTTTATTCTGTAAATTTATCCGCAAAATGCAATTCTTATTCAAATTTCTTAGCTATTAATGTATGAATCGCTGGCTTAGTTGAATAAAAGTTATAGAGCGATACTTCAATCCTATCCATGTCTTCCTAAAAATTACTCAGGTTTGGAATTTAGTATCCTATTGCTGTATATATTAGGAATTAAAAATAGTCACAAACTAGAGATCTCTGACAGCGCATACCTTCACCAAGCAAGGCATTGCAACGAAAAATAAATTGGTTCTGAACTCATGATTTTCCTCGTATCAGCACCAAAATCTAATCATTTGTGCCTTTTAACAGTATGAATCGTTTCTGTACTTTTCTTGAAAATCCGTTCATAACTTTTCGAGATATGCTACAAACAAACATTCTGACAAACATTAATCAAGCACACAAACGGTCCACCCGATCATCACCGAAATTTAACTAATTATGTCTTTTAAGATTACTAATAATTCCTGTAGATTTCATTTCATAAAGATTCATTCATAACTGCTAACAAGCATAAAATCAAACACAGCGACAAACGAACAAACAGATCATCAGAAAAATTTGGTCATTTACTCAATTTCATATACCTAACAACTCATGCATGTTTCATAAAAATCCGTTCATAACTTTTTGAGTTGTGGTAACAAAAAAAAAAAAAAAAATGAAGCAGACAAACAAACAAACGGATGGACGGATCTTCGCCAAAAGTTAATCATCTGTTCTTCCTCACAATCCCTGTAAATTTCGTTAGAATCCGTCCATAACTTTCTGAGTTATCTTGGTTACAAACAAATAGACCCACAGACGGAGAGACAAACTGACAAACACGACAAAAGCAAAATCTCCTTGGCGGAGGTAATAAAGCTGCACTCCCAGAGCGCTGAAGTCCGCCAAGCAACGTAATGTTAACTCGTTGCCACACTTGAATCATGAGTTTCTCTTAGCATTCTTAACAGTTCCTGTAAGCTCCATGAAGGTCTGACATAATCTGCTTTGCAACGAGAGGACTCATGAGGACTAAAATGAAACTTAGCCGTGACCGCACGTAGTTAATTTACATCACATCGACGAGTCGAAGTATTTGAGTGTGGGACCTTAGGCCTTCATAGGTTGTTTTCTTGAACTGATCACCGTATTTTTTCGATTTATTTCATTCAATCTCCCGCTCATAACTGGCCAGCTACTTGAGCTGCAAAATATCGTAAAATGTTGTCGCCAAGTTCAGAAAGTTCGAGCAATAGGCTAACTGTTACTGTGGTTTCTCTCGAGTACAGAATTGGCTATAATGTTGCTTATATTTGTCGGTATAAGGAATAAAATCTTCTGTGAAGAGCACTGTGAACTGAATATGAAGTGTAAATAAGGCTTTAATCACTCCTGTTTATACTCCATCATTAGAGTAATTCAAAAACTCCTCTTTCAAATCAAAATTCTGCTCACATCTTAAATCAATCTACGATCACATCCACCCCACCCTGGAGGGAAATCATACCATGATTGTGGCGACTAAGT
>LQNS02000211.1:33851141-33864228 GCA_001587735.2 Parhyale hawaiensis
TCTGATGTTAATGTTTAGTATTATTCTTAAGTTAGCTTTAATCATGAAAACCTCAGGCGCTGTGTCCTAATCTTGTCGGCCACAGTACCTTATGAGAAAAATAAATGATTTTTATTTATTTTATTATTTATTTAAATCACGTCGCCAAAAGTGACCAAATTCGGCGCTAGTGCTGTGAAAGTTCCCACCAGCATGCACTGCAATTTTCTATAGATAATTGCTGAATTAGCATATATTCTCTTAATTAATTTCGCCGGTAGAGATGAATTTTGCTATTTAAGACGATTTTTCTGGTGAAATTAGTTAAAATACTCTTAGGCTGCTCAGCCATGGATTCGTCGATGATGACGTAACTTTTTGGTGCTAATTTTTCGTGAGTCCTCCCGTTACGCTCTTAGCTTCCTGGTCTGACCATACCATTTTGAGTTATGTTACAGGCAGACCGCATAACAGACAACCACAACAAACTCCGAAAAAAATTTAACCTCCTTGAAGGAGGTAGTTACCAAACTGAAAATTACAAGGATAGTGCGTAACCGTAACTAATGAAGAGATAGTTTAATGACACTGACACAGCTAACCAAGAGTTCAGTCAATACTGATATGTTACAGAAAAACACAAGAATAAGCTGGGTCAAATAGGAAAGAAAGAAGGAGGCTACATAGAACTTATATGGAATTGCAGACACCATTACTTTCATTGCTGGTGGGGCGAAAAACTTCTAAAGCAGTAGTGCCAACTCACTACCACACTATACTACATCATCCATTCAGCAAAAGCGAATGCACAACAGAGATGTGATGTGCAAACGTTTTTGCATGTTGATAATTGTAGAAAATTTATCGAGCGCTGAATGACTGAACCGAACTGTCTTAACAGGAAACTGCATTTGGCAAAAAAAAAAGTTCTTTTCTGATGGTGGGATGTGCGGGCAAGTACTGCTCTTAAGTTTAACCTAATTTACGCAGTATGTCCCATTTGTAGTGACAGCGGTCGTTTTCCTGCTGCATGTGTTAAAGAAGTTATTTAACTGTTTAGTCACGCAGTGCAGCCTGAGCGAGCTAAAGCTAAATGAACAAAGTAACTCCGTTATTCTTGCAAAAAAAAAAAAAAACTTCTGTAGCGTAACCATTTAGTAATCTAGACGTTTCAGCAAATTTTATCTTTTTAATCTGGTTCTTGGATCAGTTTCATAACCATCAAGTAATAGTTTTTCTATGAGTGCATTGAAGACCCTGCAGCGCTTCAGCAGCCATTGTGTTCCGACAAACTGTGAGTTGCGCGACACGCGGGATGCGTTGAGCATCGACTATAATCATCATCTATGGAAAATCGTTATTTTCAGGTAAACCGATATATCCATCAGCGGCGAGCAACTTCAAAGCTGTTGCCATTGTATTCACTTTTATTTACTAAACATCAAGTTTCATATAAATCAATACACCTCCCTACACGGTATGATAATGATAGGAGTAACAGCAAAAGTAACCGGAAAACCAGACAACAGTTCACTTAACTATTGAGATGTCAGTGTGTACTAGTATACACGTGCTACGCGTACCAAAAGTAAGTAGCAGTGTACGGAGTTACGTTGATTGTGCGGCTGACATATAGCTGCATGTATCAGATAAAAATACGGTGCGTGATTTTACTGGTAAACATTGACAGAAGCGATAAACTTGCGATATTAGTCTATACTTTGTAATGTGTTTGCGAGGACTCTTAATATGCTTTTGCATGAAAGTATCAATCAAGAAATCGATTAAATCGAAATTTTATTATTTTCGTCAGGAAAGGGTTACCTATACCGTAATTTGACTGTATTTTTGCAGTTCTACGTCCGGCAAACGTTGCAGTTCAGTAGCTTTGCGCTTACTTTTGGTGCAAGAGGAATTTGGGTCCAGTTAGTGACATCACGATCTTTGAATAAACTGTTGTCAAATTCTCCCGTTCGTTTTATTCCCTGGCACGATGCGCTACAAACAGATAGACGTCTCTAAGCTCCGCATATCAGAGGCTCTAGATCGTGCTTGCGTGCATGCATGATCGTCTCTTTAGGTGAGATTCTTCCTTTTTTTCCTTATTCATCTATGTCTTATTGACATAATGGCAATAGCTCATAGAGGGCCGGGGTGTAAGTCCCAGTGTTTCATTGGGAATAGGCCTGTTGGTTCGTTACTGCCGCCTATCTAATCTAATCTGAACCACAGTGAAGCACAATACGAAACATGATTCGGGGTAATAAAAACCGCATAGCATTGATATACTAATCGCATTGCAGTACAATGCAGTTCGCAGCCAGTGCTGCATAACAACACAACGAACCTCACAGGCAGCTAGCATCCATGGGACAATTCCCACACGCCGCCAGGAGCCTCATGAAGGAGCCTGGGAATATGCACACCGATGCATCCATCTCGCTGTCGTTACCTGCGTCGACCTCTGCATGGGGCGGTCAGTAGGCAGAGCCCAGAACATTCCGTCCCCTGCGACGTAATTGATTACATTTCCTCTCATTTTTCTTGCATGACTATTGGTCGTTCTTGTATCAGTCACTATGGAGCAGTCGCCGGTCAGTGACATGGGTGTAACTTTTCAACCCTTATGTAGTAATTTGGTGGATTCGTCCTGATTTTTCTTTCATAAGTATTAGTAATTCTTGCATCAGTTACTGCCAGGCGTTTGCTGGTCTGGGTAGATAAAGTTCAAAATGATCAGGTTAAGCGGCGGTTGTTTGCAGCAGGAAATTCTTCGTCCAGCATCACTGATGTTTCTTTTTGCACACGGTCCATTTTCAAGTATCTGTCGATTTCTCAGGTACTTGCAACAGACAAGCAATAAAGCGTTTAATGCACCATGGCGAGGACGCGGCCGTGGCAATGACGAAAACAAGACCTCAACACTGGGCAACAAACTTCAAGTTTATCACTACATACGCTTAAACTATTGCTGATTCCAACAAAACTTCTCCCAATAAAAGGTGTGTGACCGAAACATAACTAGCACGTCTTTTTATTTATACTCGTCACCGACACTACTACTAACGTAGGAATTTTACTAATTGGGATGTCACTGAATGAGATTCTGGTGGGCGTTCTGCAGACAAAACGCGTGAACATCAACAAGTAGGACATAATATAAAAATGGGGCTTGGAATCACAACGTCAATTTATGAAACTACCTACAAGTGATGAATTCCTAGCGATACAATAATAAAACAGTTCAATTTGAAATTGGAACTCGATGAAGAAAATCACCTTTCGAAATTCTAATCATTACGTCGAGGTTCTGAAAGTACAGATGAGGAAATCCTCGCTACAAAATGTTCCTCCCGTTCTCAACCGTAAATGATTCTTTTTATTTACTGTCAGGTCATGGGAACATCTGGCGGCTATTAAAGAATCACAGCAAGCCAGCTGCACTCTTTCCCATTGAGCTTTTTTTTCTGTGCTGCACAGCGGCTGACCATCACCGTGTAGCTGCAGTCATTGCGAGCTATGCAATTTCCTTAATTTTTATTGTTATGGTTATGAGAGCAATTATGCAGACCATCAGTGCCTGTGTACATCTGTCTCGCCTTAGCAATATATTAGTCGATATAAGGGACACAAGCTGCGGTCCGGCGGATAACTGCAATGAACAGAATGCAGATGGCCGGTGAGTAAACGATTTATAGTTGAGTTACTGCTGCTCGTCACTTCTTGTGCTCAGCGAAAAAAATGACTTCTCAGGGTGCGAATAGCATTTCTGGCGATACTGCTGGTGCAGATATGACTGCTACACGGCCATATTAGCGTTTAGTTTATCATATTCGAGTGAATACAAAATTATTGACTGCACTTATGAACTTCAGCAACGTCAATACATTCTACACTCTTATTCGTTTTTACTTAATTATAAACAAGTGTGAAAAGTGTTGGGCGCGCAAGTCAGTTTCTTTAGCTATATACTCTCAACCGTTTTCAACTCACCATAACTAAGTGAAAACAAGTGTAGAGAGCACAGAATAACCCGTGGAGCTAGGCTAAGACAGCTATAGTAAGGCCTTCCATAATCATTCGCTTTGAATTCCAGCATATTTTTGAGAGACAACAAGTGTCTGGCGTACATTGTACCTTCTTTGGCTACACTACCGCGGCAGTAACGCCTGCTACATAATCAGTTGCGGATCGAGGAAAAGCCTATAATGCTCGCCACATTTAAAATATATTTGAGAATTTAGCAGCACTGACGATGATTTGTTTCATTTATGGCGGCTTTAGACCACTAAAATCGATAGCGGGATTCTTCTTACTTTAATGTAGTAGTAGTAGAAGTTTTTACTAGCGCTTCAGTGGCACACTGCCTATATCGCGCCGAACTATTCCTGTGTTTAACCACAGGCTCGTGCGCCACTAGGGCGCCTTTTAAATTGTCAATGATTTTTGTCTCGGCTGTTCTGCCGGTAGGTCTCAAGAGTGGTCAGTGCGCTACTGACTCCTTTTTCCGCGTTCAACTCGTAGTGGTTGGGGGCCCTTGCCGACTTGGCTTTCGCTCAGCTACGCCGCACAGGGGAAGGAAACGAAATACAAGAAGGTAGAAGTCTAGCGGGAATAGGTCAGCTACCTCGATCGGCAGCCCACCTCCCGAAACAGTCTTCTTACTTTAAATAAAACCCGTGAATAGCCGAATTTTTATGAATCAATACTGCGATCCAAGCATTTCTTGGAAGACCAAATTTTCATTTTCGGCCCTTAAGCCAAATTGTAGTCACCACCTCTGCTTCCGTTGCAGCAATAAAGCGTTATATTCTAAAAGGGCGTGTACTTTAACTTAAACTATAATCCTTATTATTACCATGTGTTGAATTGGGCCTGGTTTGCTAATCTCGTATTGTAGTAGTTTCTATTGATGAAGGCTTTCCTTTCTGGAGAAATACACGACTTGGCATTTGAGTTTGACTGTTAGGGCTCTAGGTTGTGCTGTACGGTACCTCCATGCCTATTGGACGATATTACACTTAATAGTATTAAGCCAATCAGATGTAATAGTATTAAGCCATGAAAATCTCTACTCGGGAGAAATAAATTTTCTTCCTTTACTTCAATGAAATAAGCTGTAATCTTACAGGGTATTCGTGTGGTCGTACTATAGCGGTGCAGTTCGGTAGACTAGTTTGGTGTGTCATGGCACTGAGCCTTGCAGATTGGGTTACAAATTCATAGCGGTAATATTATTCAGCAATGAATGCACATGACGTTTAATGGTATGAGTTGTACTAGTATTAATCTAAGAACACCCCCCCCCCGTCCGTGGAGAAATAAATTATTATATCTATCTACTCTACGTTGGTTGACAGACTTCCGCTGTCCGCTAGGTCAGTATGACGCGTAACGTTATGGCAAGTTAAACTCGGTGGTCAAAGGAGCAGAATCAAATGTGGTCTAAGGCAACGCGAAACATCTCACCTTAGGCGATTGTTTGTTTATTGACTATTGAATACAGGCGCCTTAAAGATATTACAACGTTTCCACTATATTGTTCAATAAATACTTTGATTCTGATGCTTAGTTAAAAGTATATGTACTTCATAGGTTGAAAGTTAGTACACTCAGGAGTTGAGACTAAACATGCATTGTTGCATCTTGTACAAGAGGTTAGTGCGGTCACACTAAGAATTTGCTGTTCAATTCTGGTTGCCACATCTACGCAAAGATATTGAATATATGGAAAGAGTCCAACGCAGAGCAACGAAATTGATACCTCAGCTGCGAAACAAGCCGTACGAATGTCGCCTGAAAGAGCTGGGCCTGATCTCTCTCGAGCAAAGCCGACTCAAGAGGCAACTAATAGGAACATTTAAGTATTTAAATTGCTTCAACGACGTACCTACAACGGGAGTTTCTGAAAGAGATATCAATGATCGCCTGCGAAACAACGGACAAAAATTTAAGCATATAGCATGAAAAACAACCTTAAGTCAGTAGTTCATTCCGTATTTCATAGTCAGCATTTGGAATAGACTCCTTTCCGACGTTGTTAGTGCAGAATCAATCAAGGCGTTTAAAAATCGTTGGGAGAGACATCCCCCACAGCTAAGAATTCTTCCTCCAGGAGTGGCACACTCTTAACGGCCAAAGCCTCCGATCGAGGCTTCTTAATCCGTCTTCTACTCTCTTCCGCTCCAAGTACATTGACATCTTTAACTCCGCATATCAGCGGCTATTGATCGTGATTGCGTGCATTCATGATCGTCTCTTTCGCTGAGCTTCTCCTCCCTCCTCTTTTTTTTTTCTTCTCTTTTCCCCAGTCTTTTGTATCTTACTAACATAATGGCAATAGCTCATAGAGGGCCGGGGCGGAAGTTTCGGTGTCTCTTTGGGGATGGGCCTGTTCGTTCGTCTACTGCCGCCATCTTATCAAATGTATCGTATTTTGGCCACTCGCCTTAACTCCTCATCGGCGAACTCGATCTCCCGTTTTAGAGCTATCGGTATAGACGTGGATAGAGTCACCATGTTGGTCCGTCAAGTGCTCCATGAAGAGGGTTTTTACAAGGCTTTCTTACTTGGGTTTTGTGTGTCGGGGCAAAAGTTGAAATTGGTATCCGTCAGGTTGGTCGGTCTCTGGAAAGAACCTTGGCCACATTAAAGGGCTCGATTTCCGCTCTGAAAGAGACGACTTCGTTGTCGTTGAAGGAGGGAACTTTCTACGGAAAATCACCTCCCTCTTCCCTCTCAGCGAGAAGACTTTGTATGATAGAGGTACCTAAGGCTCCGGTGCATAGCCTTAGTGGTATATTGTGCACAGCGTTCAGTCGCGATAGGACTGAAGTCCTCGCAGACTGATATACGCAACAGCCATAATCTAGTCTGGAGCGTACAAAGGTTTGATAGAGGTATGAAAGGGTTTGCCGGTCGGTGCCTCACGACAGTGTCGTCAAATGTTTGAGTAGGTTGAACCTACGCAAGCATTACGTTCTCAACATCTGGATTTGGGGTTTCCATGACAGATTTCTACCTATTATCATTCCGAGGAATTTCCCCTCCTCGCGATAGTTTATCCGTACATTGTAAGATCAGGTGATATCACAAGTCTGGCTCGCCTTATGTGGAGAGTAAAGGTCTTGGCGCAGATACGGCGAAAACGTGGTCGGTCGCCCAGTCACAAACGCGGCCAATCGCTCGCTGTAGAGCTTCCAGATGTCTCGAGGAGGAGTATAGCATCAGGTCATCTACGTATTGTGACCCGTGCATGTGTTGAGGCAGGTCTGCTAGGAAGGGTTTAGTGTTAATACAAAACAGGGTACATCTGATGACGTCCCCTGCGGGACTTCTTCATCCTGTGTCATTACAGAGGAGAAGCAGGGTTCTGGGCTATCAATGCCCTCTTCTGTGTGCGGAGGAGTCTCTACTGCCCAGTTCTTTCAGGACTACCCTCTCCCAGCTACGCTTTGGTCACTGCTCGGTCTTAGTTGATTATAAGTTCCGAGTGGGACGGATCGATGATCCCTCTTTTTCACTCTGCGGACTGGACGAACAGTATGTTCGTCACCTCTACTCGTGTTCTAGTCAACCCACTGACCTTTCAGTGAGCAATCTCTGGCTGGACACGCTTGAGGCTGCGCGTTTCCTCGCTTCTCTTTCTCTCTTTGACTTTCTCACCCCTCTCCTCAAGCTGGCAATGGTGGACCCTAGCGGTGGCAACAAACAACAACAGGGGAGAAGTCATGTCTCTCTCTGACCCTGAAGCGCCGCTCCCTCAAGAATTGCTGCAAGTAATGGGCAATGTTACCTCTTATACCTATTTTGCGCAGTTGTAGGAGTATTCCGTGTCGCCAGGCTGTGTCGTATGTCTTTTTAAGATCGAAGAAGACACAGATAGTGAGCCCTCTAGGGGTCTTGTTCATTAATAATCATTATGATGTAATTTTGTACACGCACGATGGCATCAGTGGTGCTACGGGATTGTCGGAAACCGTGCTACACTTTGTAGAGGAGCTTGTTGGCTTCCAGATGTTTCATCCGGCGGGTGTTCACGATTTTTCCGGGGCAGCTGATGAACGCAATGGGACGGTAACTAGTTGGTTCTGTGGGAGGTTTGTCTCGTTTTACGAAAGCTAGTACAGTGGCGAAACGCCACTGTTCCGGGTAGTGGTGTGTTGTCCAAATTTTGTTGTATATTGTTATGAGGGCCCCGAACTGCTGAATGGTGCATGTCTTCCATCTATGCCATCAGGGCCGGGACATGTGTTTTTGCACAGTGTGAGGAAGGGGGACGCAAGGCTGATTTAGTCAAAGAGATAGGAGTGCCAAGTACTTCGTTGTCCTCCATGCCAGCAATGGCCGACGCCAAAGCGGCCTGGATGACGCCACCATTGAGGAGGTAGGACACCGATGGCGACATTTACTAGACAGGGTGGGGCCGATGAGTGGAACACCACTGTCGGCAGATGACAATTATTATTATATTCAGAAGTTTAAGTCTCCGTTTCCACAACAAAGGCGATATCACAGAAAAAAAATGGAAACATAGCGTGTCGATAGAGATGTGGAACTAATGCACGAGGGTGTTCCCACACAGGATCAACGAGCATGGGAACAGCAAATCGGGAAAAAGAGGAAGATCAGTAGGGGTAAAAGTGAGAATGAAGCAAAGTGGGCACGAAAGACAGACGTCCCGAAGGCCTAGTTAATGGCTAAGGTAACTTACACAAATCCCCTGGGGGCGCTACTTCTCATACGGCAGATGACAAATTGTGAGCCGGGTGGCCAGAGACAAAAGACTGAAGAAGACACGGTCTACTTAGCAAATACAGAGACCACCCGATGGGGACTAGGGAGCACCTGATACAAGTAGTAGTACAAATTTTACAGGCGCATGATGTGCATCAGGGACACAATGTCCATATAGCGTCGAAACAGTTCATGTGGTTTGACACAGGCTCGTAAGCCTATAGGACACGAGGATGTCTAGTTTTAAATTGTAGAGGATTTTTTCCACAACTTTTCTGCCGGTAGGTCTAGAGTGGTCAGTGCGCTACAGACAGGAAAAAGGCGCAAGTTATGCATCTCCAACCCCTGGGCACGGCTGAACGCTTTCGCTCAGCAATACCGCAGAGGGGGAGGAAACAAAAAACAAGAAGGTAGAAGTCTAGCGGGAATAGGTCGGCTACCTCAATCAGCGGCCCACCTTCCGAAACAGAAGGGGAAGTATTGAGAGCCTACCTAACTTTACAAAACTAACCTCGTCAGCAGGAACTACGGCAAGCTGCAACATCTCCTGCGGAAAAGGCACTAGGCACCCTTGGGTACGCGAGGCCCAAATATGTTGTGGCAGGGAAAGGACCCACCAGAATATACCCCTGAGGGTGGGAGCACCTGGGTTTCGTGACGGAGACTGCTCAATGATGCCGTGCGATGGGTGCCGGTAGCTGCGCACAGAGCCACTTTCTGTACGGTTTATGGTTCCGCTAGGGAGGAGACCGAGACATAAGCGTACCACACCGGAGCGATGTAAGTAATGACAGACCGGATGAAGGCTCTATATTTTGGAATTAATGTTTCCTTCCATTGACCCCAGCAAGGACCTTGAGGATGCGGAGCCTGGAGGTCGCTTGGTTGGGCGTTTCCTAAACATGGGCTGCGGAAGTGTGAGCCGGTGCCAACGAACGACCAGGAGCATAGGGTGTTTCTCCGGAAGGCGATTCGCCCATAGTTAATCCCCGGACCTGGTGGTAATCCGAAGTAAATTAAGCTCTTTGGCCCACTCGGTAGCCCGGCACGAAAATTTAGAGGCCGCCACTATCACATCGAGCGACTGTTTGGCGATGGCAAAGTCGTCTGCTTAATAGGTGATGAAGGCTGCGGAGTTGTGAAAAGTAGAGACGAAATGATCGAAAAGCTGAGTGAAAATAACTGAGCCCTGAGATACTACACAGCGAATGAATCAGAAGAGTGAGGTAGGAGAACAGCAGCGCCAGCAAGCTGCACTGCTCCTAAGGTAGGGAACTAACCACCGTACAATAGGCTGTGATTAAAGGTGGAAGATTTGACAAGATCAACAAGTTAATTATGATTAACCAAGCCAATCCATGTTGACGGTCAGCGCAAGAGAGAGCCGGAGTTAGCTGATGAGAAGTCGCTGCAACAGCTGAACAAGGAGCAGATGAGGACAGAGGGTGTTCCCATACAAGATCAACGTGCAAGGGAACAGTAAGTTGGGAAAGGAGAGAAAGAAGAGAGGAAAAATATTATCAGCAGCAGTATGAAAGCGGAAGGAAGCACAATGAGGACAAAGGCAAGACACCCCGAAGGCCTAGCTATGGATAAGATAATCTGCAAAGTACCCTTGAGACTGGTGTTCCCCACAATATACAATGGGCGAACCCAGCAGCTACTATAAACCTATGAACTATGGCCCATCCTATGCTCCCTGAGGGGGCGCAAATGGATACGAGAAATATGAAAATTGATATATCGCTTGGGTTTATTGCGTAAGCACCGAGCTGAAAGGTTTCAAGCTAATTCGGCATTGCTTATTTTGGTTTTGGCGTTTGAGACACCAGTGTCATCCATACTCATGCTACAAAAGTCATTTCCCTAAAGACAAAACCTTACCTTGCTTTTATAATTACAAGTCAAATTAAGATAATAAGTACCGTATGTCCCACTGACAAGAGCACGAGTGACGTTTAAAGGCGTCCACGGTATTTCCCAGTGTTAGCTGGCTAGCTGTGACAAAACAGAGACAACCTCACATCGTGACTCCACACACGCGAGGTGATACGCAGAACGTCACCCGGACTTCGTCTGAAGACCCTCAAGGTAACAAAGGTGAAGTAGCGCTCGTGCTCAGATCGCGACAACTGTTTCAAGAATTTTTCCCCAACTGACACACGGAACTAGAGGAATTAGGAGTCGTGACATAAAACAAGTGCATCCAAAACAAGTGTATTCACCTAATATTATTACATGGGAAATACATAAAACTGCCTGGAAAATAAAAATGAGATGGGGATGATACTCGATGGGTGATGATAAAAGTGAACGTGACACGATATGAAAATATGTGCGAGTCCCGCCGCGTGTGACAGCAATGCCCGTGGATGCGTTGAGACTAGACAACAAGTCTGTAGGAGATGTAACGACCCGCAGTCTCAGAGGGCCTAATGATTTTGACGACCTGGCCACGCTTGAGTCCAAAGTATCGCGCCACAGGGTCGCCTTGCTGGATACGCATAAGCTGGTTGTCTTTGAGCTTGTATCTGCGAATAGAACAGGTAAATTAATCCATATCACTGATGAGGGTTGTCATCGAATTTGCATTTGTAATAATGAACAGACTCTAATTCATGGTCACTGCTGAGGGATACCTGCTTGCATCTGTAACTGAAGTAAAGGTGAAGGCACAGCAAGGGCGGACCCCTACTGGGAAATCCACACGCACTGGTTTACGCGGCACATAAATGCCCGATAGGCCCTACACGAGGGGACGGCTGCAGTCAATTACACATTGTCTGAGCCATGTTATCGAACGACGATAGACATATTAGGACAACTGCGACATTGCAACTGTCTGCTCCCGTTGCTTGCTGGGTTAATTGCTTTGCAATGGCTTAGAATTTGTGAAACGCTGACGCTGCAGCGCCTCAAGCATTAAGGACTCACCCCATGGGAAGGAAGGGAACCTAAGACCTGGGGGCCGCAAGCGCAGCTCTCTGTCTATTTTGTTACTACGAGTATCCAAAGGTAATAATAAAAACCGCAAAATGTCAACTACAAGTAACTCTAGCCAGTGCTGCGGGTACTGTTCGGTGATGCACATTGGACCGAACGCCTTAGCTCGACTGGAAATGAACGAGACCGTGTTCCTACTACTCGAACGGCTGAGTCCCTGATAGTCAGCTACAACTAATCGCGCTTGCAGGCTCACCTCCTAGACTTAGCACAGATTTTAATAAGTTTTTTTTTCTCTTTTCTTCTTCTTTTCTTTCTCCCCAGATATCTATATTACCTGACACAATGGCAATAGCTCGTAGAGGGCCGGAACGTGAGTTCCGGCCGCTTTCTGGGAATGGGCCAGTTTTCGAGTCCACGGTTTGCCAATGTCCGAATTTAACTTCTGGAAATCTAGAAATGTGCGACTCCTAATGACTCAGATTATGTTTCACAGCACGTCAGGCCATTTGCACCAGCTCCGACTCCTGATTCAGCCAGTTTCTAACCCCCAAAATTAATATTATATGTTGAAGCCTCCCTAGTCAACTATGGTGATTCAAGAGAGGAAAAAGAAAGGAAAGGAAGTATGACGACAGAAATGTGGAATCCATGCACGAAGGGGGATCAACGCGCATGGGAAGAGCAAGTCGGGGAAGAATAGATGGAAGTAAGACCAGTAAGAGTACGTAATCAGGAAGGAAGCAAAGTGGGCACGAAAGAGAGACGTCCCGAAGGCCTAGCGAATGGCTAAAGTAACCTACACAAACCCCCCGGGGGCGCTGCTCCCCATAACATAGGATGGACGAACTCAACTAACCTAACCCTATGGTCCATCCTATGCCCCCTAAGGGTACCCCGAAAAATTACCTACTCCACAATCCTGCCCAAGCCCCATCCAAACAGTCAAATTATGCACAGCGAACCTGTTTTTCGCTCAGTTCAGTGACACGAACACGCTTGGCGAGGAGCTCCAAGACCGATGGATGACAGCAAATCGGAAATTTCGGCCAAAAAAGTTGAGGGAACGCGAAGTTTAAGAATTATTTCGTTGTGTGATTGGCATAATCATATGTATATAGCTTCACTATGATTAGTAACAACAGCTTTTCCTTTCTCATTAAATTAACTTGCTTAGGCTACCTAGTAAATTTGGTCAGCTGTAGTGAACTTTCCATCATCAGTTCACTACAGTTGAGCATCACAACAGCTGAAACCTCGTCCAGCGTTCACTACTGCTCATCAGCTTTCATTTTTGAGACAAAGCTCAAAATTCCAACAGCTGGGTCAACAGGCGACGACTTGCGCGCTGGCGTGGGCCAATCTACGTGCACTTCTGGAAGTTGCTTGCGCGCTGTCGGCATATCATGGCCACATTTTCGGGTCGAAG
>LQNS02000211.1:33908219-33936076 GCA_001587735.2 Parhyale hawaiensis
CTGACGTCCTACCTGCCCGCGTGATATATTTACTGGTTCTAATGACTTCGTCGTCAGACGAGTCACTCATCAAAATCAGTTAATAACGTGATTAGTTAATGATTAATTAAATTATCTGTATGTGTAATTATGTGTAATTAAATTATATTTATGCGTAATTATGTGTAATTAAATTATGTGTATGATTAAATTAAAGTTCAACCAGTGGCAGGATTAGTTTACACTCTACTTCTCCCCAAATTACTCAATTATATGAATTATCTTCAGGCAGTTCGAGATTAGCACGTTNGTATGATTAAATTAAAGTTCAACCAGTGGCAGGATTATTTTACACTCTACTTCTCCCCAAATTACTCAATTATATGAATTAACTTCAGGTAGTTCGAGACTAGCACGTTTTTACAATTTTTTGTTTATTTACCATTTTATCAAGGCAAGTGGAAAAAATAGTAGAGGTTAACTTGTATGTGTGTGTGCCGAAGATAGCAGTAGAATGTAATAGGAGGATAAACACGTATCACAATTTACAAAAATTGAGTGTTATGAAAAGGGGGGAGGTTTATTTCGCTTTATGAGCAATATTAGCAATTAAATAAATATGAGATAAATGTAAATCTCCAGCTCACTGTTGGTTTGAAACACTCGCACTCGCGCATTGAATGTTGCACCCGCAAATATGTTCAATCTAATCGCAGTCGCAATTTCATTAAGTTCGACCAACGCAATCCTAATTACGATCGTTAGTATTTTATCTTTTGGAAGTTGAATGGCTGTAGACGTACACATGCCACCTATCACATCAATTAAAATGCGCAATACAAAGTTAACACTTCACAATATCTAATTACCGATATCTTGAGAACTGTGAATCAGCAGTCACCATAGACTAACTAGCCACAACGCTCAAAGAGAACATCTAATTCATTGAAAAAGGGTGTCCTTTTTTACAAACAGAGTACATTCAGGACATATAGACCTGCACTAACTGACATTAATGCCCACGTATATTTTAATTTAATCACTGATCAATAATAGTGGGTACGTGACACTTCAATGAAAAAAATTGGCTTCACTCACATTTACTCGATCAGGCTAATGTATAATAAAACAACAATTACAGTAGAAATTTCGTCAAACTCCTTCAACTTCCTTGTTCGCATTTATTAGACAAAGCAAAATCAAATAAATCTGTTGCTAAAAATCATCACTTACAATTTATACGATGCCAAACACTGCAGACGTTTTGATGATTACAGCAGCAGCAAGTACTTATTACTATTCAATTAGTTAGATGATTACAACAGCAGCAAGTACTTATTACTATTCAATTAGTTAGATGATTACAACAGCAGCAAGTAATTTTTACTATTCAATTAGTTATTAGTATATGTCAAACACCATCGCACTGCGACTGTGCGTCGAGTTCTTTCAAGTTCTAAAGCTCACACTATAGCACCTCACGCGTGCAAAGCTACTCGAGAAATGTCGAAGATTGAAGAATTAATCCCGTATCGGGCATACTTATCTCATGACAAATGGTGTTGACNCTTTCAAGTTCTTAAGCTCACACTATAGCACCTCACGCGTGCAAAGCTACTCGAGAAATGTCGAAGATTGAAGAATTAATCCCGTATCGGGCATATCGAGTACTTATCTCATGACAAATGGTGTTGACGCTGGCGGGGAAACGCTGATGTTTACAGCTTGGCCCTGCCACTTCTGCTGGTGTAGCACAACAATGCTGGCTCGCAGGTCTGAGTGTACCTCTTCCACCGTCAACCCTCAGGAATGCTGGGCGACGTATCTCAACACTTGGAAGTATTCATCGAAGTTGCAGCACTGGACACTCTATACGCTGAACACAGCGAGATGTTTACGAATTAGTACAATTGTTGGTGTATTGCACCACACCGCAGTTGTCAGGAACGAATGTGTTCCCGTTATGTGTGTGTTAAGAAAGTGAAGTGTGAAAGTTCAAGAATGTTCTTCACGTGTGTACATAATTAATATACAATTACTTGCAATGTTGGTACTTGAGCAGTTAGTTGTTGTTCACTTTTGGCTTACAGCTCAACACAACAACAAAACGATAGTATTGTAGTCAAAGTATCTCACACTTTAGTCACTCGCATAAAGTATTAACACTTCCACCATAGGAAGAAAGTGGGCGCCAATATGCGTAGGCATCTACTCGTTATAGAGACTAAGACTCTAAATCTCTTAGTGCCGAGGGTCCGTTAGCAGGGTAGGGTAGAAGTGAAACTCGAAGACGGACTAAAGGATGTATTCCGAGTACTAAGGCAGNGCTTATTACAGGCTGATAAACTGAAGGGATGTTCCCCCGACTGAGGTGTATCTTAAAGTGCTGATGAGTGCTGGGCGGCCAGCCTATTTATTACCTACCTAGGAAGGACACGCAGTAACAGATCTGCACAAAATTTTTACATAACAAAATGTAATTAAATACGTATTTAAATACAATTGTATTTAAATACTGCTCATCACTGTCTTCGAGTACGAGGACGTCTTAATACTCGATCATGCGTTGCAATTAATGTTTGCTACCGGTATGTTGTTTAACAACAAAAACTATCCGCAGCCTGTTTTAGGACATTGCATCGTATATTGCAGCTTTCTTCATGCAGAGCGATGTCTTACTACGCAAATTTACCAATGCGTGTACTACAATCGACATTTGCTTCACATAATTATGTTCTTTCACAAGCGCATATAAGGTTAACCGCATAGCAGGAGAGCGTCACCCCAAATCAGGAAGCAAAGAGCGTAACGGGAGAACTCACGAGAAATTAGCACCAAAAAGTGACGCCATCATCGACGAATCTATGGCTGAGCAACCTAAGAGTATTTTAACTAATTTAACCAGAAAAATTGTCTTAAATTGCGAAATTCATCTCTAGTGTATTAATAGATAAAGACAATATATACTAAATTAGCAATTATCCATATAAAATTGCAGTGCACGCGGTGAAAACTTTCCCAGCACTAGCGTCGAATTTGTTCCCTTTTGGTGACTTGATTTAACTTTTTTTTTCTCAATTGAAACATTATTTACACATCATATTCAGTTCACAGTGCTCTTTAACGAACATATTTATTCTTTACCTACAAATATAAGCACCAATATAGCCAATTCTGTACGCGACAGAAACCACAGTAACAGTTAGCCATTGCTCGAACTTTCTGTACTTGGTAACATTTTATAGCTCAACTAACTGACCAGTCATGAGCGGGAGACTAAATGAAAGAAATCGAAAAAATACGTTGATATGTTCAAGAAAACAACATACGAAGGCCTGAGGTCCCACACTCAAATACTTCGACTCGTCGATGTGATGTAAATTTGCTACGTGCGGTTACGGCTAAGTTTTATTTTAGTCCTATTGAGTCCTCCGTTGCATTCTTTGCTTCCTGCCCCAAATTGTCCATAGCCTGTTTTGAGACATTGTAACGTACATTGCAGCGTTCTTTATGCATATGAATATCTTACTAAGCATATTTACCAGTGCTTGCACTGCAATTGACATTTAGCTACCACCTCCAGCACTCCAGCACCGAGAGGCCAGGGGATGCACGATGAGGGATCCTAAATTGACTTTCATCACGGACTGCTTCTCCTGCTCTTCACAACACTACTTGATCTTCAAAATTCTAGAATTAAGGTAAAAAGAAAACCTCGATAGGTGTATCCATTGTACCCTGTATACGAGATAATAAATGATATTTATTTGTTTTGTTTGTTTTATATTTTGTTTCACAAGCAAATAAGGTTTCCCGCATAGTAGAACAGGGTTACCCGCAAATTGTCCGCAGCCGGTTTTAAGACATTGTATCATATATTGCAGCGTTCTCGATGCAGAGGAATGTCCTGTTACTTAAATTTAGCCTACCAGCGCATGCACTGCAATTGATATTCGCTGCCTTTGCGTGGTTTAACAACGACTTTAGGTTTGCGGCATAGCAGCATAGCGTTGCCAAAAAAAATGTCCGCAGCCTCTGTTCGGAAATGACAACGCACATGGCAGTGATCTTCGAACTTACTAGTGCATGCGCTGCAGTTAATATATGCTATAGATATGCTGATATGCTGCTCAACAAGTCCGTCAGTTCGCCACATAGCAGCATTAAGTCACCCGAAAATTCTCCGAAGCCTGTTTTTAGACATTGCATGGTATATTGCAGCGCTCTTCAAGCAGAGGAATGTCTTGCTACTCATATTTACTTGTGCGTGTACTGCAGTTGACGTTTGCTAACTACATGTTGCTTCAAAAGCCAATTAGGTTTACCGCATAGCAGAAAAGGGTTGCCGTAGCAAAAGTCCACAGCCAGTGTTCGGGAATCGTATCGTAAATAGCAATGATCTTCAAGCAAGAGCATGTCTTATCGCTCGAATTTGCACTCGCCTACACTACGATTGTCATGTGCTACTGATATGTTGCTCAACAAGAACGTTACGTTTGCCACACAGCAGGCTTTAATTTTGCAGCAAAACGTCGTCCAAAATTTGTCCACAGCCTGTGTTCGGAAACGGCATTATATCATTGTAGCAGTGATCTTCAAGCGATACGTCGTCTTTTTAGTAAAATTTTTCGTGAGGGATTGAGGAATTTGCTGATGCACATTACTGTCAGCTAGGTTTTCAACAGATATAACTCAAGTTACCAGCTATCTGCTGCGTTTTCTTCGAAATAACGACTGCGGACAGTTTGGAAACAGGGTATCGCTCAGCTTCCAAGGTGCGGACAACCCACTTAAGGCAAGAAATTGAAGATTTTATGTGATGTACGATACTGTTACCTCGATATTCACCAAAAATAACTAAAATTACCAGCTATCTGAGTCCTTTTTTTTTCAAAATAACAACTGGGGACAGTTTGAAAAAAGTGCGTTGCTAAGGAAACTCTTCCATTTCTTATGTTAAGTGGGTTTCCGCACTATGGAAGCTCAGCTACGCCCAGTTCCCAAACTGTCCGCAGTCGTTATTTCGAAGAAAATGCCACTAATAGCTTGTAATTTCAGCTATACCTTTTGAATACCGAGGTTACAGTACTGTACATCAGTTAAATTCATCAATTTCTAACGGTATGTGGGTTGTTTGCACCTTCGAAGCTGAGCGATGCCCTGTTTCCAAATTGTCCGCAATCGTTATTTCTAAGAAAATGCCGCGGATAGCTTGTGATTTGAATTATATCTGTTGAATATCTAGGTAACAGTACTGTGCAGCAGTAAATCCCTCAATTCCTCACGTTAAGTGGGTTGTCCGCACTTAAAAGTCCAAGGTTGTAGATATTGTCCGTAATTGCCCACGAGAAAGGAGCCCGCATTCGAGGAGTGCGGGCAAAAATAAATTAGTATGATATATTTACATGAAACGATGAACTGCTAAGCATCACAGAATGATTATTTGGTCAATGACAGCGAAAGCATGCCTGTCCGCAAGTGTCCGCATCGAAAGGAGTAATGGGTGTCGTAACCATATGAATTCCTGCCGCAAATTCTAATAATTACGACCCTACCTAATATTAATAATGTTTTTTAGAGGTCGTTGTAAAGCTGCAATCAGTATCGGTATATCATTAATAAAACATCGAAAGTTGACGTCGTGATACATATATAAGGTATGATGGGTCATTTAATAATTCGTGCGTCATAAACGAAATAATTTGCACGGTTTCTTACTAATACATTTTCATCTCAAATAATTGCTCACAAGTACGTGGAACAGCCGGGGACAATCTTTTACGAAGTATAGAACACTCGACTTTGTTGGAAGCAGGGGGAACGGTGACAATAATTAACGACTTGACCGAAGCAGAGAACAGCTGGGAGGGTAGAGTGTATCACAAGTTCAAGGGAAAGAAGGTATCCGTTTGTAAGAGCTATGAGCGCCTTATTGCCAAATTTCTCAGGTTTTACTGCCAAAATCAGTGCTTTACTGCCAAAAAGTCGCTAACGTTGAGATCTATATATATATATACATACATAAAACCATATACCCAAAATATATTCCCGTGCAAAACTTGACCAAATTTTACCTTTCGTGACGAACAAGCGTATGTAGGAGGGGAAGTTTTTACGATAGAAATGTTGGCTTTGGACGAGGCGGGTAGAGAGGGTTGAACTCGACCTGTCGATGGTTTAGCCCGTTAAAATTGAGAGAGGCAGTTTTTAAGGTTTGAGAGCTGACAGGCAGTCGCCCTCTAGCTTGTTCCGCTAGCCTCTATTACACCTAGTAGCGTGCGTTAGCGACGTCACTGCCTCATTTGCCATGACCCTTTATCACCGTGTAATGAATGGTCACGGAGTCATCTTGTGTGTATACAACTATCACTGTGATTCTAAAAATACAAAATATAAACAACTTACACTGAGTCGTCAATCAAGCCTTTTACGTAAATTTAAGAAGCTATATTTCGGAACGAAATAACTCTTCATTAGATCTTCAAAGAAAGTCATCAACAGCAATAACATCAACACGACTGGGTTTGGTAAGTGCGGACAACTGTTGTTGTCCGCAGTCCGCAAAAAAGTGAGGCCCCCCTACATTTTATAATCCCCATTTACCACTCAATGACACCCAAGCATGAGCATCATCCATTCAGACAATTTTTTTTTCCTTTCATGCACCACATTCTCTTTGGCAACTTATTCTTCCAACACCACGTGCTTCATTAGCATTCGCGTAACATACGATTACAAAGAATAGTCATGCGATAAATATAGGCACGTAACAATGTGTATAGGGGTAATAAAAGACAATTTAGAAAGAATATATCACAGTAGATATCTTGTATGATTCTACTAAACATTCAGTTACGACAATACATCATTGAACGGAAATCCATCGCCTTATTTACCAAATCCACCTCTGCATGCAGGACTGCTCTCTGTCTGCTGCCCCTCACCCCACTGATCAGGAGTCTTGGCCTGCAACAAAAAAAAAAAAGAGAAAGAAACTTAGACGCTTCTCATGATCACAATATCACTCATTCGTGCTTACAGAGTCCCAACAACAGCAGTGGTGGAAAACCAGAATCTAATGAAGAGCGTGGGATGGGTTTGGGTGGTGCCAGGGGGATTTGCCGCACCCGGTACCCCCTCCCCATAAAAAAGTCTGAGAGTGTCATTTGTCCCCAACTCTGAAGAGAGTTATATATTTAGGTATGTTAAGACAATGACAGTAAAATGATGTTACTGTTTAATTTCCCATTATTATTATTCAACTTCACGCTTGAGCTCCGACGGACAGGTAGCACAACCAAAACGAAACACCTTCCAACACCGGGAAGACCACAACACTGCTAAAGGAAATTAAGTAAAAAACCATTACCAGCTGACTTAAATGTCTGCAGGCCAATACGACCGGAAGCCGATGCCAGCAACAAATTCCAAACCTTAACCGACCAGGCACGAAGCACCGACCTAACTGATTGGTTCGACATCCAACATCCTCCAACGTGAAAAGTGCGCGCCGCGCGCAGCACGTGTCTCTCTATTAAAAACCTTGAGGGCAGGGAGAGAAGAATACAAACAATGCCTCTCATTGTTGTACATACAGAGCTACCCTTCTCCGGTGGGACAAGTTCACCGGATCATTATCAGTGCACAGCCTGCTGGCTGAACTAACAAGTCGGTCCAACAGACGTAAGTGAGGGTCACCAGCTGAAGCCCAACCCGGTGAGCGATACTCCAACACAGGCAGCATAAAAGCATTTGCGGACTACCTCTTTGTCACCAAGCACAGAATTTATCTTGCGCAGGATCCCAATCTTAGTGGAAGTACGTGACACCAACCACCTAATATGTGGCTCAAAAGTAAGCTTTACACCAAAGACAACACCAAGAATCTCCAAGGAGCTAGACTCCTCAAGCAAAGTATCATCAATCTCCAGTTGGAGATGTTGCGGTGCAAGTGTCCTAGACCGACTGATAATCATCAACTTGGTCTTACTGGCATTCAGCTTCATACTTCAGTCCGAGTACCATGCACTAATGCGTTACTAATCCCTATTCAGAGACTGGGCGACGGCATTCCGCATGCGAAGAGCAGGTATCACTGCTATCAAAGTGGAATCATCGGCATAGTTGATCATCGTGTTTTCAAGCGAAGAGAACATGTCACTAGTATACAGATCGAAGCACACTACCCTGAGGGACACTAGATGCCATCGCGAATGAAGCGCTAAAAACGCCGTCAACACACACACTCTGCGTTCGTTCAGAAACAAAATCGCGAATCATTGACAGAACCCTGCCACCCAAACGAAAGGACTCCAGCTTGTATAATAGACCCCTGTGGATAACCCTGTCAAACGCCGCGCTGAAGTCCAATTGGAAGAGGTGTGCCTCCGACCTACAATCCAGTGCAGACTGTAAATGGTGTGACACCGACAACAACCCGGGCCAGTTCTGTACGCAGACTGGCCAGCAGGCAGCAACCCCGTAACCTCAGTAAAACGACCAAGCTTACAAGCGATCAATTTCTCGAACACCTTCGACAAAATGGGCGTCAGTGTGATGGGTCGATAGTTGGTGACATAGGGTGACACTGGACCCTTCAGAATGGGAGAAATATTCCCAGGACGCCAACAGCGAGGAAAAATTTCCTAACCGTATCAGGCGCCGGAAGATCACTGCTAGCTTGGGGGCAAGAACGTCAGCCAGCTGCTTATAAAACAAAGGAAACATGCCCACCGGGTCGCGCTATCGTCGTTCGCGACGATTTGTGTGCGTGTTTGTCTACGCAGATCGTGTACGTGTGAGGGGTGTTCAAGTTGGTGCGCCGTGCTCCTCGCTGTATCGCTGATTTAGTTAGGTTAGGTAAGGACCTACCGTTACGGTAAGGTAACGTTAGGTAAGGTTAGAAAGATTAGGTGGGGTTAACTTGGGTTGGGTTAGGTTAGGTTAGAAAGTTAGGTAAGGAAGTTGGCTTAGGTTAGGCTAGGTTAGGTTAGCCAAGGTAGTGTTCATTTTAGTGGTGGCGCGCGCAGGAAAGCTTACTTGAATGCAAAATCGTCGTGAACGACGATAGTGCCATCGGGTTCTCTATACATAAAGCGTTTCAGTGCAGCACTCTAGGTTACTTACACTTGGGCTCGTGCGATCGACTCGTCAACTTCGACCTAAGCCAATCTCAGTCGTCCACAGCCTCACACCGGTGCCCCGACTTCTCCCCGTAGTATCGAATCTTAGGCGTCAACCTTGAATAAATTACCCATGAGACGAAACCGGAAACTCAATCATGCGCCTTATAATGAAGTTTCCAACCGTATCAAGCGTACTTGGGTTGTGTTTAACACCTGCAACGCAGTTGAAAGTGGCTAAACTAATGCTCATGTCACAGATTTGGGACGAGTAGGATTGGCTTATATTGTGGCAAAGACGTAAAATCTGGGAGTTTTATTTCAATGTTGAAGTAAAAATCCTAGCTTATGGGGTAGACTCTCACGCCTCTCTTGCTGCAACATTTGGTGTGGGCTAGGCTTTCCAGTGGATCTAGCCTAGTTGCTCTTCGAGCCGGAACACCGGAGTGTTGAAATGCGTGATATAAAAGTGAAAAACTCCAGAGTTCGTTTTTCAACCGAACATTTTTGGTTCGTTTCTCTGGCAGTAAAGGTAGGCGTAAGGAGTAGAGTTGTTCCGCCATTTTACTTTTACAAAATTGTTACTATGGGAAATTTTCACAAGATCGACTCAAGTAGGGCATGTTCGATTGGGCATTCGATCGAGGCATGACTTCTCTGAAACGGCAGACAGGCGTGCAGAGCGGCTGAGCTAACAACTCCTTGACGCATGGGACGATGGTACGTCACTCTGCGCGGGGGGGATCGTTGCTTTTCAGCGCTGTGCTTCGGTGGGCGCTACTTGCACCGGGACGCGCTATCGTCGTTGGCGACGATTTGTGTGCGTGTTTGTGTACGCAGATCGTGTGCGTGTGAGTGGCGTTCAAGTTGGCGCGCCGCGCTGCTCGCTGTTTAAGCTAGGTTAGGTTAGGTAATGATAGGTAACGTTAGGTAAGGTTAGAAAGGTTAGGTTAGGTTAGAAAGTTGGGTAAGGGTATGTTAGGTTAGCCTAGGTAGTGTTTATTTTAGTGGTGGAGCTCACAGGAAAGCTTACTTGAACTCAAAATCGTCATGAACGACGATAGTGCAAAAGGGACGCACTGGCTACAAACTCGCCATTGGCTATGTAAGTACGTTTGTGCACGGGGGTCGGTGTACGTACGGGCGGCGTTCAAGTTCGTGTGCTGTGCCTACTCGCTGTATCGCAGATTAGGTTAGATTAAGTTAGGTAAGGTTAGCATACGTAACGTTACGCTAGGTTAGGTAAGGCTAGGTAAGGTAAGGTTAGGTTAGGTTACGTCTAGGTAAGGTTGGGTCACATTAGGTAAGGTAACGTTAGGTAAGGCTAGGTTAGGTTTGGTAGCGCTAATTGTAGTGCTACTAGTGGTTATTGCGCGGCAAGAAAGCTTACTTGAACGCACGCACAGTGATGAGCGCACACAGAAGGGAGAGTTTGAAGCCGGTGCCACCGGAACGCACTACTGTGCAGTATCACTCCAAGATATTTGTAAATTTTCCTGGAGAGGATAAGCTAGCTACTAACGTTACTAAGCATAGTGGAACTGTCCTATAGGACGTATACCTAGGTGCTCAAATGAAGTTTGTACAAATCTCCTAGCGTGGAACTGTACAGTATCACCACTTTATTGTCTAAAGGCCACTACAGGCTTGGATATGTTATATTCACGTATACTATGCACCACATTGGACACAGAACAATACTCACTAGAATAATATTACAACAATATAATAATAGTGTTATACTGACCACAATAGAGAGAGCGTGAACGCCAGCACTGAGTTCGTTGGCGAGGGCAGCATTCACCAATCTGTGTCTCTGTAAAATCAAATCGTCAATGGTTTCTACTACTATAGCTTTGGCACAGATAAAAATCTGTTCCATCTTTTCATATATTTTAGAAATTTCTAATGTTACTGAGCTGTTGTAAGCACAAATTGCGTATGAGCTTGACCAAATAGTTAAAAAAAAAGGCAGGAAAAAGTACTGCTGGTATACAATGAAGGAAGCTTTTGTTTTCCACATTACCTAATTATTGTTGTTACAGTTTTACCGATTTAGTGTCTAATGTACACATTTGCAGACGCTCCAAAAATAGCGCTACTCCTGCGAAGAGGTACGTTTAATTCAGGTTCTACATGGTTAATGTGCATTGAGGGCACTAAAGATCTCAATTTCAAATGTACAATAAAGAAATTAGATCGAGGCTCCTTTATAGTGTAAATTGCATCATTGCAGGTCAAGTTTCTGTTTATTTCTAAACTAATATATATATCTCATATAAGTGAAAGTTGGTGCTTTGAAAATCTACAACTTGGTACGTAAAGTAACCAAATTTCGCTTGCATTCATACGATATCCTAGGAGTTATGAATTCTTCTGTATCGTGAACCGATTTAACTGTCAATCGCTAATTTGCAGGTTTCTAAAGTTGCCTAGAAAAAGGGCGCTTTA
Organism: Parhyale hawaiensis; assembly: GCA_001587735.2. Lineage (NCBI taxonomy): Eukaryota > Metazoa > Arthropoda > Malacostraca > Amphipoda > Hyalidae > Parhyale > Parhyale hawaiensis. Next base: position 33,919,772 of record LQNS02000211.1, read on the forward strand.
ATTGACGGCTGCGGAAAAGGAGCGGGTCGCTACAGGCCTTGCAGAGGGTTTGTCTCAATTAGATTTAGCTGAAGAGCTAGGGCGAGATCGAAGAACTTTGTGTTCATAAAGCCGTGCACAAACGAGCGACATCTAAACCCCTCGGATTTCGACAAGATAAAATTGCCGGATCGTCAAGTTTGGCACGACATTGCATTGCAAACGTAGCGGGGAAACGTTTTCGCAGCTGCAATGTCTTAGGGTAAAGTTTTTAGAAGTTGCATGCGAAAGAAAGCATAAACTAACATTAGTTTAATAAGTTTTATTGCGCACCGGTTTTTAGTCAAGGTGCATAGTACTCAGTAACTGAATATGCATTATGTGCTATCCCTTAGATTGTAAACAAAAAGTTTGAGATGCAAAGTGTCTGCGGCTATCATCGTTGTAACCTGGAGACAGATGCATTTTACATTGTTGACGTGCAGTTACGATCGCCACCATTTAACGTAAAGTTTTAAGAAAAACGGAGGCGTTGCATACCACAGTAGTCAACAGATACTAAGAAAAACTGGACTGTAAGTTGATTTGAATTGCTTTAAAACAACGAAAAAGATTCGCCTAGATGCATCGTGCGAACTTGCTATTCAGGCAACTTCTCCACCGAGTCTGGTGGAGCATATTCCACAAATTTTGCTTCTCGTCTGCACTGGGCTTAAGTGGAGAACCCCAACATCAAACTAAGGAAAGAGAATACCATGAGAAGAACCCCTTCACCTCATGATATTTATAAAAACGCAAACAAGTTAAGAGGCAGCAAACAGCAACTGCGCTGCCATATTTGACATCGTTCATAAGTACAAACTCGACGCAGTGCCTTGAAATGAATTGGTGAAAAAAGTTCAGCCTGTCGCCAGGCCTCCGTTGAACATACACACAAGGAAAAACGCATTGCTTGGGTATGAAAATGTATGAAAACGAGTTTCCACAATGTTCTTTTTACGGATAAGGCTAGAGCTACCATGCATGGCTCGCATGGATGGACCAAAATGTGGAGTCCTCTTTTAGCTTCTTTCCGCATCGATTGCGACGCAAACAAGAAGGTGGAGGAGTTGTGCTTTGGGTCAGCATCATAGGAGCCAGTGTGTCAAGCTTACGAGTGATGCTTTCACAAGGTCTCTATATGTACCCTACGGATTTCTCTTTCCTTAATTTACGGACTATGGTCTTACTCGATGAATTTTCTATAATACTCTACAGTTTTCACGCTCCATATTTTACGGTCCAACTGGTTCAACCTCTAAATTTCCTATTTTTCACTTTATTTCACGCATATAATTATTTTCTTTTGTTAGAAGTACAATTTTGAGGCGCATCATTTTTTTTTCTAATGTTTGGTGTTTTATGTACTAGTTAGATACAGTATTATCTTGAGAAATTTCTTCCGCTGAAACCATTGAGGTTGCCAGTTCCATAGCTACGTTGGAATCTTCAGTAGCATCCACCCTAACTTACCTCCCACTTAACGGTTATACATTCCATTGCCTGTCTCAACCTCCAGGGAGTTCCCCTTCATTGGACTGTAGAATTTTTGAGTGTATAATTGCCCGGTAGAAACTGGTTCCAACAGCTTAGATTTGCCCAAAGATCTCCTCGGCCATCGTTAATGCCCTGATGCCAGCACCCGTTCACACAGGACCTCAAACTAGGCCTAACTACACCACAGCAATTCAAACCAAAACTGCTGACTTTGACTGAGCTGCTTACATATCTGGCAACCAAGCCGCCAGCCATACAGTTTTATCGTAGTATCACATCATATCACGCGAGAGTTAGTGTTCATTCTTGGCTTTAGGTAGAAGAATATCTATTTTTTACCTATTTGTCAACAGTATTATATATTTTCTGAAAACTGGTCACATTTAGTTAAATTTCCCTGAAGTTTTGGAAAGATAATTTCAGTTTTGTTAAGTTTTAAGAACAATGTGATATCAACATTTTTAGCAGAAATATTGAAAGAATCTTACACTCACCATTGTACGATACATCTAACGCTTAGGTGCGTTCAGCAAATTTTCGCGTTTTACCATTCATATTGAATAACTGAGTTTTTATACTTAACATATTAAGTTTCATAATTTCACATTCGTTTATGTGAATATTCATTTTTCACAGCAAAATTCTAAATAAAGTCGCTTCGTATTGATCATTCAAGCTGATATTATTGGTATGAGAGTCTATAATCTCTTCAAACAAGAAAAAACTTCTAATTTTCCAGTAAGTTTCTACATTTTTTCTCGTTGATATGTTGCATGAGGCGCACATATACGCGTAATCCTAATTATTTTGTTTTGAAATACCAATGAGTTAAATTTATTTTTACATATTTTGTTGATATTTATAAGCTCATTATAAGTTGTATATATATATATATTTTATATGAACCCTAAACCTCATATGTATAATTATATACTACGTACACTTTCAATCATTCTTCTTTTCTTTTACAGCTGGGGTGCCTTACTCAGGCAAGTCTCACAAACAATCTCACACGGCTGCACCCTCTGCTGACAGTTCGCACCACATCGCCGCCTCTCACGCTCTCATCTCACTCGCCAAGGGTTTGGGCATGTGCACCTCAGGGTATTCGGTTCACATCACAATCCCACACCGCGAGTAACGAGAGAGCAGAGAGTTGTCTCCGCACTGCACATAACCACTTACAGATAATTTTTAGCGCTCAATTGTGTATGACAACTGTTGGCTTTAACCCGCTTCTCTAATATGTTCTCAGATACATATATAAACCAACGTTTTTCAATATAAGGAAGATGTCCTATTTATGCAATAAATTATAGTATAATTAAAATTTTTTTTTTTTTTGAGTGTGAAGGGCATAGCTGTAATGTTATCAAGTACATACAAATGAATACATTTAAGATCTAAACCCTAAATCACCACTTCAACACCGTTTTTTTTTTTCTCAAATATAAAAGCACATAGGTTACTCCACCCTCATGCACCTAATTTCTATACATCCTGCAAGAAAATGAAGAGTGAAGTATTAGTTATTACATAGCTAAAAGGCCTTTCATCTGATAACTCGTGAATATCCACCAGTTTACCTATTTTAAGTATTTTTTCCTACTATCATGTTAGATTTTCATATACTGTCATTTTTGCGACATCATCACACCCGTGGTTAAATTCATACAATTTTTACTCCACCACATAATATGTACGTATATTTCTTCTAAGTAGGAGTTTAGTATCACCCTTATTGATTTAACATGTATCGGTCTTTAGTTACTTTTTATATTTTCATGGTTTAAGTGTTACCATCCTACATTCGTAATCTCATGAGCAGTATCATAGAAATCCAACTTAACCTCAAACAATCATACATTACGCTATTTTGGCTTCATGCGCACTTAATGGAGCACGATAGTGAAACTTAATAAGCAAAATTTACAGATATTTATAATTTTATATTTTTCCAAATAATTTTTCTTGTACATACAATTTACATTTGCTTAGTCTATGTACTCATACCATACAAAAACTCTATCCATTTATGTTTTGGGAGAATAACGCATTAGCCTGACTTATCACGATAGCGTCAAACCATACCATATCAAATCATCCAGGCAACGCTAGCATAACTCAACCTTCATTGTATAGACTTAAACTGTAGGCATGCAGATAGGAAACATACTTCGAACGAATCCCGGTCTGATCAGCTTAGGTTCATGAATCGTGCACATATAAAATTAGCTAGCATTGTAGCTATTCTCTTACCATCACAACGTAAATGACATTTTTTTAGGGTAAATGCCACCACTCAACCAGACAAATGAGGTAACACTCAACTAGTTTGGAAAATGACCAACACGATACATAATTTTCTTTTTTATTTTAGATTGTTTACCCAAATGTTATCCGCCATTAGCTTAGGGTTAATGTAGGTCCCACAGCAGCGTGCTCCAAGGTGTTGGTAGTGGGACTGAGGTTGAAAGAAAGAGATTGCCAGTTCAAAGCTCACTACCAATAGATTTTTTTCGGTTTTTTTCATGCTTGTTAAGTCATGATTTTCCACTGAACTTGGTGTATGTATTTGATAGGGAAACACCATATAGTCTCATTCAGTATCATTACATATGAACCATACAACAGTGTGTTGGAAATGTATTCATTCATATAATTTATTGCTTTTCTTCTACCAAAACAACTAAAATATTAGTAGTGTCAAAGTATAGAGATGACGTCTCATGCTAAAATAATCATTTCGCCACAAATTCTATGATACAGTTCAGTCCTTATTTTTTTTTTTTTTAGGAGATAGTGTGCTTTGAAATATAACCAGTCAATGGAATATAGGCACCTGATATGTAGTTTTTTCACATAAGTGCGGGTATGTTTCTTGGGTAGCAGAAATTTACTTCAATGTATACATACCTAGCTATAAGATACATCGACGAACACAAAGTCTGATGCAAAAGCTACATGTCTGTTCTAACCTATCATGGTTGACAATACAAAAATATCTCAAATTCGCAAAGTGTTTTGTATGTATTGGATTGTTTGCTGCTTTATCATATCCCAGAGAGTGGAGCGAGAATACCTTTAGGTAAATTTTTGAATACATCGCCAGAGTATACTGTATAATCCAAATTTCCGACTTGTTTAAACAAAAATATATATTACGTTAGAACATAACAGCCTTGTACGGGCCACTTCAAAGGAAAACAACGATGTCACGCGTCCTATCGCTAATGGCGGATAATATTCGGGTAAACAATTTAAAATAAAAAAGAAAATTATGTATCGTGTTGGTGATTTTCCAAGCTAGTTGAGTGTTACCTCATTTGTTTGAGTGGTGGCATTTACCCTAGCAAAATGTCATTTACGTTGTGTTGGTAAGAGCATAGCTACAATGCATCTAGTCGTTAATTTTATATGTGCACGATTCATGAACCTAAACTGGTTAGATCGGGATTCGTTCGAAGTATGTTTCCTGTCTGTCTGCCTACAGTTTAAGTCTATACAATGAAGGTTGAGTTATGCTAGCGTTGCCTAAATGATTTGATATGGTATGGTTTGACGCTATCGTGATAAGTCAGACTAATGCGTTATTCTCCAAAAACATAAATGGATAGTTTTTGTATGGTCTAAGTGCATATACTAAGACTAGATGTGTGTACGCCAATGTAAATTTCAAGTACATGAGAAATGATTTGGAAAAATGTAGATACCTGTAAATTATGCTCATTAAGTTTGACTATCGTGCACAATTAAGTGAGCACGAAGGCAAAATAGCGTACTGTATGATTGTTTGAGGTTGAGTTGGATTTCTATAATACCGCTCATGGACTTACGAATGTAGGATGGTGACACTTATACCATGAAAATAAAAAAAAATAAGTAAAACCGATACATGTTGGATCAATAATGGTGATACCGAACTCCTACTTTGAAGAAAAATACGTACATATTAAGTGGTGGAATAAAAAATGTATGATTTTAACCGGGGTGTGATATCGCAAAAATGACTATATCAAAATCTAACATCACAGTCGGAAAAAATACTTAAAAATAGGTAAATAACTAATAACTAAGCATTCCACTCTTCATTTTCTTACCAGGATGTACAGAAATGAGGTGCATGAGGGTGGAATAACCTATGTAAGTTTATGCTTGAGAAAGAAAACGGTGTTGAAGTGGTGATATAGGGTTTAGATATAAAATGTATTCTTTTGTATGTAAATGATAACATTACCACTATGTCCTACACACACAAATATATTTTCAATGACAGAATAATTTATTGCATAAATAGGACATCTTCCCTACATTGAAAAAACGTTGGTTTATGCATACATTTGGCTGAGAACATATGAGAGAAGCGGGTTTTTAAAGCCAACAGTTGTCATACACAATTAAGCGCTAACAATTATCTGTAAGTGGTTATGTGCAGTGCGGAGACAACTCGCTGCTCTCTCGTTGCTCGCGGTTTGGATTGTGATGTGAACCGAAAACACTGAGGTGTGCATGCCCAGACCCTTGGCGAGTGAGATGAGGGCGTGAGAAGCAGCGATGTTGTGCATTGCCAGCAGAGGGTGCAGCCGCATGAGATTGTATGTGTGACTCGCTTGTGTGAGGTATCCCAGTTGTAAAAGAAAAGAAGAATGATTGAAAGTGTAGTGTAATATTATACGTGTGAGGTTTATGGTTCATATGAAATATGTACATACAACTTATAATGAACCTATAAATATCAAGAAAATGTGCAAAAAAATTCAATTCATTGGCATTTCAAAACAAAATAGTTAGGATTATGCGTATATGTGCACTCATGCAACATATCGACAAGAAAAATGTAGAAACTTACTGGAAAATTAGAAGTTTTTCTTGTTGGAGGAATTATGCTGAAAATTACAAAAAAATATGAAATAATAGTTATCGAACGCATATAGCTAGACAAAACACTGCTGATGCGATGTGACTGAAACCATGCATGGAGGTAAGCTGCTGGGGATAGAGTGATTTAGCATTTTTGAAGAGGCAACACCTTGAGATTGTGCGAGCTGTGGATATGTCCATCGTGTGTGATAAAGTGAGGTTCATGAGGTTGTGTCGTACGCGTTGTGAGCTGTTGAGTTTCTGGAGGTTATGCAGTGACCAGCCATCTTAGAGACTTTACAATAGGGGGAGTAGATCTTTAACGTGAGGACCCCTCCTGGGAGGGAATAAGTGATGAAACTCAGTGCCTGCAGTGAGATTCTATAAGCTGTAGGTGTATGTGACCATCTGTGGTAGACTTATCGCTTGAAGTTGTAACGAGCATCATGGATGTGAACTCTTGAGATGTGCTCGTCGAGGTGGTTACCCTTAATGTAACGTGTGTGCCATGATGCGCCGTGGTGGGATGAGGTGTGGGGAAAGACCCGTAGAGAGGGCGAGTTTCTGCTCGTGGTGAGATTATGCTAGCTGTATGTGTGTGCGTTCGCCCATGATAGAGTTGCCCCTGAGGTGATGGGTGTGGTATGCTAGCTAGGGTGGAGCGAAAAAACAAACTTTCGAAATATTTTTTCCAATGGTGTGATTTTGTTGCCATGTTGTATAGGATTGATTATGTTAAAAGGGTTTTCCAAAAATTTAGCATCTTGAGGTGCCCCAAGNTCCATAACAGTAATTAAAAATCTATGAAATTTGCTAAAAAACATATAAATGTTATTAGCATGATACCACCTGAAGATGCTTGAATAGACATTGCAGAGTTGAGTATGTTATTAGTATTATGAATTATTACAATAATTTTGGTATTACATGTAGCTTCACAGTTTTTAATTATGATATATAGATAATTGCATTTTAGAAATTTTACAAAATTTAATATTCATAGGGCACCTCAAAATATTCATCTACACTTCTATAATTTTAACATGATTGTTTTCAGGCACTTTGGCAACATAATATCTCTATTGGAAGTCACATTTCAAAAAAGGTTGCAAAAACCCCTTTTTCGCTCCACCCCAATGCTCGCGTGATGTGAGAAAGTGTGCGGAAAGGGTCACTGGTCGGTTTGTGCTCCAGATGTAGGCTACCATCAAGGTCCGTGTGGATGGTGATGTGTAGAGAGTTCCTTGTTCCGATGGTGTGTGAGATATTGCTAGAGCCTTAATCTATGGTCTAAGCGTTTCTTGTATGGGAAGATTTTGTTTGAATGAACTATACAAAACCTAATTGCATTTGTATTCTGAGACCAATAAACTCTTAACAGATGCTAAATGACAATAGTGAATTTCCTAGTATAACAAGTTTTTAAGAAAATAACATGGGCGATAGGGCATGAATTCCAAGTGAAACTAAAAACCTATGAAAATATCGTTAAAATCATAAATTTTGCTGTTTGAACTCTATAGTTGAATAGATTATAGAATGTGAGAGTAAAATCCGTAGAGCATTGTTCTAAACGTATCTCATCGACTCTCGTACGAAGAGTATCAGCTTGAATGATCAATACAAAGGGACTTTATTAATGACCTTGCTGTGAAAAATGAAGATTCACATAAACGAATGTGAAATTATGATACTTAATATGTTAAGTATAAAATTTCAGTTATTCAATATGAATGAAAAACCGCGAAAATTCGCTGATCACACTTAGGCGTTAGATGTATCGTACAATGGTGAGCGTACGATTTTTACAATATTTTAGCTAAGTATGTTGAAATTACAATGTTCTTAAAACTTAAGAAATTGATGTATATGTGTAATTATTTTTCCAAAACTTCAGGGAAATTTAACTAAACGTGAAACCGTTTTCAGAAAATATATAATATTGTTGAAATATAGGTATAGAAAAATAGATATTCTTCTACCTAAAGCCAACATTGAACACTAATTCTCGCGTGATATGACGTGATGCTACGAGAAAACTCTATGGCAGGGCTGAATCATGTATGAGAAACCTGCTTGAATACTATTCGCGTGAGCGTTAGCTACACCTACCTGATATGGGACGTCTGACGGGAACCTGGACGCGCCAGGCGACTGCTTGGGATTAGCGAAAACAAGTTTCAGACTGGTGGCGGCTGGGTTACCAGATATGTAAGTTGCTCAGTCAATGTAAGCAGCTTTGGTTTGAACTGCTGTGGTGTAGTTTGGCCTAGTTTGAGGTCCTGTGTGAACGGATGCTGGCATCAGGGCATTAACGATGGCCGAGGATATCTTTGGGCAAATCTAAGCTGTTGGAACCAGTTTCTATCATGCAATTATACACTCAAAGATTCTACAGCCCAATCGAAGGTGAATTCCCTGGAGGTTGAGACAGGCAATGGAATGTATAACCATTAAGTGGGAGTTAAGTTAGGGTGGATGCTACTGAAGATTCCAACGTAGCTATGGAACTGGCAACCTCAATGGCTGCAACGGAAAGAATTTCTTTAGGTAATATCTAACTCGTACATAAAACACGTAAACGGTACGAAAATATTATCCGCCACAAAATTGTACTTACAACAAAGCAAATAATCATATGCGTGAAAATAGAGGTGTCTTTTTGTGGCCACGCTCGTAATCAGAATCACCGTGATCATGATCATCGTGATCATTGAAAATCACAAGAACGGTCAACGATTTTGTAAACAAACCAGAGCAGCCATGTCAATTATTGTATAATATATATTTATATCGTATATTTATTGAATATGGTTGGGAATAGGTTTCTTATGAGTTCCTATTTATTTTGAAGTTAATGCATAACTGAACTAGCCGTATTTAAAGCATTTTGAACATACAGAGGCATAAAAGTAAGGAAACTACAATTCCTGAAGTCAATATTACAAACAATCATAACATCATTCAATATATCCACAAATTTAAGAAAACATCACGACTTTGCATTTCAAAATTTAAATTTTTACTTGTCCAACGGCTGGAATCACTCTTTGATCACGGATGATTAGCCTGCGGAGGAAATGATGCTGCGATCAATTCTCACCACTGATCACGGTTGATTGCTATCAGAATCATGTCAAAATGCGGTCACAAAAACGCGCGAATCATGAGCGATCAGGGGGAATCATCCTCGCGGTGGTCACAAAAAGACGCCTTAAATTTAGAGGTTGAACCTGGTTGCACCGTAAAATATGGGGAGTGAAAACTGCAGAGTATTACAGAAAATTCACTGAGTAAGACCATAGTCCGTAATTTAAGGAGAGAGAAAACCGTAGGGTATATGAAAACATTGACGGGGTGAGTTCAGATAGTTCGTAAATGGGGAAAGTGATACCCGTATAGTTTTTTTTACAGGTATTTGGATTTGACATTTCAATAATAATAAACGTACAAGACTTTAAAAAAAAATCACAATGGTAAATATAAACAAGACTGACAATTTATGCTTTAAAGGTAGAAACAAGACCTGAGATGTGACCAAGTGGTGTGGAAACTTGGAAGATGTATGTCATGATGGGTGTGAGGGTGAAGGGTAAGCCCTATGCTGCCAGCGACAAAAATACTTATGATAAAACTTACCTTATAAATAAAACGCTAAGATTCATATCAATACATGTATTTCATCGTAAAATATCAGAAAATCATCAATTACCTAAAACCATGCCCAGACATAAAAATCGAATTTCCTGAAGAAGAGATCTGAATGATGGATACCATACGGTGTAAGTTAGGGCTAAGAACCGCGTTACCAATGACAAATATTTTCAAGATGAGACTTTGTTCATAAATAGCTACAAAATACATCAAATACGAAAAGTTCTACCGTGAAGTTGAGATAATAAAAAGAAAACAATGAAAACTTCTTCTAGCTAAACCGCGCAGAGGATCAAAATTCTCAATCTTTACTGCGTTAGGCTGTGGTGCCTGATTACGTTGCTATGTAAGACACAGCCATTATATAGGAAAAAAGTAAAAAATATCCAATAAATAAAAACACGTATATATATCATATAACAACAGAAACAATGAAATGCAAATGGGCACACAAAACTCTAAAACCGGTAACTCAGTCACTCAAGGTAAGCCGGTCTGCTATTCTCCTGAGATAGAGGACCTGAACAGCGCCCGGGTTGTGCTATCGTCTCTCACGACGATTTGTGTGCGTGTTTGTGTACGCAGATTGTGTGCGCGTGAGCGGCGTTCAAGCTGGTGCGCCGCGCTGCTCGCTATATCGCTGATTAAGTTGGGTTAGGTTAGGTAATGTTAGGTAACGTTAGGTGACATTAGGTACATTAGGTAACGTTAGATAACGTTCTAGGTGACGTTAGGTAAGGTTAGAAAGGTTAGGTAGGGCAGGTAAGGTTAGGTTATGTTGGGTTAGGTAAGGTTAGGCTAGGTTAGGTTAGGAGGTTAGGTTAGGGTAGGTAAGGGTAGGTTAGGCTAGGTTAGGTTTGCCTAGGTAGTGTTTATTTTAGTGGTGGCGCGTGCAGGAAAGCTTACGTGAACGCAAAATCGTCGTGAGAGACGATAGTGCGCCCGGGTTAGGACTTCCAAACAGCGCCCGGGAGACCGCACTGCAAGTGCGGTCTCAAACAGCTCCCCCCTATCTACTGACGGCCAAAGTGAAAAGTCAAGTGGCTGAGCAATTATTACGATAGTGTGCCCACACTATTAGGGATGGACTTGCAACGAGTTGGAAAGCGGGAGCGCTTCACGTTCTTGGAACAGTTGTTTCTGTTCGCATGATAACGGTTGAATCTTTTAAGACACATCGATTGCAAATATGTACAGTTGTAAATTGAAACTATAATAATTCAAGAGAGTCAAAAGGGAGCACGTGGCTATCGCTGTTGCGGAATAGCTGCCGCGGCTCGGAGTTTAAGCAGTTTTTGAATATAATAGTGTTAGATAAGTCCAAGCTGCATACACAGTAGCTCAAGGGGAAGGACAGGGAGCAAGGTTTCCATGTTTCGACGCAGTTCGTTTTGACGCCGTTCATTACGATTAAGGAAACGGCGCTATTTATCGGTAGATTTGGTTCAGAAGCTGCATTAGGTCGAACTATAGTGAGTTATAATAGCGTAGGTTATGACTGGTTCATTATAAAAAGTGAGGATATTAACAAACCGACCGTGGAATTTCCGTGGCTCCCGCTAGTAGCATATGAATAACAGTGTTTTCTATTCACAATATGGTGTTTACTCACTGTAATGAGCGGCATGGATTCGAAAGACTTGCTCACAACCACAACTTTGAAGTGCGTCTCGGAGCCCTTAGGAACGTTGTGCATGTAGCTCTCGTTGATGATCTCCAGGTGCTTGGGTTCAAACGCTTGCGTCAAATTTTCCCTTATTTTCTGCGAGACCGGACCTGAAATTTCAACAGATTGCGTTGTTGTTTTCTTAATGCGCAAATAAAGGTGCGCATCAAATGATAAAGGTGCGTCGGCAGTGATGAACCGTTAGCATATTTTTACATAATATATAAAAGAAGGTATGCAAGGAAAGTTTCGGAGCACTTGCTGAAATGTAAAGTAACACAAGAATGAGTAATGTGTACAGAATAATTATCGTTAATGCCTGTGCATGATACCCTCATGTGTCCCTAGGTATCAACTTCTTAATGAAGATCTATAAAGTATTACCCAAATCATCATTACCTACGACAAAAAATCGTTCAGTGCATTTGCACTTCCCATGCATTTATAAAGACTCGACTCAATCGAAAAGCATTTGTTACTCCTGTGTTGCGTCTCAACGTCTAAGCTGAAATCGGATATTGTGCACACTGCATAGTATACTGGATCAAGCTGAAGAAAAAAAAAACTGTATTTGTTCCTCCATATAGTAAGTGAAGCAGAATTAAGAAAACTGGGCGATTTCTTGCTTGTTAAAAGGACCAAGCAGTCAGCACAATATACTGTACGCGACTTCGAACGGCGGCCGTTTCCGCGGCGATTCTGGTGACAATTCTTAGGTATGTTACCTACGACAAGTTAAGTATGCTAGGGTTAGGTCAGGCACGTCAAGTTACAATAGTGTTACATGACGTAGGTACATTTAACAAGCACTGCAGGTAAGGAAACCGTAGAACTGGTAAGTTTTGTTCACAAATTTTGCAACTACCGCCGCCAAAACCGCCGCCGTAAAGGCCACGGAACTAAAGCCGAGTTCACACGTCATTCATATATCAACGAGTTCACTCATCCGAATGTTGCAGCGTCATTGCCGGTACAACTTAGCGTGCGACACAAACAGTTAAAAATGCTAACGGTCAAATCAGTTTCCTCTGGCAGTATCATTACGCAAGTTACGAAAATTTCTTCATATTTGGTGTGAAATGAAGCAAAAAAAAAAAGCAGCGCAATTTTCTTCTATTTCTACGGCACAATAACACATTAGGACAAGTGGATAAGCGAACGCGTTGAAATGAATTACGTGTGAACTCGGCCCAAGTCTGGTGCTGCGCCTTGCGTTCGGGCGCTGAGGAGTAGCTACCTACGTACCAAGGAAGACCAAAGCAATGTCCTGCTGTCCAGCTACCACTCACCTTGTTCCGTTGTCATAGTTCTAGATGATATGGGTAGCACGTTCCTCGCAAGATGACGCAATAGATGCATTGGGTTCACTTTATAGTGAACAATTTGATATATACCACCGTGATGATAATTAGTGTGCTGTAGACAAGTGGTGTGTGATCTGAAATATATGTAGTACCTACGGGATTGACTCATAGGTTGAAATCACTGTAAGCTAATAATACAAGAGATTAGCGGCGGTCTGTTGCAACTATTGTATTGTTTATTATTTGTTTCCCACCACCATTATGGTACGCCGTAAATCATTAGGTAGGTGCAGACAATTCTTAAAAGTTAAATTTATGGTGTTTTAGCCACGAGAAAAGATAAAATAAATCAAAGAGGTGCACGATATGCGTCATACATTTGGCAGACTCATACATAGCTACAAATAAGAAATAAATCCCATTTATTATTATTATTATTAAAACTTCACGCACGGGCCACCGCGGACAGCTACCACAACCCTAATGAAGCACTTTGCAACCCCAGGAAGCCCGAAACGCTGATAAAGGAAACCCAACAGACAGCCATTAACAGCTGTCTTAAACGCCTGCAGGCCAACACGACCGAAAGCCGATGCCGGCAAACCCCAACACACCAGGGTACGAAGCACCGACCGAGCTGATTAGTTCGACATGACATCTAACATCTTCCAACGTGAAAGTGTGCGCGCCGACCGCAGCACGTGTCTCTTCTCTAAACACCTTGATTGCACGGACAGGAGAATACAACCAATGCCTCTCATTGTTGTACACCATATAAAACATAGAGTTCGGCAACCCTTCTCGTGTGGGACAGGTTCACCAAATCATTACTAACGCAAAGCCTACTGGCTGAACTAACTAGTCGGTCCAACAGACGCAAGTGAATATCAGCAGGCGAAGCCCAGACCGGCGAGCAAGACTCCAACACAGGCAGCAAAGAAGCATAAAAGCATCTGCAGACAACCTCACTGTCACCAAACACAGAGTTTGCCTTACGCAAAAGCCCAATCTTACTGGAAGCACGTGACACCAATCGGCTAATTTGCGGCTCAAAGGTAATCTTTTCATCAAAGACAACACCAAGAATCTCCAACGAGCCAGACTCCTGAAGCAAGGTGTCGGCTAGCTCCAAATGTGGATGCTGCGGTACAAGTGTCCGAGAACGACTGATAATCGTAGACTTGGTCTTACTGACATTCAGCTTCATACTTCAGGTCGAACACCATGCACTAATGCGTGACAAATCCCTATCCAGAGACTGGGCGACCACATCACGCATGCGTGGAGCAGGTGTCACTGGTATCTAAGTGGCAATAGCTGGCATCTAACTGGTATCTAACTGGCAATAGCTCATAGAGGACCTGGCAATAGCTCATAGAGTGCCGGGGCGTATGTTCTGGTGTCTCTTTGGGAATGGGCCTATTGGTTCGTCTACTGCCGCCTATCTAATCTAATCGAATCATCGGCATAGTTGATCATTGTGTTTTCCAGCGAAGAGAACATATCATTACAATACAGAACGACACACAGCAGGCCAAGTACGCTATCATGAGGGACGCCGGATTCCACCGTGACTGAGGCGCTCAAATGACTCAAAACGCCGTCAACACACACACACAGCGTTCGCTAAGAAACAAAATCGCGAATGAATATGGGTGCTGTCGCCAACAAGGTTAAGGCACATCACTCAGAGGTTTTCTTCCAAACACCGCTTCGCCAGCATTACTGAATGGGATTTCAAAGTCATGTAGGCCCTACATTCTTAAACAAAATGTCGTTGAAAAAAAAAAGTATTTTGTTCCCCGTAAAGTGTTCAAAAGTTTTGCTTCTTCTCCGCGGACACAACTGAGCGTCCACCAAAAAAGTTGCTAAAATATTAGCCAAGAAGTCGATATACTTAGCACGTGTCACTGACAGAGTAACGGGTATCTCTCTAAATTCCTAGGAAATTAAAAGAAAAAATCAGTGCACTTCTGTAAAGGAAGTGAAAACCATTGGAATGGTTTGTACTGGAGACATCTGACACAAGGAAAGAAGGACTTAATTAAGCATAATGACAACAGCCCGGCTTTAAACTGGAAAAGTTTGCAAGAACTTACTGTTCGGCTCGGTTAAATATAAATTTATTCTTAAAAACATCATTTATGAATATGTATTGTACAGGACCGGATGCCATCTGTAGTCCGAATGACACAATTAATATCTTGGAAGTTGGAGGCCGCTTACGTCAGTCTGAGTCTTGGTCGTACAGTGTAAATTCAGTTTATTTTGGTACCCCTAAAATTCTCATTTTCTACTTCACGTTTTCTATTTATAATAGAAAAAGGTAACAGAACAACAACAGTTGAACAAGCCAATTCAGTTGCAGCACATTAGCGTATAGGGCGAGTGCTAATGGTTTCTGTTTACATTCACACAGGTACGTAATTTTAGCATCACTACATATTTATCTTAGTCTCGTAAAGCAGAAACATCAGTATGATAAGAGACACTCCACGATGCTAGTACAACATTCGTTCTGGACTATGTCACAAGTTCACCACTATCACGCGGTATTCACGCCGACAATCGCGATGGCTCTACAGTAGGTACTAGAGCATCTTTTGATGTTCCTGGGAGCATATTATTATGCTCAGTTGCAGATATTCGGGTATTGCTGTGTCAGTTTTGTGTATGGTCATTGTCGTTACTGTGATAAAGATTATCTATGTTGCCCTAATGCTTTCAGGTGATGAATAAGAGATTGTAATTTCAAGTTCAGGCGTTACCTCCTTAGATTTACGATACCGCGATAACATTTCCTGCTGAACATTACGGTGCTCAATATAGTTTTTACGGATTTGCAGAGGCTAGGACCGAGTGTCTGCTTCAGCCCATTTGCACTGCCTGTGATGTATGGTGCCAAAATCACTTACTGATAACTACGATATGACTGACTTTGATATGCTATTTATTATTAGTATTTTCACGAAAGTAAATGTTAGTTGAAACAATGTTAGGTAATGTTATCACTGGCGGATCCAGGGGGGGGCATTCATGGCATTTGCCCCCCCCCCTCAGGAATTTTGGGGAGGGCATTCAATACAAAATGCCCCCCCCCCACGGGAAATTATACTGAACATACTTTAACACTTTGTATATGAAATAAAGCGTTCTGAAACTGAAATAAAATATTTTCGCACGATTATTTGTGCTGAGCCCATTTCTCTTCTTTGCTCTACATTAGTTTTGTTCGTATTAAAATTAAAACCAACGTTATAACTAAAAACATGTTTTTATAAAGAAAAATCATTCGCATACAGAGAG
>LQNS02000211.1:33956546-33978649 GCA_001587735.2 Parhyale hawaiensis
GTGCATGGGTTCCACGTCTTCATCGACATACTCTGAGTTCCTTTCTTCTTCCTCTGTGATTTCGACTTGATACAAGTGAAATAATAGTTTGAAAACCAATTTGAATGCTTCGTTGCCGTTGCCTTGCTTGGCGGAAGTAGACTCTCTGAGCGCTCTAATTTATAGTATGATTATTAGGGTGGAGCGTTTTTTCAACTTTTTTGATTTGGGAGTTGGCATAGTGCGGGAAACTTGTGTATGTGTGAATAAATGATGTGTGCAAAATTTTAGGAATGTGGGTTTAAATCTTTATCTGTCGGGAGCACTTTGAAAATTCGAAAAATGCAAAAAAATGGATATTTCTTGAAAAAAATATTAAAATATTTTTTCTTAGTATTACAACTTGGCATAGCTTAATTCTGTGATTTGTAGTACTAATAAAATTATTCCCAAAATATGGAAACTCTAGTCTAGTGTCTTCATCTGCCGGGAGAAGCCCAAAGTTTGATCAAAATAGTAAAAGATGGCATTTTTTCTAGGATAATTAATACAAGTATAATTATTCTATTTTTACTAAGTATCAAACGGCATAGCAAAAAAAAATTATTATTGTGATATTTACATTTCTTGTGCAATATCTCAATGTTGTAATACTTCATCTTCATATGCCAGGAAAAGTTTTATTATTAAAATATTAATTTGAAAAAATTAAGTACAAATCTCAGTTTATTTTAAATATATTTTCACAGTAGAAAATACATATAATATAATCCAGAACTCACTACAAGGAGGTGGCTGTACGTCGTGTTCCGCCCGCCCTCCCACAATCCACATACAAAATTAATTGTTTCATTTCATTTTGAAATCTTTTTTGTTTTCAAATATTGGGAACATTTTTCTCCCCTCAAGTCGGGCTCTAATTAGTCCATCTCTATTTTCCACTCCTAACACTGACGTCAACGAATCTGTTACCAATTTTATGATGCGTTGCACAGCTTGTGTGTGACACACAAAATTAGTAAGGGGTAAAAGGTCTTTCTTTTCTATGCTGGTTTCACATAGAAATTTAGTAGAAAATTCCTTCACTGATTGTGGCCCCGCCAGTTGGTAGTTCTGCAAATCTATCATTGCATGATCAACTGGAGCATCAAAATTCAATTTCGGTAAGTGAAACTTTCTTGTTTCTTCATTTTGATCTTTAGCTTGAGAATTCTTCTTGCTGCCAATTCCCTGATAATTGGGGAATTATCATGAAGCATTGAGAGCAGAATATTCTCAGGATGAGCGAAATAGGCGTTATTGGAGATCACTTTGTCGACAATAACCTTCAGGTGTTGGGGAAGGAATCGCGACTTTTGAAGCAATTGGTGGAAGTTCCTAGCTCCATCCTTAGAAGAAGGGTTGCACTTAATTATGAACCAAACTGGCACATATACTCTCATTATGTAGTGAACAAGAGTCTTGAGATCTTGTGATGGCTCTTGTTCACTACATAATGAGAGTATATGTGCCAGTTTGGTTCATAATCACAGTAGCTATCTCAGAAGTACCGACAAACTGCAGTACGTAAATATATTATTAGACATGTGAAAACAAATAGTTAAAAATGCACCGAAAAATTTGGCAATAGGTTTTTGTAAGTTTGTCCATTGACTGTGTGGACTGGCCTCAGTTACTGAAATAAGTTTTTTTTTTTTTTTTGTATAAATTTTCACGATTATGTCCTCAAGCGAACCCTAA
Organism: Parhyale hawaiensis; assembly: GCA_001587735.2. Classification (NCBI taxonomy): domain Eukaryota; kingdom Metazoa; phylum Arthropoda; class Malacostraca; order Amphipoda; family Hyalidae; genus Parhyale; species Parhyale hawaiensis. The sequence goes on from LQNS02000211.1 coordinate 33,958,266, forward strand.
CCATTTACATAATAGACAATGATGCACTGAACACGAATTTATCTTGTTCTTACCGAGCATTTTGATTTTGGTATTATTAGCCTATTGTTTATAAATTAAACTTTTTCATTTCCTTTGATACTGCCGCAAGACCACCGTCGAAACAGTCGACTCTCTGTAGACTCACTTCTCCGAAGCCAACCCGCATATAATCTTCAGTCTCTCCTACAAAAACACATATGCCATAGGATCCTATTTTAAATTCAAAGGTAAGCCTCCAACCCCTCTTGTGTCCTGTATTGCGTATAAATTTCAACGCAGAGCTACGATGCTTCGTATGTGGGCACCACTGGACAGCATTACAAAGACCAACATTTAGGTATAGCCAGCAAAACAGGTTTACCAATTGAAAACCCTGCCCATTCTGTTCCTTGTCTCCATGCAGAACAAAACACTCATTCATTTACAGTAACAGGAGAGACTTCTCCATCATCGACTTTTCCAACCCAATAGAACGCCTAACTTTAAAACTTGTCTACTGTATAACCATAAAACAAAACTTAGTCTCAATATAATGACTACATTTGTAGCTCTTATTACAATCCATAACTGACCTTTTTCTTCCTACTTTACCACAACTGCTGCTTCCACATCACCCGATTGTACAATTAAGGACTGATATTGGGACTTGCCGAACATACCCGGGTCATTCGCATTTTACTCTTCCCCCTGACAAGATCTGTTTCCTGCTAATACACAAGAAACATTTCTTTTCAAGTTTTTCATTCATTTTTCTTCATTTTGAAGCTCGAAGATCACATCCCGAAACGTTAAATGTTAATGAATTTTGTCAACAGTTATGTTTCGTTGACCAATTATAAGCAACAGCTGTCGGAAATGCTTAATTTCCAAAATACTGATGTGTTGAATAACTCCTATTTAGTATCAATCAGTATTGGTACTCACTCTAGCATACAATTTTTTGTCTGTAAAATGGCTGCCTAAGCTGCGATGTCATTAATAGAACCAGTCCTATGCTCCTAACCTTGAAAAGTAATATCACTGACCATGAAAGTCATGTATTTATCATTCCTGATCGCCCAAGATATCGTTCCCAATAAAAGTAAAATCAGGAAACTGGAGTCTGGTTAAGTAACTTATTTATTTACTTTTTGAAAGTTACTTTAACCACGCGTCGGACACGACACTTCCTAAACGATACACACTGGGCGAGCAGGCGACGCATTGTGGCTAATAAGGCTTCTTTCATTTGGTCGAGCAATTGCATGATTTTGTAAGATAAACGCAGAGACTTCAGCTTTAATACTACGTTGCAAAAGAAAAAAAGAAAATAGCTTGTTTCTGCTATGATTTAGTGTTTTCTATAAAAATTTTATTAGAAAAGTCCCTCCTAATTGCGCTGGAGTACTAATATAACGCTGAGTTTAAAAAATCGATAGATATCTCAGAAAAAAAAAAAAAAACTGGCATCAGACGACAGTGACCTATCCACTCGGAAATTTCTATTCAGTACATCAATATCGACCTCACAGTGGTCTAAAGTTTTCGGGTTTGAGTGGCGAGTAATAGTAAAAAATACTATATTTTTTCTGCCTTACAAACTGTACCTACAGGACTACGTTTTCTTCGCCCAATGGGGCAAATGCTGCAAATTTGTACTTGCGTCATTGTAGTTACGTCAGCGTCATGCGTCATTTTTTAAACCTTTGCGTCCAGCGTCGATAAGATGGTCGCTGCGTCGTCGACGCAATGACGCAACGACGCAGCTGGGTGCCTCTGCTGAGCATAGACCGACCAGAATTCGGCCATCCTCTCCTGCCCGTCTAGGCGCTGCCAGTACGGTTCAATATCAACAAATGCTTCGCTAATATTCAACACAAAGGCTATTATTATTAAAACTTCACGCTTGAGCTCCCACGGACAGGTAATACAACCCAAATGAAGCATCTTGCAACACCGGGAAGCCCGAAATGCTGCTAAAGGAAATCCAGCAAAAAACCATTAACAGCTGACTAAAACGCCTGCAGGCCAATACGACCAAAAGCCGATGCCGGCAACAAATTCCAAACCTTAACCAACCAGGGCACGAAGCACCGACAGAACTGTTTAGTTCGACATCTGACAGCGTCCAAAGTGAAAGAGTGCGCTCCGCACGCAGCACGAGTCGCTCTCCCAAAAACCTTGAGGGCAGGGAGAGAAGAAAGCAACCAATGCCTCTCATTATTGAACACCTTATAAAACATGCATAGTTCTGCTACTCTCCTCCTGTGGGACAGGTTCACCAGTTCATTATCAGCGCACAGCCTGCTCGCTGAACTAACAAGTCGATCCAACAGACGCAAGTGAGTGTCAGCAGCTGAAGCTCAGACCGGTGAGCAATACTCCAACACAGGCAGCTAAAACGCAACCTGACTATCATCAAACACGGAATTCACCTTTTGCAGGAGCCCAATCTTAATAGAAACACGTGACACCAACCTCCTAATATGCGGCTCAAAAGTAAGCTTCTCATCAAAGACAACACCAAGAACCTCCAAGGAGCTAGACTCCTGAAGTAAAGTGTCATCGATCTCCAGTTGGGGATGTTGCGGCACAAGTGTCCGAGATCGACTGATAATCATCGACTTGGTCTTATTGGCTTTCAGCTTCATACTCCAGGCCGAGCACCATGCGCTAATGGATGACAAATCTCTATTCAGAGACTGAGCGACAGCATCACGCAGGCGAGGAGCAGGTATCACTGCCATCAAAGTGGAATCGTCGGCATAGTTGATCAACGGGTTTTCGAGTGAAGAGAACATGTCACTAGTATAGAGAACAAATAACAGCTTGCCAAGCCCACTGCCTTGAGAGACGCCAGACACCACCCCGACTGAGGCGCTCAAAACGCTATCAACAGATACACTCTGCGTTCGCTCAGAAACAAAATCGCGAATGATTGACAAAACCCTCCCACCCACACCAAAGGACTCCAGCTTGTATATTAGACCCCTGTGAGTAACCTTGTCAAACGCCGCGCTAAAGTCCAACTGGGCAAGGCGTGCCTCCGATCTACAATCCAGCGCAGACTGTAAATGGTGTGACACCGACAAGAGAGCATCACAACAACCCAAGCCAATTCTGTACGCAAACTGACCAGCAGGCAGCAACCCCGTAACCTCAGCAAAACGACCAAGCTTACCAGCAATCAACTTTTCGAACACCTTCGACAAAATGGGCATCAGTGTGATGGGTCGATAGTTGGCCACATAGGGCGACACCGGACCCTTGGGAATAGGAGCAATATTCGCAGTTCGCCAACAACGAGGAAAACTTCTTAACTGTATCAAGCGCCGGAAGATCACTGCAAGCTTGGGGGCAAGAACATCAGCCAGCTGCTTATAAAACAAAGGAAACATGCCGACCGGATCCACACCTCCATACGGATCAAGGCCCTCAAGCAGCACCCTGATTGCACCTGATCTGAACGCCAAAGAGGTCAAGCGAGTTTCAGGGTGGCAGCCATGAGGCAATGCGATAACATCTATGCTCTGTTTCCCGTCGAAGTGAGCCGACGAAAGCTCCGCCCTTGCCAAGGGATCAGTAATGATACCCCCACCTGGACCAACAAGGGGCGGCAACGAAGGTTCAGCACTAAACACTGAACGCTTTAGCTCACTCCACCAACGATGTGGATGGTCAATACTCAGCAGAGACTCCCTGGAACGCTGCCTCAGACGACGCTGTGCCTCCTCATACACACGCTTAGCCTCGACCCTACGATCAACATAGGTCTGCCACACCGTGCGGTCACGCGAAAGTTGCCATGCCCGATAAGCTGCTTGTTTAGCTTCGAAAGCTAACCGACACTGGTCGTCAAACCACGGCTTATCCCGAGACCTCTCAAGAATAGTCCTCTTAGGGACAAACCTCTCCAAAATGGACACAGGACAGGATCCTCACTGTGAATAATCTGTCGCCAAGGTAACGTTCTTACTGCCCAAGTAATAGCCTTCCAGTTAGTCCTGCTTTTAACGAATACCACTCTCCTGGTGTCTACCACAGAAACGACTTGAATAAGGTCCAAGGACACAACAAGGTGTGAGTGGTCTGAAGAGCCAATAGGGGAGCCAACTGTCACCGTCATCAAGTCCGGGACCTCAGTCATAAAGAGGTCGAGACGGTTACCAGCAATATGCGTGGACCCGCGAACTAGCGGCACACAACTAGACAAGGTGCAAAAGTCCAACGCAGCCACACCATGACAATCAGTCGGTGATGCAGATCCCAACCAGTCCCTGTGCTGTACATTAACATCACCCACAAAAACAAACGCTGCCTTGGGATCCGTGCTCTGAATCGAAGCCATCGCCGTCAATAAACAATCATAAAGAGAATCATCAGTTGCTAGGCTCCGATATAAGGAGAATAAATAATAATTATTCAGTCGGCCACACACCCTCACAACGATGATCTAATGACAGGCGCATTCGTGCACTGACTGCCGGTAAACAAAGAATCCGCTCCGGACATAGACGGCCATTCCACGGAATTCAGGCCCCGATCCACACAGCCTTCGAAAAGGGGACTGAAAACCCGCCAAGGCAAGCTTAGCGTCGTGCCTTCTGCCAGCCACCAATGCCTCGGCGCAGCACACGATATCCATACCACGGGACTCAAAGTCGAGCTCCGCAAGGTTCGCATCCAGTCCTCAAATATTACGATAGAGGAGACGACACCCCCGAGCCCGACCCGGTCCCGGGTTGCTTTCCACATCCCCACAAAGTAAGAGAAAGAGAAAGATGAGAAAAAATAGAAAAACATAAATATACAGTAATGTACAGATAGATACAGAAATATACAAAGGAGAAGGATCAGAGAATCCCATAAACTAAGAAGATGGTATAAAGCATAATAAAGCAAAAATAAATCGACTGTAACGATAGCTACGAAAGCGGCCAGCTATCTACGCGCCCCAAACCCTGCCATCACCAGTACAGGCTTTGGCCAAAAAGATGAAGAGAAAGGAAAGGAAAGGAAAGGAAAAGAGCATCAGGTGGTACTACCTAATGGAAGAGAGAGAGGAGCAGACTGCGGAAGACTGAGTACCCAGCTATGGCACCAGCCTGTTCATCTCCTCTCAGGGATGCCATTGGACCAAAACGGTCTCATCCGCCTTAAGAGTGGCATTTCCTCCAACTCATTGACTACCCAGAGCCCCAAACCCAAAGCCAGCTCATACAAACAAAGAGACGTCCGGTGGCTGGACAATGGGGGCGGCCTGATAACGCGCAGGCAACGCGTAGCGAAGAAGAAGCTGTTTCAAAAAAGACACAAATGAACTGGACACAAGCAAGGTTCATAGACTTTTAGTATAATACTTGACGACCCGTGACCTGTTGGGTCGTCATTGCGATCGTCTTCGCTTTCGCAAAAAAAAAGCAGGTGTTATTTAGCTGGGCGTAGACCACCCGCTATCCGGTCCTCCTCTTTTGCCCGTCAAGGAGTGGACCGGCCTCTTCGGTTCACTATCAACAGATTCTTTGCTTCGCTAACGAATATTCAACACCCAGGTTATAAGCAAAGTCAAATTATTATATGTTACGTATTTCAGTTGTATTGCCCGTGAAATTGATGAATTGATCATGCCCGATGTTGAGGCCCAGCTCGGTTTAACTTCCGTATCACAGATACAATCGAAGAGCTAATCCATGGAAAGAATGCGACTGCAACCCCCATTCCTCGAATTTCTTCTCGTGTAATAGTGAAGAAGATGTGTCAAACAAAACATAAATAAATAAACAAGCAAGACTGGTTCACGGACGTATTTCCGATGGCGATAGTTTACAATGCCTTAATTTAAATGAAACACTTTTCATTTAAGGGTCAAGGGAAGAATGATAGTCACCAAGCCTGGACAGAGACAGGACCAGCTCAGTCGCAGAGTTCACTGCTCGTGGACGTAGGGTGCGGGCCTGGCCAGAGCACCCATCTCTTCGCCGAGCACTTCGACAAGGTAGTGGGTGTTGATGTGAGCCCCGACCAGCTCGCTGTGGCGCGCGACAAGTTCAAACATGTCGCTAACATGACTTTTGTGTGAGTGTTGTTGAAATCCTTAACAGTTACGAGTATGCTTTCATTATGTTCATTTAACCATTTCACTACGACAAAAAACTTAACTCCTGCGAGAGAGTGTGTGAGTGGTAAATGTAAATTACTGAACATGTAGGTAATTATAAACGCTGTCTAAATAAATCGTCTGCAAAATCATTCACTTCAAAAATTTGCCAGTAGAAAACTAAAAGTGTTAGGTTTTCGAGCATATAAATAACAGGAGACTACAGAAATGTCTGCTGCCTAGTACCTAATTTTCTGTCACTACTCTTATTTAACAGCTACATAGTTCAAAACACATCAAAGGCATCAGACTAATTAGCCTATATTAAAACTTTGCGTAAGTAAACAAAAACTGACAAAACTTTGAATTGAATATTGAATCTGCACGCTGCAAAATTTTCATGAAAAGATAAACAACAATGTCTTTTTGTTAATAATAAAATTTGTTTGCTTTTAGAGGTGTCATCAGGACCTTGCACAACATGTTAACTGAGCGATCAGTTGTTCATGCAGTGGCCGCATCTTGCCCACCCAGTGGGCGCAGTTAATAAAGGAATCATGTGAATTTCGAAGGTACAGGATGTGAATATCAATTTGCGTCGTTTGAAAGAGACTGCCTGGCACTGCCGATACCTCCAAACCCTACTAACCAATTTTTTCCATCTGCCACGGCGAATAATGAGCATAAGGAAGTTGAGGTACTTATGTACGGAGATAATAAGGATTTTCCTCTTTGTTTTAACTGTAAAACGAGGTATAAATATTATTTTAATTCATAAACCATTTAGAAATTTTTAGGCAATTAGCTGATATTATTCAGATGCTGCTCCAATAGTCCTCGGATAAATGCCCATCATTCTTCGATAGCGAGAATGTGTAAGCAACAGTGCCGTGTATGTCCACAGGAGCAGCTGCAGGCTCAATAAAGGTATCGTCCAGGAGGCCTGGGCCACAGTAAACTAAAGTTTACTTTACTTTACTGTGGCCTGGGCTCAGTGTCTATGATACTGTTATCGCGTGAAGTTGTGTGTTGCTACGGGCTGCAGTTTTCTTCAAGAACTCTTACTTTATTGTTGTTATTCTTCATCTTGCAGTGACGGAGCTGCGGAGCACTTGCCCATTGAGTCGTGCAGTGCGGATGTTGTGACTGTGGGTACAGCCGTGCACTGGTTTGACTTACGTGCATTTTACTCTGAGGTAAGTGCACAAGTAGGTGTTGTTGTACAAGCACTTGACTTCGATTGTCGCTCATCAGTGACTGATTGAAAGATTTCATGAAAGGTTAAAGCTCCACATGTTTATTTTTAACATGAAACAAATTTTTCTCTAGAACCATTCGCCTAGAGCACATTCAAAAAGTGTGAACGCTATAAAATGAGTTTTTTAGTGGCTTGGCAGCTCACATACAACAGTTTTTCGAAGCTAAAAATGGGTTGTTCGAGCCTTGGCCCTTTTTAGATGTTTTAGATGTTTAGAGTGGCATTCCAACACCTTGAGTTGTAGCCATGGCAAACGTGACCGCCAAATGAAAAGTTGAGTTACTGGATAACTTTTGCGTTAGTGTGCGCCCGCCATGATAGATTTCCAGAGTCAGAGAGTGAAATATTTTCCTACCGCCACATCTTCATAGCTTGCTGTTTCAAAGTGAAAGCTAGGATGTCTTGACAACACTACTGTATATGAGCCTCCTATAACTGTGTGTCGAACCCAACGGCCCAGCGGGCTACGTCAGTTTGGAGCTTAGCGCTTGTGAGAATCTTATCGTAGGAGGGCATACTGTGCTCCGCATTTTGCAGGCATTCTAGTTTACATAGAGTATTCATGAAGCGTTGCGGTGCGTTCCTAAGTAAAATATCGTACGTACTCTTTTATCATAGAAACACATGATCTTTACATAGCATATAATTTATCATGCATCCAATACATAATACTTCATCTTAAAGGTTATGTGCCGCATGCAAGAAAAACAAAATGACACGTCCACTGGTAATTATTCCAAGATGTTACATTTGACTTAAAGCTTGAACTTAAAAACGTCAACAAGGTTATAGTACAGTAGAACATTTGAGCAGGTGAAAGTTAGATAGGGCTCGTTCGATCGGCTGGTAAACGTTGATGTAAGCCAAGCGCACTAGTCCGAAACCTCAGACACGTACCTAGGCTTCGCCCCGATTAATCAAATCATAGGTAGTAATCGTAAGTCAGTTTCCCATGAAACTGTCGGAAAACTTAAACTTACTCATCGTCTTTAAAATTGAACTTCCGACCTTCCGAAGCCAACTTGGGCTGATTTCAACACCTGCAACACGATCAAAGCTTTTGTCTGAGATTTCGATAAAGTGGGATTGACTTAAATTGACCTTGAAGAGAAGAGCCCTTAGTTCGCTTATAGTTTCCAAAGTTTACACAGAATCAAGTCAAGTCGGCAAACGTGTTTACTTCGTCAGTTAATGATAACCGAATTAAGGGTTCGGTATTAGGGGTTTGTCAATTACGCCGAGGCCTGTGTAGCAGTAGTGCAAACCTAAATGCTCGTCTACACGATCAAGCTTTTCCTCTACGATCACGTTTGTAACTCGTTCCAGAAACACAAACATCTCCAAAATGGACCTCAAAGTTTAACATTGACGTCGATGAGCTCGTTGCAAAACACGAAGAGAAATTTTTTAAAGCAAGAATATAGGTATGTGCACATTGTGAATCACCCTGGAAAGTCAAGGAATGAATCGAAAATCAAGAAATTCATATTTCTGTCGTCTGCTACTCCGCATGTGAGAAGTGCTAGCGGGTGAATTACTTACTAGCTATACTGTCTACGCTTCAGAATTTTTTTTCTGTTTTGGGAAGTCTGCGTTCCAGGAATTTTCTCTCGTTTGGAATTCTCTGTTTGAGGTTGCTGACTGTGCAACAGTTTCACTTGAGATCCAACTCTGTCTTTTCACATTCAATGAAAGGTTTGTAGTTAGTTTTCTTTTGTTAGTTCAGACTTACATATACGTTTGACATGCGCTTTGTGTTTCCATGCAGGTGGATCGGATCCTTAAGCCTGGCGGTGTGTTGGCGGTATTCGGCTATTTCACCTGTTATCCTCTCTACAATGGCATATGTCTCCGGAAAACAATGTTAGAGGTAGGTTACCTAATATTAAAGCCGTCATATATGTCCATTTAACTTCCTAATTAAGCGCAAATTTACTTAGGAATAACGTTAAGCACCAAGCTCAACTATAGAGGTGTAGCTAGCTGTCTCAGGGCAAAAAACAGATCTCGCTTGGGAAAGACATTTGCTCCCTCAAACCCCCCCCCCCGAACACTTCCCTGTCCAAATGGCTATGATCAGTAACAACTGGTTCAGCCCCTATTTGTATTTTTAGCTGTGTTTTGACTTAACAGCCTCAATAATAATAATATGCTTTATTAGGTGCACTTAAGTACATGGTACACAAGGAACAGCTTAATTGTTACCAAAGTTATATTAGATACAAAGATCAAGTAATACCATCATTACAAACTACACTGCATTGTTGCCCATTGTTTGACTTCTATTTGGAAATAGTATGCGCTGCCATCGGCTATACATGTTAGATAGTTTGTAGCCAGGACCATTACGGATCACCTTGAGTAGGGCGTTATCAGATTTTTCTATCCTCAGCTGGAGACTAAGGGCGCATTTTCTTACCTTGACTTCGAGACAATCAATATACTTTTAAGCAAATGCCATACTTGCATTAGTTGACCTCGGCACGGTCATCAGGTGCCGAAATATGTCATCATAGGCTACACGTAGGCGTCCAATCGATTTCTGCTCAAATTTCGACCAAAGCGAGTTACAGTACGAGGGATAGCAGTAGCTTCGAAACAGCTGGCATCTAACCTCATCCGAGCAATGACCAAACTGCTCTCCGCAAGGTTCCGACTTCGAATAAATTAACCGTTTTGAGGGTACGATCTTACCGGCAGTGCGGGTACGATCTCACCGGCAGTGCGGGTACGATCTCACCGGCAGTGCGGGTACGATCTCACCGGCAGTCAACACGAATTTACAGATAGACGGGGCCAGGAAATTTATTGCAGGGATTCTGAGGGGGCTAGAGTATTGCTTCGCAACTATATACAGTATATTTGTAAGGGTACTCTCCTCATTATTATTGGGGGCTCAAGCCCCCTTCCCTCATGCCTCCATTGGCGCCGCCAATGCATCGACATTACCAATTACATTTTGAGAGTTGTTTTCGATCCTAATTGCAGTAGCTCATCCAAATGTTAAATCAAATCTTCAATAAATATTAGTCCTATTACACTGGTCAACAAAACTGCATGAAATACTTATCCCACAAGCAAAAGGAGCTGAACCTTGTAGAATTTGGACTGCTGATTTCAAATACTGTATGTATGTTACTAGAATATCTCTGTCAGGCTTAGTTTTTCTGTGACAGCATTCGAAAATTTTAACAATTATAATTAAAAAAGAGACTGATATTTCTATTAAACTTACCCTTAGAATGTGGAAGTATGTACAGGATTTTCGACTGGATCTTGCTTCTGGGAGATCCTTTTTTAGGGCCCAGCAATAATCAGCTACCATTGATGAACTCCACTTTCCTTGATACCTGATTTCCATGGTCATAATATCCTGGTGAAATCTTTCACCGTTTCCATCCCTGACGGCACCAAGATTTGCAGGGAAGAAGTCCGAGTGAGAGTCAAGAAAATGAATTTTTAGGCTCATATGTAAGTAGCTCTTCTACAATTTGAGTATAAGTACAATTATGTGCTTTGTTATTTCCCAAAAACTGTGCGCAAACTTTCTTAAATGACAGCGATGCAGCTTTTTCAATATCGTTTAACTTTTTGTCAAATTCATGATCTCTCATTAGCTATCTGTGGTCTAACAAAGATACCTACTTTCATGTTTGCGTCACTTACTCTTGGAAATACTTGAATATGTGAATCGTTCACAAATCAAATTAGGATTCATGCAAAATTTTGTTGATGGCACCACCACACCACCTTCTAGATCTCTATTGCAAACTATTTCTTGATAAACTATTCGACCCCGGTATAACTAAGCCTACTGTTCGTAAATTAAACTTTTTCCACTCCCTTCTATACACCATACTACAGCAAGACCACCGTCGATAAAGTCAACGCCCTGAAAGTTTTCCTATCCGAAGCCTACCCGTACATAAACTTCAGGTTCTCTTACAAAAACACATTTACTATAGGATCCTATTTTAAATTCAAAGACAAGCCTTCCACAAATCTTCTATTCAGTGCTGTGTACGAATTTTCTTGCAAGAGCTGTTCAGCTCTATAAATCGGCAGCACTGGGCAACATTTCAAAGCTCGCGTTGACTAATATTTAAGTATATCAAGCAGAACAGGTTTACCACTTGCAAAGCCTACACATTCAGCTCTCCGTCTTCATGCAGAAAAAAACAACCATCCAAGTAGCTGGAAAGACTCTTCTATCGTAGCCTTTTCTAATTCAATAGAACTCACAACTCTGGAATGACTATATATCCATAAAACAAAACCTTGCTTCCATATGCTTTACTGCGTCTATTTAAATATCAAGTTAGTGTAAAAGCATTTTGAGTCATAATGCTCTCCAAGTGTGAAGAAATGTCCAAAACCTTACTAACGACATTTGCTAAGTAAACAGATTTGACGGTTAGCATTCTAATTTGTGTACCAGCTCACGGGTGACTTTTTATTGTCAGTTGTCACAACTAAGAAGTTGTCAAAACTAAAACACACGCATTTCTATGGCTGCCCGCACATGCGCAATTTTTCGTGAGGCGACTGCAAAAAGCTGTGAGGTATTTGCGACAGGATCAATTTCTCTGACAACACAATAGTTGTCGGCAACTGTTGCGGGCGATAGAGCACGTTATTTCTAATGGGAGCTCGCACACGTACAACTTTTGGTTGCCGCCACCCAGCGCTCAGCCGGTCGCAGGTTGCCAGATTTGCTTTCTTAACTCCAGATTTTTTGCAATTGTGACTTGTTTGGGGCTGTTTGGTGCATAAATAAACTGTTTAGCGTTGTAGCTATCCCTAAATAGCTCGGCGAAACGACATATTTCATTATGTTAAAAAAAGTTTCTTTGTTCGGAATTTTTATGGTGATTCATATACTCAAGAATGGTAAGGCATGTTTTCATTTTATCTGACAATCCTACCATGTTTTTTTTTATTTCCTTTCAGACTAGACTGTTGCTTTTATAGTTCATCAAACAATGCATAAAATGCTGCACGAAGTATCGTCGGACTAAGTAGTGAGTGTACCCAGTACTTCCGTGAGCTCTCCTTGCGTTTCCTCAGCAATTGCACAGGTCACTGCCACACCTCCACGGTACCCATGGTGACACTAAGCAATAGTTGCCGCCATTCAATGGCTTGTGTGCGGGTATACCTTACTCATAATTATTTTTCGCTGCGGCAATTTTTTTTATTGCGCCAATATTTTGCTGTGACAACTGACAAAAAAAAAAGCCGCTCATGTGCGGGTACCCTAACACCTTTTTTTGGTAAATTCAAAAGCTGTGTTTTCGAGCACACAATACAATAGAGCATTCGCTTGTTTCGCTGAGAAAACTCGGGTCTGTTCATTAGACCACCTTGTGAACTTGCCTTTAGAGATGTGATGTTGGAGAAGCATGACCACGAGTGAAGATAACAGCTACTCTCAGCCATGAAGTACCGGTATTGCCTTCGGTTCAGAAGCCACTACTACTTTCATGTCTCGTGGTATAAAATCAACCGTTAACTAGAACGCCTCGTGGCGTAAGACCATCACCCGCGGTAGGGGCAAATTCAACGGAAGTCATTTTCGATGGCCAGCTAATCCTATGTAGTTTCTCATATGGATGCTGTGTCTAACAAGGATGTGGCATTACGCCTCTGATATTAGCTCCCTTAATAATTACCTAGAAAAAAAAAGCGCCTCGCTGCGTAAGATGATCTGCCGCTTAGGAGGCAAATTAAACGCGGTGTAGAAACACGCCGTCATATTTTATGGCCCGCTAGGTCCAATTTTTTGGCATGGGTGACATCTAGGTCAAGTCACCAAACCGCCTACTAAAAACTAGATTAGATAGGCGGCAGTAGACGAACCAATAGGCCCGTTGCTCAACTCCTCCTACCTTGTTTTAGGTGGACAGACAAATATACAAATATATACATATATATAGCTAGATCGTACACTACATATAACGGAATTTAAGTAAAACCGTCCATAAGTGTCATCAGCTGAGGTTTGGTGTAACGTTGAACTTTACACCTAACGACCGAACAACTCCATGGAGCTCTTCTCGTACGTTTCCCGACAGATTAACGCGCTGGGCCTTCCTCAGTCCGCCACCACCACCCTACTACAGAACCCCTTCAAATGAGCTACCACTCATAAGGTTAGGTGAGGCCAGGACTGGTTTTTGTGGCGTCCCGAAGTGTTTTTATTGCATTTGTGAGGGTTTTAGTGTTTTTATTGTTTTTTTAGGGTTTAGGTTAGAATTCTTTTTTTGATGGTATAAGTGTTTTATTACTTAGCGTCAGTTTTTGTTTGGCCTTGTTTAGCGTCAATTTTTCATTGACCTTAGTTAGCATCAATTTTTGATTGGACTTACTTAGCGTCAATCTTTGATCGTTAGTAGAACCAGTCCTTCGCTGCACCTAACCTTAATGTACGAAAGCTCATTTGGACGTTAGTGGAACCAGTCCTTCGATGCACCTAAGCTTAATGAAGGCTAGCTCACTGGTTGAATGCATTACACTTAATATCCTCTTGTACCATAAAAAATACATCTAATGGCTGAAAATTACACTTAACAGATCTCATTACACCCTAACCCTTGTTAGCTTTATATATATATATATATATATATATATATATATATATATATACTGATATATATACTTTAATCTTCACCGAAAACATTGTCACCTCTCTTACTTCGTTCGCGGGTGATAATGATAACACAAGCTGAAGGCTTATCATTTGTTTTACAGTGAAACTTATGTAGTTTCATAGTTTCGTATTGCGCGCATCATACGCCGTACTATGTACATATACTCTGTCAATTTTATCAAGGCAGTTTGGGCGCGGTCAAATTCTTCTACAGCGTTGCCAATTCTATGTGCATATCTGAGATTTTGTTCGGCCCATGTCTAAGCCCAGCCCACTACCTGCATATGGGGAAATCTCGGAAACACCCATAGAATTGGCAACGCTGAAGAGGTATTTGACCATACCCAAAGTGCCTTGATAAAATGGACAAAGTATAGAGGGCCTGATTTACGCTAAGGGAGGTTCCATGTGATACTAGCGATAAGTACCCGCAATTTCACGGCAAATACCATGGAAGGGTGCCTTCATCTAATGACCGAATAATGCATCCATGATGATAAAATCACTGGTCAATTTTCCTGTTGGAGCCGTGACAGTATTGTCCCATTTACAGTAAGTCCGATTTATTTTAAAAGAGTGACTGTATCGCGATGGCTTTCTCTTCCTAGATTTTGGATGGTGTGGGATACTGGCCAAAGCAGCATGACCACCTGCGCACCGATTATGCAACTCTTCCTCCTGCTTATGTAGAAGACGTCCATATTGGGTGAGCTAATGTAATTTTTATATCCCCCTGCAACAAAGCAAAGACCGGCTACGAAGCTAGCGTTGCCGGTCTCTCCCGTGCGTCCGAGGGTGGCAGCGTATATAGCGGCCCGGCGGGCAATGTCTGTTCGGAGCTCAGTGCCCTTCCTCTTCTAGTGCTGAGAGATCGTGTCGTGCTGCAGGCGCAGCTTGTCTATCGACCCAACCAAGACTCTCTAGATTAGATTAGATTAGATAGGCGGCAGTAGACGAATCAATAGGCCCATTCCCAAAGAGACACCGGAACTCACGCCCCGGCCCTCTATGAGCTATTGCCATTGTGTTTGTAGGATATAGAGGACTGGAGAAGAGGAAAAAAAGGGGGAAGAATCCCTGTCAAAGAGAGGATCATGAATGCACGCAAGCACGATCAAGAGCCGCTGACATGCGGAGCTTAGAGACATCAAACTGTGTAGTTGGCGCGGGAGAGAGAAGAAGAAGACGGATTAAGGTGGTCTCGGAAGCTTTGGTCGTTAAGAGTTTGTGACTCCTGGAGGAGGAGTTCTTAGCTGTGGAAGATGTCTCTCCCAATGTATGTCAAGACGATCTTTAAACGCTTTGACTGAATCCGCACTAACAACATCGGAAGGGAGTCTATACCAAATGCTGACTATGAAAGACGGAAAGAACTGCTGACTCTTTCCGTATTTCATAGTCGACGTCTCTGTAGCCTCAACCCAAACCCTAGCAGCGGTCTGTGAATGTCCGCATGGACTCTAGTTACTTTAGTTACTTATTGACATTGTTTGGAAATTCGGATATGGTTGTCAGAATTATAGTCTGAGCTCACTGCAACAGGGCAGGTGCTCATATCATCACGTCCTGCCGCTATTTGAACTATTTATTTTATTTTGACCTTCATGTTAGCCCAGCAGCCTGCATCGCTGGTCAAGTTATGGGACCGATGACGAACTGCATATCATCGATGAATTAAAAGAGTGAAATAAAGAGTGCATGTGTTGCCAAGCCTTCTTATGATAGGTGTTGCTGAAAAATGATAGTGTTTGCGTTTCACTATGGTGTCTACTTAGTTACCTACCTATTGTAAAGTCTCATCATCCTTGTCTACCTATCGAATAAATTTTTTACTTTTCTGCTAGGATGCTTAATTCTTTATCGTAAGTGACGTATAACTGCAGGCCACTGCGAAAACCTCATTGTACCAATACCTAGCACTAATCAGTATTTCTATTTATCAGATTGGATTATGAAAGAGCCAGAGCTCAAAGCAGCTAGGAATCTTAGTGTTCACATAGAAATTTTTTGGGTGCCGTTTTCCATTTTGAATATTTTAGAGGCCGCTATTTTGACCTGGGGAGCACTATACGATGGCTGACTATCATATGCTGCGAAAAATTCATAACATGCAGAGCTGCGGAGGGCGACTTCGAAGTGTCGAGAGTGTGTCGGCTGAGCAGCGTGCTGGGCTACGTCTCTTCCTGGGCCATATTGGCCAAGTACCGCAAGGCGCACGGGGAGGAGGCCGCACGGCAGTACCTGGCCGCCGCCAAATCCAGGTACGTTGCTCTTAGTCTTTGTTGGAGGGGGGGATGGAGAGCGTAGCACGGTCCGTAGTTCACTCGTTATTATCGAGAACTTTTCGAGTACAAATTGCTTTTACTTCCAGTCTGTCAATAAAGAACAAAAAAACATGTTTGCATTGAATCTGATATAACGTGGATAAAAAATGCAAGGCGGTGCAGTTCTGCAGTGCCCCATGCCAAGAGGCATCACCACTCTCTATCTTATATACCGTCTAAAAATTGCGCTATCGCTTGGAAATATGGACTTCTCGTCATCACTTAGTTACATTCCGAAACTGACGGCACTATTGCGCTACATGAATTATGACCTATCATTGCCCGTGCAGCTGCTGAGAATTCTGCTTGGTTCACTACCATTGTAGCGATGCGAAAGTCGGCTGTATAGTGAACGCAAAGGGACTCTACCGTGCAGGTATTCGCGGGCAATTAATTTGTGCAGAGTGCAGTGTCCCTTCCACCGTCTTGGGAAGGTCGTGCTGTGCTGCAAGTACTGCTTGCCTATTTGGTCCATGTCACGGCAGTGGGCTACGAATATCCGCACAGGCTCGATTTCCTCAATAGTGCTGACTATGTGGCTGATATTTTTACTACTGAAGAAGCTCTTTGCTAAATTCTCTTCACAAGCACGGAAGTTTTATCGAAAGCCTCACTGCACAAGCTAAACCATGCAAATGCATTAGTCTAATTTTGCTTTTGGCTTCTTCTCGCAGGCTGCTGAAGGATATGGGAGCAACTGAAGACGACCCTGAAGTCCTCAACCGATATCGCTATTTTCTGCGGATGTGGAGAAAGCCTCTTTGATTGCCATGAAAATATTGATGCCTTGACGAGATTTACTAGAAATTGATGTATTACTTCAATTATAATCAACTGCATTACCTATGTTTTTAAAAGCATAACCAAGTTCAAGCCATCCGTCATCAACCGAATAGTAAATACGATACAACAATTACAAGAGGATGGAAAGTCAGTGTGTATTTGTTGGGTGCCTGGCCTTGTTGACTTCGCAGGCAATGAGCTCGCCGACGAGGAATCGAGGCAGGTGGCCCTGTCGGATCTGCCCACGGCAAACCGTGCAGTGCCCTGCCGAGACTATTACCCAGTAATCAAGCGAAACCTACTCGAGCTATGGCAATCCAGGTTTGGCTGGCGCGGAGAAATAATAAACTACGAACAATCAAAGAAACCGTCCGACAGTGGCACTCGTCAAATAGCGGCGACCGCCGAATGGACGTAGTACTGTGTCGCCTACGTATTGGTCACACGAGACTCACTCACGACTATGTGCGGAGGAGGCGTCCGCAACCCTATTGTGACGACTGCCTCGTGCCTCTCACAGTCTTGCATTTGATGGCCGAGTGTCCCAACTTCTCTGACGAGCGGAGGGAGTGCTATCCGGACCTGCATGGTCGCGATGCTGACTCCATCCTCCGAGGAATGCTCTCTGAGGGACCTCGCTGCCAATTTAATGGAAATGCCCTATAGACTTTCCTTATCAGATGTGGCCTTTATCACAAACTGTGATGAATCCAGTACCATAAATGCTATTGTCAACTACGGCTCTACCTTGTTCTTTGTGAATTAGATATACTTCGTGTAAAATTAATAATGATAATAAAGTTCTCCCTATAACTATTTTGTAATAAAAAATGAGACAAATATCGCGCCCTTGAGGCGCATGAGCCAGTAGTTAAACACAGGAATAGTTCGGCGTGATATAGGCAGTGTGCCACTGAAGAGCTAGTAAAAGCTTCTACTCCTACATAACCAAGTGTAGCGCATTACATGCTGTTACTATGACATGCATTCCTGTATACCTTGAACCTTATAGTATTGTGTCAAAGTGAAAAATACGATTCAGTATTATGATGTATGTTGATAGGCAATTGGTACACAAAAAGACCCCGTCCGGCCTGGCACGCTCTATTAATAGAATACTACTTTTCAGTCTCTGTGATGGAACTATACTTGTTTCTAATCTGCTCAACGTCTGGCACCGCTGATTTGTTGTATATTATAGGAACTGATCCATTAGCCCTCTCCATGCTGACAAACTACACAAAAAATGGCGCCGTCCTTAAGCAGCTTTCTGTATGCACTTCTTGCATTACAGAAGTTGAGCTGAGAAGTTCCTGTGCCTGAAGCTTCCATTAGCACCCTCATGCATCTTTATTCTTTGTTTCTTCCTTTAGATTATTTCGTTGCACCAGTTATGCTTCCGACCTTAATTCAGTGGTCGATGAAACAGCTTTCGCGAAGCAACGAAACCATTGGACCTACGTATATGCCATCCTACCGTATCCTTGATACAAAATCGAAACTTTAACTTTGAGTGTTGCTAATTGCAATGAATTTTCTCCATGTTAGAGAGAGAAAAAGCTTCGATGTTCAGCACTTATGAAGCCGTAAGCGTTCATCTCCGGGGGCTTTTAGGTTAGCAGTTATAAGAAAGACGAGTATGATCAATGAAGAACAGCTCATCACAAATTATTCGCTGTTATATTTTGGCAGCGCGGGCCCTCAAGTATGTAAATAAAGCACTCAAAATGAAACAGGGCTCAGGAATATTCTCGGAGTGCTTCACGAGTCCAAGTCCCCCTACTCTGGACCTAACGACGGCTGTCTTTACTTTGATTTTGAAACCAGTTCATGCTGCTACTACGTATTTCGTTTTCTGGGCCCGATTTGGGCCTCCGTTCTGCATTTTCTTTTCTATTCCCCGCCTGTTTGATGCCCCCTTCCTTTGGATGCCCGGGGCGCGAATTTTTTTTCCTGAACCTTTCGGCAAGTACAGTCTCAGGGCAGCCAATGGCGTGGCAGGTCACGGGCCACAGTGGGAGGGGTGAAGGGTGATGGTTTGTGATGGTGTTGCAATCTGCTGCGCACCTCGAAAAAACTATGTAAATTCACAAGTTACGTGCCGTGAAGTTTATTCTGATAATTAATAGGCATCATCAATTAAGGTGTGTGATGTACTTGAACTTTGTTTATATGTGAGCAACATGTGAAAATTGCTCGTGTGTTAGCAGTTTATATTGAGTCTCTGTGTATTTTGTAGACATGTTTTAGGGAATAAATGTCACCAAGCATTGCGCGCAATGCCTACCCAATAAGTGAATACATTAAATGGATAGGCTTGTTTTAAGCTATGTTACACTAGGCCAGGTTCTATGAGTTCAGTGAACAATAACATAAGAGATGCGTTGATAACTATATATAAAAGTTTATGACGAGTACTTTCTGAAGTATTACTTAGGTTATGTTCTCAGTTTTTTTATTCTCTAACTTGACATAACAGCCTAGCGGTGCCTAATCTAGCCTAGGCTAACGTAATGCTTGCTGAACCCTAATTGCACGGCATAACCTACCCTATCTAACCTAATCATATCTTACTTAAATCAACCCGTTTGTGAAACAGCTGATTCATCTTACTTATTACCGAAGCAGTACGCTGGGTTCGGCTTGTTCGTTGTAACATACACACACTGGTCAGTTGGGACAGGAAATTCGTGGCACATTCCGCTTACAACGAATTACGGTTTAATGAATGGTAAGGCACTGTACGTTCAAATCATTCACAAAAAGCGTTCTATGTGCTCTCATACACTCGACGATGCACTTACATTGTACTCACACTATTCAGATGTACTATAAAGAAATGAATGGTTTCGAAGTATGATGAGCGCCCTGCAACTTAACTAAAAGCGCGTTCGATTAGGACGTTAACTCAATGTGCTTAGCTTAAGTCAAGCGGGACTAAGGGCGTGGTCGAATTGGGACCTAAAAGTGGAACTAAAACCAAGCCCACTTGACTTAACTTGTCCGGAACTGTTGCAGGAACTTTAGCTTCGTCGTTTTGAATCGTGTTTTAGGTGTTAGAAGCGACTCGCTTATGTTGAACTGACTGAAACCTCAATAATTATACAAAGTAATGAGTATTTAGAATAATAATAATAATAATAATAAGCTCATGTATTTCTCATCTGGAGACTGTGTCCAACAAGGTTAGGACACAGTATCCTGAGGTTTTCATGCTTAGTACTAACATAGGAATAATACTAAAAAGTAACATAAGAGACAATTGGTATTAAA
>LQNS02000211.1:33979246-34011789 GCA_001587735.2 Parhyale hawaiensis
TTTTATTTTTATGCTTAAAGCTAACACGGGGCAAAAATTGCTAGACGCCGGACGCCAAATTTTGTTTAACGTCTTCATTCTATGAGGAAAATGTAACACGAAAACTAGACGTACAAAAACAATTTGAAATGCAGCAAGATTGTCCAGAGTTTGATTAACGTTTTCATTCTCTCTCTGATTACACAGTTCGATTACTTTGCGCCCCTTCAGACGGTCTCTTCCATGGCCCTCCGTGCGTGCGGGAGAAGTTAGAGGCCTCGTGGTATAGGTCGGCCACCTCATAAAGCGGGTACCTCCCGAAATAGAGGGGGGAGTATTGAGAACCTACTTAATGTTAGAAAAAATATATATATATCTTGTCAGTCGGAACTGCGGCAAGCTGCAACATGTCCAACGGAGACGGCACTTAGGACCCTCAATCTTTAGGCAGGTAAAGGGCCCCGCAAGCATCTACCCCTGGGGCGGATTAAAAAAAAAGCCTCACACGTGATAAATTTTGACTCATCGAATGAAACTTCAGTAAACGGGACGAATTCGGGACACCTGTCTGCAGTTTCGGACAAGTTAAGTCGAGCAGATTTGGCTTAGATCGACTTTCAGATCCCAATAGAACACGCCCGATCATACCTTTATTGATGTCCATTGATTATTAATTGATATCAATGAAGGTATGTTATGTACTTGAATTCAGTTTTAGAATTGAAATGCGTGTGAAAAGTACATGCGTATATTATACCATGGTCTGTGTGTACATGATGCTCACGGTGTCTCTTTCCATTGCTCAGTTAAGACTGTAGATCAGCAACAAATTGCCGCTCGGGGAAAAACTAGGTTAGAGAAAAAATGCTGCTTTTTTCGGCCCTTAACAATGGACTTGTTTTAAACCTACACTATTACAAAGTAAAGAATTTGAAGGTCGCACTATGACTTGCTACCAAATATTCAAAATGACTGAACTACTAGGCAATCCAGCGTAGATCAGTCATCATTTTCGGTCGCATCAAACACCTATAACACCATGCAAAACGACGAAACTAAAGTTCCTATCAATAGTTCTGCACAAGTTAAGTCAAGTGAGCTTGACTTAGCTCGACTTTTAGGTCCTAAATCGAACACGCCCTTAGTCCCGCTTGATTTAAGCTGAGCACATTGAGTTTATGCCCTTCTCGAACGCGCTTTAGGTTAAGTTGCAGGGCACTCATCAAAAATCGAAAGCATTCATTTCTTTATAGTACATCGGAACAATGTGAGTACAATGTAAGTGCATCGTCGAGGGTATGTGAACATATAGAACATTTTATGTGAATTATTTGAACGTACAGTGCCCTAACATTTTTTTAAACCTAATTCGTCGTAAGCGTAGCTAATGTGTCACCTATTTCCTGTATCAACTGACCTGTATCTACAAATAATGTATGTGTGTGTGTTACAACGAACAAGGTGAACCCAGCGTACTGCTTCGACAATAAGTAAAAGGTAAAGGTAAAGTCATCTTAGACCACACCCTCACCTGGGAAACCCACATGCACTGGTTTGTGCTGCGGGTATATAGGCCCACTGGCCCCAGATGAGCAAGTGTAGTCGCAGTCGCCCTCGGGTCACGAACTATGGCGCCAATTTGACGGAAGGAACAAATGACCCGAGATCCCCCACCCCCCTCATCTCTGAGGAAGGCAGTTCCGCCACGGCGCCGTGCATGCTCACACAACTGCCGAGTCAGCACACCAAGATCTGCAAAGAGCTCGTGTGCCTCACGGGGCATCGAACGAGCGACACAAGATGTTAGAGCTGAGAACGGAAGCATGCAGCTACCGTGGCGGCAGTTTCAGAAAAGGGTTATTTTAAGTCAGATAGGTTTAGCTTAGATGAGGTAGGTTATGCCATGGTAATTAGGGTTGAGCAAGGATAGCGACAGCCTAGGTTAGATTAGGTACGGCTAGGCTGAGTTATGTCAAGTTAGAGAGTACGGAACTGAGAACATGTAACCTATGTAATACTTCAACATAGCTTAAAACAAGCCTATCCATTTAATGTATGAGTGATTCAATTCACTTATTGACTAGGCATTGCGCGCAATATGCTTGGTGACATTTACTCCCTATAACATGTACATAAAATACACAGAGACTCGATATAAACTGCTAACAAACAAGCAATTTTCACATGTTGCTCACATTTAAATGAAGTTCATCTACATCACACACCTTAATTGATGCCTATTAATTATTAGAGTAAACTTCACGGCACGTAAATTGTGAATTTACATAGTTTTTGCAAGGTAAGCTTCTCAGTGCAACACCATCACAAAGCATCACCCTTCGCCCCTCCCACTGTGGCCGGTGACATGCCACGCCATTGGCTGCCACGAGACTGTACTTGCTGAAAGGTTCAGGAAAAAAAATCGCCGCCCACACACTGAGGCTACACGGTTCGTGTGACATCATGCGACGCTGTGCGACACGGTCGCAAATTGTGGCAAGCTGCATTTTTCGTGTGATTTCATGTGCGCATTTGTGAGCGCGCCTATGAACGTACACACACACAGTGCACTTGATTTTGAGTACCTTAATAAATAGAAATATTAACACTTCCCACGTTTATCGAATGATTTATTTGTTTGTAAATTTCGTTTCGTCATTTCACAATTAATAAATAACCAGAACGCTACCATAGGATCCATCATTTACAGCTTCCAGAGTGCAACTGGACACCAGCCGCCCACAAAGATGTGAATGTGAACGTTAGATTTAAAGCAGCAGCGCGTTTCCCTCCTAATTTCTCCGTGTGCGCGCGCACGTGTCGTGTCGCTTCAGTGTGCGGGGTGAGATAAGATGCGACGAGCAGCGATTTAACCGTCACATGGTGGGCAGTGGAGGAGGAAAGCACGTCATATCAAGTCGCATCGCCTCAGTGTGCGGTCGGCCTAAGATTTCCATCATCTGCAACACGGCCTATTATCTACCTATCAGTTTTCATTAGAACTTGAGAGGACGACCAATGCCACCAACCTGGGCTAATTTCCGCCTATCTGTTTTGTTAAAGCGTGACAGAAAATCAACACAATATAATAAACAACGTCGTGCGTTTATTTGTTTATGTAGCTATGTGTTTATATTTTTATATATTTGTATGTTTCGGGTCACGCTCTTAAAGAATTAGATAGGCAAAAAATAGGCCAGGTTGCTGATTTTGTAATTAGGTTGCGTTTTCAAGGAGATCGGTGACCAGGTTGCAGAAAATGTCGAAAGTTGGCTCCTTATTCCTTTCGCTCAATATACTTCTTGCTTGAAACACTTCTTGGAATCGAAAACATAGAGATATTACATCTTCTCTTAGCGCGGCAATGCAGTCTTGTTTTATAACTTTCTCCAGATATCGAACGATATATTTGTCCTCAGTATACCACGTACAAATTCAGAAGGTAATCAACAAAGAGCGGACGAGGCGATGATTTTTCTCCGGTAGTAGACATTATTTTTTCCGCTTGCCGTGTTCATTTTGAGGGAGCTGATTCTCTATGTTGACGGCCTCGGCTGATTTCACTTCAACACAAAATCTTCGATGAACTGAAAGCTGGTTAGGTATCATGGATACGCGGCAGATAATTCATTTAAATTCACTGTGGCTTGCTACTTTCTTCTGTAAATTATTTTCCGCGTGTAATCTATAGTGGGAGACAACTGTGCTTCTTACATGAATTGAAAGAGAGAGAGCACTTACTGTATCTCTTATCAAAATTTCAGACAGCTGTTGTAACGTATCCTTCAGAAGGCATATTGAATGAAGACGGGTCGTCTCAAATTCTTCGCTGTCATTTTTTGAAAGCACGGGCACTCTGGTGGATAAATAGACAGATAAATAAATAAACAAACAAACTGACAAATACACATTGGGTTTTATTATATTGTAGATACGTGTATGATTGTATCTCGAAATAGTGCAAGCGTTCATACACCCACTCAGGGCTCAGTCCCCCTATCTCTCACTCCAAGTGGCGCCCTGACGCTACTGCTTTGACACTTTTCAGGGTGTAACACTTTTGCTCGGTTAAGTTTAAACATAATCATAAAAATCATTTATCGACATGCATCATACAAGAACGGTTCTCATCAAGTCAGTATGACACAATTGTATTTATGTAAGTTGGAGGTAGCGGAAGCCATTCTTGGTCTTCGGAACACTGCGAAATCGGTACCTAAATAGCGAAAGCAACGCTATTATACGATAAACACTATAAATTAGATTTTATCAATCGGAAACTGCCATGAACACAAAAGATAGCTTACATTAGAATAATTTCAACCATGTGGAAACCCATTCATAGCCCGCGATAATGAATTATTTAGTAAATATTGCACGTGGCGGGTCACAATTTCTCACAAAAGCTGAAGTTTCGGCGCTGGCGCGATGCACTGGATGTGGCTCCGCAGCGACTATTCTAGCAACGACTGGCAGGTATATCAAGGAAGCAAAAAATGCAACTTTACGCTCGTTGTTTCCTGGGTATATCAGAGTTAGGTACCAGAACTTCTGGAAATAGGATAGGGTTGCACGACGTATGTTTAGGAACTAGGATTGGGGTTAAGAGGGTAGAATAAGTTCTGTTCGTAAAAGTTTCATCTTCCGTCTGGTGTGGCCTGCTCTGCCGGGCGAGTTGGCAGTTTACTACTACGTTGTACTTTGTTTTATAACTGCTATAGTGTTTTCTGTTTTCCCTGATTGTTGGTGTCCATCATTATTTGTTGTTGTTTTTCGTTGCTCTTCGATATTTAGGACTGCCCCTGCGAAATCGCAGTTGCTTTGGTACCCCTAAAAATGCCCATTTTCTATTTAACGCTTTCTCTTTATCACAGAGATGCTGAGAGAGAGCGATCACATCATCACAAAATGCCATTTCAGTTACAGCACGATTGCTTATAGGGTGTGTGCTAGTGTTCTCTGATTGCGTATGCACAGGTACGTAAAACGTATTGTGAATTTTACTATCACAATATCTGTTTCGTAGTCTTTTTACAAAAGAAACGTCAGTAATAAGAGACATCCAATGGGTTTAGTTCCACGTTCGTTCGCCGTCCTACCTCACACGTGCGTTTAATGCATTATCATGCAAAGGCTCTAGCTACTTAGAGCATCTTCCGATGTTTCTGCTTGAGATGATGATGCTCAATAGGAGATAATCGGTTAATATTTAGTAATTTTTTATTTTAGTACGCAGCTTACCTATATTGCAGGGGTTTAGCAGTACTTTATGTTCAAACGAGCTCACAGTAGCAAAGAGCGAAGATAGCTTAGGAAAGCGTGAAATATATTCTTTTCAGCATCCCCACCAAACCCATCGCCGTAGTAAGTCTGTCATCTTTCACACAGTATTCTACAGTAGAGCACCTCTCACCCCGTTGAAAACAAACTTTACTATACTCGTATTATTTTCAATCATTTTCAGGGACAGACGGGTTATATGCTTCAGCAGATCTGCCTTGCCTGTGTAATGAAAATAATGTGCAAGTCTCTGAAAGACCATTAAGTCACGATTGACTTTGATGCACGTTATTGGTATGTCGATGACCATTAGTTGAACCCATACCGTATGTTACTTTATTAATGCTGTATGATATCCGATGCTCCCCGTTGGAGCCTTAGCAACCACAGTACGGTTAAAATTACGGGAATTGATTCAGTAGTTCTCTGGCATTTTTTGATAACTAATGCATCACCAGAAATTTTGAATATAAGTTCAAGAACATCATCATTGGCTTTTAAAAGGCGTTAGTGCGGCCACACTTAGAATTTGCTGTCCAATTCTGATCGCCTCATCTGCGTAAAGATATCGATAACATGGAAAGAGTCCAACGCAGAGCAACGAAATTGATACCTCAGTTGCGAAATAAGCCGTATAAATGTCGCCTAAAAGAACAGGGTCTGAGCTCTCTCGACCAAAGGCGACTCAGGGGGCAACCAATAGAAACATTCAAGTATTTGAATGGCTTCAACGTCGTACCTACAACGGAACTCTTTGAAAGAGACCTCAATGATCGCTTGCGAAACAACGGTCAAAAACTCAAGCATAAAGCGCGAAGAACGACATTAAGTCAGCAGTTCTTTCCGTATTTCATAGTAAGCATTTGGAATAGACTGCCCTCCTACGTTGTGAGTGCGGAGTCAGTCTACGCGTTTAAATATCGGCTTGACTTACATTGGGAGAGACATCCTCCACAACTAAGAACTCCTCCTCAGGAGTTGCAAGCTCTTAACGGCCAAAGCTTCCTAGGCCACCTTAATCCGTCGTCTTCTTCTCTCTCCCGCTCCAACTACACTGCCTGGCATCTTTATCAGCGGCTCTTGATCGTGCTTGGGTGCATTCATGATCATATCTGTGGCTGGAATTCTTCCCCTTTTTTCTCTCTCTCTTTTCTTCTTCTTTTCTCCAGTCCTATATATCCTACTAACACAATGGATGGCAATAGCTCATAGAGCGCCGGGGCGTAGGTTCCGGTGTCTCTTTGGGAATGGGCCTATTGTTTCGTCTACAGCCGCCAATCCAATCTAATCTAATCTAATTGCTGGTGCACACGCTTGTCAAAAGCTTCCTGGTAAAAAAAATTTCCTCAGCTTCTTGTCCGAATGTTTTGTTGAGCCTTCGTAACCACAGATTTCAGTTAACCAAAATAGACGTTAAAAGGTTAGACGTCAGTTCCGTTAACTCAGTAAGTGCCTTTAGTTATATTTCGGATGTCTCTGCAAACTTGGAGGGAATTATAACTCAAATTTCTTTGTGTGTGTGTTATTTAAAGGGACACAGCAACGCCTTCGGACGCCGAGTTAACGAAACTTTTTCTTTAGACTTTGGTGTGAAGAGGCTGTAAGGAAGTGCTCCCACACTTCTCGATCTTTGGTCTCTGTCAGAATGATCAGCCATGACACCATTTGTTCTGACCGCCGGTCTATATTACTTGATATGGGTTTTGTATGAATGAATTACTGGAGGGCATTGCTGTCATTTTAGCTTCAAGCCAATAAATATAATAGTTTATGACTATTAATACATTTATGAAACACGGAAATACAGTATACAGCTTGAGCTCTATCATGGCACGTAAATTTTACAATTTAGGGGCTTATCGAGGTTCAAACATTTAGCTACAGTAGATTGTAATCATTTTTAACTCCTTGCAGTAAACTAATCTCGAAAAGTCCAATATTGTGTTGCATGAAGATGATCTAAAAAAAAATGAAGCTGCTTCTCTTATCTAACAAGATTACAGAAGAACGAGAAGTTGATGGTATTTGTTATCAACGTGTGTGATTAGCCTGGACATCATCATACTATCGTTGAAGTGTTTGTGAGGTTTAAGGGAATATTTTTCTCGATGTACTTCAGAAAAATATCGTATATGCCCTATTGTCATAATCCCACCGTCAGTTCAGTGTAGAAAAGAATACGAATTACATATACGGTCATTCCCGTTATTTATACCATTATAGAGAAGAGAAATTATTTACTCTGCTGTTATTTTTGTTCAGTTTTGGCTTCCGTGTTGAACATGCCTATGACTTTGTAACAACTGTAACATTGTATGGCCTCAGCTCAGGTGCCCATGCTCACAAAGCTCCCGTGCAACTTGAAATAAATGCAAGTTCAACGAATTTATGTCCCTGATCTACAGTGGCTTAGCTTTGTTATGTGGAATGGCTCTAGGGAACTTCTAGCTGGGTACTCATGTTACGGCTCGTCTTATTTTCTTGGAAAGCCAGTGACTTCCTACCAATCAGCGAAAAGTCGAAGGATGGTAGGGGCCTTTTCAAGAAGGAAACTCAGCTTCTCCGACTCCAGTGTATTTTAGAACTTAGCACAAAAGGGTATTGGGTTAAAAAAAATTACCGGCCGTAAGCTGCGGCTGGTGCAGCCGCAATTGTGGACGGACTCCGCCTTGTTTACGTCTGGACGGCTGCCCCAAAGCCCCCAATACTGCCAACCTTGGTTTCACAATCCAGAGGACAGCGCGGCGGTTATGCACAAAGAACCTCTTTTATAACAAACCTTCCCTAGCTCTAGCTAATACTTTGAATAATATTTTTTTTAATACTGTGAATACTTGTCACCATTTTACATTATTTGTATTCCAAACGTCTGTCACGTTGCTTTAAAATTATAATTATTGATAATTATAGACATCCTTTTCGAGCTGTAACGATACCGTCTCGAAACAAGTCATTTAACTGAGCGGAGAGGGGCGAGGGGTGAGGGCCGCTCTGTCGCAGCCTACTGCGCTGTGCCATACATTGTATTCCACAGGCCACCAGCTACAAGCGTAGTTTATTCAGTATTTACATGATCCTTTCATGCTTTGAGCATTCATGGAGAGTTGTCATGAACTCTGGAATTTACTCAGAAAACATAAAACGTACTATTTTGGTACTACTGCTCATTTAGGAATTTACTTAAAACGTCTTTATTTACGCAATAGTTGAAGTTTTATAGCTTTCGATGCTTCATGATTATGACACTTAAAGCGTAGGGCTGTACCGTTATAGGCGACTATAGATGATATTCAAAATATCCAAATATGGCTATATTTCCTGTAGGAACAACCGATAGCGTACAAAGTTGGGTCTGTCCTAAACTGACTCCTGTGATCGGGTGGAGAACACTTCTAGGGACAACCGATAGCATACAAAGTTGGGTCTGTCCTAAACTGACTCCAGTGATCGGGTGGAGAACACTTCTAGGGACAACCGACAGCGTACAAAGTTATGTCTGTGGCCTAAACACTGACTCCCGTCATCGGGTTGAGAACACTACTACCGCACAAAGTCGGCCATTGTCACAATGGCGACAGTGGAAAATGCGGCGAGCAGCGAATAGGCAACAACCACACACCGTGAATGGCACTAAAATAATGGGTGCCCGGCGGGACTGTTGAGGAAAATTCGGGATAGATACCAGTAAACAGCGAAGTATTTCATTTAAGAAATGCGTCAATTAATTTAAAAAATGAGTTTACAGCAATTGTAGAAGAACATCGGAGCACAGCTACCTTTTTATAATAACGATAGGTCAAACATTTAATTTATAAAAAAATACATAATATAGTATCGCAGACAATCCTTTAGGACAAGTCTCTTAATTTCATGATGTTCCATTGACCTTATTATTGTATGATGCGAGCATAAATATTCACAGGCATTTGTAGCAGATAGCAGCAGGGAATAATAATAACGGGAGGAACAGACTCCAGGTGATTCAAAACTCGTGACGTCACAGCCTGAGCGGCGCTCCACCTTGAGACGTCACAGCGGACAATGCGAGCTCTAAGTTAGAAGTAGGAGCAGAGCTTTCTACCCAGTATGGCTGAAATGTAACTACATATTAACGTTAAAAATGCTACGTAGGTAACATATAGCAATAATTGCCATTATCTAGACGTTTACAGGCATTTTCACGAAAAAGCGTGATATAGAGTGTCCCTACGAACAAGATACAAATAAGAAAAATAAAATCACGAATTTGAGAAGTAAAATTACTGATAATAATGTTAGCAGATTATCCACTCGTCGGAAAGCTTTGTAGCGTCAATGACAACACAATTTTGTGTACGCCACAAAAAAAAGTTAAAAATGTTTACCGTCAAATTAGTTTCCTCTGCTTTAGTGTCACCATGCAAGGGTGTGCCGCATTCAGCATTGCTGGTTTAGTGGTGCTACACCAGTGACCCAGTCAGGCGCAACCCATGTCGCAATCATAGCTCAAATTACGACTACCACACGGGTTACGGCTATGTAGGTCACCGAGCACAGACGTCTGTTCTGAATAAAAGGACTACAAAATTCATTCAAATACACAACAAAGCAACTCCTTACACCAGAATAAGTAAACCAGTTCAGGTTCTTGAAACTTCCATGTACAAAATTTTAATTGAAATGGAAACTTATTAAAATTAAGCTTACTCCGCTCGTCGCAAGATGTCGCTCGCACAACTTTTTTTTTTTTTTACTTTTCGGATTAAGGTAACCTTTTGATAGGGCGCGGTAGCCCAGTTTTGGCGTGATTGCGATACCCCCAGGTAATTAAGTTACTAATATTTCTTCAGCTTTGGTGTGAATATAAACTCAGAAAACAGAGAACTTTTCTATTATTTCTAGGGTACCTACTACAACACATTCTGACAAGTGGATGAGCTAACACATTGAGATGAATGACGTGTGAACTCGCCATCTAAAAACATGTTTGCTACCATTTTCCCTAGTCAAGATGTTAAGCCTGCGCTTTCCTTCAGCAGCATGACAGGCTTATCTGCATTATATGATGAAAAATACCAATTATTGAGGGGCCTAAATACAATACCCATACAATGCAGACTTCTATTGGGCTCTAACTAGGACGTCTAGGTTTAGCAGAACAGCTAGACCCTAATTAAAGGCCTAATATCAATGGTAAAAGCCTGTTCATCAAACTTTCCGACGCGGACCCCTATTGTTCTTTTTCTTCATATGCGTGTCTTTCCTCCATTATTACTACTCTCTCGTGACTAATAGGGAGTAGTATGGCAACTTCAGTATAGTATTTACCCAAAATTTTCTAGGATATTGTCAAGCATCATTTAGGTACTCTTAATTCAATGCATACAGCTAAAGGTAAAGTAAAGGTAAAGTCAACTTAGACCACACCATCACATGGGAAACCCACATCCACTGGTTTGTGCTATGGGTATAGGCCTACTGGCCCCAGATGAGTAAATGTAGTTGCAGTCGACCTCGAGTCACCAAGAACTATGGCGCCATTTTGACGGAAGGAACAAATGACCCGAGACCCCCCACCCCCCTCATCTCTGAGGAAGGCAGTTCCGCCACGGCGCCGTGCATGTACACACAACTGCCGAGTCAGCACACCAAGATCTGCAAAGAGCTCTCTGCCTGGCTGACATCGAACCGGCGAGCGATACAAGGTGTTAGAGCTGGGAACGGACGCATGCTGCTACAGTGGCGGTACAGTGGTAATGCACCAATATGAAGTGTATAAAATCAAAGAGTTGGCAATACGGATTTTACGGTGATATAATGCTGCAGTTTGTAAGCATTAATTAGGCAGGGCAAGAACCGATATTTATACATAGTTAATATAAATTCAATATTTGGTTCATACACTGCTATGTCGACAGATTTAATTTCAATACAATTTTAGGTGCAAATGAGAAACGAGCACCACAGTCATTTAGAGGTCGAGAAAGATAATTTCTAAACACACTAATCACTGCTACCGCATTGATCGCTGCACACAAGGTTTACATAAAAAGAACACTACGCTTATAATCCAATATTTAAACTGAAGTTATTACCAGAGGTGGGCGACTCTGACCAATTGCGGCAGCCCCGCGAGTAAAAAAAGACGATTGTCTGAGGCCTCCGTTTTATACCCTAGCGGCTAGGCCAGAGCTAGGGGCCCACCCCTGACAATTTCGGCAGCTGTTTTTGTTTTGCAACTTTTTTTTTGTGCGACTAATGGACAGAATAATAATAATTATAATTATTTCATAGGAAAAAAGAATACATTGCTTTCAATGCAATTTTAAAGAATTCACGAAAATGACAACACACGGTAGATGATAACTAAAAATTTTCCTTTTTCCAAGCCCTTAATGTAATAAAAACTATTTGAGCAAACGCTTGCTATCGTTTGTACACTATAGCACATTTAAAATTGATAAAGTGAGCTAGTTGAGAGGACCTTGGGACCTCTCTTAAGTTATAAGGGGTTTACATACGTTCATGAATACTAGTATGAACCAGGTGAGCCTGATTTAATTTCGGTAAAGTACATACATCATTTGCTCATCATATTATCAGCAATGCTTTGGTTTTTTTTTTTACTGCTGCAGAGAGTTAATTTGTTTCTTAGAAGCTGGAATATTATTGCAGAACATTACAGCACAGTAAATGAAGAAAAAAGTCTAAATGAATAAGTGACGGGGCTTTCAGGTTTAGGGACTGAGCAGATTTTGTACTGTGGTGGTAAGTGGCCCGTATAGAAAAGAACTGCTGGCGAAAGAGCCGCTCATTCCCCAAACAACATATTCGTTAAACTAAGACCCGGTTGCAGCATAGGGACAACGTGCGGATGCCTGCTGACCACAGGCAGCAAACCTACCGGATCCACGCTGTACTTTTCTAGAAACAACATGATGTGACGATGAGCTGTTCGCATGTCGTTCCCGCTGCTTTATCTATCCTACCGAGTTTGAACATATTTCACAACGAGTAAATTGCCTATCCTCGCTTCCAGTTGTTCCTGTGAATCATGTGAATGCATATGTCACTTCGGTATTATACATTTGGTCTGCAGGGAACTGAGCCTGGCAAGGTGAGACTGAGCTGCACCTCCCACAGTAACCCCCCCCGGCCCCCCGCCCACTTCTTCCCTCCCCCATACACAAAATATGCATACGGTACCAACACAAGGGACAAGAGTTAAGCTTGCGTAATGCAAAGTGAGGAATAAAATACAACAGTTTCTTCGTACAACTGCAAGTGCGAGAGACCTGCTGCCAATTGAAATTTATATGTTGAGCGAATGTGAGCATGTAAGTTGTTTTCGATACATTAAGCGATAACTTATTCGCACGGATCCACTGATCTGAATACTCTCGGCGTGTTCATTGACTAAGCGACACAGCTGCAGCAAGTCCGCACCTATGGCCACAGCTGTGGCGTCATCCGCCAAGTGCTCCAACTAAAGGTCTCTCGCGCTTTGACACAATCATGTCATTTATGTACAACCGGAATAGGAGCGAGCCTAGGATTGAACCTTCTGGTACACCAGCCGAGACATGTTGGGTAGAGGAGTTTGCACCATTGACGCATACGTATTGACGTATGTTTGATAAATACGACCTGAACCAAGATAAACATACGTTTGCGTAGAGGTATAGAATGGTTTACAGAATCGAATACTTTTGACAGTCTAAGAGAACAAGTGCAAGATAGTTTTTGTTATTTAAGGCGTCAGATGCCAACTCTATAGTCGATTTTTTTTAGTATCCATATTGGGTTGGATCTATGATACTGAAACTTTTACAATAATTTCACAATCGAAAGTACATGACACGCTCAAAAACTTTACGAAGAAAGTGTAGGGTGGATATCAGAATATTATTAGATACAGAATCATGCTGCCCACTTTTATTAATCAGTAGCTACGTTTGCCTTCACTTCTCCACATCATTTTTATGTACATTTGTTTTATGTGTTCACAGAGCAGCATGGCCTCGGAATACAAACCGGATTTAGTTTTTGCGGATTCCCAAGTTGCGGACGTGTACTCAACCTTCCGTCCTCAACCTCCTCCTGCTCTCGCTGACGCCATTCTTCAGTTCTGGAACAAGGTGCAAATAGATGCTTTTATAGGTCGGAGATCAACCTTTACTGCTTTATATTTTGTTATTCATGTCCCATTTGCGTTACTGTTTAATGCTAATGTTCTACAACAGTAACCTTTGCTAAATCTACGAGTTATTGTTGGAAGCAGTCACAATTGATAGCAAAAACCATATATATAGGTAGATAATTTGCACGCATAATTACAGTATCCATTGGACGTACGGCTGATAACAACATAACATATTGTTATATAGCTATGTATACGCTGTATTTACGTAGATACAAAGTATATTTACGCTCAAACGGCATATTATAGGAAAACAGTATTCAAGGAGCGCGAAGAAAGCAATTAGATTGATATTTCATGATTGCTGTGTTCAAATGAAATTTTGATTTTCCATTGGCTCCTTCAGAATCAGTAGTTGCGAGGGAGATCCACAGAGCGCTGGAGACAGGTTTTCTGTTCTTCGTAGCAGTGCAAGAACTCAAATATTGAGATTTTCTTCAGCTGATCGGTTGTTACGATTACGGTTCAAAGGTCACATAATTATATTAGATAGGCGACTATCCGATCATGAGAGAAAAAATCTAACAAGGCCGCAGTTCTGGTGATTAAGGCGGCTGTCGAAGGAGCCACAAGGTTACTATTACTTGCCAAAACTTCATTAACTGAGATCACAGAGTACTAATGAGTAACAAAACGCATTGCCCTGATGCAGCACCCAGGTTGTTTTTGTGGGGTGGGATCCAAGATGGTGGACCGTGAATATCAAATTTTTTTGACCGCATTGAGGAAATAGGTTGGAGCTGTTCGATCATGCAGACAAGTGCTGCAGACCCCGGTCCACGTTACCATTTAACAATGCCGCGCCTCACTCAGTCCAAAATCCTGAATAGATCAAATAGGAAAGGGTTTTAGTGAATGGCAGTGGGTTTACGCAGCACCACTTCTTGCTGTATTTGCGGGAATTTTAGCTGCATCTTGTTGCAGAAAATCGATGCAGCAAATTAGGTATAGTACCTTTGCAGGTAAAATTCTCTAGGAAAGTGGCCGTTAAGCAACTGCCAACATTTACTCTAGTCCTGGGGAGGTGAGACTTGCCAATATAAATTATATGACCATCAAGTTCTCGAGGCAGAACTTGGTGCCGCTGGCTCTATAGAACTCATCCTCCTTCTACGTCATTTCCTAACATTAGGGTTCCCAAAAACCTAATCTTTAAGGGGCCCAATTCAACTCTTCTGATTGTAAATTGCCGATCAGAGCGCCCAAGAACCCGTTTTTTTTTTAATTTTCATCTGTTAATAACATTCAAGGTCGTCCGCTGCGAGCTTCACCTCGAATCGAGACTCTGCACTCTATAAAGAAAGCATTGAGCCGTCCTTGAACTTGGGCCTTTGATGAAACACTGTCTCTAAGATGCTTTTGGAGATTATCAAAGATGCCAGTCCCTTTCTATTAGCGAGTCGAAACGATATTTGATAGTGCACCTCTTCTCGTAATTGTTGCTACTTTATATCAAATGCGGTAAAAAAAAAAACGGTCCCTTAAAGTCCATTGGTATAGAACACCTGCTGATACCACTGAATTCACACGCGCAGTAATGACTCATCAAGTGTTAGCCTGGTAACCCTCTCAACAGCTAACCAGTCCAGTACGTGTGGCCAAATCTAACGCTTCGCTACCACTTCCATTATGTTATTAAAGCCTCGTCCAGACGGTCAATCTTTTCGTCGAAGTTTGTGTTTGCGAACTATTTTGATTGACAAATACGAGCGGCGATGCTTTGAATCGGGCGATTGACGCAGATCTAAGGTGTTGGAAGACTTTTAGCACAAACTCACGGGAGCTTGACAAACACAAAGTTCGAAAATTATATATCGCTGTGTGAATAACATACATAATTATTTGTAGGTGGCTTCGTTATAGTATTTAGTAACAAAAGTATACGTATAATTTTTATTATAAAAAATTTACTTGCGTAGTGACATTTGATTATGTTTGATTCCAACTTCTGGACAGCGGGAAGTATATTGCAACTATAAGTTGACATTTAGTGATAACTATGACATATTCGTCTAGTACGTCTATTTCTTCTGTTTTTATTATTAAAAGCTACAATAGAGCACGATTTACGTTTTAGAGAAGAAACGAATGTACACACAGTGAATTGCAATAGAAAGTCAAGTAATTAATAAATAAAAATTAGAAATTGTTGTTTCTGTCGTCAGCGTTTCTGCTGTGAGATAATGCATTGAGTGAATTATTAGCTATACTTTTCGCCAGACTAGTATAAATAAAGTTTTGTTCCACCAGTCAGCTTCTATTATTAAAATAATTATCTGCGACAATAAAGGGAGGGTTGAATGTCGATTAATAGCTATGGAATGTTGAATTCGGGTGTCGTGGCCGTGAAGTATTCGCGGTTCCTGTTTGATCCCGTTTGGACAGAAAAGAGAAGTGTTCGTGTTTTTGCTTCTCGATTATTGTGTTTGTGATTGATGTCGTGGTTGATTGATCGTGTGAACGCGGCTTTACACACCATGTGTTCGCCAAACGCATGTACAGGAATGATATGAGCTCCTGATACTGTCTAGTTGTGAGACTTTTTTCAGGAAGGGCTGCGTTGGAAGAACGAGGGCCTTATTCATCAGACCAGCACTTCAGCCAAGTAGTGCAATAATGGATAATGCATCTAAAATTAGGAACTCTATAACGTAAAATATTCATATTGGCTCATTGATATGAAACTTTTTTGCTCGCCACAAGTTAATATAATTGTATCATTGCAATTTTATTACATGAGATCGTTCGATTGGAGCCAGTAATTACGCCACTGTTTCACAAAAATGGCATCTGCTTATTTATACATATATGCAGATAGTTTCTACTCGATGAATGGTCAAAGTTGGAATCAAAAGGCGTTGGAGGTTTCAGGTGTTTGGAGTCGGAATCGTATGCACGCTCATCCTAAATTTAACTGTCAAGTGTCGAAAAGTGTACCGTCCGACTCCGTACTTCCGTCCATCCCATTCTTTGCGTGCAGATTTATGTCCCCATAATTCAAATTAAACCGTGTTTATTTAAGGGTCAAAGGAAGAAGGATGGTCACCAAGCTTCGACAGAGACAGGACCTGCCCAATCGCAGAGCTCACTGCTCGTGGACGTAGGGTGTGGGTCTGGCCAGAGCACCCACCTCTTCGCCGAGCACTTCAACAAGGTAGTGGGTGTTGATGTGAGCCCCGACCAGCTCGCTGTGGCGCGCGACAAGTTCAAACATGTCGCTAACATGACTTTTGTGTGAGTCTTGATGTACTTAACATATACGAGTATGCGTGTCCATGACTTTTGTTTGAAGGCTGTTGAATTGTTTAACGTATACTCCGACGGAAACTCGATTCCTAAAGAGTACAAATACGCAAAGGTGTATTGCAGACAATGGTGTACAGTGTCCGATAAAGCGTCGGTCAGTTCTCTAATTCAATCAGCGTACCAAAAATGCAAAATTTTCTTTGCATACTTCCGTCCGCTCGGAATTTCGTCGATGATTAATAACTATAAAAAATTGAGCTTAGGACTCTCCGATTGAATATGCTACCCAGCCGGTTCAAAGGAAAAGTTTACTCGAAACGCTCTCGCAGGGTAAATAGAGAGGGTGCACTACTCTATCCGAGCCTCCTTGTATAGTACTAGAGTTCCCGCGCTGTCAAAAATGACAGCGAGGCATTTGTGACGACCCGTTTTCAGTGATCATAATTTTCTTTTCACCTTCCTTATATTTAGGATGCACTGCAACTGCCAACTTAAATTACTTCTGGAACAAAACAGATAAGCACGCCAAGGAGGTTCTATTAGAGAAGCTTCCTGAAGCATGCTAGGCTTAAAAATGCCTAGCTTTCTTTCGGTGATATGCTGAAAAGCAATGTTTTTTGTCCCGAAATCGACATTGCTCCTAATAAATACTGAGCCCTGTATCCAGGATACTTGATGGTATCATGTATGACTCGAAAGATTTTCTTTAAGTGAAAAGTTGTTCTGTTGAAAGAAGAATCCAATTTGGAGAAAATTATTTGCTACCAAAAAATCCTCGTGTACTCTACTCTCCTGCGGACTAATATCTTACCATTTGCTTCGTTGATCATGTATTCAATTAATGCATCAGCGTGAATTCAAAGCATCTGAAGCATGCATGGACGAAGGAAAACTCGAAGGAGAGTAGTACATATCACGATGTATGAGAGCACTTGGAGAAGCTGTATGTATTTGCATTGAGTGGCATTCAACGTTGGCAAAGAAAGAACTGCATTCAAGTATACCTACGTATGCTATCATCTGCAACCTGGCCTATTTTCTACTTATAAGTTTTCAATGAAGCTTGAATGGATGACCACACACTTCAACCGGCCTATTTTCTTAAAGCGTGATAGGCAGGTTAAAAAAAAAGAAACAAATAAATACACATCGGTCTTTATTATATATTTCAAATAGACTATTAATAGCTTAAAATGACCAACCTGAATCATAAGCCCAACTTATACTATATTTGCCACTATTGGGGCAGTTAGGGCTAATCTTAGTCGCCAAAGTATAGTTCGGTTTCCCGAAAGTATGCCAATTTGTGCACCTACCCTGGAGGAGACGGACACCTCTGAGTTGAACGTATGTACATTAAATACGAGTAATTAAGGTATTTCTCTCTGTTTCCGCATGTGCAGCGAAGCTTCGAAGGTAATGTAACCCTATTATATGCCCCCATCAGAATTTTTCAGGTGATCATAGATTATAATTATTATCTGCTGCTTCCCGTCCGCCAATATACCTCGGATAAACCCTCACATTTTTCACAGCGATTTGAAAACGATATTATCTAGGCAACAGTATTGTGTATGCTCGAGATGTCGGCCTGGAGCTCAGTCAAGGTTATGTCTAGGAAACCAGGGTGTAGCGTCCGTCATACTCTTGTTTCATAAAGTAGTGTTGCGCTGCGGGCTACAGGTTTCCACGAGCACCCTAGATTTATTATTATTATTATTGTTTTTACAGAGAAGGAGATGCTGAACACTTACCCGCTGAGCCGTGCACTGCCGACATTGTGACCGTGTGTGCCGCCGTGCACTGGTTTGACTTACCCGCTTTCTACTCCGAGGTACGTGCGCAAGTTAATTGGCGCTTCTATTCAAACGATTGAAGAAGTAGGAGACTGGAGGATAGGGAACGTGAAAGCAGAACAAAACTACTACAGTCTCGACAACAAAGACGTGCTACCAATGGAAAGGGACGAAGCGTCCATGTGACACAATGTAAAGAAAGTCATGAAGCAGAAAGGTAACTGGAGGGAATAAAAGCCGCTCATAAGCTTGAGCGGGAATATGGGGAAACGGCAAGTTAGAGAAAATAAGCTTTAACGATGCGAGCACTATAAAGGATCAATGAAGAAATGAAAATGTAAGTCAGAGAAAAGAAGATTTCGCACCTGCCTACATATATTAGGCTCAAATATTAATTATTGCGTGAATTTTTTCACGCACGGGTCCACTAGTCTATATTATAATTCAGCTGGAGGCTCCGTCCGTACGTCCGTCTGTACGTCCATGTGTCTGCACGCTACGCTTTTCAGTACTAGGGAGCGAAAGCTTCAACTTGCAAGAAACTCTGATTTTCGCTGGAAAGAAGTTAAACCATATATAGCTGTCTTCTTTTCGCTCGCTCTTGAAGAACATTTCAGTCAGTTTCGAAGCAAAGACATGAATTTCATTTTACACGTGTTATACATGCTGATTTTCATATCTAGTGATATTCACGTTACTGGGGTCGCATAACGATCCAAATATGGGAAAATTCATAGCCAGGATACGGTGTAAAGCGAGCTGTTCTGAACTGTTTCATTTTAAAACATTTTTGAACTGAAAGTGCGATGTTTAAAAAAATCGCGTAAACTTATAGAAAAGGGCTTTCATCGACATGAATTAACTAGAGCACTCTGAGAGCGCATACCTCCACCAAGCGAGGCAACGGTAGCAAAAAATTTAAATTTGCTCTGAAACCATAATTTTCTCCGTATAAACACTAAAATCTAATCATTTGTTTCTTTTGATAGTAATAACAGATTGTTCAATTTTCTAGAAGATCCGTTCATAATTTTTTGAATCATACTGCTAACAAACGTTATGAAATATATGAGTCAAACATACAAACGAACGAACCGATCTGCACCAAAATTTAATAATTTATGTCTTTGAACTTTGCTAACAATCCCTATAAACTTCATGCAGATTCACTTATTATTTTTTGAGTTATTGTGCTTACAATCATAAATTTAAAAACAGTGACAAACGAGCGAACAAACCAACGGATCATTACCAACGTTTGGTCATCTACTTTTTGTTATATACCTAACAACTCATGTAAATTTCATCAAAATCCATCTATAACTTTTGAGTTAAGGTATTGAAAAAAAATGAGGCAGACAAACAAACAAACAAACGGATGGACATATCTTTACCAAAAGTTAATCATCTGTTCCTCTTAACATACCCAACAATTCCTGTAAATTTTGTTCCAATCGGTTCATAACTTTTTGAGTTATCTTGGTGAAAGATGGACAGACAAACACAACGAAAACATAACCTCCTTGGCGGAGGTAACTATTGAAAAAATAGGCTGAGTTTTCTGTATCTTGTGGGAAAGCTATCACACATAAAGTATGAAGCAGCCACGGGTCCCGATATAGAATTGAAATAATCAAATACACCGATAAAAAATAAAAATGTTAAAAATGTGAAAGTCTAAAAAATTTTATTTTCAGACTCTAGAAGATGAGAAACAAAGGTTAGCGAAGGCGGGTAAATATAAAAGAAAAGCTCGGAGAACAGTACCTCTCGATAGAGTGAGCTTGCTAGAATTGTTTTTATGCTATCTTTATACCTATATCATGATATACAAGGGCGAAAACTTTGCTGGTGAACATATGTGCGACGTCCACGAGTGAAATCAAAGTGTTTATAACGGTTGTGTAGGGTTACTTAGGATAGACGGGATGCGACTTGGCATACACGGGTTAAGTTAAGCCCGCTGCGTACGAGTCTGAACACGAAAGCGCTTCACATTCTTGGAACAGCTGTTTGCGTGCGCTTGATAACGGCTGAATCTATTAAGACACAACGATTCCTAATACATACGTACAGTTGTGAATTGAAATTCATAGAGATATTCGAAACTGAGTAAGTGGCCCTCGCTGTAATGGAATAGCTGCTGCGGCTCGGTGCTTGGACAGTTTTTGAATAAATAATATTAGACAAGTTGAAGCTGCATACACAGCAGTGTAAAATGGAAGGATAGACAGAAACTTTTCCATGTTTCGACTCTTGTGGGCAGTAAACTTGAGGTTAGACGCAGTTTGTGAGGATGAAGGGACAGAAGCTATTTATGGAGTAGGTTTGGTTGAAGAGCTGCAGTAGGTCGTACTAAAGTGAGTTACAATACCGTAGATTAAAATTACTTTATTTTAGAAAGTGAGAACATTAACTAACCGTGGAATTTCCCCTTGTCCCGCCAGTAATAATAATATACAGCTATTTCTCCCCGTAGGAAGGCTTTCATAGAATAAAGTATTGTGTACAAAACTTGTTCAGAAAACTAGTTCTATACAGCTTACAATAAAACCGGCAGGCTAAGTTACAAATTCAAAGCACAGCCTACATTCTCTACGCACATACGCCTGCTGTCAGCTAGTCAAGGCATCGTCATTTTAAGCTAAAGACTAGAGTGCCATACTACAAACCTTTATTGTATACAATGCTCGATTTCAGCAGCGATTTGACCCGTAAGCCTTCTGTGAACTAGTCAGCGCATTAGGAAAACGCAAAACGAAAAAAAGATCTGGAAACAGTTCACGCCTGCAGGCAGCCGCTAAGATAATTTAAATAGCTGCCTTAGTTAATGCATGATGATAATTTCAGTGATAAAAAGGGATATCAAATAATTACCCTAGTACTAGATATACAATGGAAAAGACATTAACAT
Source organism: Parhyale hawaiensis (assembly GCA_001587735.2). Taxonomy (NCBI): domain Eukaryota; kingdom Metazoa; phylum Arthropoda; class Malacostraca; order Amphipoda; family Hyalidae; genus Parhyale; species Parhyale hawaiensis. The sequence goes on from LQNS02000211.1 coordinate 34,000,641, forward strand.
AACCAGCTCCCGCCTGCAGGCAGCGACGAAGAACGCATAAGTAGCAGCGAGTGCCAAATACAAAAACTCGACGTCATTCTGGCCATGTAAATTATCGCCCTGATAGAAAATCATAACTGAGCTCAGCTTGAGCGTCGAATTCGGAAAACTTATGTTTGGGCAGTCTCCCTGTAGCAACCAGTTAACCCTTTCTTTCATAGCGTACTTAGTCTACGTACAACATCACAACTCGTGCTATGAAAAAAAAAAACAGCTATGAAATACAGTGTAGATGTAGCTACTATTTACCTAAATTATTATTGACAATGTGACCAAAGGAGAAAATGATTGAAAAAATGTTAAATATGGTATCTGTTGCACCTCACAAGCAAACAAAAAAATAAAAAAATAACACAATGAATTAAGAAGAAGTTGGAAGGGCATTTGGGTTCATATGAGTCGAAGGGCGAAATCTCTTCCTGCCGCCACTTTTTCACAGCGAAGTGTCGAGAGGCGAAGGTGAAAAGGACTTGTAATACTTTATATTAGGAACAGTATGTGAGCCTCTGTGTTTCTGCACCTTACGAGCAAAGTAAAGTAAAGGTAAAGTCAACTTAGACCACACCTTCACCTGGGAAACCCACATGCACTGGTTTGTGCTGCGGGTATAGGCCCACTGGCCCCAGACGAGCAAGTGTAGTCGCAGTCGCATCTCTGAGGAATGCAGTTCCGCCACGGCGCCGAGCATGCACACACAACTGCCGAGTCAGCACACCAAGATCTGCAAAGAGCTCGTGTGCCTCATGGGGAATCGAACGAGCGATACAAGGTGTTAGAGCTGAGAACGGAAGCATGCAGCTACCGTGGCGGCAAACTATCCAGAGCAGTGTCTGTTCGGAGCTCAGGGCTTGTGAGACTCTTGCCGTGGGAGAGAATACTGTGCTGCGAGCTGCGGGTTCAAGCCATGACCGTAGTTTTCATAGAGTACCTACATAGCTCTCAGGCGCATTCGAAGGTGAGATATCATGGCCGTTTAACAAAGAGACATACGATAATTTATTTGTAAATAATTTCTTATACAATGAATTCATAACATATCATTTTGAACTACCAGCTTAAAGTTTAATGAAAAGCTGTATGACGTGTGCAAGAAAAAATGAAGTGACACGTACAATACTAACTATCTCATACTAACTATGCCTGTAGTCATTTGTACTGAAAATCTGTAAATGCTGAAAGCTTTTATACGTTAGAGGGATTGTAATGGAACAATTGAGGCTGAAAGTAGGATGTAAATGTTACGGAGGTTACTTAGTCCGATGATGATTTTAAAAACTATCACCAAATTATGTTGAGATGTTGATGACTGCCAAAAAACTATTAATTAATAATAATCGAATTAAGAGCTCTTTACGTCTCCGTTTCAAGAACTTTCTCTGTTTTGGGATTCTCTTTTCGAGTAGTTTTACTATACCACCGTTTCATGTGAGGTAGAACTCTGTCTAATCGCATTCAACGAAAGTCTTTTCTTACAGTTTCTTTCCGTTTATTATATGAAAGTTACTACTTTCATATCGTATCTTTTACTCGTGTTTGTGTGTTTCTATGCAGGTGGATCGGATCCTTAAGCCTGGCGGTGTGTTGGCGGTATTCAGTTATCTCAACTGTTATCCGCTTTACAATGGCATATGTATGCGGAAAACAATGTTAGAGGTGGGTTTCATAAAATGAAAGTTACAATAAACCATTTAACTAGCTGAACAGAAACTTGTTGATCAATACTTGGTGGTCCTCATGGAGTACAAAATGAATACAGATAAAACTTAGTCAATGATTGTCAGTCGGTCGAGTGTTCGGTTACCTCGGCATCCCCTAAATCGAGATAGGTGGCACTAGTCTGCAAGGGTCAAGTTCTCTTGAGATACTTTGTGTCCTTTTTAACGAGCAGCTTACGTTTGAGGAGCATATTGGGAGTCTAGTCTTACATGCATCCAGTGATCCTACGTAAAGTGCGCCATGCATTTAGTGATGAACTGATGATGGAACAGACTGGAGATATTTCTATGTTTTCTTGCTTTCTCTACTATAGTATTGTTCCCCCGTCAGAGGTTCGGCTGCCGGTAGTTGCCAGTCACTTGTGTGCGCAGAATAATTTCACTGATGAAAAGTTGCTTGCCCCTGCATGTTCTACAGACTATTTGACAAGGGAGGCCATTGGTTACATTCCGTTGTTCATGTTCCCATTGATTTTGGCCTAAACACACTCGAGCTGCGTCTGTGGCCCATCCCTTTACTTTGGTAACGCTTAGGTGCCAAACTCGTCAGTTCGGTGAGAAGGGGCGGCGCCAGGAAATGAGTAAATTTGCATTGGGGCTGAAGGGAGGCTGGACTAACCTGTGAATGGCCTTTTCAATACATGTATACAAACATGCATGTTGGTTTAATGGTAACTATCTTTGGGGAACTTAGGAGGAGGCTTGGCTCCGTATTGGGGAGGGGAAGCTCAAGCCCCACACCCACCCTTGGCGCCACCACTGTCCCTCGGTGTTTCTTACGGTACTTACATGAAATTCGTTGCTGGGATCCGTGTTCAGTCGTGTCGATCTGCAAGCATTCAAGTCAGCAGTAAATATTTTTTAATGGATTCCTTCAATTAGCGGCGCCTAAGGTGTAGTGGGGTTGCTTTGTACTTCATTTTAGTTATTTTCGTCTTTTGATGCCCTGGGTCAAAGCTTTAATAAATAATAATCGTAATAATTAAGCATAAATTTACTTAGGACTTATGTTAAGAGATAGACTCAACTACAGAGGAGAGGTGTAGCCAGCAGCTTCATCGCAATTGGACAGAATAACTTTTAGGGCCGCCTTCTTTCTTAGCCCTCCTGTAACAACACCGAGTAACATGCTTCGTTAATATACAATTTTCAGACTTCACCATGATATATGTCCAGACTTCCTGCCTCCTCCCCCCCCTCATCTCCTATAGCTACTCCCGTGTCTAAATGGTCGCCGTGAACACTAATTGGTTCAGACCTCTTTTGAGTTAATAGTTTCAACTCTGTAAAACAGTTACCTCACTCTCCTGTTACTGATTGACAAAGGCTCCAACTTCGAATTGGTGAGGCCAATCAGAGCTGCCATCCCACCGACCATCAGCACGGATTCGCACAATGACGTCATCACTGGCAAGAGGTCAAGGGAATTACGATAGATTTTTGAAGCTTGCTTTCAATCCTAACTGCGTGTCCCTGCCTTTAGCAGCCCATTCTAATATTACATTGGAGGCGAAACCAAAAACTTCAGTTTTATAGTGTATTCATGGCGTATGGGATAAGCGGCATTAGCATTATTACTACGATGAATGTCTGACCGCAGGCCTCATGAGGTGTTGGAGATGTTTGAGCCTGAAAGAAGGCAACAGCTCCTCATCCACACGTTAGTCTTTTGAACGCGTTCGTTCAGTCGTCCGAATGTTTTGAGGCGTCGTTGTTAACGCAACTGTGACAACGCCACAGAAAATTAGAACAAGGTTAGCCGTCAAATCAGTTTCTTCGGCAAGTGTCACTAGGTATATAAAAGGATATCTCTTTAAATTTGGAATGAAATAATACTTAGAGAACAATGCAAATTCCTGCTGTGTCTAAAGCTCAGTAACAAATTCGGACTCGTACATTGGTGAACACGTTCAAAAGACTTATGTGTGAGTAGAGCTTAGCTATCAAGTATTTGCTCCTCAACTACTTTCTGCCTAATAATGAAGGATGTCTCGCTTTATATCTCGTATTATTAAATATACCGTTAATGAGGGCACATGCTCAAAGTTTGCTATGTTTTGCAGTGCCGCCAAGTTAATTCGTCTCATATGGCGTGCATTGTACGCAGTGCCGCCAGTTGGTACTTGCTCACAGTTGAAAGAAACTAGCCAGGAAGAGAAGGTTCAATATTATTATGAAGTGGGTAATGCGCTTATGATAACGATTATAAAATCAGTCGTCAATTTTCTTGTAGGATCGACGATAGTATTGTCAACTTTAAGTCTAGTTTATATGATACTGTGACTGTGTCGCAATGGTTTCTCCCCTTAGATTTGGGAAGGTGTGGGATATTGGCCACCGCAGCATGACCACCTGCGCACCGATTATGCAACTCTTCCCCCTGCTTATGATGAAGACGTCCATATTGGGTGAGCTAACAAAATTTTTATATTCCATTGCAGCAAATCAAAGCTGGCTTAAAGCTGACGGTATCTTTCTCTGCCGTGTGTGTATGTCCGCGTGTGGCGCCTTTAAAATTTTCTTGGCAAAAAAAAACAAGACTCCAAAAAAGTCCCAATTGAACATTAGGCCCTCCGAACTGTCTAAGGTGGTGGATCTTCCACAATTCAACCTGATCCATTGTAAGACTGATAAGTATTGTGAGGTCTTCACAGTTGGCCTTGAATGTCAATTATTATGAAAATTCAAAAAACAGAAGCATACAGAAGAATTTCAGCAGTATAGATTGTGACATTGAAAACATATGCTGAGAAACAATTGATCTATCATCACAAGACTACAACATATTCACTTTCTACTTGTCTCTTTTATATACATCTATTATTGGCTGTACGTCACCGTCCACGTAACTTGACCAGTGAGGCAAGTTGCTACGCCCTTATAATCGCCCAAATAATAATTCTAACTAAAGGTCAACGATATGGTATATGCGACTGCCCTGAAGAATGTTAAGCAGTAACTAACTATAGAGCTGATGTATGATACTCGATTAACGGATCTCCATATGATGCATTGATAGAAATTCGTAACGTGCAGAGCTGCGGAGGGCGACTTCGAAGTGTCGAGAGTGTGTCGGCTGAGCAGCGTGCTGGGCTACTGCTCCTCCTGGTCAGCTATAGCCAAGTACCGCAAGGCGCACGGGGAGGAGGCCGCACGGCAGTACCTGAGTGCCGCTAAATCCAGGTACGTTGCTCCCCGTCTTATATACTGTCTGAAACTTACACTGTTCCATGAAACATAGACTTTTCGTCCTCTCTTACTTACTTTAGAGGAGTAACAGAAATAGTTTCCTAAAACAATTTTGGCAGACTCAAAAACTACAATTTTAGCCTCGACGGTGGCTGAGAATTGTTAGCGAAGCCAAAACCGGCTGTATAGCGAACAGAACGGGTCTCTATCGTGTGTGTGGTCGCCAGTGATGTGTTGATCCAGCATAGTATACTGTAAAAGGTTTTCACCACAGTAAACGCTGGTTTTTACTTTACTGTAGTCTTTGGATGACAGTAGGTCCAGTGATTAGTGCCCCTTCTGCTGTTAGTGTGGGAGATGGTGCTGAGCTACAGGTGCTGCTTCTGTGTCGCTCCCAGCCATGGTTGTGGACTCTTAGTTACACCATGGCCTACTATACATACGGCCGTGCATGTTACATTTGCCTCTTAAAATTAAGAGTCTTAAAATGCTGGCTGCCAGTTCCGTTTCCTGAATGGTGTTCCGTATCTTGGATACGGCTGGCTGCCAGTTCCGTTTCCCGAAGGGGGATCCGTATCTTGGATACGGCTGGAGTCAATATAGGCCATGATTTGAGTTTTCTTGCATTGTGTTCTGTGTTTGTGATTAGAATTACATAATGGTGAACAAGTGCGTGGCTTACGGCAAGGAGCTTCTAATGGGAGGAGCAAGCCCAAGCACTCTCTGGGCGAGTAAACACATGGCTTTGTCACGTGATCGAAGCTGGCGTTTGGAGTCCTTGAAGTGGCTGAAGTGGCAGTGGTCAGCACATATAATTAAGAGAGATACAGACAGGCAGTTCTTCAATATTTTTGCAAGCCAATTGTGTCTGAAGATTTTTATCCAACTGCTCACTCTATTACTTTCATCATCAGATGGTATACAGGATAGAAGCTTCCTTTACATACTTCTTTCCGCTCCGAATTTCGTTGATGGTTAATGGCTATAAAAATTTGAGCTCAGGACCCCTTCCTATATAGGCTGCGTGAGGCAAGGCCGCTTTTCGATTGGATATGCCACTCAGCCAGTTGAAGGGTAAAGTTTACTCGAAACGCTCCCGTAGGGTAAATAGAGAGGGTGCGCTCTCCTCCGTATGAGAACCTCCTTGGCTTACGGATGTGAAACTCGAGCAAACCAGAAGGTTGACAAAAATGCAGGCTCAAGAGAATGCAGGCTTTCACATTCCCACGAAGAAGGAAGATTTGGTGCAGAGGTGGGTGAGGTTTGTCAATCGTTGTGACTGGAAACCAACTCTTACATCAGTTCTTTGTGAGAAGCATTTTGCTGAACACCTAATAACTCGAGGAAAGCACTGTACTCTGAAATGGGATCTGAACCCAATTCCGACGGAACACAGTTCATTTGCAATGAAGAGACCTTCAATATTACCGGAAATGTCAACCCTTCACAGGCCACCGAAAACTCGAAATATTGAACCTGATCATATCACAGACTTCCTCGACAAGGACAATATACGCTCATTGTCGAATATTGATCCTCTCCAACACTGCCCATCTGGTTATCAGGGCATAAAAAAGGATGATTCTGTAGTTTTTCACATGATGGACACCGATGACTTTGGATTTCCATTCGTAAGTAGATGCATCAACATTGACGGTGATCTGCACGTAAGACTCCAATGCAACGGCCGCAATATGCCTCTCCCCAAATGGTTCTTCACTAGCCATAACGCAAAGCTAACCAGGTATTCCATGCTTGAAAATTTTCCTCAATATTTGGAGTCAGCTGCTTGACTCATCCTTCCAAGGAAAGTCCTGAGTTTGTTGTCAATGGATATGCTCTTCTGGATCTCTTTGATCAACACATGAGTGTTGCCGTTCGTCACATGAGCCTCATTGCATTAGATAAGTATTCTCCAGATTTACTTATTACATGCGTAACTCATAACAAGAGAAACAGAAAGTTTGTTTTCAAAGTTATCAACACCTTCCATAACAACAAGCAGAGCCAGGCAACAGGCACTGTACGAGAAGAGGGAGTGAAGGCATTCAAGAGAAGGCAACGAACTAAAGAATAGGGCGACTCTTCGTGTGTGCCATTTCGAGTAGAATTATACTGAAAAGCTTTGTGCCCTCGTTTATGCATTTAACTGTTTGTGAAATGGTTGATGTCATTGTATGTACTTGTTTATTTATCTGGATAAGGAAGTGAAACTATGTTATATGTAGGAATATATATTTTCGCTCACAATGCTATTCATTGTTTTTACTAGATTGGATTTCTATTTGATAACATCGTTTTTAGATTTTCATCTAAATTACTGCTTGCTTTTTATCTATTAGAGTTTTTAAGAAATAAATAGCTGCATTATAATTAATCAAGCTCAATCAGTTTTATTCCCCGAACATGTATACTAACTCGGTAAGATAATGCGATATAATTTTTAACAAATCTTTTAGAAATGAGTGAATTTATATTACATTTCAAAGAAAACTTAAATAATAGCCTATATTGACTCCAGCCGAATCCAAGATACGGAACACCATTCGGGAAACGGAACTGGCAGCCAGCAATTTAGGACTCTTCATCTTAAGAGGCAAGTGTAACATGCACGGCTGTATTTATAGTAGGCCATGGTTACACACGAGTTCGAGTTTTCCTGTAGCTGATGTTTTACTTCTAAGCCTTGAGCTATCCTTTAGCTAATTCCATGCGCGAGTATGTAATTATTATCGTAAACCCTAACTGTAATAAACCTTAAACCATGAAAATACATAAGTTTACCTTCACTATTTGTAACGTCTTGCAGGCTGCTGAAGGAAATGGGAGCAACTGAAGACGACCCTGAAGTCCTCAACCGACATCGCTACTTTCTGCGGATGTGGAGAAAGCCTCTTTGATTGTCCTGCATATACATTGATGCCTAGTCGAAACCACCTAAAAAATTACGTATATTGTTGATAATCAGTACCTATGCCGTATTTTAAATAAAAAACTAAGTGTAGTGCTTGATGTATTACTGTTATGATATCCTTTCCTATATCACTTTTAATACGGTTCAACATTTACATCAAAGGCGAAAATGCAATATTATGAAGTGGCTGTGCAGACATCAGTGGGCTCGTAGACCCACCCTGTGTACAGTCAGTTATATTCAATGTTTCAGTTTCTGTGACTGAGCTGCTACCTCCTGTATTTTCTATTTGCAACTTAATGCTAGGGTGCCCAGTTCACAAGTTATATACCTAGTGGTCCACCACAATAGTCCCAACTGAGTTTTTTGTTTTTAAAGTACTTTTAAGCAAAACTACTCGTTTCGTATTTGAATGAAGTTCGCAACCTGGTGCGTAGACGGTTTAACAACATTTGTTTATCTTTCATTATGAAGTTCCGGCCATAACCTTCATTTACTCCTGTTTTTTTTTTTCACATGAAGATGAGCCGCGATATTAGTCCTGTAAACTGATATTTAATATAAGGCGTGCTAGAGATCTTACGGAAGCTGAAGCGACATTTATTATAAGAAAAAACGCAAAAGAATCTTCACGTGTTGCCGTTGCAAGAAGTTTAGGTCGATAAGTCAAGACAGTCTAACGATTCTTGAATGTTCCCTCCCGTCGAAAGTGAAGATCTGATGAGGGGAACGCATGATCATGCGAGCTATAAGGAACGTTGAACGTCAAGTGAATAAGTGTCCCGAAAGCACCAGTCAGACAATACAGTATTTGAAAACTAGCGGGACCCGAGAAAATTCTTCGGTTAAAGAGGTTTTCACCTACTTTCGTTTGACATAAGGCAGTGCTCCTGTAATTTACCCTACCCCGTCTAATCTAAAGTCGGCCTGACGAACCCCCGTCAACCTCAGCACACCTTGTGTAACGGACTCTAGCCTCTCTCACATGTGAATCTTGCTTGAAAACTTTTCGAAATGTTCTCCTTTATTTATGCATGTTTTTCTGCGCCCTCTTTTCCACTGTTTACGGATGATTTAGCCGATCATCTTACGCATTTCAATGTTTCGTCAGTATGTCTGATTTTTTTACGACTACGGAACCCATGGCTATTGATCAGTACCCCATGAGTTCCTTGCAGTGACCTCTTCCAAATTCTATAAAATTGTCTTGCTCCTCTAAAATTTAATGGCATGTTATTATAAGAATACATCTTTTATTCAGATATTTTTACGTTCACAATTTTTTTTATCAAAAATACGCGATACCGCGCTTTTAGCCAATGGGATAATTATAGCACTTCTCATCGATCTCCAGAAGTATCACCGAAACAAAAAACCCTTACTAACTTCAGCTACGAGGTCAAAATTGCTAATTTAGCGACAAAGCCGCTAAATCCAGAGACTTGAGGGGAGAACACGTATTTTTAAGGGAACAAATTGATACACCATTCTCTCACACTAGGGCTTGGATTGTTGGCCAAATGTCCGGGAACTTAGGTCGAAATTTCGTTGTTATTGTGGGTTACAGGTAAAAAAATGAAATAAAATAAAACGTTCACTTCACAACTTCATGAATGCTTGTGATAAAAATACAGAAAAAATAAAGAATATCGTGACAAAGATGGATATTTAGCTATAGCTTTGCTAGCACGGCAGTATTGTGGTAGTCTATTTAATTATTACTATATTTGCGAGCAGTTGACTAATCAATTTCGGTTAAAAATTCATTGTGCTTCCTCCTCTACCGTTTCCGCAAGTGCTGGAGTTTGCAAGTTTTCTGACGTCAACCCGCTGGTCAAAAGACTAGCAAACACAAAGGGTGGACCCAAAAAATGACAAGATGAGACACAGCTGGTCTCTCAGACTAGCTCACTTTTCTAGTGTGAACCGTCATCATTAGCTGTGAAACATAAATTTAACTTCTACCGGCTCGAGATATTTTCTTGAAACATTGCGTATCGCTGCTATAAGCGTAAAATGCTAAGCGCAAAGGCCGGAAGCACCATAAGAATCTAATATTGCAGAAATTTTAATATAAGACATAAAACTATATGATATTTAAGCGATTTAGTCCCTTAAAAGATGTAGAAACGGCGTCAAGACAAAGGAGGTGGATAATATATCGCCAGAGCATAAACAATCAGCATCATTTTTCTTTGATTCTATCCGTAAAATAAGCCGTCACGAGGCATCGTAACTTTAAAAGGGCGTTATTGGTTGGATTTGACATGGAAAAGGTTCAAAAACAAACATGTTCGAGGGGGCGAAAAACACGTACCGACCACAGGACGAGTGCAAAAACGCAGCGCAATTGTAAGATCTCAATACTCAGATCAGCCTATTATTTTGCACAACATAATGTAAGCTCACACCATGGCTAAACGAACGAATTTTAGCAGTTACTCGCCCTAATGTTATGAGCCCTCGAAAGCACAACTGTCAGGTATTTCTTCCAGAAAAGTATCGAAATGTTAAGGCGTCTTTTTGGGACCAACGCGCGGATGATACCCCTGATCGCGCATGATTCGCGCGTTTCTGTGACCGGCTCTTTGTGATGGTTGTAAACCACTTTATTAACCAAGTGATAAGGACTGGGAAAGGCTTTAGAGGTGATGCTGTGTATATTCCTCTTCTATTCTTTGCTGATGATGGCCTGTTATTGACCCAGAGTGTGGAAGATATGCAGCTGCTTATCAGTACAGTTGTAAGGGCTGCAGAGGATGTAGGGTTGAAAATAAACAAACAAAAGAGTAACATTTTAATTTACAACATGGAAAAAAAACCTTACAAATTGACAAAATTGATATTATAGGAAAAATTAAGTATCTGGGTGTGACAATAAATGACACAGTTGATTGCCACAAGTATCATAAAAGTAAACGTAATAAAAATGGCACAAAGGTACTCAAACTTAACATATTCAGTAGTAAATAAATCTTGCAATAAGCTATTGATAGGTAAAACCTATTGGAAAAGTGTTGTGCTGCCGTCACTCCTCTTTGCGAGTTCAGTTGTTGTATGGACAAAAAGCGAGCTTGAGATGCTGCAGAGAGCAGAGAATGGCGTGTGGTGATTTATTCTTGGAGCACCAGGCTTCACATCCACTGCAACCCTTAGAGGAGACATCGGAGCTTCTAACATGGTAGTAAGAGATATAAAAACAAAATTGAAATATGTGCGGTATATACTGAGGGGGAATTCAGGATTGCTCAAGACTGTATTTGAAGATATGTTTGCAAGGTGTAAGGATAAG
>LQNS02000211.1:34015356-34027365 GCA_001587735.2 Parhyale hawaiensis
AAAAATACGATATAAATATATTATAAAAAAATTGACATGGCGGCTCTGGTTTGTTTACAAAATCGTTGACCGTTCTTGTGCTTTTCAATGATCACGATGATCATGATCACGGTGATTCTGATTACGAGCGTGGCCACAAAATGACGCCTATAGTAGGTATCGTATAGCAACACTGGGGCCCGATGTCATCACCACAAACTAAAGAATACTTTTAAGGCTGTATTGGCAAGATTCCAGAAGCCTCCTTAATCTCGACGCAAGAAGAAGAATACTTTTATATACTTTAGTCTGTGTCATCACTCACACAGGTCATATCTAGCTTCTAGCCCAGCATATTTGCAAATTGCAATTTTTCTTTGCGATTGGATGATGGCGATTGAGTTTGTGACAGTGCTGCAAGTTGCAGTTGATATACAACGTACCTAGTAGGGATATCATTAATAAACAGTAGTTAAACATCAGGTCTGTGGTTTATTTCAGTGTCTCGAATTGTATTGGACAATGTGTAGCATTTGTAGCCTAGTTAGGCTAGTTAATAGATTTTGATATTTTTAACCCTACAGGACAGGCTAGCCTATTCCGATGAAATGGGACATTTTTCATGAGAAACGTTTTTGCTGCAAATGCTTAGTTTCGAGATATTTGACTTTTAAGTTCCCATTGTTTTTCTCCTAATTAGCCTTTGTGAGAATATAACCACACCTGCTGTGACCCGCATTCCCGAGGGCGGCAAACTGCTCGCCAAGATCTTGGCGAGAAGTGCCACACTATGAAATGAGGTTCCACGGGTCGCGGCGCCCACCCGCATTCCCGAGGGCGGCAAACTGCTCGCCAAGATCTTGGCGAGAAGTGCCACACTATGAAATGAGGTTCCACGGGTCGCGGCGCTCACAGGCGCCCACCCACATTCCCGAGGGCGGCAAACTGCTCGCCAAGATCTTGGCGAGAAGTGCCACACTATGAAGTGAGGGCTGTGACCTGCACAGTGCAAGAGAAAACCTCTTTTTATCATAAGTTTTTTGGGTTAGTAGGCCTAATAGGTAAGTTTGAGTCAACTTAGGCTAGGCCTAGATTAGTTTAGGTTCCTGGTGAATGCTACTTTTAACTCCAACTCATTTTTGCTTCTATATGTAAAATGGGCCATTTACCAAGATTTTAAGAGATAAGTATTTGTCAAGTTTACTGTTTAGGTACATTAAGAAAAGGTTAAATCGAAAATTACATCCATTTTTTGTGGAACTAAGGCAAACCAGACCTACGCCCTGCATTTCCGAGGGCGGCCAAGTACTTGCCAAGATGGCAAGATCTTGGTGAGAAGTGCCACACTATGAAATGAGGCCTACGCCTAACCCGAACCTGCCTGATATTATGAAGGGGTTTCTGCCTAACTACCTGACAGTACGGCCTAAAGACCTCATTTCATAGTGTGGCACTTCTCGCCAAGATCTTGACGAGTAGTTTGCCGCCCTCGGAGATGCGGGTGGGCGCCTATGGGCGCCGCGACCTGTGGAACCTCATTTCATAGTGTGGCACTTCTCGCCAAGATCTTGGCGAGTAGTTTGCTGCCCTCGGAGATGTGGGTGGGCGCCTATGGGCGCCGCGACCTGTGGAACCTCATTTCATAGTGTGGCACTTCTCACCAAGATCTTGGCGAGTAGTTTGCTGCCCTCGGAGATGTGGCCTAAAGAGGGGTGAATCTCAACTTCTGAAGGGGTTTATGCATAAATACACGACAGTACGGCCTAAAGTGGGGGAAATTTGGCTTTTAACACATATGCATGTAACCTAACCTAAACTAGCAGCGCGCTTCGATGGGTCAATTAAAAAGCTGAAAAATGAAAATTTGATAAAACAAAACAGAATTTATACAAATAAAGACCTAGTTATATATTTTGAATGGTATTATTTTACTTTCACTTACACATGATTTTCAAGATTTTTATTGTGTTCAGTATGTAAATTGGGTCAATTTAAGACAATTTACACGAATAACATTTTTGTCGCAAATACTTAATTTTCGAGATATATGACTTTGTAGTTCCCATTGTTTTTCTATGGGAGAACCGCATTTCCGAGGGTGGCAAACTACTTGCCAAGATCTTGGCGAGAAGTGCCACACTATGAAATGAGGTTCCACAGGTCGCGGCACTCATAGGCGCCCACCCGCATTTCCGAGGGCGGCAAACTACTCGCAAAGATCTTGGCGAGAAGTGCCACACTATGAAATGGGGTTCCACAGGTCGCTGCGCTCATAGGCGCCCACCCGCATTTCCGAGGGCGGCATTGATGAGCGGTTCTAGTTGGCAAGATGTGCCAGTGCCACACTATGAAATGAGGTGGGAGAAAATACCGAACAATCCCATACAAGTGAAATTAGGGTTGGGTCAGGTAAGGTTAGGTAAGGTTAGGCAAGGTTAGGTAAGGTTAGGTCGTTAGCAAGCCTGTGAGGACATCGGCTATTTTCTCCCATAGGAAAACAATGGGAACTTCAAAGTCTAATATCTCAAAAAAAACGTCATTCCTGTAAATTGTCTTGAATTGACCCAATTTACATAGTGAAAGCAACAAAAATTGAAAAAAAAGTGTTAGTTAAGGTTAAATTTTACCGTTGTTTTATTGTTTTTGTTGCTTTCAGTATGTTAATTGGGTCAATTTAAGACAATTTACATGAATAATGTTTCTGTAGCAAATGCTTAGTTTTTGAGATATTAGACTTTGAAGTTCCAATTGTTTTCCTACGGGAGAAAATAGCCGATGTCATCACAGGCTTTGGCAAATATTTGTCTTATCCCCCACCCGAGTTCAAGGATAAAAAAGTGATTTCTAGTATAATTAAGGCATGCTGAAAATGAAAGTGACATCCATTTTTGTGGAAATTAGGCAAACCAGACCTACGCCTTACCTAACCTGCCCGATATTATGAAGGGGTTTATGCTAACTACCCGACAGTATGGCCTAAAGAGTGGTGAATCTGAGAGATTTGTGCCTAACTACCCAATAGTACGGCCTAAAGAGGGGTGAATCTGAAGGGGTTTATGCCTAACTACCCGACAGTACGGCCTAAAGGGGGGTGAATTTGGCTCTCACGCATACGTATGTAACCTAACCTAAAGCAGCAGCGCGCTCCAACGGGTCAATTAAGAAGCTGAAAAGACAAAAATTTGACAAAATGAAGCAGAATTTCCACAAATAAAGGCCTATATATTCTAAATGAATGATTTTCAACGAATGAAAATATATTGATATAATTCTGAAGTTCAAGTGGGGGATAAGACGAATATTAGCCCAGGCTTTAAAGGAACCAAACCTAGCCTTGCCTAACCTAACTTAACCTAACCTTACTTAACCTAACCTTACTTAACCTAACCTTACTTAACCTAACCTTGTCTAACCTAACCTTGTCTAACCTAATTTTACCTAACCTAACCCTAATTTCGCTTGTTTGGGATTGCTCGGTATTTTCTCCCATAGAAAAACAATGGGAACTTCAAAGTCATATATCTCGAAAACTAAGCATTTGTGACTAAAACGTCATTCATGTAAAATGTCTTGAATTGTCCCAATTTACATACTGAACACAAGAAAAGTCAGGAAAAAACATGTGTAAGTGAAAGTAAAATTTTAGGTACCATCTAATCTACCCTAACCTATCTTATCCTACCCTAACCTATTCTATCCTACCCTAACCTATTCTATCCTACCCTAACCTATTCTATCCTACCCTATTGTATCGTAATCTATCCTAACCTACCCTACGCTAACCTATCCTGATCTTACATACACTAACCAAACATAACAAAACTGAAATTCAATAAAAATAGAATGAAATGTTCTTCAAATTCAATTTACATTGTGCAGTTTTGATAACAATCAAACCATAAATAATAAAAATAAAATGTTTGTACTGCAAAATACACCAATAAGAACACAACACCACAAGAAATAAGCTATACATCCGCACACTTCAGCGATCAGCGGCAAAAAAAATCACTTAGAAGGGAAGTTCAGGTTTCCCCAAAAGTTAAAATAATTCCCCAAATATTTACAAAAGAATATAAATAGAAGCTTCACGCTATAAACAAACACTTTATGCTCATCTCAATATATGCCCAATATAGGCGGTAGTACATAATTATTTGCGTAATTGTCAAATAAGAATTTGAAAAACTCCTGAAATTGTTCTAAAAATCCCTCATACCATCTGAAATTTCAAAAAACTGGGGTAAATCCCCCAATAGTTGCAGCCATACAGTATACACGCTTCTTATTGGCTGACACCAACGTGTTACTCTTATTGGTCAACCAACACGTCACGCAAATTTTTTATTGGTTGGAAAGGGTAACTCGCGTCAAGCAGGCTTGTGATTGGTAGAAATGAAGTAAGTTTAATGTCAACATTACTTGAAAACTATTGTGAAAATAGAAAAATTTACAGGAACAAAATGTTCCTAAAGTTCATTTTTATGAGAATTGTTCAAGTTTCAGAATGATCTGACCATGAATAAAGAAAATAGACTGGCTCACCTAAAGTAAAAAATTGCCAAGGCGTGAAGAGTAGAGAAATGGCTGTTGTAATGGATAGTTGTTGTGCCGGTTGCTCCCTGGAATATTTCGACTGTATCATACATATTTCATAACAATGATGATGTAAGTGTGAAATTCTTAATTTTGCTTGGTGTACCGTAAAATGGGGTGACTTCAGATGGGGGCAACTTTGGACAGTTCAGAGAAAAGATAAGACAATGAACATCCGAGCAAATGCTATAAATGGGTAAGGAAAGTAGAAACTATTGCTCATGAACGAGAGATTAATGTCTGTGCTATCTTAGATATACGTCTTGGGGTCCTGCAATAAGGCTTTGTACATGAAAAAAAAAAAATTGTAAGTAAGGAGTGGTAAACAACTAATTTTTCTCATCAAAAAAAACTTCACCAGGGCAGAAAAATTGGTGCAGTCAAGAGTCAAATGGAGTGTACCACCATATATGGCATTCAATATGCTGAGCTTCCACTTTGAGACATTTTAGACTATGTTCAAAAATGTCTATTTTGAGTGCTCAAAAAATTATTTTTGTGTCTCGTTTTTAGTGGGGTGACTTCGGACACCTGTCTGCACTAAATGGATGGCATTGTATCGGGCTGGTGGAGTTAACTACCCAGCAAAGGGGGTGTAATGATGTCTAGAATGTAAGTCAAACGTGTCATGTCATTTGCTTGTAACCTAGAAATAAGAACCTGAGTATTAAATTAAGTTTTCAGTACATAAATATTATAATTAACATAGGCCAAGACTTGTGTGGGACAATAAAACGCGTAGCCGCTAAGAGGCAGCCGCAAGAGGAGTGCGAAGTTGTGACAAATGAATCTGTCACAGCCTGTCAAGGACACTCGACAGCTCAAGTCATTAGTCACGATTAGCGCCGCGAGCGAGACCTGAAACTTGAGAGTGCAGGTATCATATTAAAGAAGTTTGCCTTTGTTGTGTTGGGCAGGTAGCAGCCGTGGAAAGCAATGAAGTCGGCATAATGTCGCGGTTGGCCGCACGTGTTTGAAACACAGCGGGACAATCTTTTAACCTAACCTAAAGGTGTCTTTTTGTGACCACCGCCCGGATGATTCCCCCTGATTGTGAGTTTTTGTGACCGCATTTTGATGTGATTCTGATAGCAATCAACCGTGATCAGTGGTGAGAGTTGATTGCAGTGTGATTTCCTCCCCTTGCTAGTCATGCGTGATCAAAGAGTGATTCCAGCTGTTGGACAAGTAAAAATTCAAAATTTGCAATGCGAGGTTGTGATGTGTTCTTTGTAAATTTTTACAAAAATCCAATATGGCGCCCAGCTATTTCCTTGTTAGCCTATATATCTAAAATAATCTATAGGAGATGTGCAGTGATACCCATATACAGTGGAACGCCGTTTTCCCGGACAGCACGGAGGAGAACCTCTTCCGGGAAACTGAATTTTCCGGAAAACGAGAGTATCAATTGCAGGAAAACCCCCTTTTTCCCGGACATGTGTCCGGTAAATTGAAACTATTTCCGGGAAATTCAATCCCTGAAAAACATCGGTTTACTGCACATTGATGCGCCAAATTGAAGCTGTTTCCGGAATTGTCATTTCACAGAATATTGTGCATGTAAATCTATGAATGAACTTTGAAGTACAGTGGAACCCCGTTTTCCCGGACAGCACGGGGGGAGGCCGTTCCATGAAACTGAAATTTCCGGGAAAACGAGAAAATTGTTAAGGGCCTTTTTGGGGCAAAAAGGCCTGCATACAGGCCGTTTAACTTTGATAAAGGCCCTATAAAATACGGTCTTTTTGGGGGCAAACGACGTGCAATTACTTGCTTTTCCTTTGTAATGTGTGCAGATGGATACTGAACGAAAATGGCGGTGGTTGCCTTCCGATTATCGGAAGAGACGCGCAATCGGCGAATTTTAGCATCTGCGCAGCGTCACTTTCGGGAATTCTTCTGAAGGTCAGGAACTTCTGCCGGACTTTCCCCGGAAATGCCGAAGTTTTCTGGTATTCCGGCGTGGTTTCAGTTTCCCGGAACGTTCCGGGAATACCCCGGAAAAGTGAAAAAAGTCCAGGAAAACGAGAAGTCCGGGGAACCGGGTTCCGGGAAAACGGGGTTCCGGGAAAACGGGGTTCCACTGTATAATATTTTAACCCTGTGCATAGCAAAATAGTGCTGAGAGGTATGAGAGAAGTTTTCCAGCATGGTATGTCCCGTATTGTATGTACTGTACACGTATTATGTACGTGTGATATATAATACATAATTAACGTACTGTATAAGCGGTATACAGTACACGGTATTAATATAGGTTATGAGACAAAGTACAGTAGCTAAATGCATACATACAGTAGTTTACATTATGTGCATAATATCGTAGTACAGTACTGTATCTACTTGACATAGTGCATTACATACCATATTAACATAAATTTATAGTGCTGTGCATAATGGTACTTTGCATTTGCACTTGATTGATTGCGAGGCTTGCCTAGGGGCTAGAGTTGGTTTACTATTTCACCAAGTAATGTTTTCATTAAAAATTAAAAATGACTTCTAGCCAACTTTTATTAAGTATAACAGTCAATATTATTAATCACTTTCACTTTAAAATCTCGGAATTAAACCCATAAATTTGAATTTAAATTGCTACAATAGCACTTGTTAAACGAACACTATGATGTGCAGAAGACTACTGAACGGAAATGGCGGAGGTTGCCTTCTGTTTATCGGAAGAGACTCTGCGCAATAGGCAATTTTCAGTATCTGCACAGCGTCACTTCTGGGAAAACTTTTGAAAGTCAGGAACTTTTTCCTGAAAATACCAAAGTTTTCAGTTATTCCAGTTTGGTTTCAGTTTCCCGGAACGTTCTGGGAAAACCCTGGAAAATTAAAAATAGTCCGGGAAACCAGGTTCCAGGAAAACCGGGTTCCCCTGTATATCAGTCAAAAATGCATAGTTTTTGAGATGTATTACTTTGAAGTTCCCTTTGTTTTTCTATGAGAGAAAGTAGCTGGTGTTATAGGCTTGCTAGCAACCCCATACCATAGGAACTTTGTTAACCTAACATAACCTAACCCTACCTAATCCAACCCTACATAACCCAACCTAATCCAACCCTACATAACCCAACCTAATCCAACCCTACATAACCCAACCTAATCAAACCAACTTAAAGGTTAGGTAAGGTTGAGTTCGGTTTGGTTGGGTTATGTTAGGTTTTGTTGGTTAAGGTTAGGTTAGATTGGGCTTGATTGGGTTAGGTTATGTTGGGTTAATAAGGCTCCTATGCCATAATGGGGTTGCCAGCAAGCTTCTAATGACGCCGGCTATTTTCTCCCATAGAAAAACAACGGGAACTTCAAAGTAATATATCTCAAAAACTATGCATTTCCGACATATAGCTATACCGTAGAATGGGGTAATTGAGATCATGTGGGGCAATGGAGATGTAGTAGGGGTAATTGAGATCAATGATTATTGTAGCCTTGTTAGAGTACTCACACAAATCAGAACATATTTTTTAAATGTCAAATCCTGGCAGATACCTACCACAAGCCTATAGATTGTGTAAGTACTCTAACAAGGCCACAATAATCATTAATCTCAATTACCCCCACTACATCTCAATTGCCCCACATGATCTCAATTACCCCATTCTACGGTATGGGTACCACTGCACTTCTCTAATAGACTACTATCAGTATCTAGTAGTAAATTAGCTGTGTGCCATATTGGCTTTTTGTAAAAATTTACCTACCTTTTTCTTATATTTAGGGATAAATTGAATATTATGATGATTGTTTGTAATATTGACTTCCTGAATAGCAGTTCTGTTTGTTTTATGCCTGTGTATTTTCAAAATGCTGTAAGTTATGCTAGAGCACTTATGCATCAACTTCAAAATGTGTAAAAGTTTCCAAGGAATCCATTCCCACTATTTTCTGTAAAAATACGATAGAAATCTATTTTTTGAAAATAGACATGGCGTCTCTGGTTTGTTTAAAAATCGACCATTTTTGTGCTTTTCAGTGATCACGATGATCATGATCCCGGTGATTCTGATGATCTGATCACGAGCATGGCCACAAAAAGACGCCCTAACTTAACCCTTCAAGAACTCCATTTCTCATTGGTCTGCCATTCCCGTAAGCTATTATAGGCATTTTTACCCTATTTTTTGGGTTTTTCCACTTAACAAGAGGGATTTCACTCTACATTTATACTTTATTACCGCCCGTGCTTTCCCCACAAAACCCCGGTTTGCCATGGGTCCCTTTTTTTGGAGTTTTATTCAGTATAGGTAACTCTAAATCTAAGTTGTCGCAGCTAAAAAAACGGACTTCAGATTTGGATTATACTGGTTAAAATAACTACTGTATAAAATTAACGTAAAATAATACTTCTTCTGGATTACGAATTTTATTTTTACCAAGCTTTTGACATTCTCAGCGAATGTCATTGTCAAGGTGGGAACTTCAAAACTGCTAGGTCCGCTACTTATGATATGGAACTACTTGGTATCAAAGATATGCTTGAAATATTAACACTATACTACATAATTAGAGAGGCTGGTCGAAAATTCACAAGTTGTTTATTATTGGTCTATAGATTTCTGATATTTATTGGTATCTGTTAACAGACAAACCAATGACGCTTCTTAGAGTCGTTTTCTTATTTCAATTAAAAATGTTATAACAGATACCAATAAATATCAGAAATCTATAGACCAATAATAAACAACTTGTGAATTTTCAACCAGCCTCTCTAATTATGTATAGTGTTAATATTTCAAGCGTATCTTTGACACTAAGTAGTTCCATATCATAAGTAGCGGACTTAGCAGTATTGAAGTTCCCACCTTGACAATGACATTCACTGAGAATGTCGAAAGCTTGGTAAAAATAAAATTCGTAATCCAGAAGAAGTATTATTTTACGTTAATTAAATACATGGAACCTGGATGTCCTTTATTTTCATAGATTAGAAACTACTGTATAAGGAAAAGGAACAATATTTTTTAATGTCCTTAATCTGTAATAATACCCAAAAAAGTCAGGTAATGACACGCACTGTCAGACTGTGTTGGATCAGGCTAGGGAGGCAAGGTTTGGTTTCCTCTCAATCTCAATTTTAAAATTTTAGCGACGTTTCCTGTATCTATCATAAAAAATAAAATTAATTCACGGTTAGGTTAAGTTAGGTACAGTAAGGTTGGGTAAGTTAGGTAAGGTTGGGTAAATTAGGTAAGGTTGCATCAGGCAAAGTTAGGTTAGATTGTGACAGGCGTCACAGACGAACACCATCACTTCGTTCATTTTTTCCCATCGATTTTCACACGCGAAGTCAGCACTCTACTGTAGGGTGGAGCTGCAGCCTAGCCCCTAGGCTGGGACATCAGCTTGACCTTCAGTTTACTTCTATATGTGAGCTGGAAGTAATGGCACAATCCATTGTATTGTTAACTTACCAGTATTCTACAATGTAATTGTTCACTTTATTTTGTACATCACTGAATTGTTTTGCTTAATTCAACATCGTTGTCTTGTCTGAGCACTGGTAGCACAATGTTTTCTGTCGCGGTGACAAAAGCCAAAACTGGTAAATAGGGTACAGATTGGCGAAGTCTATGTCTACCTGAGAGGGCTTCAGTTCCTCGCATGACTATGCTAGGAAAATCCCAGAATTCCGATAGAAAGATGCTCGTTTGTAACTTTGTAAGCATGTGGATTGGAGCTGTTTTCATGCTAAGATGTATCGGGATAGTCAGTTGTTGTGCATCATCCGTCTACTCAAGAGGTGTTAGCTGAGTGCTTCCTCAGCGCTTGTGCCTTGTCTTCTTGCCGTCTGTGTCTCCACATGTCTGGCCTCCACCAATAAACTCAGATGTAAGTGTCAACGTGTTGTCCAACCGATCTGTGACTTTTGGGCAGATTCAACTGTGCGCAGCAGCCATAGTCTAGTCTTGATAGACATGCTGCCAGATTGATACCGACCCCTTATTCCCTGATCCAATAGAATCTGTGATCCATGCGACCTGGCCGTTCTCGGTGAGCTCATATTGACATAGTGGTAGGAATCCTGAGCAGTGTGACCGTCGATGCGTGAGCTGAAGAACTGTTGCATTTAGGGTCAGAAGTGGGAGCCCTAAAGTTGAGTAACTGTTAAAATTTTGGTGTGAGCTAGTTTATTAGAAAACTCTTGGCATTGGCTGGCTGCTACAATTTGCTGTCAGGTAGTGGGATACTTAGACAAGCAACACACTGAAACAAGATAAAGTTAGGTTAGGTTCCTATGGGGTCGTCAGTAAGTCTCCAATAGCACTGGTAATTTTCTCTCATATGGAAAACAATGGCAACTTCAGAGTCAACTAGGCTAGCTATCTCAAAAACTAAGCATCTGCTTATTAAAACTTTATTTGTGAAAAAGGTCTTCAAATAACTCATTTCAGCTAGGCTATGTAAGTAATCAAAATGTACAAAAATGAGTTTGAGATTAAAAGTAACATTGACCACCATCTTCCTTGTGTCAATGTCATGAACCTCAGCTCTAAGCAGCCTTCAGTGGTTCATATACACCAAGTTCTGGAATGATACTTCAACACCAAGGAGATCACAAATGCGCTGCTGGCTCTGTTCTGCCGCAACAATATCCTGCGTTGCCAATCCCCTCACAATTATGTTATGCCGGCAGAGCTCCTGTTCTTTGAGCTCTCTAACCTCCAGTCTTACCTGGTAAAGTTCTCCGAGGGCAATGGATGTTTCATTCCAGGAGGATGAGAGACAACTCGCTCTGCTAAATCCTTCTTCAACTGCTTCAACTCACTAGCTATAGCTCCCACAGATCCCAATAGCTGTTCAAAAGCAGACTCCACCAAGTTAGGACAACCATGAGAACCTGTTCCATCTCGAGGTACATCAGTAGCGATGCGACACCCACAGCACATGTATTGGACAGCACCTGATCTGTCACTCAGCAAGCAAGACAAGGTGTCACTGCTTACACAAACACAGACCACATACTGGTGGAATTTCCCTCGACAATCATAACAAGAAATCACCTTCCTGCAAACCGAGAGACCAAAAAAATGAATACAGTCCAGCCTTTCCGGCTGAGCCCATGGGTGAGCCTGCAAAGCCACCTCCAGCACCCAAGCACGCAGAGGCCCCACCTCACCAGCCACAGCACTCACGGACCCAGAGGGACTTCCGCCGGCCGCAAAGGCGAGGGCACACAATCCATGACTGCTGCTCCATCACACGTCAGCGAGTGCTCCAAAACTGAAATGTCATCCACACCAGCAGCCAGATCCTAACCCCAGAAACAGACGCAGCCAGTTGTTATTGCGCGTGCCGTATTCGGGTTCTCTATATCACGGATATTCTATTAGCAGGGGAAATGAGACAAGGGGGTAGATGCAGATCTATATTGTGGTAACGAGTCACGACAGGTACACACTGGCTAATGCTTCACCATGCGGGCAC
>LQNS02000211.1:34037072-34072785 GCA_001587735.2 Parhyale hawaiensis
GTTATTGCAGGTGCCGTATTCGGGTTCTCTATATCACGGATATTCTATTAGCAGGGGAAATGAGACAAGGGGGTAGATGCAGATCTATATTGTGGTAACGAGTCACGACAGGTAGCTACACACTGGCTAATGCTTCACCACGCGGGCACCTGAGTTATGAGCTGGCGACAATGCTGCTTGGTCGCTCTTATAGGTTTGTGGCCTGGGTGTGTCTGCTACAGCGCACAATGACAATGGCGCGCACCTACACAGTCTCAGCAGTCTCAGCCTGTCACTCCCAACGCAGATCCATTCATTGAATTTCGAAGCAAGACGAACATAGAGGATTTTACACTTCTGTAGCGTCCACCACTTTGGCTGGATAAAACAGTCCATATCTCAGATCTATGAATTCAATCTCTTCACCCCACCCAACTCGGCCACAACCAAGATCCACAAGCATGAAAATTTCATGGTATACACTTCTCAGTTATAAATCAGAACGTCTGGCTAAAAAATTAACAGTAGCAGTCAGCCCAATTGGCAATGAAAACATCTGTCCTAGAAGTTAAACTCAAATTGCTAAGGGCAGCTTCTGGGCGCTGATAGAATTTATCTACTACAAACTTTGTCCATCAGGCTAAAACTCAAATCCTCAGTGCCAGCCGGTCGGCGTGCAATAAACAGTAAACTTGTTGGTAAAGGGAGTGTTTAACCAAACTATTCTAACCTAGCGAACCTATATTATTCAATGTACTCAAATCTGTAAAATACAGTAACAGTATAAAGAACTGTAGCTTATGGTAAGAGTCGGGAGTTGGCACAGTACTGGAATATTTTTGGGTTAAAGTACTTGTAGTCTGCAATTGATGATGCAGGAGTTGGATTAGATCAATCTAACTTCATAACCTTTGTGGTTAGTTGAAGTCAACAGGCTTTCTGAATGCTAACTAGAGCTGCTCTCCAAGAGTGCAAACCTTCACCAAGCAGTGCAATGCTGAAAGACAGATTAGTAGACAAACAACTGACAGACAATCAAGAAAATTTATTCATATGTTTCTTCTCGCATTTTGCTTCATAGACAAGAGCAGATACGGTAATAATTGTGGCCCCTCAGGGGGCATATGATGGCCATAGACCATTGAGTTAACTTAGGCTCGCCCATCCTATGTTTTGGGGAGCAGCGACCCCAGGGGGATTGTGTATGTTACCTTAGTCATTAGGTCTAGCTATGCCTTTCGGGACGTGTATCTTTCGTGCTCACTTAACTTCCTTCCACTTTCATATGGTACTCTTACTGATGATACTTTATTCTGTTCTTTCCCAACTTACTGTCCCCATGCGCGTTTATCCTTAGTGGGAACACCTGTGTGCATGTGTTTCACGTTTGTTTTGGCATACTATAGGTAGCTATACCTATTCCTTCATTTCCCTCTCTTAGAACAGCTTCGTAGATAGTGATTTAGGGAGGCACAAACTGTGTTACATTACCATTTATTACAAACCTATTGCAATAATTGTGGGCAGCAGTGTGTTTATAACAGTTGTAGAAAAACACCTAACTTCAACTTAGCAGAGATGTCTCTAGTCCTAAATCTTGGATGTACTTAACTGTACCTATACCTAGTGGTAGATAATGGTTCATGTGTGACTCTAGTTATTGATTCTGTGCATATTTTCTTCACCTTAGAGCGAGTATAACTTTAAAGTGATCCTATGTCAAGTAGAGAACCATTTAATTATTTCAGAAATCTAACATCCTCCTATAAGATTTCTACATTGGCCATGTTGTATGGAAGAATGCTTCCACTTTTTAATATCTTGGCTTGCCTCAATACATGTAAAGTCTACCAGCACAGGGGCACTCTCTGTCGTGATGTTAGTTATTGCCACCGATTGGAGATTCAGTCGACATGTAAATAATAACAGGCCTCAGCTTCCAAAAACTCCAGGGCTAGAGCGAGCAGATGCTTCTTGCAACGGTAACTTTCTTGAAATTTAACCTTACGACCTACTGGAGTTTGGCACTACCTGTTAAGTTGATGGGATTTCGCCCTCGTCCCACGGTAGGCCTATCCCTATGAAAATTGATTTGACTTTGAGACCTTCGGTGCTGTCTATATGATGTATAAAAGTACATTTTCTTGCAGTGTGAACTCTGAAATCGATTAAACAAAAATAAAGACCTTTTTTCACCCAAGATATGTGTTGGTTTCATCACTTTGATGTATTTTATCATAATTCCATATTTTTCGTCAACGCTTCATGAATGTTCATTCGCTGACGTTTTATGCATGGTCATCTGTCCCTTAATACAGCAACTACTATACACGGCACTCTGTGTTTCGCAGACATTATGAAAATCAAGGGAAGTGGTAAGCCAATAAGGCATGCGACTAAGACTGAACAAAAAAATTGGAGTACGTACTTGAGTAATCAATGTTTGTATTCAGTTCCATTTAAATTCCCTCAAAATTATTTGAGCTCCGGCAGGCGCAGCTCTCATGAAATTCTTTAGCTACCTGCCAAGTAAAGTCATTTTCAACTTCAGGAAAAAAGTGTCCAGTACCTGGAGCTTGTGTGTGGGATGATCTACCGAATGAGCTAATATCCTCGCTTCAAGTCTTGCCCAATATTACTATATTCACTATATTCACTGCTAGTTGCCTACAATACTTCTCGAGTCTACCTCAAGTAAACTCTACGTAACAAGTGTATCACTTTGTAATAACTAGTGCATCAGTGCCAGCAACACTCGGTACGGTAGCTAGTTTCCTATAGTACGCAACCTTGTATCTGAATGCTCGGTTGATTTTCAGGATATTCCAACGTGTCGTTAATTACATAGAGATTTTGGATTGATTGGTTTAATCTAAAGAGTAATGTATTCCCTGAAAATAAATACGCGTGGATATCTGATTACTAATTCAGAAGCCTCTTGTTTCCAATAGCTACGGTATATCCTGTAGAACTATGTAGCAGCTGGCGTTTACCTTTAAGACGTAATCTTCTATGTCTACGAGAAATATATTATCAATATTTTATAGTTTCTAGACATAACAGTAAGTGGCACTTTTTATGAAAGTTATACATCTATAAGATTTTTTGGAGCTCTGTTATTAATAGCCAGTTGGTTATGTATGAATAGTACGAGGGTTGTTCCTAAAGTAATGCCTCCTATTTTTTATTTCGCCTGAGTGAATCTGAGGGGATTGCAAATTGCATACCGCAGTTCTGAAGATTGAACTTATGCACACATGACCTGAGTTTCATCTCGCTGTTACAGATACTGACGGTGTGTCGCACTAATATGACAATCCCTGTCGCGGACGTGCGTCAGAAGGAAAGGTGCGTCATTGAATTTCTCCACGGAGAAAAAAAAAAAATTAACCAATCAACATACACCGGCGCCTGGTGAACGTTTACGAAGCTGATTCCGTTAAGTCAACACAGTTAAGAGATGGATTCGTCAATTTCAGAATGGCAACAGAGATGTAAGTGCACCGTCTTCTGGGACAGGAAGGGCATCATCCTGCATAGATTTCTTGGAACTAGGTGCGACTGTCAACTATGTTTATGTTGAAATGCTGACTAACCAGGAGGCCTGGATTACCCGTGTAAGGCCAAACAAAATTAAAACATTCCGTTTGCAACACGACAACGTCAGGTCACAACACACAAGTTTGAACACCCCGAAATGTGTGGCAAAGTTCGGCTGAATAGTAGATAGTGTCTCACTCATCGCATGTTGGTGACCTGGTACTGTCGGACATGCACTTGTTTGGACTTCCGAAGGACCCATTACGCGAGCACTGTTTCCTCAACAACAACGCCGTAATCGCAGCCGTGAAAATATGGACTGTCTCGGCAGGTGTTGCCTTTTACAACCGAGGCAGCACGGCTCTCGTTTATCGCTGCCAAAAGTGCATTGAGAATAGTGGTGGCTAGAAGGAAAAATTTAGAGCACAAAAGTCACTCATTTTAATGGTGCCTTTGTCCATGTAGCACTTCAGTTTTTTAGTTAATAATGGGCGACATTACTTTTAGATTGACACTCGTATTAGCAGTTAGCTCATGAAAACCACCCCAACCGCTCTCCCCCTTTTGGTGCCATTATCGCCATCTCGTTCAGGACAGCAGCCACCTGTTGGCCAATGGCCTCCATACCCCTGAAGGCCCTGATCTCTTGCAGAGGATTGTCCCTGAGCAGATAGACTTAATCAAGGCCAGGATCGTAATAAGACACTACAGACCATGAATATGTCAAAGGAAGAGAGTCGGCAATAGCTTACCCAGTGTCAGCACAATGGGGCCAAGCTCGGATTAAAGATGTTTGGAGTGCTGTTTGGTTCAGTACTCAATAATCTAGATTTTTGAAAAGACGCTCATGTTTTAAATTTATTAGACTAAAAGATGGCTTTGTTCCCAACAAAATCCCAACCACAGCGTATTTTGTGTGTTATTTTGTAACAAAAATGCAAATTATGCCACTATCCTATCTAAATGGCAGCTGTGCGCACGCTTGCCAGGAACGATAGTTCCTTTTTACTGTATCTTGGCACACTTGGAAGGAGTTCCATTCCTTTGTGCCAATACCCAGGAACATTAGGCACAATTGTTACAGTAAGCGTGCGGGGCTAGACCTGAGCGGGGAAAAAACTTCCGTCCCTGTTCACGCACTATATTCTTACTGGGCTCTGAAACGGACTACACCATCGAAAAGAACACGAAAAACGCTTCTAAGATAAAACCTTTTCTGAAGGAACAATTGTTCTTTTTCACGACCGCTTGTTTTTTAACAGGAGTAGGTAACAAATGTTCCGGTCGAGCGTGCGAGAGTTAAAAGACAAATTTCTATCATTCCGAAGAATAGGGAGTTTTAAGCTCATCGTATGAATAGAAGTGTACCGATACCACTTACGCTGCCGTGGCGATTGGCGGATACCGATACCTAAAAGTCACGGTTACTTTACCGATATTGATACTTTTAAAAAATGATGCAGTATCAGAGTGAATGCTTACAAAATGACTGTAAATCTTTTCGTTGAATATAAGCTATGTTAAATGCCTTAGCTATATATATATTTATGAATTTCTTGGGAATGGCCTTAAGCGGTATACCTATAGCCTACTTCAAGTCTGTTAAGATTCATTGTGGCTGTACTTTGTATTAGGTGTCAGTCAGTAAATATTGATGGCCCAAAATCCGACCATGTTGAGTTTAATCACAGCAAGTTTACATATTAAGCTGCTCAAACGACCTATTTTTACCCATTTGGATTGAGTTTTAAACATAACTCACACCAATTACTCCTGAGAGTGCCAAGCATTCCGTGAATCTACTCTACAAAATGAAATAGCTATTGACTCTCCAGCATAATTGGTCTGTTGCTACTAACACCCTCAGGAGCACAGAATAGGCGGCTGGCCATAGGGTTAAATTCGTTGGCTTTGCCCATTTATGTGGTAGCGCGGAGGACAAAAAAGATATAATTTTTTACTACCTTTCTTCTTGTTATTTCCATCCCCTACTGAAGCTGTTTCTGTTCCTCTTTTTCCACGACTTGCAGTTCCCATGTTCGTTGATCATGGGTTCCATCATATTTATTTTCGTGCATCTTGTTTGAACTTGTATCGATTACAATGCTGGTATCTGCATGGAGCTGGCTGTCGTTACACCAAAAGACTGTAGGTACCCACGTGGAAGTAAAACAGCAAAAATTACACTAAATATTCCTGCATTTTCTCAAGTTCCCCTCAGTTTCCGATTATCATGCGAGGTCGTTGCAAGAAAATAGGATGGGCAGTGGGAAAAGGAGCATAGATGTCTCAGAAATATTAAATGATGCTGAAGTAACCTGTATATATATATATATATAGCTAAGCCATAAACAACTCTGGGAATGCGTGAAACTAAGTCGCGTACGATGTATGAACCAAACTGCCCTAACGCTAGGGCCCTCGACTCGCCTGCTAGCATAGACGGTCAAATACCGTACATTCCAGTTTCTAAGTGACTGCTGATTTATGAACCGTTACTACTGATATATCACCAGAATAAAACAAAATTGGAACCGTAAACTTTCTAGAAACTTACGTTTATGTTTGCGCAGCGTTTCTTAAATCTTCCGCCACAGTCAGCACAGACGTAAACTGCCAACGCTTTTCTATTTTCGCGATCTCAGTTTCCGAAACTTTTTGGACATGTAATGTTTCGTGAGTAAATCAAATATAGCTATCCATTGGAAATATATTTTTTTGTAAAGCTAAAAAATGAATTAGTTTAATTCTTTGAATAATTTTAGGTACTGCTGTGTGGATGTTGATCAACGAAAGTCCCACCACTTAGTTTGAATTTTCTTAATTTTACTAAGAGTATCTGTGGTATTGGCAATTTAGACCCCTTTTTGGCCATCTCCGACGACGATACCGCAATAAATGGCGATACATCGCCTGCCGATACCGGTACCATCAGTACACCTCTGATTATGACAGTCGTTTTTACCGCTGTTATACTTTGAACTTCCATTATCCTTCATTCTTTCCATCGATTATGTGCATCAAAATCTGTAGAAATTTGATAGGGGTACCTATGCTTTGTTATTTGACTATTAGCTACGGAAATTAAAATCCAGTTTTTAAAATATGTTCCTTAGATGTGTATGTGTTTATCACTATTAATATTTCTTCTACATGTTGTTTCTTTCTGATGGTCAGTTGCACATCACCAGCTATGAGAAAGGTCACCCCAGCCATCGACTTCATTAAAATAGAAAATTAAGGGCTTGTACGGGTGAGAAATAGTATGACTATCCGATACTCGCTGTGAGCTTGAAGCGTTCATGTAGAATGTGAGAGGGAGGCTGGTGCGATCAAGGAAGTGTATCTGCCCCTAACTGGAACCTCCGTTGTTGGGCGCCATATCCACATGTACGCAGTCGCACAAGCAATCATAGTAGGTGCCGAGACAATAGGTAGCCACTTTGGATAGGATGTCGAACAGGAACTAAAAACAATCTCAGTTTGGTCTAAAACGTAGTTACAATGCAGATACCTATTTTTGCTTCAGAAGAACAGTATTAAGACTAAAATGATTATATAACCCAGGAAAATAATTGCTGGAACGCCCCATTCAATAATCACTAAAGAGCCACGTTGCTCTTTTTGTTCTCGAATTGTTTACACATCATGGGTGTTTCCTTTCCTTGCGTGAATGACTATGTGCTCAACATATGTTTATACTAAAGTCTATTCTTGCTATCTGCTAAGGTTGGAACCTATAAGTTCCTTCCTCAAAAACAGATTTTAGTGACCCTTGAAGCGTCTGTTTGGAAAGAACTACTGATTTCAAGACTAACTAGAGCACTCTGAGAGCGCATACCTCCGCCAAGCGAGGCAACAGTAGCAAAAAATTTAAATTGGCTCTGAAACCATAATTTTCTTTGTATAAACTCCCAAACCTAATCATTTGTACCTTTGGATAGTAATAACAGCTTGTGCAATTTTCTTAAAGATCTGTTCATAACTTTTTGAGTTATACTGCTAACAAACGTTATGACAAACATGAGTCAAACA
This sequence comes from Parhyale hawaiensis, assembly GCA_001587735.2. Lineage (NCBI taxonomy): Eukaryota > Metazoa > Arthropoda > Malacostraca > Amphipoda > Hyalidae > Parhyale > Parhyale hawaiensis. Next base: position 34,044,627 of record LQNS02000211.1, read on the forward strand.
TAGAAACGAACAAACCGATCTGTACCAAACTTTAATCATTTGTCTTTTAACATTACTAACAACCCCTATAAATTTCATAAAGATCTATTCATTATTTTTTGAGTTATTGTGCTAACAAGCATAAAATTAACAGTGACAAACGAACGAACAAACGGATCATTACCAAAATTTGTCGTTTACTCTTTGTTGTATACCTAACAACTCATATTAATTTCATAAAGATCCATCCATAACTTTTTGAGTTATGGCATTGAGAAAAATGAGGCAGACAAATAGACAAACAAACGACTGGACATATCTTCACCAAAAGTTAATCATCTGTTCCTCCTAACATACCTAACGATCCCTGTAAATTTCTTCCAAATTGGTTCTTAACTTTTTGAGTTATCTTGGTGACAGACAAATAGAGAGACAAACACGACAAAAACATAACCTCTTTGGCGGAGGTAAGTAGCACCTAGTAACTTTGTTGGAGTTGTTAAACTGCACACAAGTATAAAATAATATCTAGGCCTATACATCATATGCTGCACAATTGTTAAAATTAGCTGAAATGAATAAATAAATTTACAAACTACTCTACTCTGCGAGAAAAAATTTAAAATGTACTGTGACTCAGCAATAGTGAAGGGAGTAGGTCAGTTTAAAAAAAATATATATATATAGATTACTGGCTGAATCACTTGCATGCTGATGCTCCAGTCTAGCAAACTAATATGTTTAATTTGCTCCCATACCCTTGAAGCTCTCCGCCTAAGCGTGGGACGCAGCCTGCACGCTCTGTCTGAAAGTGCTCGTAGTTATACGTTATACAGTCTGGACATTTTTCTTTTGTAACCACTTTGCTTTTGCCTTTCTTTCGCTCATTTTCTTCTGTCTCCCTATTTTATTCGTTACAGTACTTGAGGTCCGCTAAGACGTGTTCTTTGTTTTTCTTGATAGGTAGCTACTGCAATATCGCTTGCTTCGCGTACTTGTAACTTCGGTTACCGTGACTTCGGGGGCCCACACTAATATATGCTTAATAATTATATAATTTCCTTTTCAGAGTGCTGACCTGTCACCTGCTGTTCTAAGTCTAGGCGCGTGTCTCATTACATCATGGAAGAAGATCTCAGCAGAACTATAGGTATGTTTCTTAACTTTTTGCTTTCAGCTGTCATGCTTGGGTGTTCTTGTTTGCTCGTCTCAGGATAATTGTACACTCCGTGCCACGCTATTCACGAGATTCAATTTTTTCACTTATTTCAAAAACTATTCGATAATTCTTCGTACATTTTTCTACAGATGTTGGTAACTCTGACCTGCGCATACCGTTGAAAAATTGTGGATGTCTGCGTAACATAGCTATACAACTTGACGCCATAGTCGGTGACATCACGCTGTGTCTGCTGTACCAAGTTAATAACTAAGTGCTTCAATTTGAGTTACTATGGGTCGGAAATGTGGTTTAATCAATTTCAAGAAGAGTATTAAAACTACTGAATTGGGTAGAGGTACAACTACGCTAGTAGAAATAGCTTAAATGATAGGAACATATCAAACTGTGTCAGTGATTCTTCAGTCAAAGGTGAGTACCTACGCATTAGGTCTCTTAAAGGTCAATCAAGGATTGTTTTACACTCTTCTATAATGCGAATTAAACGGGGAGTTCCTAAAAATCCTGGACTGTGCAGTCAAGAACTTTTAATTTTGACCGTGCCGGATGGGAAAATGTTTCAAAAACCACCCGCTGTCGTACTCTTAAAAAAGTTGCAAAGTTTGATATATAGCCTACCTGCATAGCAGCCCAAAATTGACATTTTGGGTTTAGGGTCCAAAAATCGGGTAAGTTCGAATTAGAAACATCGGAGTAAAATTGCTAGATCTCAAAAGATAGGTAATAACACAAGGATTCAAAATGTCAGGTTAGGTAGGCAAAGTCTGGTTTTCTTTAAATTGCAATCATAAAAAATGTGAAACGTCACTTTTGGGCCTCCGTGCAGATATGGTTAGGATACCTGCAGTCAGTTAGCCCCGTAACCAAGCCGCCATTGAAACAATGTCATGTTCAAAAGCGACTGAAGTGGGTCAAAGACAACATGAAGGTCGACTTCTGTAAAGTTTTGTTCACCGATGAAGTTCGTGTTACCCTTGATGGCCGAATGGTTGGAGCAAAGAATGGGTGGCAAATGGTCGACCTCACCAACAGCGTTTGAGGCGCCCACAAGGGGGTGGTGGGGTTATGACACACCAAGGGTTTCACCCGCTATAGCGGGGGGACCCCCGCAACCGCTCAAGATTCAAAGAGAAAAAAGTACTGAATGTGAAGCCAAATTGGAAGTAAGGCTAAGCTAAGTATGGTTTTTCAGCGGGTTAGATTGTTTATTGCAATTGGCGCAACGGGCGGGGGGCGTTAGGATTGTACCTGGCCACCAGGGGGGCGCTAGCCCAAAAAAGTTTGGGAACCACTGGGTTATGGTATGGTCTTGGATCATCGGAGGCATATAAGTTAGGCTTTGGAAAGTACTAGAAGGCATAAAATGACAGCTAATGCGTGCATAAACTCTTTGAAAGAGCATCTCGAGCCATGGCTAAAGAAACAGAGTGTAACATTTAAAAGAAGCATTTTCATGCAGCATAATGCTCCCTCGCATGCGGCTAATGAAACAACAGGTGAGTATTTACAACAACTTGGGTTCTCTGGCATTCGAAAGATGCAGTGACCGGTCAGTTCTCCACACTTTCACCCAATAGAGAACCTCTGGGCATCATCAAGCTACATCTTTATGCAAACGGTCGTCAATTCACGTACAAAAAGAAGTTGTGGGGTGCTTTCCTAGAGTTATCATGGGAAATTACGACTGATGACATCACAAAGCTTACTAATTCCATCCACCAGCGACTATTTCAAGTTATTAGTAAATATGGAAAACACATCCCTTATTAATGCGTATTACCGACATTCAGCTTCTGGTTTTGTGTTAATACGACTTTCTCTAATTTATTTGATGTTTATGTTAAACTAGTGGACCCGTGCGTGAAAAAATTCCCTCAATATTCGATACGTTTACCTAATACCTAGGCCTATAGGCCGGTACGGAATCTTCTCTGACTTACTTCATTTTCTTCATTGATCCTGTGTCGTGCTCTCATCCTTAGGTCTTCTATATCGGTAGGCAGAATAAAATCATGACTACAACACGCCAATGAACTTGAATGCAACGCCAGTCAGGTTAGCTTATAAATTTATACAGTCTTCCCAACTCAAATATCTGCTTCATTTGAAGTTCCGAAAATTTTGGCATTTGAAGAGAAAACTGCTTCGTCAAATAAGAAAAATGGTAAGCTAGAAAAAATAATTATCTACTGCCCTTGAAAATTCGTTGCCTCCAGAGCGCTTCGTTGACCATCTGCCGAATTTATTCGTCGTGACCTGAGAAAAAAAAATATATATATAAAATCTGACTCCAGAAGCTGCATGCATATTGTTCCGATTTCAAGAACTGTTTGAAGAGAGAAGTGTCTCCAGATAAAGGGATAAAGATCGCCTTCTCCATCACCATTAACCGCGCTAAGAGAAGCTTAAATCGATCCCCATGAAACCGCAACTTGACTGTGAAATCTGCAATCCGGTCTATTTTTCACTTATCTATTTCGTTAAGAGCGTGAGACGAAAGATACCTACATATAAATATCTAAACAAATAAACACACGACAGTGTTTATTATATTGTTTGATTTGACGTTCAGTGTACAGAACTAGAGTTAGCTGCAGTAAAAGATTGTTTGATTTTCTAATTTTTCATTAATCTTGTTAGTAATTTGGCGCGTTGAAAACCCAGCTTGTAATTTCAATACATTACAATCATTTATTAAGGACTTACCGTTTTTGTCTTAAATTTACAGTTTTTACTTGTTAGTTGTACTAATTTTCCCTAAAAATTTCAGATAGATTCGTTGGCAAGTTGAATGAACCTTTCCGAAAATCGAATCTCGTTAATAGCGTGGTATAGAGTGTAGGCCTATAGGCCTAGCTAGTAATCCAGTTCTCTGCGTTTGTTGTGAAAAGGGGAAACTAAACTATTTGGTGGATGATGTTTGTTTTTGTTTGTAATTCCTATCTCCGGTTTTTGGTACAGTTTTTGGTGGTGTTTTGTGAAATTGCTCTGGACTACTACATTTTACCGTGATGTAGATATGCATTTTTTTTTTACTAGATGCCATGTGGACATCTGTACATTTTCTGCTACTATGTAGATTTTAGACATTGCATAGTTTTCGCTACGATGTAAACCACACATTTGTTCCTTGCTTTGGTGTAGCTACATAACATATTGGTAGCTAAGTAGGTACGCTTTTTCTGCTCACCCTCTCTAGTTTTGAATAATCTTTAGCTGGATCACTACAATTATCAAAACGTTTTGTTAATCATATGTTGGTGTAAATTCTACTCCTGTATGACCATGATTCTTTCATTTTTCTTAGTGACATACGGCGTCGTTCAATAATATTCTCATGTTTTCTATCCTTTATATTGTGTATCTCATTCCTTTTTGTTCTCCACCAGTAGTGTCATTCCTTTCGATTCACCCATGATTTCGGGGATATTGGCCTAGGTCTCTGTTACAGACCTTTCCAGCACAGTTGGGATAACGAATAGACGGGCTACGGCTTATGGATGAAACTTCAATAAAATGTTGTTCTTCTAAGCATAGGAACCCCAAAAATCAAACTGCTCTCATGGTAAGTCAATAATGGTACTTATCAGCAAGAAAAAGACATTAGTGTAGGTCGTTGTGCGGGTGACATTAAAATTTTGAAGCCATGGACGCCAAAATGACCTAAATATGATCACAATTAATATTGCCCATAATGGCTTGTAGTGAGGAATTTAAGTTACTCCTGGTAATTGCTTATTTTACCGTGAGCAGTTTGTTCTTGTATGAGGTCCCTATGTTCGTCTATAAAATTAGTCTCAGGGCTCATTCACAAAGAGGGTACCGCCGAGTTTCGTTTAGTTTACAATTTTTGTAATCCTTGTTATTTGCTCGATAGTACAAAAATTGTCCCTTGCCATGGAGTACCTACGCGGAGTGTATTCTATCTAGAACGCGAACACTATCTGCATAACTCAGAACGTGCACCCTTAAGTGAACTAATTCTAAAAATCCCTTCTTAGCTACTCCATGTCTCTCATTGTGTTGCGAAGCCGAAAGCTTAAAGGTGTTGTAGCTACGCTCTTATAACTGTGCACGCTCTTCTGTTTGTGGCTCTTCACTGGCCTTGGCTGTATCCACGGCGGGTAGAGGCTGTGTTCCAGAAACACAGAAACACCCCCCCCCCACCCGAAACGAATTCGTAGCGGAAATATAGTAGTTTAATAGGTAGTGCAGTCCATATCTACTATCAGACCCAAACCATGTTGGGCTGAGGCCGTCAGCCTTTAGTTTCTAGAGTACAACCTTCCAGCTTAGATTTGACTGTTAAAGTTGTGTAGCCAGTCCGTGGCGACACTCCGTGGCAAAGCAGCTCCTTGGGGATTACCCCAGCCCAAGACCTCCATCTTGGTTGAACCTTCTGCGGCTACAACCATGATGTGTTTTTTGTGTGGTGTATTCTGTAGGCGGGTTAAGGTTTTATCGTCGGGAGCTCAAAACAGCTGGAAGAGCATTTAACTGCTTTTCATTAGCCCTTTTGTCAATTAGCATCGCTTGCCTCATTCTCAGAGTTATTTCTATTTGTTTAGTAACGACTGTGGTAGTATTTCCACTGTGCCAATGAAAGTTCAATTGAGAAGAGCTGATATTTTTTCAAGAAAGTCCTCAAATCAGGACTCGCGTTTATGGACACGACACTGAACAAAAGATATTGAAATCTTTACTTTTTGGTCGGAGTCTGATTACTCGCTGCGCCCGATGCTGCCTTATGGTGCAACAACAAGAACCCTACCAGTATTTTTTAGGCAACTCCTGAAGAAATACTAGTAATTTCTCTTGTGAACTTTCACGGTACCACATCTAGTTAATCTCTTTTTCAAACATTCTTCAAGAAATGCAGTAGGAAATTCGTTATGGCTATACATTAGGGTGAGTCGATGGAAACACATTCAAATATATGAGAAAAAAAAAAACATGCGCATACACCCAAAAACACAAACGATGTCCAAAAAACACCTTTTGAACAATGTTTACCTCACCGTTCAAAAGTTTGTTGATCACTCGGTCCCATCTAATGCTTGCACGCATTGTTGGACCTTATGTCAGTTACTGCAAGGACTAAAGCTGCATGCTATGTTACTGTAAGGCTGGTATACAGATGGTGGTTTGTATGTACCAGGCGTAGGGATGGCCTAAGTCTGTAATGAAGTGAAACATAATTTTTTTATTGCACCGCTGAGCTCGAAATAGCCTGTACGAATGATCAACATATAGGTATTTGTCTAGCGTGTCTCTCGTGGAAAATAATAATGTAAGAAAAAAAAACGCCAACGTGAAGTCGGGAGCTGTGTTCACCGCGTTTATTGATAAATTTCTTCTAGTCGCCGTTATTCCGGCCCCTCTTCCTAAATAAATTTCGTATTGTTGGTCTGTGCCTTCGATCAGGGCCCACTGTGGAGGACAGAGCAGCGTGGGTTAGCGACCTTAAAAGGTCCGTCTGGTCTGCTGTAATATACCCACACGTTCTGTCGAGATGTCGGCAGCTGAGCTGTCTATAATCACTAAGAATATTTGCTCTTGCATATCGGTGTTTTTGCGTTGGCTTTTCTATCATTCAACAAAGTCTAAATCCGGTACAGTGGAACACCCGTATGTATTTTGTGCGTAACTTTTTCTGCTTGTTCGAACGAAGTCCAATTTTCCCGATGTCGGAAGTATTGAATTTCCTAAGCAGTGACAATGTCCAGGCCCTCGACTACTGCTCTAAACTACTAGTAAGTACTAGCTACTACGCTCTAGCTACTTGACGGCCCACGCAATACCGTATGCCCCATACGTCCTACGGCTCATAGAAAAAAACTTCAGTCAAAAGTTTTCTTATTAGCAAAGGGGCTGCAAACGAGGAGGAAATTGCGCGTGATGGTGCGAAATTGTGCATATGAAGAAACATAATAAATACATGTATTATTTATCAGTGGTGGGTGACAAGCTATGAATACTGGGATCCTAAAAGACTTGGAAGTTGATACAACTTAATTATGTTTTTCAGTAGTGGCCTGTGCTGACGAATGTACGTTCCTTATTTATAGATGATTTTTTTTTGTCACTATGAACAGTGCCTTTCTTGAAAGTTGCTATGGTAATTGGAAATGTTTCATAGAAGTTTTTATGAAGCAGTCGTAGGATTGTATGGTAGGAGTGGTTCATGAAGCATAGTTAAATCTCTGGCAGTAGCTAATAATAATAATGATAATAATAAGGGCGCCGTTGATTGGCACGGTAGGGATATTCAGAAATTCAGGTAGGAGTGTTGGTATTGTCTTTAATCGACTACCTTTGATACGGTCAAATACTCAATATTGCTCGGTAAAATGACATTTTGAGCAATCACAAGCGTAATCGAGCTGCTTGTAACGCCTGCAACAGAATTTGAGATGTAGTCCATTCAAAGTCAAGTCCGGAAAAGTCAGTGTTAACGGGTTAGGTTAAGGCGGGGGTCACGCGATGGTCGTATGAACTTGTTTCCCTGGCTACTCGTCTGTTTTTTTTTTTTCTAAAATTACAACCGTGAAGTCAGTCTGCACAGCAAGTATACTTGCTGAGCAGACTGACTTGACGGTTGAAATTAAAAAAAAAAAAAAAAAAGAAAAAAAATCGGACGAGTTGCCGAGGAAACTCGTCCATTCGACCATCGTGTGACTCCCGCCTGCCTATTTCAACGGGTTCTAGGTAGTTTTAATCATCACTCGTTGAAAAATGACTAAATAGTGGCAGATATCATTCACACTGGCAAGTCCACACATAAACGCCTTACTCGTTCCCTTTGACGAGCACAAAAGTGCAAAGCATCTAAATTCTGATTCGCTCCAACTTTGAGGAACCGAGTAAGGCGTTCGTATGTGGACTTGCCAGTGTGAATGAGATCTGCCACTCTTTAGTCATTTTTCAGCGAGAGATAATTCAAACTAGCTAGAACCCGTGGAAATTTTTCACAACAAAAGCACTATTCTTTACTGATATCTGAGAGCCGTATCATTCTAAATTTACCCTATCTAATATTGAAGGAACCTGTGAACATTCGACAGAACTAAAACATGGTTCATCAATTATGATGCCCTCGGACTCGTGTCATGCAAACGAAGGATGAAAATTGTTCCAAGTCAGGCAGTGAATCTCCTACTCAAGACCTGCGAGCTGTAGCAGCTTAAATTTGAACGTGACTTCTGCCCTCGGGGGCATATTCTGCCGGGCCCTTTCCCTGCCACAATATGTTTGGGCATCACGCACCCAAGGGTCCCGAGTGCCTTCTCCGCAGGGGATGTAGCATCTGGCCGCAGTTCCTGCTGAGATTAGTTCTGTAGAGTCGGGTAGGTTTTCTATATTTCCTTTCTGTCCCGCAAGGTTGGCCGCCGATCAAGGTGACAGGCTTTTTCTGCGGGGCTCTTTCCTTCACCCGTGCGGAGGGCCACAGAAGGGACCATTCGCACGGCGCGCTTCTTTTTTCTGTCTTCTCTTTTCATCCTTCATCTCTTGCCACCTGAGCACAACGTTGTGGTTCCGGCTGTAAGCCGAGTAAATAATCTTGGATTGCTATTGATTGTCTTAGTTTCAGAAATAGCGGGACAATACCCATATAATCCAATACTAAGAATGACCGCCGTGTGTTTATATGTTTACATGTATTTATTTATGGGTTTCGTGTCACGCTCTTGATGAAATAGGCAAAAATTAGCTCTGGGCTTTCTGGTTTCAACAGTGTATCCATCTGCTTGAAAACTGTGGTCTTCGTGTTAAGCTTCATAGAGAACTAATACGCAGAAAATGATGGCACTCGAACAGTATATTTGAATTCCGGTCTTTCTCTGACTGCGTTGAAACCCACTCGAAGCAGATGCATACGGCTTCTCTAAGCAATCTCTGCCATCGTGATATGTACTCCCTTCTGAGATTTACTTCATCCAAACTTCAGCTGATACTCTTATTTTGTTAATTATCGACGCAACTGGTAAGATATTCTTGAGCGTTCAGCAGGCGCGTAAAGACCACGATGATTTCTCGGCAGCAAATTATTTTCTCCACTTATTTTGGGTTCTTCTTTCAATAGAACAAATTTCCTTTTGAGGAAAAAAATTTCCGAGTCCGAGTTATATGCCACCCTTGAGTGTCTTGGATACAGAGGTCCGTATTTATTAGAAGCAATATCGACTGCGGGCAAAAAACTTCGCTTTTTTGTTTATCACCGAAAGAAACTGAGTGTTGTTCAGCCTCGCACGCTTATCTCTATAGTTCCCCAATTCAAGTTGGTAGTTGCGCAGTATCCTACGCAGGGAAGTTAATAAGAGCCTTACATGTGTATGTCGAAGGAAGCTCTACTGTCTACCTTAAATAGGCAATAACCTGAGAAATCATGAAGTGCATGTCCCGTCAACACGCGGTACTACCCAGACAGGGAGCTCCCTTTTATAGATGTAAGGCTCTGTGATATCTTTGCGATGATGCTACAGGCAACGCAAGACGGGTCTTCACAAATTCTTCGCTGTCATTATTGATAGCGCGGGCACTCTTTTAATAATAATAATAATAAACGTGACTTCTTCTCCTACTGACCCCTTCCCAGGTCGTATCAAGGATACCTCAAAGATGCTTTAATTTCCCTCCATCTAATACTGCTTAAAGCGTCACAGTCGTACTAACGAACGAACTAATTAACTAACGGAGGGACAAGCAGAATCCTTATATAATGAAGCGCTTGGTGTATTTATTTCGTGTCCGCTCTGAAGGCAATAGATAGGCAAAAAATGAGCCAGGTTACAGGTTTTGTAATTCAGTTTTGCGCAAAAAAAAACACGGAAACAATCTGTAATGGGCTTCATTGGTCCCATTTCTTCCATGAACTCATTCACAAGAACGGCACTTGCCATGCTTAGGTCTCCAGATGACGTCCTGGAGCGAGATGCGCAGAAGAATCACAAACTGGTCAAGCGATAGGGCTACCTGTACGTTATTATACCATGCTGCGGAGTAGACTAAAATAGTTTTTTTTATTGAAAACGAAAGAAGGAAAAGAAGCAAAGACTACCTAATTACAGTGGGGTAATCAAACAATATAATAAACACCATAGTGTGTTGATTTGTTAATATATTAATATGTTTATATTTTGTATGTTTCTTATCAAGCTCATAACGATATAGGCGAAAAATGGGCCAGGTTGCAAATTTTGTAATTAAGTTGCGTTTTCATGGAGATCGATGACCACTCGTCGGGGGGGCATAGGATGGGCCATAGGGTTAGGTTATTAAGTTCGCCCATCCTATATTATGGGGCCTGGTAACCCCAGGGGGCTCGTGTAGGTTATCTTAGCCATTAGCTAGGCCTTCAGAACGCCTCTCGTTCGTGCCCACTTGGCTTCCTTCCAGATTTCATACTCCTACTTTCTCATGCACTATTCTGTTCTTCCTCTTCTTTCCCGACTTGCTGTTCTCATGCGCATTGACTCGTGCATGGGTTCCACGTTTCTCTTGACATTCTTTTTGCCTTTTTCTTCCTCTCTTTTAATCACAGTGTACTCTGTGGGTAGGGAGTCTTAAACTAGGAACATAATAATAATAATAATAATAAAAAAATGACCAGGTTGCAAAAGATGGCAAGAGTAAAATCCTTATCCCTTTATCTGAATGCATTTCTCGCGTGAAACAGTAATTGACGTCGAAACAATGAACGATATTTACAGCTTCTCGTAGCGCGGCCCCTAAATCTGATTTTTACTATAAATTTCTCCATACACCGAAAAATATGTTTGCTCTCAGTTCACGACCCATAAATTCAGTAGCTGATCCACAAAGCACAGACGAAGCGCGGATTTTTCACTGGACAGTTGACACAATTCTTTCAGCCTGCTGTCCTCCTTTGAAGGAAAGTTTTTGCTTCAAGAGAAAAAAAAAACTTAACTGTACTGAAGGCATATTCGTCGCTTCGGTATCTGGGATACGCGACGGGGAATTAATTTAATTCAGTTATACTTTGCTGCTTCTAATGTAAAAGGGTTTATGTTCCTCTTCTACGGTGGAGGACGATTGTACTGGTGGTATAGATGAATTGACAGAGAGAGCACTCATCTCTAATGACAATTTTAGTTGGCTTTGGTAACGTATTTACCCTAACGGAAGATGTTAGATGAAGACGGGCCTTCAAAAATTTCTCTGTCATTTTTGATAGCGCGGGTACTCTAGTGAAGTGTTGTCCAAACATTTTCGTCTATTATTGTACCCTTGATTGAGTTCTCTCCTACTGTTGCGCACGCCCACGCTCACCATGGCTATCCAAACTCCGTTTTATTAAGGAGAATTATGCAAACTAGCGGGACCCGTGGAAATTCCACGGTTGAATAAAGTTTATTCCTTCCAAAATGAGCGAGACCACGCCACGCTCACTTTACGCTATAGCAATTTACCCGAGTTTACCTAATGAAGCTATTCCAACGTAACACACCCCATGCATTAGTTAATGCCCGTCATTCATCCCTGACGAACTCTTTCCAACTCAACAATGTCTGTCAACCCTAACGTAATAATTTTATTGTGCACGCTAACGTAACCCGTGAGATTAGTTAACGTTCTCACTTTGTAAAATGTAGCAGTCCTAAGTTACGTTATTATCACTCATTTGACCTTGCGCAGCTCTGCTGACCTAACCTATCCCGAAATGACGCCAGTCTGAGGGCCCCGCGGTCGAAAATGAGGGCAGTAATTTTTTTATTATTAAGTTTTATTGTTCCGGTTCCTAGCGTAGCTTTTACTGTAAAATAGGTCTCATCCCTGCAGGAGTGATCTTCAGTTTATGAAACGCCAGTTGTACAGCTACGAGTTTTACGAGAGCAAAATATCCCCCTGCAAGAAACGGCGCGAATATCAGCTTGGAATTAGGCAAACGTTTAGCACAAGAAAATATAGTTCACTCAAAAGAATTAACCGGAAATACTCAGTACTGTATAGTGGATACCAACCGATAGTTAAACCTCAAGCATTGAAATTTGGCTGCACTGTAAATTCAATATCCAATAGCTGAGGCTCAGCGTGAAGTATCAGCTGCCTCAAAGAGATTCAGCTAAAGAAAGCATTAGTGAAATCGATTACGCACAAAAGGAACTCCAATCATGATTGAGTTTCTCAAACTGCCAAGAAGAAATTTATTTAAAAAATATGAGACCTGGCTTATGCCTGTCAGGGTCAAAAACTCTATCATAGATATTGCCTTCGACGAATCCCATTCATAGAAAGGTTGAAAATGTCACGAGTCAGTTAGTGAATCTTCTACCTAAGACCTGTGAGAAGTAACAGCTAAAATTTGAAGTTGACACCTCCTATTCTCGTGTTGCGTAACCTATCTTCATGTATGGCTGGCCCAATTAAAAACGTGGAGCACCACAAGCAAAGAGAACGTAACATGTGACAGAAATGAAAAGCGGTATATATAAGATACGAGTGAAATGGTCTTCATGTCTTTGTTTTGAAGTTGACAAATTTTTTAAAGAAGCGCTAACGAAGACAGCTATGGTTGAATTTCATTCCAGCGAAAATCAGAGCTTCTTCGAAATTAAAGTTACCCCCTACCTAATACTGAAAAGCGTCTCGGACAGACACAGGGATGAACGTTCTAATGGACGGAGCCTCAAGCAGAATCCGCAATATAATAAAAGACCGTTGTTGGTCGCTTGATGCTCCAATGTTGGTCCGTCTCTCCGTCACGCAGTTAAGAGTTTAATAGGAGAAAATTCATGTACTGAAAAACAAGTAGAGATACCATACAGTTTCAGCGCTTGGAGTTCTGGTGACAAATATAGCTCTGGATCTCCGGCCTTTGGATCCCGGGCTCTGGATCCCCACTTTCATTGCTGAATGATATCGTAGTAGTTGAATCTTCACGCTGAGCAGACGCCTTTTATATTGAATTTACATCTCAGCCAAATTGCGACGCTGGAGGTTCACCAGTGAGTTGGTATCCACAATACGGTGAGCCCTGGGCATTTCCAGTGAATTCTTTTGACTGAACTATATTTTTCTTAGTGCAGCTTAACGGTTAATCAATTCCAACGACTATAAGTGAGGAATAGAACGTCCCCCCTATAATTGCTATCGCAAAACTCATGGTTGTGCAGCTTGCGTTTCACTAATGGAAGATCAGGCCTGCAGGGATGAGACCTGTAATACAGCAAAACCTATACTGTACTAGGAACCGGAACAATATAAAGCTCAATCACCAAAATTTTGCCGTCATTTTTGACGGCTGGCCCCTCTAGTTATAATATAGGCTAGATGGTATATCAATTATGAAAAGAAAGCTTACAAGAGTGACTGTGCTGGTCAACAGATTAAAATTTACTGCACTAATAAAAATGATTAACAAAATGCTTGTAAATTGCCTTGTTTCGGTTGTGAACTTGTGTGTGTTGCTTGTTTGTTCATGTACCCTCATGAACTGTGTTACAGACCCCAGTTTAGACAACACTACAGTCTACAGTCTAGTAATTGATAAATTCTGAACAGCTAATGTTTTCTCGGAATTTTTGAGTCAGGTGATTGACGTTAGTTTACAGATGCGCATGCTAAGTGCGCATGCCGGCTATTTCGAGCTCAGCAGTGCACCAAAAAATGCGCTTTACTTTTCTACAAGCTTATGCCATCCCTACGCCTTGGTACATGCATACCACCATCCGTATACTAACCTTGCCGAACACAGCATGTAATTTAAGTCCTTATATTAACCAACATAAGGTCCAACATTGCGTGCAAACAAAAGGTAGGACCGGGTGCTTGATTAACTATTGATTGGTGTCGTAGGTAAATATTGTTGAAGAAGAATTTCTTGGACATCACTTTTGTTTTTAGGTGTATGCGCATGTTTTACCGCTCTTATATCTGAGACTTCGAGAAAAAGGTCAAAATGGACTCATTCTACTGTACATGTTTCAGTATTGTGCATGTCTAAATCTCTCTTATTTGTGGGTTGTGGTGCTATCACTTTTCTTCGGAACTTGAGGGTTTCCTCACGGTGTGGTCAGTAGCTTCTTTGTGGGTTCTTGTAGTGCCTCTTTGTTGTTTTACAGATGTGTCCGGGCTTTGCTACCTACAGGCCATCAAGTCCACTGACACGGGGACATTTACTTGTGACCGTTCATCTTCCTGCGGTATAAATGCTCTCGATTCCAGTCCCTGGGAGCCGAGGAGCCTTGAAGAGGGAGGGAAGGGAAAACTAATATGTGGACCATATTTCTCCAGTAAAGGCGTGTCTTGCGCTCTGTGTCACCCGAAGTCGCCTCAGCTATTGGATGTAAATGGAAATTTGTTACCCAGAAATAGCAAAGCGGGAAATACAATTAAGCAATCAATCGTAAACAAAAGAACTAATAAACCGGAGTGTGCGCCTCGAAATATATTGAATGACCGAGAGTGTGCAGGTGCTCCGTCTCAATCGGTTACTTCTCTGAAGCGGCGACGAAACGGGAACACCAATTGCAACGCTGAAAAGACCAAGTGCAGTAGCGCTGCATCATTGGAACCGACCGCTGATGAGAAAATTGCATCAACTGTAACCCACGTCAGAAATCGTTTCCCTCCAAAAACCGGGAAATCTGGCCCGGAGGCTCATAAAAGAAACATTGCGATAAATCGCAAATCGGAACCGAGAAAGGGCAAACAGAACCACCGTAGGATTTTGGTATGTTCTGCTCCTGTTCTACCCCGTGAAGAGAAGAGGAAACACCAACGCCAGCCGAGGGTGCGTACGGTTCCTGCTTCTGGTTTTGCGACCAGCAAGGGCAGTGGATCGCTAGAGCGATGCTTGCCAAACCCAAGGCTCTGTACCACGCAACCAAGCTCAAACACCTGCGCTAATAGAAAAAATACGGGCGGTACGTCCAGCGTAGTGGATCAACCTGAAGGAATTATGGTGTATACCTGTGATGATAAGGACGAGCCGTCCAATGTGATCACAGTGACCGCCCATGGGGACTGGGTTGGCGACTCTCCTCGTCACCACGAACGCGCTGCGCTCGTCGATGGAGATTCTGTTCCGGAAAGACTTTCTTGCGGTTCGTCGTGGGAAGCGGAAATTGTCGTCTCAGAACCGGGTCTTCATCATGACGTTTCGGTAATGGCCGCAGACGATGTTAGCTCCTCTGGGTTGTCGCATGATGCCTGCATCATCGATGTTGACTCTGTAGAAAGTCGCGAAGGTGACCCTACTGATTTTCGCACAAGTATTTTTCACCGTGATGTTCCTTCTCCAAATGCTCGTAGACTAGCCGTCGAAGCAGGCTATCGGGCAATTGCACCAAATGCTCATGCTTGCAATGACCCACGGGATTTCACAGAGCCGGCGGCCGAAAAAACAGATTGCTTTGATCCTAGTTATGATGCAAATCTGTCTTCCCACAACTGGTTGGATGAACCAATTGTTTTTTGCCCCGGCAATGGCGCGCTTCTTACGTGCGCGACTGAAGAATCTGCGCAGCCTTCAATCAAAGAAGAAGCCAACATACCCAGTCGAGAAAAGCCAAGCCCCCAAACACCAAGCCAGCAGAAATTAATTACTTCTTGGGGCTCACCAGCGTCCCACGTCCCCGGAAATGAAGTTCCGTATGTTAATGGTGCCAAGGATAGACAGTTGGTTGATAAAACAAGCTGCAGTCAAGCGGTAGGATTGGAAGGGCTACATAACCAGAACTTGAGAAAGCAGCGATCACGCCTAAACAACAGACGCAATTTTGTCAAGTACCGTATCTGCATAATGTGTCAGATTGTCTTTCCAACCCTCAACGCCTTGCATCAGCACAAGCGACTTCATAAACACAGTTTTCAATGTCAGTTTTGTCAAAGGATCATTTGCTCTGAAGGTCAATTTATCAGGCATCTTGAGAACGTCCATGCAGTTGCTCTTGTTGTTCCAAATATCGAATATGTGCCTAGCAGGCGGCGTAGCAAGCCCGCGGCGTCCGCGCGTTTGGTTGGCAAGCGGTCTATCATCAATTCAAGTGGGCAGTCTGGGTACCATTCTAAGGTAAGATCATCAGATGCCCGATCTGTCGAGAGCTTAGGAAAAATGCATCCCTCTGCTCACCATAATTCAGTAGAGCGCTACCGACCTCCTGTTAGAAAATGTGTCATGGATAATTGTTTTGATAATGTGGCAGAGACAGGAAGCAATGCTAAGGATAAGAACTTGGGAAGAGGATGCCACTCCACACTAGTATCTGAAAAGGACCTTAGCTCAAATAGTGTTGAAAAAGGAACTAAAACGATTGCACAAAGAGAGCGCACGCGTCCCGCAAAATTGAAGAACTACACCCAAACATACCGAGGTAGTTCTAGCGAACAAAACACCCAAGGAGAACAATTGACTGAACGTGACTCAGGTGGCACTTACGAGGCTACACAGCGTGTAAATCTTTATCTGCAACGAAGCCAGCCCAATTCCGGTGCATCGGCACCATCTGCTGGTGCATCAGGTGCTTTAGTTGTGCTCAAGGGACGTGAGTACATTAGCGACTGTAAATCTGCAGGTGTTGCTTCTTCGAAACGAAAATACTCGTGTGTTGACGGAACCTCGGCAACAGGAACAGCTGCCCGCTGCCCGAAGGACGTCCCATCGGAAACGAAACTTAAGAGACCCAAACACAGTAACTGTTCCAAAATTAAACGAAATTGTCGTACGACTTTCCGCGATCATGCTTTATTGCAGGCCAATGATTTGTTGAAGACTCCTGGTTCCACCAATGCTGCTCGCGTAGTTCGCACCGTGACTGACAACTCGCTAGCAACAAAGCCTCATGCTACCGCCACTGATGGTTTGAAAGCAACCAAATCGATTTGTACTGAAACTGAAACGGCAATAAAATTGGAACACGGTACCAGTGATCTGTCTGAGGTAATGCCTCGGGACACCGGAACATTAGCACCATTGGAAGGTACTGAAAAAAAGTTGAAACTTGAGGAAGGTTCTCCGGCAGAACGAAAGCAAGATTCTAAGCCTAAGCGTGTCAAGAGTGACTACGTTCGGGGCACGAGCCAGTCTAGTTCTATACTTGCAGGAGCGGCTGCAACGAAGCCAAGATCCACAAACAAGTCTGTGACCAAATGCAATTCAGCTAAGAACGGGGTTCTGGCTCGTCAAGAGCGTTTGCGCTCCGAAAAATTACCCAGGACAGCGAGATCTCGGGCCAGTAGCGCAGCGAGGACCAGCCCTAATAGTGAGCTTTCAGTGGAGGCTAAAGCGATTCGGCGCACAAACGTCGGCCGTCCTCTCCTTTGTATTGACGATAAGGTAAAGAGAGCGAGTAGCCACTGTCTGGTAAGCGGTCGGCCATCATCGGCCCCAGACGAGTCAACTCCTTTGGGCTGTGGCGTTGAATTCGCCTCTGCTCGAGATGAAGGGAATATCGTCCCATCGGCAAAACGAAACAAGCGCCGCAAACCTGAAGCCCCACATCTCGAAAGCTTCTACAAGCAAACAAGGAACGCTACAATTAAAACACAATCGACTTGTAAATACTTGCCGTGCGAAGCTCCAAAAACGTCTTTGTACATTACGCATGCTTACAATCTCAGGCCCAAGAAAAATGTTCCCGCATACACCAAACGGCCGCGCGCTGTAAGGCCTATGTCTCACCGGGCTGCAAGCGATAAGAAAGAAATTTGTTCACGCCAAAAGTCCAGTAATTTTTCGCATACATGGCCACGAAGTGAAAAATCTGAGGCGTTTAAGCTTAGTGGACAATCAATTGCTGGTGAAAAAAATGCAGCAACTGTATCTCAGTATCAGCCTCATAGTGCCGTCCAGCTACGCAACAATGGCACCAGCCCACATTTGACACGCTGCAAGCGTTTGGATAGAACACCGAACTGTGGAAAACTTGCAACAGATAATAAAGTGCTGCCTGCGCGGGACGCCACCAGCAACATTCCAATTGCCAAATCTGAAGGCGCTATTGACAAAACTAAACGTAAAGTAATCAAGCGGAAGACCGAGACCTTTGGCAGGGCTGACTTATCGCCGTGCCCGAATTACGTTAGACTGCAGAAGGACGCTGGCAATAGATATGCGTGCACCTACGCTGGCTGTGGCAAAATCGCGGCCTCCGTTGCCGCCTTCAATTATCACTATGAAAACCACCTGGGGTTGAGCTACCCGTGCGAAATATGCGGGAAAAAGTTCTCGCACAGAGTAGGACTGAGAAATCACGTTGCTGTTCATCAGGCGATGCAGCACAGCTGCTCCCAGTGTGGGAAGAAATATCGGAGCAATTTCCTCTTGAAACGGCACCTGCAAGAGTCTCATCTCAAAGTTAACTCGTATGCGTGCAAAGTTTGTGCCAAGAAGTTCGTTCGCTACTACGACCTCACGCAACACCGCGAGACCCACAACAGCCACCAAAGACGGCAGTTCCTGTGTCCTATCTGTCAGTGTTGCTTCCGTCGCCTCCAGCACCTGCGTGCTCATGAAAGGCAGCACACTGCCAAGCCCGACTCGAAGTTCATGTTCAAGTGCCCGTTGTGTCTCGATTTAGTTACGTTCAGAAATAAGCATGCTCTTCTGTGGCATGTTCGTCAAATTCATATTGGTTCTCCATTGCCTAGTGAAGAAGAGTGCAAACTATTCGTCGCTAGTGAGAACGATGATGTTGAGCAAAAGGCGTTTAAGACTCCGGTAGATTCTAGCTCTACTGCCTGTCTCAACACCTCTACGAAGTGCGCTGGTGTTTCAGAGACCAGCGCCATGTGTGAACGCCGTCATGACCAGTCAGAAGTGGAGCGCATTCTTGAGACTGAGCGCGCTGTTGCGGCCATACAGAACCCCGGCCTCGCATCCTTTGGAGACGCTTTTGGACTCTATGTTACTGGTGGCGCGTACCCCACGGCCTTTTGCCCCCCTGCTGCATACGAGCTTGAGGTTTCCTCGCATGATGTAAAGAATTCGAGCTATGGTTCACCCTTGTTGGACCTGGAGCAACCTCCTGTAGTACCGGAATTCTTTGGAGTACAATACTCGTCTTTACAGAGTTTGAGTGATGCGGCAGCAGAAGATGTCTATGCCCATGCAGAATCTTCCCTTCAGCCTACACTTCACCCACAGATGCACTCTACGGTGCTGGACCTGGACAACTCGGCCTGTGTTGATGTGTTTGTCGGTGCTGAGTTACAACAGTTCCAAGAATTTCGGCCATCGTGCGCTACCACGAATCTTCCAAAGCCTAATGCTACTTACGCCAATGCTGCGGAATCATTCACTTCTTCTTCAGTTACTGAATACAACAGTTTCCAAAACCCTTATTATGCAGCGTACTCCGATGAAATCGCTTCAAGTGATGCGTCGCTCACGGTAGAACATAATCTCGTAGGCGAGCAAAGGTCTATTGATGAACAGCCACTGGACCTGTCCTGCCCAACATCGCTCCACAGACACCTCAATTTCTGTACGGAACAGCGTGAACATCGCAATGGTACCACATGTGTGTCTAAAAGTGACGACGTCCATTGTGGTGACGTAACGAGCTCGGGTGTTGCTCATGACAGTGGGATTTTTAGCTCGTCATTTATAAGTTGCGGTGATCAGGATCTCACTGATTATGATCAAAAAGAATTTTTTTCGGGTGATACTGCTGAAGCTGGAGGCTGCGAAGATCACTTTTCGATCAATTCTGATTATCAGAACCGGTCCATTTACAGTTTAGAAAACAGTTATTTAAACTAGCACCTCCCTGATATATGGACAAAATTGTAGTTTCACTGACTAAACATTTTTCATTTTTTGATGAGAGTAAAGCTGAGTATATTTCAATAAACTTCAAAGCCGACTCCAGGGCCAGCAAAATAACGCTGTTATTTGTGAGAGCTTGACATCTAAGAAAAAAAATTCCACCGACACGTAGGACGTTCAAAAGTTTTGGTAGCAGGGTAAGAGAAACGAAATTGATGAAGGTAGCTACATTTTTATTAAGCCTCGTACTACAGCCCACTCTCCTCAAAAGTGTAGGTACGGTCTTTTGGAGCCGTGTCATCTACAGGAGAAAGCACTCGAAAGTACTCACAAACTGGTATACTTTTCAGCTCTAAATTTATCATTTTGGCAAAGTCCTGTTGCCTTTGAAAACTTGTACTCCTCTGAAAAGTGCTCCCAGCAAATTTTTCGGACAAAACTCACCAATTTGAGACGAAAGTAAGCTGCAACTCATCGACCATCCACCTTACAGCCCTGACCTCGCACCCTCTGAGTTTTGGTTATTCCCTCAGTTGACAGAAAAATTTGATGGGCTCAATGTGGAGAATTCAGAGCTAAAAAATCTACTTGCTTGTGAGTACTCGGAGTGCTTTTTTAAGTGGATGACACCGTTCCAAAAGAACGCAAACCTTGGAAGAGAGTGTGCTGAAGGAGTGTGAGGCTCAATGAATGTGGACCTCGATTAATTTTTTGATTTTGTTTGCGTTGCCAAAACTTTTTACACATCCTATATACTGATTTAGAACTGAGCAAATAGACTGTGTTACATCACGAGGAATAACGCTTCTTACTTCAGAGCAGCTGAAACATGGGAGTGGGCGGGAAGAGATTTTGATTCGTACTCGGGGCGTTGGGTTTAGTTATTTTATACGACGATGAGAGGCTTCGCGGTGATTCAAAGATGGATTCTGTCTAGCATTTTATTTACGCTCCAAATGATGCGACTGTCGCCCCCGGTTGTGCCTAAGGAATGAAGGAGGCCGCTGTGCTACTTCGATTGGTGGTGAGGGTAGGCTGGTGCCAGGGTCCCGCGCTGATTAGGTGTTTAAAAAATACGTAGGTGCACTGCAGTGACCGTGGTTAGGAGGTAGAAAGTAAAGGAAAAAAAAGACTCGACCGGTAACAATATTTTAGGTAAATAGCCGACGTTTATACGAAACGGCAGCATCATATATTTGCTGATAGCCTTTAACTACTCCGAATGGGTGTAGGTACATCAAATTGATGATCTTAGAGCGTCTACATGCAAACTATATAGCTTAGACTCCGTATTTGTGCTGTAGAACAGTGAAGGACTGAAACTGAAGCAAGCGGTGCTCTCGCGACTGAGGACTTTCCTAGTGGCTTGCTTCTGCATAGCGAAATTGAAAGAAATCTAGTATTGCTGCTTTTTTTTAAACCTTACGAAACGGGCGAAAAGGTATCGCTATTTTTTCTCATTTCTCATGTTACCCTTGCATTTAACACTTTAATTCATGATTTAATCTCGCCTTCCTCGTAGAGATAATGTTATTTGGATTATGGACCGTGTGAGAAAGCGTTGATTTTATCAATGAATCATCCTTCTGTGCCCACACACGCTGGGCGGTACAAAGCTGACTGAAAAATAGCCACATATATCAAAAGCCTGTGCGAGCCTATGAGTGTTATCGCGTCATGAGTACTATTGCTGTTTCTAGATGTATTTAATACTTCAGTAATACTGAATACACTTCGTGTTGTTCGATGACCTAATGTATTGAGCGTAGTTTTTTTTTGTAATTTGACGGTTTGATATGACGCCTGTGTTTCATTTTGCGTTTATCTGTTCAGTACTGTAGGTAGTTGACACTTTACTAGCCGTTTGCGTTGCTCGTTGTCCCTCTATCACGTAGATGTTTGCTACTAGTGTTTAATGTGTGTTGCACGTGACCTATTGAGGTGGTTACATGAGTTAGTTCGGTCTTTGGCTGCCAAGTTCACTGCCGATGTGTGTGTTACTTATGACTCATCTGTTTGTTAACCATTTGACTGCAGTATTGGAACCATGAATAATCAGACCTTGAGGTGATTATATAAGTTCATATTGATTCATAGTGCTTACTAAATGCTTTAAATACTTGGCTCTGGTTGAAATCACTGCATCTGAGCAATCTCCCGCGCAAGAGGCCAATCATTTGTGATTTTACCTTTCTTTGTCAACTTTGCATATATTTGGATGTTGTAAATTGTGCTAGGCGCTACGAAAAGTGATGTTTAATCCAAGCTCGACGTGTTGAAGTCGCCAGTGCAGCTTTGTTCATAATTCTTAACCATTGGTGACTTCCGTGCAGCCGTACTACGTCATTTTCAAGACACATGCTGGATTGAAATTATATTATAATATGGTCGTTGATGCATCTCATAGGTACGTTATCTAACGCTGTACCGAAGGTATGAACATCAATTCCCGTAGGACTGATACTATAATGCTTTGCAGATTTGCCTCGTCCGTCCGCTAAATAATAATTCAACTGAACGAACTGATGTTGACCACCTCTCGTCACGTGCGTAGTTGCTTTCGTTTGGGGTACTTTTAAACGTGTTTATTTGATTTTACGCTCTACTAGACCAGCCTTGTGGCTAGCCCTACCGCTTCATTGCCTATCGTTTCGTTGTTGACTTTCGCTTATTCTGTCTTTTGTTTTTATTTTATAATTGGTATTGACTTGCGAGGGAAAAGGACTTGTGTACTAAAATCAACTAAGGGGTGCCACACAGTGCTCAAATGAACGAGGTTTAGAGTTTTGATCACCGAATTGACGTCAGAAAATATGTAAGCCTGCGCAGAATTCCAGAGGTGAAACATTCTGTGTTTTTTTTCCGCGACTTGCTTGTTAACTGCGCGGAAGTTTCGTCATTAACCCGCCACTGGTATCGAGGTCGTTGTTGATAGAATGCGATCTGGCTAGTCTTGACAGCTGGTCATTTTTGAGAGCTTGTATCCTAGGCTTCTAGTTAAGGGAATGAATGCCATTAGATTTGTCTTGCTGTTGCGCTTTTAAACGTGACAGCGGCTTTCTGCACAGACCTTGAAGTCAGTCATTTGGCCATCGCACCAGTCTCTCGGGTGAGCATGTAGTCTATAGGGTGGCAAGCGCTGCATATTCTACGCATCTGCGTCACTTTCTTCCAGTTGACATTACCGTGTGTTTCTGCCTTTATGAACATACGATTAAAAAAAAAAGAAAAAAAAAACTTTAACTAGACCTGGATAGGGGCAGTGTATTCGATGTAATGAAGTCGGCTGCAACTAACAGCGGTTAGAAATAACTTACACAAATTACTTAGAAATTGGAGAAATCCCAGTTTACTGGCACATCAGTCGTTCTTTCTTCCACGCTGTTTGAAATAAAGTTAAATATATCTTTTGTATTGTATCTAGTAGCGTAGTCCACAAATGTATTATGATGGGTTCATGCAGCTATTATTTCCTCCGTTGTTTGCAGCATTTTCTAACTTATTTTACGTGCGGCTTGCTTGCATTACATCCAACGCTATTGTGTTTTTCAGTTCCTCGACTAAGAACGGATGCTCTACTTCAGTGCTTATGACCACAATTCGTGAATTATTTGGAGGGTTGCCGGCATTACCTTAAATTGCATTGTTTGGGCTCACAACATTAAGAGGATATTGCTTCAAAAATTTAGTCGCAAATGTATGGTTTCGTTTGAAAAGAATCACCCTAGGTATTGCTGCGTTCACGGAGCCTAGGATATTACTTGCATAGAACTTGTTTCGGTTCTCATAGCAGTGGTTAGCTAAACCAGGAATATGATAAGTAATACAACCCATCATATTTTATAGTTCTTTTATTAGAGTCTGTGACTGGAATTTATAAACGTGTTTTGTTCAGAGTTTTAATTTTTCATAAACAGATACTGTACTATATTTTTAGTTTCGTTATCCTGTTCAGTGCAGCTGATGTCAGTAGTATCTTTATTTCTGCAAAACGAAACAAGAATTTATTGTTCCATGCTAAAAATCTTAGCGCGTGGCTTGTATTTAGACCCTACTGCACCGAATTTTTTCTTTCTTGCTGCCCTTCTCGGTGGTGAAATGTCGGGCTACTCCGAGCATCTTGGTTGCCAATGGGAAAAAAATACATTATGCGTAAAAAAATTTACTAAGACCATGAAATAAATTATTTTACACGTTCATAACTGTTCTCAAAGAAATAGTGACCTGTCTACGCGATCATCTACGCGACGGTTCAGACAGCCGCGTGTTCATATTTACCTTGCTGTTGGCTTGGTCAGTTGCCACCTGTGTAGAAGTTACCGTACTTTTAAGTCTTATCTATATGAAACTTGAAACTTTCTGTAATGCAACGAACTTGACACTAACATTATCATTTATATTTCTTTTTGCTCGAGGATTGCTTTTAGCAACCTATGCAAATCACTTCACCTTATAAAATTAAAAGAAAACAACACCTAACTGCATATATTCTACTAGTCACCGGAGTAAACCACGAGCATAATTGCTCTCAGTTAGTATAGCCAACCCGAAAGTTAACAGTTTCATTACAGTATTTGTGACCAGATTTGCATATGTAGACCTCGGATGGAGACTGTTAGCTTAAGTAGAAACAACACAAATGGAAAATGGAGTTAGCTTATGCTGTGCACAAACCTACCCGTAATAGCACGCGTAAATATGTAATGTCTCGCTTGTTGCTGGCGGAGAGGAACTGAAAAAACTAAATTGAAAGGCTTAAAAATGCCCTACTACAGTTTGCACTGGCCGTGTTACATTGTTTTTCGCAAATAATTCTTGAACGAATTGTCGGATCATTATGGTATTTCAACACAAAGCCTTTTACACCCCTTCTCAATTTATAGCCTACATAGCATATTGCTATATATACGTTTACAGAGGAGTTTACTCGTGTATGTATATTAAGCTGAAGCCAGGAAGTCTACGGATGACGTGGGTGTTTCCTGAAGGTGTGGCCGTGTCGCCCAAATGTGCAGACATTACTTAGTTAGTTATAAACTTTGTTTAACCTCCGTAGCCGCAACTCAGGCGTTCCAACAGAGATGAGTGTGCAGTATTTAAATACCACAAAATTTATCACGTGGCCTACATGCGCTACTACGGGCAGGAAACAAGGCGCAAAGCATAGTAGAAGACACTCGAGTGGTCAGCCTCTTTCACGGCCTTCCACGCGAGAGAGATGAGAGAAGTCTTGCGGACTAGGTACGCTATCTCGATCGACAGCCCACCTCGCGGAACAGAAAAGGAAATCGAGAACCTACCTAACTTTACAAAACTAACCTCGTCAGCAGGAAGTGCGGCCAGATGCTACATCCCCTGCGGAGAAGGCACTCGGGACCCTTGGGTGTGTGATTCCCAAACATATTATGGCAGGTGCAGACATGACTTCCTGGCTTCAGCTTAATATACATACACGAGTAAACTCCTCTGTAAACACATATAACAATATGCTATGTGTGGAATAAATTGGGTAGGAGTGTAAAAGGCTTTGTGTTGAAATACCATAATGATCCGACAATTGGTTAAAAAATTATTAGCAAACAACAGTGTAACACGGCCAGTGACAACTGTAGTAGGTCCGCCGCTCACGATAGGCTAAGCCTAGGCCTCCTAAAACAGGCCTGGGTCTCTACGTCACAAAGTTGGTCCGATTGGTACAGTCCCGTGAGAAACCAACGCAGCCTGATATTTTTGGTACATATTTTGAATATTTCGGGCTTATCTGGATAGAAAATTAAAATTATTCTAATTTTTGTAACTTGTAAAAAAAGTCAAAGAATTTTTCTCTCCAGATATGCCCAAAATATGTAGAGTACGTTCGAATAACGTCAGGCTGCGTCTAATGATGTCTCCAGTGACTACGCACTCGGACCATTTTCGAGGTCCAGAACCTGGCCTGTGCTTTAGGAGGCCTTGGCTAATCTCTACTGCAACCCGCTGTAATGACTTCGACAGCGGAGCTGGAGTCTTCATCCATTGGAACAATTCCATCAAAATCAGCTTTATTTTATCCAGACCTCATCTATAAGAGTTGGCTCTACTACTTGATTCCAGGCGTTCTTCCTAAACCAACTCGAAAGATAGAATCTCAGACTGACAGAATTCCGCGAAAGTTGATCAGATCGGTTCATCTTGATAGAACCATCCCTATTGAAGACTCCAGCAGAAGATTATAAAAGTGCAGAGATAAGCTAAACACTTCATCTGACCTCACGCCAAGTTTGTATCCAATGTAAAACATTATTATTCTCTTGGGTTTACCACCGCACCCACACCATATTCTAATCTAAGTCGTGAGACTCGGCGAGTTCCCCGCGCGGGAATACCACGGACAAACAAGCATTAAAAAAATCTCAATCGGCCTGGTGTGTTGCTGTTGGCTGGGCAAAAGAGGCGGAGCTGGGTGGAATAAGAAAGAACCATCAGCCGCAAACTGTGGCCAGATGCAACATCCTCGGCGCAAGGTGCTCGGGACCTCGATGGGGTGGTGGGGACGGGCCCTTGGATACTTCTAACAGGGATAGGGCCTCCAGAATTTTCCCCTGAAAAGTCTGAGGCCGGCTGCACTAGTACGTTGGTTAGAAAATTGTCTCTGCTGTTTCTTGCTATCGCGCCTAGGGGTCCAGGAACAGGGAGAACCTCAGTTCCAGGAGCAGCAGCACGGGCCCCAACAGCCCCCGCGTAGCAGCAGCAACGCCAGATTCGTTCAGGTTTGGTGGCTCAGTCTGTGTTGCCCTGTCAGCCAGCGACGTGCAGGCCGGCGGTTTTCGTCGTACCGGTGGGTCCGAGGCACCGCTCGCACTCTCGCTAGTCACGTAAAGCTCGGGCATAAGACGTGCCCAGTCGGGCCTGAGGGCTCTCCACCAGTCTCCTGGCCTCGCCGTAGCTAACGTGCTCCTTGGCCTGGGTAGCCAGGACCTCTTTGTTCATATTTGTAAACACTGCAAGTTGGTGAGTTAGCTGGGTGTGATGTACTGCAGTTGGCACACCTGGTTGGTGTTGAGGTCTTGAACAATTTTGGCGTATTGGGGTTGATTTACCACAAGTTTTTGCTCCGTGTCCGTATTGTTGGCACTTGAAGCAGCGGCGAGACCGGGGAATATAGAGCCGCAGTGAGCACTTCAACAAGCCAATTTCCGGTGCTGGTGAGAGGATATGAGCGTCAAAAGTTAGGATACAAATGGAAGTATCGATGTCTACAATTTTCCTTCTTCTTCACCCTATAAACGCTCCCCACTCCGTACTCTGAGAGGGCCCGGAGGAGATCCCCATCGGTGTATTTTGGCTTATTTAAGAACCAGATCGCGCCTTTAATTTGGTTGAGACGGTCATTGGGGGCGGCAGAGACCGCAACTCCTAGCATCCTCACACTCGCCATCGCTCTTGACTGCTGCTCGCTCTTCATTTCGACCAGGAATGTGCCGGCTCTCGTCTCCGTGACCTTGGCTTGGCAGGCTTGCCTCCCAGCGTCCGTTGCAAGCTCTTATGATATCCATACCACTGATGTCTCCCTTCTTGGTGGAGATATCTAAGAAACGCTTGAAGTTTTCCTGCGCTCCCTGCCCGAACGGGAAACTGGGCTCGTGTTTCTGTCCAAACCGTCTACGTTCTCGCCGCCGCGACCGGCGTCGGCGTCTACCGCCCACCCTTCCACCAGTGCGTCTGGGGGGCTGGTACGGCAACATCTCATATTCAGTTCTACGGCGGTCGGAGCTCGGCGCAGTGCCCGCACCCACACTCGCGGCGGATTGCCGAGACGGGGTCGGCTCTAAGCTGTCGTGGTTCATGTCTCGAGTCCATTAGAGAGGTCCAGTCCGTCACCCAGAGAGAGGAAAGTAGAAGGGGGGACTGCAAAGGATCCGCCCCTCCACGCGGACGGCCGACCTCTCTGCTATCAGTAGGTCAGAAACTCAAAATACACAAAAAGGAAAACCACGGTCCGGTAAGACCGACGCTGACTGCGTTGGTTCTACCTACACTCCAGATCGTGATGGAAAAAAGAAAATATCTCAGAAGTAATAAAGAAGAGAGATTATGTCAAGTAGGTATACTAACGGTACCACCACGTGAAGGTGCAGTTCAGCTTGAATACAATTACTGTATACTAATTGAATTTCTTGAAATATACGTTGACACCCAGGTATATTCATGCTAGGAGAGTTTTTAAAAGTCTTCTGGGTTTTACTGTATGTTTAATATACCCCAAGCTTTCGAACTACTAAACGTAGCCC
>LQNS02000211.1:34074146-34087491 GCA_001587735.2 Parhyale hawaiensis
CTGCTGATAGGTTTGAAGTTTCGTTCCCTTGAAGACGGGCTACGTTTAGTAGTTCGAAAGCTTGGGGTATATTAAACATACAGTAAAACCCAGAAGACTTTTAAAAACTCTCCTAGCATGTATACTAATTGTATCCCAGAGATCAAATCCTTGTCACTAGTAGCAAAACGTCCCTATCCAAAGATAACAAAACACTTTGTACGTACCAGTAAACGCTCTGGAAAGGGAGATTCGAAAAATCCCCCGTGGTTTAACACAGGCTCGTACGTAACTAGGGCGCAAAGTAGGCTACGTCTCGTTTCAAATTATCCATGATTTTTGTCTCGGTTTTTCTGCCAGTAGGTCTCAGATTTCAAGTGATCAGTGGACTACTGACAGGAAAAAGGCGCAAGTTGTGAATCTCCAACCCCCGGGCACGGCTGAACGCTTTCGCTCAGCTACGCCGCGCAGGGGAAGGAAACGAAAAACAAGAAGTAAGAAATCTAGCGGGCATAAGTCGGCCACCTTCCGAAGCAGAAGGGGAAGTATCGAGAGCCCTACCTAACATAACTAACCTTGTCAGCAGGAACTGTGGCAAGCTGCAACTAGGTCCAAGTGCCGGAACAGCTACCTCAAATGGAAGGCGTTACGATACTGAAAATAACTATTAGTAAGAGTATGCAAATGGAAGGGCCCAAAGTCCTTCCTCATTAGTCATTATAGCTATATTGTAGAACGGGAGAGTCTATAGTATAGTGAAGCTAACATACATACTTCATACGATTTGAACACGAGGCATGCCCCGACTTAAGAGCAAACTTTACTGATGTGAAGCGTGTCCCGCATCAAAAAGTATTATTATGCTAATTATGGACTGCTAACAATAGGCTACGAAGACATTCCAAAACATTTAGCGAAGTTCAAAGTCCATTAACCACGCGCATCACTCTAGCAGTTACTACGAACGTTGTCTATATCATCCTGTTAAACTGGGATAAGACTTAATATAATTGTTTTGAGGCTTTTCCCGCCGTAGCTGCCACAGGCCTTTATTTATGACGTAATTTGTTACTAGTTTGGACGCCCATCCTGTTATGAAGCTCAGCAACTCCAAGGGGCTCGTGTAGATTACCTTAGCCATTAGCTAGGTCTTCGGGACGTCTGTCTTTCGTGCCCACTTTGCTTCCATTCCGATTTCATACTCCTACTTGTTCATGCTTTATTCTGTTCTTCCACTTCTTTCCCAACTTGCTGTTTCCACGCGCGTTCAACCTATGTGGGAACACCTACGTGCATGGGATCCCCGTTTCTATCGATATACTCTATGTCCCTTGCTCGTTCCTCTTTGATATGGTTCTGCTCGGAAACGGAGGCTTGAACTTTTTGACTATAACTAACTACTAGTTTGGGTCGCATTTTTGTTCTTGAGCGGAGCATGCCTGTTCAAATTTAAATTTTTCCGAAGTACCTAATAAAGTAACTCACGTCTCCAGACCCCAAAGCCCAGGTCGCCTCAGACTAGGGAGGCCAGCACGGACCCGAGTGCTGGCACCAGCAAGGGAACGCACAGGTACATGTAACAAAGAAGCCAGAGAATTGCACAGCTGGCCATCAGGTGTCCCCAAGTCTAAAGCAAAGCAAGAAGTAAACCTACTCCGGCCAAATGAGGGGAACCCAAAGCCACTGATACGCCAGATCACTCGAATATACTCCGTTGGTTACATTCTCGGACATCAGAACTAGAAGAATGTAAGGTCCAAGGAACTGAGTCTTATAAACTGGAAACGCCCTTGAGAGGAGCTTCCTCTTTAATAAAACTCTATCGTGACACTGACCAAGCAACAACACGTAATACACAAGATCAAAGAATAGACATCTGTACAAGAAACATTCCACACTGAGCACTCGTCTTACAACAGCAGGTACTTGGACCATCAGATACTGATGATAACAATTGCCATGAACTCAGGCTGCTATGACTTTCACTCAGTAAGGGTACATGTTGCTTAAAGTAAATATTGTAGAACTTCCACTGTATGACGTGTAAACTATAGAGAGCACAGGCCTATGTGGCGATCTGCTGAGAGTGCTGCTAAAGGAAGAGACTTAGAAGAAAACTAGGATTTTTCCGCTACTCAGTCTTATACTCTCCTCTTTTTGTCCAGTTCAAGAAATACTCGTCTTGAACACGAAGCTCTCCGGTCTACAATTCATACAGCACCACTTATGGTTAAAAGATGGTCAAATTTCATAATGTCACTAAGACTGACAAAGAAAGGTTTTAAAAACATGTATTTCTAGAAAGTTTCAGTTTTAAAATATGTAGGTTGCAGCAGCCTCGTATACTGACTTTGCTTGACATCTATTTTCCTCTCAGCAAGACCACACTTTATAAAATACAGTAGTCCAATGCAATTGCTAGTACGGTACCTACTCTCGGCATATCGACATTGCAAAGCACGGCCAGATGAAATCCATCTGCTTGTAGGTAATGCTGCAGCAGAATAGAAGGGCAGTCGGTGACAGCTTCGTTTGAACGAAATGAGTGTATACAGCATGACATCGGACAGCTTCCAGCTAGCAGCAGGAACTTTCACCCATATCCAGATATACAGACGGCATTACGCAAGATAAACAGACACTAGCACAAACTGGAATTCGTGCACTACATTTAAATTCTGTGTATAAATATAAAATGTTGCGCACACTAAGAAACAGATTTTCATCTTCCCACTGAAGGTTACGCGAGACTGGCGTGGTTTCTAAACAATTGTACTTGACACACTAGGGGCAATAAATAGTAGCCACGTGAATAAACATCCAGTAATATAACGCCAGCAAGCCCTGGAAAGATGCATATCTGCTTCGTCAGTAGTACCGTGCATAAGAGGTCACACGTCTATAACAGCAGAATCTCGCAATATTAATGTCACTCCAAAAATTTAATGAAGAGCTAGCAGCATGCTCAGTTCGAGAGAATGAATTCATAGGTACTTAACAGCCGAGAAGAGTGCTATTAAAATTGCAGCTTTTTATAGAAAAAAATGCAGCAGCATTAATTCGTATGAAACAAACTACATCCTCACACAGCTACAGGTCACTGCAGACAGTCGTTCACCATACACAGGAGCAGAAAAGAAGTCGTGTTTACCAGCAAAAGTAACCTAATGACAACAGTAAACATTTACATCACTCAGGACGAAGAACGTTCAAGTTCTCCTAACTTCACATGCCCAGTAAAATCACGAGCTCTTAATAGGAAAACAAAGCTAACAACTTGGTAGGATGAGAGAGGCATACTCAGAGAAGTAAGGCTCGGGATGCTGATACATGGCAAACGATGCAGATTTGTTTAGTAGGATCAATAGATAACAAGAGAGCTCGGCACGGCCCCTCAACTCTATAACATCGGAGATATTTCAAGCAGGGTTGCGAAGTCGGATGGTTCAAGGTCCGACTCCGACTTCTGGCCTTCCAGAATTTCCAACTCCGACTCCTCAAGATTTTCCAACTCCGACTCCTTGGTCGAACAAGTAGATATTTGATGCAAACGTTAAACATGCCCAAATAATTTTGCCAGTATACACATATTAAGTTAAAGATGCTAGGAGTATTGTGCATATAGCTACAATGATATTTTGCATCATTTGGGACACTAAATTAAGGACGTGAGGACACTAAAAAATGTTGGGTAAAACTTTTGCATCTGGTACATTTTGAGAAGGGGCCATGGGGGCAAAATTATTGATTGTGAACCGATTGTTCTAAAATTTGCACAGTATCTATATGTATTTTGGAAAAAGAAACACATTTTACTCCTACAATTTTTTTTTACTTAGGCCTTAGATTTTGAGATAATGGGAAATATAAATATATATGTATCAGAGAAGGATTGTTTCCCAACTACAGTACACGAATATTTATACAAGTATACTACCTAGATGTGTATTTTTTTAAATTTCAAAGGAATAGACCTCAAAGATTTTTCATGCTAGAATTAAAACAATGACAGTTTTAGAAGCCTTGAAGCATTATTAACAAAACTACAGAGCTGGACTCTCCATTTTCTATTCCGTTCGGTCGCAAACTAAAATATAGGAAAAAAAATCTGTTTTGAGCTGTGTTAAAAAAAGTATGAATGCAAAAATGGAAAATCCAGCTCTATAGTTTTGTTAGGAATGTTTCAAGGCTTCTAAAACTGTCATTGTTTTAATTCTAGCATGAAAAATCTTTGAGGTCTATTCCTTTGAAACTTAGAAAAAAGGCATACGTATATATTTACACCTATTTTCCATTATCTCAAGAACTAAGGCCTAAATCAAAATAGTTGTATGAGCAAAATGTCTTTATTTTTCAACAATACATGTAGTGTGTAAAATTTCAAAACAATCGGTCTAAAATTGATAATTTGCCCCTATGCCCACCCCACAGAACGTTTCAGGTGCGAAAGTTCTACCCAATATTTTCTTAATGTCATCATATGGACTAGGAAAATACATGGAAGCTATAACTGTAAAAGAGAAATGTACAAAATAAATAAGTCCACATTTACAAAATGTTTTATTATTTTTTTAAAACTTGAGACTGAAAATTCTGGGTTGATATTTTTTATAAATTGGATTTCGGAGCGCGAGTCGGGCTAAAAATGCCGACTCCGACTCCTAAAACAAATAAGAGTCCGACTCCGCAACCCTGATTTAAAGACCCGACGAAATAAAATTAAATTTGCAAAGCATAGCTACCTATCTAAAACATCCTATACCGACATTACTCAAAACCTAAGGGAGTCAAAATGCTGAATAATGCATTAGGCGACAAACACAATTATTCCAATATATAACGTGCAGGTGCCGTTGAAAAGATACTAAGTTTAGTAACTTGAAGAGCGAGACTACATTCCGTAGCTACAGCTGTAACACAGTCAATGAGCATAGGAAACTGTACTTGGGAACTTAACGTCACGTAAATTCAGGTCCAACTTGATAACAGTTCAAGTAGCTACTGCTACGTTCTACCGATGCAGTTGACATCAGGTAGAAGAGGGAGCCACGTTACGCGAAGCTATCAAGCAATTTTTCAGCGACGGCCACGCGCAACTCTCTGCCGTGGTCCCTCTTTTTCTGGCTCAGTATGTGAGCTTAACTACAATGACACCCACACACTTTACGTCCTATCAGCCATCCCAAGGCACACTGCCTTCCTTCCCTTCGTATGCCCAGTGATAACTGTTGCTACATATAATGTCACTCCCATTCTGTGGTGCCTGGCGGCTTGCTCGTCAAATCGTACAGCACTCTACTGATGCCTGGCACCGACATAACCTCAGCTACCATCTTATTTATGACAGTCAAAGGTAGGTGTTTGTTAGGAACAGCAGGTCGGCCTGTCATAAAATCTTGGGTAATGAAGGGTCGCAAAACAACGCTACGCTGACATGACCCAGAGCGGCACATCAAAGGATCCCGATCAAAATGAATAGGAATAAGCACAACAGGCATCTGTGAAACTTTATCCATGCAGCCCATTTCCGAAAGAACCTGAGTGGCCAAGTAATCGGCTTGTCGTATGGTGTCAACAACATTAGGGGTTAGGAACGTTGGTGTAATTTCTTGAACAGCTTCTCTCACACATCCATTAAAGACATAACACACACGGTTCACGTTATGACAGACCTTTGGTATAAGTCGGGCCAGGGTGAGCAGACTATCCCACATAGGCTCCGCGTCAGTTGAGAGCCCAACAACGTAGCTGTAGGAGCGACTGTCTCCCTGAACACCAACACTTCGTATTGGCAGTAGCGTAGCTTGCAAGTTTTGTAGACTAATTTTACTTAAATCTTGCCTCTCAGATTCTGTAGTGCAAGATTCAATTCGCTGCAGAAGTGCGTGCTTTTTCTCTACGCTGGCAGCATAGTCCGTCAAGACCTTCAAAATGACTTGCGTCTCAACATGATCTTTATCGACAAAAGGTGTGTCAGCACACAGGATTCTGATAGCAAGGCCCGGGCCAGGGAATGGGTGGCGATCAACAAACTCACTGGAGAGTCCCAGATCCTTACCAATCTGCCGAACTTCATCCTTGTGGAAGTCTTTGAGAGGCTCTACAACTCTGCCCTGGCTACGCAGGGATCTCACCAAGTCAGTGTCATTATGGTGAGTTTTAATTGTAGAGGCATTAGTAGTTACAAGGGAACTGGCACTTTCGATGAGGTCAGGTCGAAGTGTTCCCTGACCAAGCATCACTTCATTGGGATCCAAATTTAGTTGCTGGATAAGATCATTAGCCACACGTATGTACGTGTCACCTATGATTTTGCGCTTTTCTTCAGGATTGGCGGTACAGCACAAGTAGTTGGTGAGGTGCGCTCGCTCGCCATTGACCGAGGTGATGGTGGTGGTGGCATCTCTGAAGTCATTCCAGGCATTTACAACCTGCAATTTCAACCCCAACTTTTTGAGACTTTGCTCCACTTGAAGGCTCTCATTTTTACGCATGAACCCATTGTTGATGTGGACAGCAATGACCTGCTCAGATGGCAGAGCCTTGTGCAGCAAAGCTGCACACACTGTTGAATCAACACCCCCACTCACAAGCATCACTACCTTCTTTTCACCTACAGTTTCCTTGATGTATCTGATACATGCAGCTTCCCGGCTGTCGATGCTGAAAGTCCCACTGAAACCAGCAACTTCATAGAGAAACGAACGCATCATCTCCATCCCATGTTCCGTCAGATCCACCTCGGGATGAAACTGTACACCGAAAAGTCTGTTCTTTTCATTAGCAATGGCAGCAATAATATTACCTGAAGATGCGACCTTTTTGAAACCTGGCGCTACTTTATCAACACTATCACCGTGAGTAAGTAAAACAGTTTCTTTGCTGTTGAGCCCCTTGAAAAGCTGGCAATACTTGTCCAGTTCAATGGTGTACTGACCATCTTCTCGCTCACTTTTTTGAACTACAGTCCCACCAAATTCTCTGTTCATCAGCTGCATGCCATAACATATGCCCAATACAGGAATATGGATCTTAAATATATCAGGATCATATGCTGGAGCATCTTCAGAATTTATGGAATTTGGCCCACCAGATATTATGATTGCCTTATAGCCCATTTCTTTGATGGTATAAGCAGGTGTTTCGAGAGGTAGCAAGTCAGTTTCCACATTGAGCTCCCGTACTCTGCGGTCAATAACCTTGGCGTACTGAGCACCAGCGTCTAAAATGGCAACGCGTTCACGTCCGCCAGTATTGGGGCCTTTCGCACCACAGGCACCGCCGCCCGAGTTCTCAGCCCTGCGCTCGTCGCTGTCACCGTTCATGTCAGCGTCGGTTCGTTTAGGGCTTGAGCTGTGATGATCTGTAAGAACGTCACCGTTGTCGTAACTTACACGACTGCGGGACTCAGATCCTTTCTTGCTTTTGCTGCTGGAGTTACCAATGGTTCTGAAACAAAGGCAGCATGAAAGACTCTGTGGCTGACACATTCACAATAAATACACCATAGATTTCAATAGCTATACACAGGAATATTGAGTAATAACGGGAGAACCAGACAAGCATAGCTACAAAGAAAAACCCCCGCGCATAAAAGGACGTTCATCTGGATCCAGCAGCTGCAACGATCGCAGCTTGTTTTCCAGCATAGTATTTTTACTAGTACATATTTTTTACCTAGCTATGACATCCAGTTAGGGAGTGGTAATATTGCGATCTATAAGACAAACATAGAGCACACCAATATTGGTAATATAATAATTTTACACACATAGGCCTAATGCTTAGTGTACGATGTGGCTTCTGTGTACGAAAAAACGTCATCTGACGCACGTCCCTTTTCTGAGTAACTAGCCCTATGGTTGTTTCGTCTTCCGGCACAGGAATAACACATCATGAAGAAACAAGTTTTATGGCGCAATACACAACAGGAAATAAAACACCGATGGCAATTTTAGAGTTTCATTGGACTAAGGAGGAAAAGACTCGCGCTGTATGCGGTTCTAGGGAAAAGGCTCAAGCTGTATGCTGTTCTAGAGCAAAAGATTTGGGCTGTAGCCATACGGTTCTAGGGGAAAAGACTTGCACTGTATGCGGTTCTAGAGCAATAGCCTTGCGTTGCATGTGGTTCTAGGGAAAGAGACTTGCGCTGTATGCCTGTGGTTCTAGAGGAAAAGACTTGCACTGCATGCGGTTCCAGAGGAAAAGACTTGCACTGCACGCGGTCTAGAGGAAAAGACTTGCACTGCATGCAGTGCAGCTCTCGAGAAAATGACTTGCACTGCATGCGGTTTTAGAGGGAAAGACTTGCGCTGTATGAGGTGATCAAAACAGGCTTATTGAGGAAAAGAATAGAAGAAGGAAGTGTTAATCAACGAAGGTACCTAGCTGATACGTACCTAATTTGATTTATAAATAATTGGTAAATATTTTACCGTAGCATCATAGTAAGGCATTGAATGGCCTATTTATCACTTTCATGTAATTCTCAACTTTCTAAATAGTCTTCGCAAGCATGATAGGTTAATCACGGCGCATATTAAACATCAATTACAACACACATTTATAGCTTTATATGAAAAACTGCTTGAGCGTTAACAAGTGCGAGAAACGTCCATGTAGTGAGTTTTACTGCCGCCTCTCTATACTTCGTACGTCTGGTTTATTTACAATCAGACGGTCACCTGATCGAGTTAAGTAAACTGTGTTTGTTTAGTGAATGCTTAAACAGGCCAAATTCTAAGCTGAAACACAATTCTTCACTACGGTATGTTAATCTTCAATTAAACTTACATATGAAAAATTGCGTTGATTATACTTTTATTGAGTGATGCACAATAATTGTTTATATTCACCGACCTAGCCTACAGTAGATGAAGTTGTCTGATGAGTGGTAGGTACTGATGCTTCACCAAATTTCTGTTCGCAATCTTACGATACAACCAGAAACTGGCATCTGCTCTTGCCCTCTCACACCGGTTACTTTTTGGAAAAATGTCCAGTGCTCACTTGCTTTCGCTGTTGACATGTTAGAACGTGTAATAAAAACGATATCAGACCTGCACGTATTCTCTGTCTCTGCCTTAACTGCTAATGCAGAATTGGAGCTACCATCTAAGTTAAAAAGTGAAACGACGCAGCTCACATTAGTCTTCCATCAGACTGCTGTGCATTACTATCAAGCTGTGATAGTAAACACAACAGACGACAGCGAAATGGTACAGTATTACGTGCTCGATACACGCACCGCCAGCAGTTGCAGTCAACAGTTAGCATTTTCACTTTCCAAATGCTGCATTAGAATTACAGTCCAAATTTTGATTCAATATCTCAAGACATCGGCCGTTTTTCATGCATACAATGTAGACTGAAGACCCTCTGGTCCGCTGGTCGAGGCGAAGATCTCAATAAATATTTCACGTTGCACTGAAGTCTTAGCAATGTTGCTCCCTGTGTCACAGCTCCAAACAAACTGAAGTTCGACACTGTTGTCTCAGATAATAATATTTCCAAAAAACGCTGTTTTCAGCTGCTACTTCGACAAACTTATGGGTGGTCATGCACGTCTAGCATATATTAGCTACCTACCGTACTGCCAGTAAAAATTCTAATAGGTTTAAGCCTTCCTACCAACAGCGGATAACAGGGAAGTTACAGCCTTAACGAATCTCAGTAATGAGACAAAACGATCTTACTGTACGAGTCTGATGAACATTTCTTAGGCTAGTGACTAGAGTACCTACCTATAGCATGAGCTTGACTCTCCACTCTTGATATCAAAAATTCCATACAACTTTCAACGATTCAACAGTTGAACAGATTTAGGTAGCTATAACTGTTTCGTACTAAAAAATGAAGAAATCATGAAAACTACACATAATAGCATGTAAAAAATATATAAGTCTTGTACACTAAGATAGCCTAATTGCATAAAGGGTCATTCCATGCTGCTGTCAACCTGAGGCTAAATATAAAAATTCACCAAAAGTAGCTTTTACCAATACTAAATTAAAGCTGAAGACCTCTACTTTAAGAATCTGAAAAGAAGACACAAAAATATTACATCAAATTTTTGTAATACCTACCGTACTCTGTCAAAGATAAAACAATTTGGTAAAAAAAATCCTTAATATAGTAAAAAAAAAAAAACTTAATATAGTCAGTAAAATGCAACAGATTCAACTCATAATTTTCCATAGTACTAAGCAAACATTAGGCTTCAAAACTACGTTACATAGCGATTGCACTTGGAAGACCATTATAAATTTTTAAGAGTCAGTTTAAATAATTATTATCGTGGTGAGTCATAGCTATATATTGCATGTTCACATATAAAAACATCTCGTTAAAATGCGTTAGAAGACCCTAGGGTTACCTAAAGATTGTTTAATTGCTCTATTTATATTTTTGGTAAGAAATTTGCAGTGTAACGATCGTCACGATATTTTTGTAATGATCGTCACGGCGTTTCTTTGGATTCTGAGGGAAACTGGTAATTGCACCTAACAAAACCTATGCACATTTGGATACCCTAATCCTTCATCTATAACTTCAATATAAAGTATTCAGATACCTATTTGTACTTTCAGAAAGTTTTGCACTTTTGTAGCACCAGGTCGAACTCAAGGTTGCATCTGTGCAACGATCGTCACGGCCACTTTAAAAGCAAATAGCTAAAAGAACAATAATCACAGAAAGTTGGGATAGTTCCATTAGCATAATTAGACGCTGGTATAAATCTGGTAAAAACCATATCAGGATAATCATGCAACTTTTAAGGTTATAGGCTGAAGTTTGGTAATAAGTATTCTCCGAATATAACGATCGTCACGGTGAAACGACCCAAATGTAACCGTTAAAGAAAAAAAAATGTATTTTTACGATTATTCCTATAACAGCCATAATAATAAAACAATCTCCTTCAGGTCTGATGTAGACATTCATTCTTAGCTACTTCTTTGTGAGTCATATCTTATTCTTTTCTCATTTCTACTCCCTCGTCTGTACCTGTCACTATATGTATGTCTATTAATTAAAAAGGTACATTTTAATACAAATACCCAAGACTTATAATTTACCAGAGAAGAACCTAATTTTGATGGGGTGGTATCACGGCAATTTTGTTTTTAATAATGAGATGTAACCGATATCTTAGAACGTCCATTGTACTTTCACAGACTCATTTTTATAAGTTGCACAATCAATTCTATTGACGTGTCTCAAGATCAGTGATGTAATCTGGAGGCAAATATCGGGGTTTACTTTTAATTTGTCATATCAAAGGCATTCAAAGATGAGTTGTAGTTGCAGTATATAATTAATCGGTAAATACTTCAAATACTTTATTAAATGAATAGAAATAAATGCACTTTATTAAGTACACATAGCGAGATGGCATAAATGCTCAAGGCATATCTATAGTCTGACCAGCCTACTAAGGCGGCTTAGGCCGGAAAGCACTATCGTCTCTCACGACGATTTGTGTGTGCAGATCGTGTGCGCGTGAGCGGCGTTCACGTTGGTGCGCCGCGCTGCCCGCTGTATCGCTGATAAAGTTGGGTTAGGTTAGGTAACGTTAGATAACGTTAGGTTAGGTAAGGAGGTTAGGTTAGGTAAGGGTAGGGTAGGTTAGGTTTGCCTAGGTAGTGTTTATTTTAGTGGTGGCGCGCGCAGGAATGCTTACGTGAACGGAAAATCGTCGTGAGAGACAATAGTGCGGCCGGGAACACATCGGAGCACCAAGCGATGCAATGCGATGTTTACGGGAGTCGTGTTGCAGCAATGCACGGGTGTCGCGAGGCATCGCAGTTTCGGCAGTGGGGACAGTAGACTGCTGTGTTCTGTTACATTTTGCCGTGAAACAAATTTGTCGTATTGCACGTCACTCGTCTCGCCGGTGTGACGGCGGCCTTAGGCGGGGCATGAGAGATTGGGAATGTGTCATATCGTACTTAGCTAGATAAAATTCATCTTTTTAGATTTTACTTTTCCATTAAATATAGAATTATCTTGGACTGTTTTGGAAGTTACAATTCTAATTAACCATTGAACAATGGTAATAAATTTCTTGAAAATGATAAAATATAACAATATTTCGGATTTTTCGCATAGCAGCATTTTTGCTGCCTTTACTTACCACTACAAGAGAGTCATTGGAACATTCCCCTTATTTGAAGCGGCTCGCTCCGGCAGAGTACCTCTGTTGGTAGCACGACTTATCAGAGGCGAAGAGAGTCACCTCTAGCATTCATTAATGACTTGCAGAGCAGGGAGGGGTTTCATGGTTACTCTCCTGAAGCAGAGAGTGCGGAAAAATACATAATCTATAGTTGTTATTTCCTCGATCACAAGAGGTCTACAGCTGTCATTTCTACTGGTGTTTTTAACACATTCACTACCATATGAGCAACCGGTGGCTCAAACTAACTTAAATCTTCAACAATAGGGGTCGCCCGTCGCCCCATAAGCTAAAACCGCAATTCAGCTTCTGGGCAGCGCCACGGCGGGCACAAATATTGCTAGAGTTTCCTGTGGAATTGTGCTTGGTAGCGAATGTATGTGTTAAGAGGTATCACTGTGTCTCTGATAAGACTTATCGTCCGTCATAGTCATAGAACTTCCCGGACTCATGTAGGAGCCCAAGAGCTAACCAACCTCTCGAGGGGTGGACTCGGACTCCCAGCCTAACAAGCTGTGCGGCCTTTCCCTCTTAACAGGGCTGTAAGCCGGTTACAGGCCGCCAGACGTCCGTAACTGCGGTCGTACATCCAAAAAGGTCGCGAAGGACTCCAACGTCCTCCGAGGCTCTCAACGCTAAATCCGTTGGTTACAGGTCAATTTGGACCCCTGGACAACTCAGACCCCCCAACTCAGACCCCACCGACTCAGACCCCGGCCAACTCAGACCCCGGCCAACTCAGACCCCGGCCAACTCAGATCCCGGCCATCTCAGACCCCTGCCCAACTCAGACCCCCGGACAGCTCGGACCCCCGGACAACTCAGACCCCTGCCCAACTCAGACCCCTGCCCATCTCAGACCCCTGCCCAACTCAGACCCCTGGACAACTCAGACCCCTGGACAACTCAGACCCCTGGACAACTCGGACCCCCGGACAACTCGGACCCCCGGACAACTCAGACCCCTGACCAAATCGGACCCCCATATAACTCAGACCCCTGATAATGAACATACTCTGAAATTAAAGCGTACGGTATAAGCATAACTACTATTTTTTTCTAATTCTTCATGCATAAAATAGTTTTCTAACGTATGCAAACCAACGATACATTATTGATTTATTATCTTTCTTTCTGAAAAAAGAATAGTTTCTGGGAAGTCATTCAAGAAACTAAACAAGCCTGGAA
>LQNS02000211.1:34113284-34125681 GCA_001587735.2 Parhyale hawaiensis
CCCTCCTCGTCATAATCGAGGCTAAAAGGGCAAGCAGCAAGGTCGAGCATCCTGTTCGAACTTCGATATAAGCTGAGAGCAAATACAGAGTTTTGTTCTTTGGTAATAGGCGGTCAGACCTACTGTACCGTGGACCCGTTGTCCTGTTCTGGCAAGCCAGCTCCTCTAAACTCTGTTCCCTGCGTTTCGATACCTTGGTAGCTTATCCATTCGCCTGCTTGTATTACTTTGGACTCTAGTAAATCGGAAAACTCCACTCCATTCTGTTTTTCCTACGACCGCCTCCAGTAACATCGGCAGAAAACAGCCGAGCAACGAGCACGAGCCCAAAGGAATAGCTACCAGCAGCAGCAGAATTAGCGAAAGGGCTGTGCCATGAAAGCTCTTTTACAAAAGGACATGACATGTTTGACTAATATTCTAGACATCATTACGTTCCTTTGCTTGGTAGTTAACTCCACATGCCAATACAATGTAGTACAGACGGGCGTCCGAAGTCACCAGACAAAAAAAACAAGACAAAGATAATTTTTTTGAGCACTCAAAATAGACATTTTTAAACAAACTGTAAACAACTGTCTCAAAGTGGAGGCTCATCATATTGATTGCCATAGATGGTGGTATACTCACTTTCACTCCTGACTGCACCAATTTTTCTGCCCCGGTGAAGTTTTTTTTGATAGGAAAAAAATTGATTGTTTACCACTCCTTACTTTGGATTTTTTTTCATGTACAAAGCCTTATTGCAGGACCCCAAGGCATCTATTGAAGATTGCTCAGGTATTAATCTTTCATTCATGAGCAATAGTTTCCTTACACTATTTATATTATTTGCTTGGATGTTCATGGTACAATCTTTTTCTTCAACTGTCCGAAGTCACCCCCCGTCCGAAGTCACCCAATTTTACGGTATATGTTTATATTAGCAAAAATTATTTGGACATGTTTAATGTTTACATCAAATATCTACTAGTTGGACCTAGGAGTCGGAGTCGGAAAATCTTGAGGGCCAGGAGTCGGAGTTGGACCTTGAACCCTCCGACTCCGCAACCCTGTTTACAACTGCACAAAAGGAGTACAACTGCATGTTAGAACTAGGGTTGCAGAGTCGGAGGATTTGAGGGGGAGTCTGAGTCGGAATCTCACTTGCTCTAGGAGTCTGAGTCGGAATTTTCAGTCCAACTCCGGGATGCCACTTATAAACAAATATTCAAATCTAAATTTTCAGTCACAAATTTAAAAAATGTAAATGTGGATATTTTTTTTTGCACATTTCTCTTTTACAGCTATAGCTACTATGTATTTTCCTATTCCATGTGATGAGGCCATTGAGAAAATGTTGGGTAGAACTTTATCACCTTGTACATTACGTGTGGGGGGGCATGGAGAGGGGGGGGGCAAAATGAGCAATTTTAGACAGATTGTTCTGAAATTTGCATAGTATATGTATTTTTGAAAAAGAAACATTTTATTCTCACAATTTTTTATTGAGGCCTTAGTTTTTGAGATAATGGAAATATATATGAATATATACCCATATATTTTTTTTAAATTTCGAAGGAATAGAACTCAATGAGTTTTCATTCTACAATAAAAACAATGACAGTTTTAGAATCCTTGAAGCATTCCTAAGAAAACTATACAGCAGGATTTTCATTTTAGCCCTTTTTTCAATGCAGCCAAAAACTGATTTTCCCCCTATATTTTAGTTAGGTACTGATTGGACAGAATAGAAAATGAAGAGGCCAGCTCAGTAGTTTTGTTAAGAATGTTTCAAGGATTCCAAAAC
Organism: Parhyale hawaiensis; assembly: GCA_001587735.2. Taxonomy (NCBI): domain Eukaryota; kingdom Metazoa; phylum Arthropoda; class Malacostraca; order Amphipoda; family Hyalidae; genus Parhyale; species Parhyale hawaiensis. The sequence goes on from LQNS02000211.1 coordinate 34,115,074, forward strand.
TGTCATTGTTTTTATTGTAGCATGAAAACCCATTGAGTTCTATTCCTTTGCAATTTAGAAAATATGCATAGGTATATATATATCATTATACTGTAGCTATATACTTCTATTATCTCAAAAACTAAGGCCTAAATCAAAGAAATTGTAGGAGTAAAATGTGTTTCTTTTTCAAAAATACATACACTACGTAAATTTCAGAACAATCGATAAAAAATTGAGTATTTTGCCCCCCTCAATTTTTGCCCCCAATGCCCCCCTCACATAGTGTACCAGGTGCAGAAGTTTTACCAAAATTTGTTTAATGTCCTTATGTCCTCACTTTAATATCCCAAATGATGCAAAATATCATTGTATATGTACAAAACACCTAACATCTTCAACTTGATAGCTATATGTTCATATTAGCAAAAATTATTTGGACATGTTTAATGTTTACATCAAATGTCTACTAGTTGGACCTAGGAGTCGGGGTCGGAAAATCTTGAGGACCAGGAGTCGAATTCGGAGTAGGAAATTCTGGAGGGCCAGGAGTCGGAGTCGGACCTTGAACCCTGGTTAGAACAAACCCTGTTCTGCAGGGTAGGCATTGCCCACCTTGCCTACCCTGACGGCACGTGCTTGACTCAATGTTTTATAGCTACGGTACCTACAGTACTTATTTCCTGCCTCAACATTTGGCACACTCAGAAAAAGTATGGCAATTTCATTAAGTAGCTAAATTTGGTTTGGTTCATCTCATTCAATACGTTAATATGATGTCCTCTCTTCAAGCACATTGTAGCTGGTTTGCAGCATAGAGTGACAATCTCAAGGAACAAAATTTTTTCTGAGATGTAGTTTATGTTTAGGCTATTAGTTATAACAGTATGACTATCAGACATGAAGATGGTTCTCTTAGTACTGTAGTGTATTCCGGGGCGGAGATGGCGAAAAATCTTGAATTCGTCCTAATTTAAATACTCACGGTACAATTTGGCTGCAATGTCACATGAATACATCCCTAACATGCGCCTAACTGCCCTATAAAAATAAACATTATACCTTGTATAGTTTAGTACTCGCATGCAAAAAACGAAGATTTTGGATCCCCGCGAATCGGGGTGGAAATGGCCAACAGAAAGGGCGGAAATGGCAAACCACCAATAAGCAGGAAATAAGGCATGGACAAAGCTGAGCTATATACCAATGGAAGCCTATAATGTAGTCTTATAGTTAACCAACTAAGTTTCAAAGCTGTAGCATGTTTCTAAGTATTTTAAGAAATATTTGATCACGACCTTGTGAAACACTATGAAAATTCATTTTCCTTAAAACATGTTTACAATTTGTGATTTCTCAAATTCTAATGATGCTAGAATAGCGAAAGTTGGAGTGTTGGTAGCTGGTAAATGCATGTTTATTTCCTGTGTATCTTGACTCTTTACCCCAATTCATGTACAAACGGTAGCACAAACATTGTTTGCTGTTCAACCCCTGGCTGTGATCGTAACACAGGGTCGAAATGAACGTAAAGGCTCTGTGTATTTATGCTTATTTCATTGGCAGAACACCATATTTTACGATCATAACATTGTTAGTTACACATAACCCTGTAAAGATGCAGGTTATTAATGTTTCATAGCTATTTCAGAGAGATTTTTGAATGAGAGTATTAGCTAACTAGCCATAATGGTGCGCTCTCATAAGGGAAAAGTAGATCGTATTTCAGATGATAAGAAATAGATGTAATGTTCATAACATGCATCTATAAAAGGTTATCTGTCCTTAACAATGTTATATGCATAAAAATATCAAGTTCTGCCAACGCAATAACCGTACATACAGAGCCTCTACGTTCGCCATTTCCACCCCGTGATACCATCACATCCCGGGGTGGAGATGGCGAACGATGTTTGTACTCCTGTACGTACATGAAGCGAGGCAAAGAGCCTATATACAAGGGAAATAAGCACACATATACCAGCTACCAACAGCCCAAGTTTCTCTATTTTAGCATCATTAGAATTCGAGCAATCACAAATTGAAAAAAAATGGGGTGTCGGGAAAATGAATTTTCGTAGGGTGTTTTTTCACAGTGTCTCAATTTTTTCTTTTTTAATAGCTACTTAGAAACATGCTAGAGTTTTGACACTTAGCTGGTTATTAGACAACATTACAGGTTTCCACATGGTATATAGCTCAGCTCTGTCCATACCTTTCTCCCCTGTTTTTTTACGGTTCGCCATCTCCGCCCCGGCATTTCGCCAACCATCTCCGCCCCGGAATACACTACATACTTCATTTATAGCTAGTACTAATGTACCCATGCTACCAAAATACAATAGGTTAACTCTAAAAATTAAGAGACTGCTACAATTTGAGCAGCACGGTTTCCTTAGAACCACAATAAGGACAATTGTGCATAGCGTCAGTCATATTGTCTCAACGAACATTACATGTATCACAAATTCAAAATACGACTGAAACAGGATAGCTTTAAAGTGCACTATATAACTTGCACTCACATTTTACCACTGAAATATAACATGACCATGTATCAACAGATTCTAAAAGCAGAGGTCTTCTTCAATGTAGCTACTCGAAAAGGATGCTGCTAATAAACTAAATATTACAGTAAGATCTCACCTGAGGGAAGATCTGTTATGGAAAAGAGAAGGAGGTGATGTGATGGGTGAAGTGGAGGTGAGGGGTAGTTTGCTGGTGCTGTTCTCGGTTTTAGTGCCCCCGCAACACCCGCACCGCACCAGGCCACACTGCACACATTACCAGATAGCCTAGTAGGTAGCTACACATACATAAGAGGACACTTTCAATTAGCTGATAGTGGAAGCGACTATGTGCACATCACAGCAAATTTAATTTTATAGTATAGATTTGCATTTCTATTTGGTTGTGGACAAACGGATATTATGTCATTGACTCATGCATGTGTTGTGTCACTTCGCTGCTACACCATTGCATTTGGTTGGTAAGAGTTTTTTTCCCCATCACTGCACCAAAGAACGTTCTCTTATTAACTTGCTCCTATTGTGCAAAAGTGAAGTTATGCAGACAATGTTTATATCAGAGAATCTTCATCTCTCCCATCACTCGTACCACAAAAGGCTAAATAGCAACATGCCCTCATGTTACTTACAAGGTGGATGTGGACGAGACAGAGCCAAGGGAGGTTAGTATAGCTGGGATCCTTGAGGATTATGAGACAGAGCCAAGGGAGGTTAGTATAGCTGGGATCCTTGAAGATTTCTAACAGTATGTAGCTATCACACATCTAGCACACTTGCCTATTGATGAATCTGTAAACCTGACGGCTCTGCTTCTCTCACACACTGCATTGTTGACAGCAAATAATCTGGGAGTTTCTACCAATCATTGGTTTAGCTACCCACTGGTGACTGATATAGATATGACATATTCAACTTACTTTCTAGAAGCTGGCCAAATGCAGCTAGTATTATCAGCACACATTATACCTATATATAGCTACATAATGATCACACTTGTGAAGGTAAGATGTATAAATTTCAAACAATTCAGGCCTGGATCTCAAAATAAAACATTTAGAGTTGTCCGGGGTGATTTGGGACATCTTTTCTAAAGTTTGATATAGTGTAAATACAATGCATCACAGAAACATGCCATTTTTAGGCAATAAAGGTACTTACCTAAACTTGATGCCAATAAAGTTTCATCACCGTACCTCAAGTACTTCTGGAGTTATTTATGAAACAATGCATTTCAAATCATGCTGATTGGATTGGGATGATTCAGGACAGGCTACGGGGTGATTTGGGACACTGGCCAAAACTTATTCAATAAATGAATTTTTCAAAAATCTGATTGTTCCATCATAAAGCCACATTTTTAAACCATTAGATGCAATAGTTTATCAGAAAAATACTCACTCAAGAAATGTGTCAGCCACGTTTGAAATAGCCACTACCCAAATGGACACATTCCACCAGGCCATTTGTGGAAGGAGAGTAGGGAAATCTCTGAAATCTAACCAATTCCACTTCAAATGTAAATATTACATGGAAAACATTAACTTGCATAACAAAACGCCTAAAAGATGTAAATGGAGCCCAAATAAGTCAATACAAAAGCTTAAATTAATTTTTAAAAATGTCCCATATCACCCCGGACCACTGTCCTGGATCACCCCACATGTGGAGCAAAACTGGGACGAGTTCAACATGTTGCCAAGCATATAAATATTGGATTTGAGTCAAAATGCTTTTGCACACTTAAAACAAACAAACAAACATAAGAACATTCTGTTAAAGTTTGAAGAGTCTAGCTAAAAAATTGCGCTTTCCAGATGAAAGTTGTCGAAAATTGAAAACCAGTGTTTCAAAGTTTTGGGGGTCATAAATTTTTTATTTTTTTCAGATGTGGCTGGCTGACACATTTCTTGAATATATTTCTGATAAAACCATTGCATCTTACAGTTTAAAAGTCGGGTTTTTCGATGGTGCAATAGGGTTTTTGAAAAAAAAAAGCATTTATTTTAAGGAGTTTTGGCCAGTGTCCCGAATCACCCTGTCTTGAGTAGGGTGTCCCGAATCACCTCGGATGATGCTACATAACTAATACCGGTATTTATGGTGTAGCTACCGTACATAACTACAAGAAACACAAGTCAAGGAGTTTCTACCCCACAAGACAAACTTTTAACCATCAAGAAGAACAAATTTCACAATGGTCAAGCACCCAAGATTTTGCCTTTAAAGTACTCATAACTCACTACCAGAAAATAAGTATGACTTACCAGGAAAGAAATAATTGGTTGTATCAAAGGCGCCGTTGCATCTGTTGATTTGCTGCATCCAAGATGAGACAATGAGCAGGGCTCACATCATATTGTACACAAGAAAACTCTTAATACAGTAAGCTTACACTTTCAATAAAAATACTGAACTTCTACAACACAATGATACAAAATAAAGCTTATCTTAATAGTTTAGCTATAAGATTTTGATCACGATCTACAGAAGAGGGTGATAATTAGGCACTGGATGGAAACAATTCATTATTAGATACACTTTTGTAGTGGGGTGGAAATGAGGTAGATACTATCTATTCAATAATTTTTAATGAAAATTTAAAAAATAAATAAATAAATTCCCATAATAGGGTTAACAAAAGCACAGCAGGTCACTGATACAGAAAGAGCTACCGTACATAGAATAAAGAATTCAATACTTGAACCCTCTGCAGTCTGTAAGGGCTACATACAATACAGAATGGATAGTGTTGCAACGAATTTTTCTCAGTGGCTCGCAACGACAGAACACCTTCTGTTGGTTGCACCAGACCCGTGTCAGCGCCCAACTCTGGGGGAGTCTAAATAGTAGTTTAGACTGTTTTGAGGCGTAACCCTCATTATAGACAGCTTTTGGTGTTCTATCTTATTTTTTTCCCAAGCTTCACCCCCTGGTACCTCAGGGTCCCAGCAGCAGCACTCCTCATTCTGGCACGACGAGTGCACCAACATATCAACTTCACCCTTAGGCCAAGAAACTGAAGAGGCTTTGGGTTATATTTATCCTCCAGAGGTGTTCTGTCGTTGCGAGCCACTGAGAATAGTTAGAATGTTCCAATGAACACTTCTGCAGTGGTGAGCGGTAGCCAGAGTACCTCTGTCGTTTGCACCACAACTCGCATGCTTTGTGCATTCTCCAGACAGGAGGATCATTCTGAGTTGATCAGACTCATCGTAATGACAGAATTAGGTAGCTACTCTGGATTTTTTTTTTTCGACAGTCAAAATTGAGGAGCTTCACTCTTGTAGGTGTAAGAGTGAACTCTTAATTCAGTAATTTTTTTTTCAGCTGTTTTACCGCAGCTGCACCAGCAGAGCTCCCCTTCACTATATAGGTAGGTGCACCACCCTCCAGTCCTCACTTATTAAACGAGCGCTTTTTAGAGTCAGGAAAACGGATGGGTTTTGGGATGTATTCATACTCCAGAGGTACTCTGGCTACCGCTCACCACTGCAAAAGTGTTCATTGGAACATTCTAACTATTTGCAGTGGTTCGCTAATGCCAGAGTACCTCTGTCGTTAGCACGACCTACCCACAGTTTTAGCAGCGGGGGGTTTTCCGGCTCCTGTGCTGGAGGTGGTGCTATTTAGAGCTCTGTTCTTTATCATATTTCATGTTCTTGTGACTGAATTTCCGTTAGTATATTCTTGTGTTGGTTCATTTGTACCTCGTTTGGTATGTCCAACTTTGTCGGTCCTCAGTGGGGCTCCTACGGAACCCTTCTGTTCTCTCGTGATTTGAAATTTCAGTTATGTCCTGTTCCTTGGTTGTAGGCCAGTTGGCTTATGTACGTGGCATGAGAGCCTAGTATTTTCTCTGACGCTCCTCTTTTCAGGTGTAGCCTGCAGGTAGGCTGCTTCTGACTTGCGCTCTCTCATTTGCTATCGTTTTGCTTCATATTGTTAAATATACTGTATGAGTGCGTCAGAGAGTCGTTTCTCGTCCTAACGTCGGTAGTCATAGATATTCCGGTAGGTTTATCTCATGTCTCCTCCTAGAGAACGGGGTAGATTGGTATTTTTCCGTTCTCCGATTTTCTGGTTAGGCTTGACTGCGTCGGGTCGGTAATTTGCCCATCTCGGGGCCTGTCGTGGTATCGGAGTCGGAGATCCCTTTTACAAGGAGGGATTGAGTAGGTTGAAAGTACCTAACGATCGCTCCCGGTCAACATTCGAGGCCCACAAACTCCGCCGCTTGCACTGTATTCGGTGCGGCGCCGATTCGAACGCTTTGCGGGCATATATGCTTGGAAACTTCTGGGCGAATCTCTATGAGTGTGAATGCGCGGATTGTCGACAGACACTCCACCCGAGCTGGACGGACCTGTGATATTTGTATCCCAAGCTGAGATGATGGGCGTCTGTGACCCTCACTTATTCTAATAGCTTGTTCTACGGAGAGAGAAGCTTGTTTGACAAATTGTCTCGACCTATTTAGGACGCTACTGAAATCAAAATTGCAGTGTTCAAAGACCCTGTTGGATCCACATATGAGGTGGATATAGGGTAGTCTAGTGGCCAGAGGCTGTGTGCCCTGTGGAAATAATTCGTTGCTGTCTCACTCCTGGTCGCAAACTGCGGCACCATAGAAGATAGACAGCAGAGTGACTCATCACGTGCGGGGTGACGTGAGCCCCGTCACTTGGGTTTCTCCCGAACACTTTCAAAGTAAGGGAACTAGCTTCGTTCTTAGTGGGTAGAGAAATTTCCCAGGGGCGGTTTGAGGATTGTTTTTCAAGAGCGAGAGACCCGGCCTGTCTAGCTCTCGGTTTTCTGGTCGGGTGTGGGTATCTGGCGGGGCGTCGAGATTCCTGTTCGGAGGGCTCCTTGGAGGGATATTTTATGAGGATCGTCGGCATCTCAATTTTGATCATTGTTTGTATGGAAGATTCGCTGTAGGAATCGTATTGTAGCTTCCGATTGTATCTTCTTCATTTCCCCTTACGGGGACTCTGCTTCGGTCTCAGGTTAGGCACCAGGAGCCGGTTGCGAGGTTTTCAGGTCACGTCTGTGTTCTCTCTTGTGACTTTTAGGCATTCGGTGGTTGTTTGATTTCGTTTGAGTCCATTGTTTCCCTGTTATACCCGGTTTCTTCTGTTCCACCGGGTAACTTTGGTTAGCAGCGTTTATCGGAGCGGAAGTAGTCTAGTCTATTTGGGGGACTCGCACTCGATTACTGCTCGTGTACCCGTTTAACGAGCTGTGTGTTGGTTATACGAGTGGTGTATGCTTTTTCTTCCCGACTTTGGGGAGATGTGCTCCGAGCCACTTCGTCCCGTATCCCATTCTGTTACTCATCGTATAGGTTCTCCAACTTGGAAAGTAGATGGGTCTCTATGACTCTTCCTTCCGGTTTGTTTATTTAAGGCCGCGCCTGTTCCCTTTCTTGCCTCGAAAAGATCTTAGATGTAAGATCGGTCCCTTAGGACCTTGGAAGTTATTTCCAATCCTGAGACAATGTATAGATTTGCAACAGTTTCTAGATGTATATAGGTGTCCCTTTATACAGAGCCATATGCTATACAGTACGGCTGTAAAATTACTCGGCTTCACCTTGTTCTTGGTCAACTTGTCGATCTAGAATGTGTAACGTTGATTCTTGGTTGTCCTCGAGGGGTTTCACCCTGTGTGTCTTTGAGGGTTAGGACCTGGGCCTCTAAGGTTGGGTATGGGTATGGTCAAGGCATGGGCACGGATAGTTGATATTGAGGTATATATCCTCAAGCTATGGATGGATTGCGAGAGGGTTAGGATAGTAGTTTCTCAGATCAATATCCATTTAAAGGAAAAGTTTCCTCTAGGGCATAGTAGGACTTTGTCCCGCTAATAACGCCCCCCTTGTCTTGTCTAGTTGATTCTACTCGCCGTAGGGGTAGACTACTGGGGAGGCCATGCCGTTTACCAGGAGGGTTTCGGTGTGCCTGATGGTTTCCCTGGCAAGTCTGAGGATGTCCGACTATTAGTGGCACCTGTTGTTCCGCTATGGGTCGGATTCTGTCCACGTTGGGCTCTCTTTACCGTAATTGTCGGTAACCCATAACTGTGAGCTGTACTCTTGTTCTGTAATTACCCTGCTGTCTCTGAAAAGGTGTAAATTCATCTTCTCGATTATACTGAAGGGATTTCTTGAGCCTCCAGGTGGATGCAGAGGGTAACCTTCTGCTCGTCTATAAATCTCTGGGAGTGATATAAGGTATCGATCTCTTCGAGTTTCCGTCTCATGGATTCTTAGAGAGTTTCTGGTACTGGGTGTCTCGACCCCTAAACTCGATCTTGGGACCATCAGGGTTGTGGGGTCGAGTCGAGAGGGTATTCCCCCTTGGTAAGTGGGCGTTCATGGGGGAAGATTAGTAAGGGCGCATTGGTTCTGTCTTCCTTTTGACAAAAAACATCTGTGAGAGGTCGATTTATAGTGAAGGAGCGGGAGTCAACTTGGAGTTATGTAGTTTCAAAGTTTGGATCGGTAACTGTACGTTTGTAGAAGGAATAAACACATTAGTCTATTAGACTTACTCTGCTTCCCTTATTTGCTTGGGCTGTTGCGAGAGCCTTTGCCCGGGCTAACCGAAGGGCTTGGTCCCAAATTGTTTGTTATTTCTTAACATTCGAAAATAGAAAAGGGAGCTCGCATCTCTTTGTTGTCTTATTTGACCGTGTTTGCTTTGGTCTGTGGTCAAGCTAAACTTTGTGCGAATGGGCGTACGATAACTTCTGTTCCGTTCATATGAGCTTCTCCTGATCTTTATCATCGGGGAGGACTTCATCTCCCGCTCCTGGCCTTTATTGGTTGTCCCAGATGGAACTGATGGCAGGTCCTCTATTTGGGTGACGATCCAGAGAAAATGAGGGGTCTCTATGTAATAAGTTTCGATTCTTTCGGTATAAGGCATGGTTCTCCTCCCGCAATACCGACCTCATCTAAGATGAAGGGCGTCGGGTTTGTTCGAGTAGAGTTTTTATTGCTCAGATCAATTTCGGGACATTGATGGCTAAAGACCATTTATTCCAAGTCTTGTGGTCTTGGTATAAGTTCTGGTCACTTCAGTACCGAAAGGTTAGTGGGCCTTAGTACGACCCGGGAACTCTGGGTCGAGATCTAGTACAAAGCTGACTTTGCTAGAACATACGTCTATGATACGGATGGTTCATTGACGTCGTATTTTCCTTGTCTAGCCCATCCGATTGTATGTGCCCGTGTAGCTGTTTAGAACAGTTCTCTGTGTCCGAAACTCGGTCTCCCTTCTGAACCTGAAACTAGGAAGGTAGACTTGTGTTCGTTCGGGTTTAGTTTTGTTCCCGTGGGCTTGTGGTGTCCTCCTACCCAGATTATTTGTAAGGCTTGTCCTTTGGGGTCTGTGCCTGTGGAACCTCTTGGTAATCTGTTTATTACAATATACAAATAGCCGTTCATTCCTTATGAGTATTATCGTTATTTGTGAGGTATTGTTCTTATCTGAGAGCCAATTCCTCTGTAGTCTGAAGTTGCTTCAGTGTAGAATAGCCGAGATTTAGAAGGACCTTGTTAACGTGTTGGCTGAGTTTATTTGTTTTCTTGTCTTGGTTTTGGGCCAATACTTGGCTCTCTAATGTCTTGTGACATGGAGTGTCATAAGACTTTGGGCCTGGTGAAGATTTCCCAGTCTCGTTGAGCGTGCCGTAGGTTTGGCCTGTGTCGAAGTAATCAGGCTGAGGTAGTACTGTAAAACGGGGTGACCTCGGACGCAGGGTGCTTTCGGACAGTTTAAGGAAAAGATTGGAAAATGAACATCCAAGCAAATACTATAAATGGTGTGAAGAAACTATTACTCGTGAATGAAAGATTAATACATGTGCAATCTTAGATAGATGTCTTGGGGTCCTGCAATAAGGCTTTGTACATGAAAAAAATCCAAAGTAAGGAGTGGTAAACCATCAATTTTTTTCCTATCAAAATAACTTCACAGGGGCAGAAAAATTGGTGCAGTCAGGAGTGAAAGTGAGCATACCACCATCTATGGCAATCAATATGATGAGCTTCCACTTCGAGACATTTTACAGTTTGTTTAAAAATATGTCTATTTTG
>LQNS02000211.1:34134355-34144552 GCA_001587735.2 Parhyale hawaiensis
CTTGAATACAATTGGGAAATTGTACTCCAGTTATCAAATCCTTGTCCCAAGCACACAGTATCCCTTCACCAAAGATGAACACAATAATATAATTTGGTACCAGTAAACGCTTGGTAAAGGGGTCATTGGTAAAATCCCTAGCGGGAATAGGTCAGCCACCTCAATCGGCAGCCCACTAACCGAAACAGAAGGGGATGTATTGAGAGCCTACCTAACTTTACAAAACTAATCTCATCAGTAGGAACAGCGGCAAGTTGCAACATCCCCTGCGGAGAAGGTACTGGGGAAGTGGATGAGCTAGGACTTTGAAAGGAATGACGTGTGAACTCGCCTTTAATGAAGAACACGCTTGCTACCATTTTCTCAAGTTGTTGAACCAACGGATTGCTTCAGCAGTACGACAGGCATATCTACATTATGTGAAGAGAAATGCCTATTAATGATGGACCTAAATACAATGCCAACAATGCAGACTTACATTGCGCTCTAATTAAAACGTCTAGGTTGAGCAGAACAGATGTTAATATTTGCAATATAATAAAGGCCGATGGGTATTTATCTGTTCATTTATTTATTCATTTTCTGTCACGCTTCAAACAAAACAGATTGGCAGAAATTAGCCCAGGTTCAAGGCTGTGGTCATCCTGTCCACCTTCATAGAAAACTGATTGATAGAAAATTAACGAGATTGCACTTGATGGCCAACGTATCTTAATCAGCGACAGTTGAAATTCAAACAATGAAGATATCGGAGGCTTATGTTAGGAGCTCACGACAGGTTCTGTTTATGATGTCGTAACTTTTAGCGCCAAAATTTATAGTAATTTACGGACGAATTTCAACAATAATATAACTTTCCCAAAAAAGGAAATGTGTCTACTTGTCTTTCCTAATGGTTTTCTATACAAAATTTTACTTCAAACAGTCTACTTCAGGCGTACTATCTACAATAAAGCGAATCTTTACCAAATATTCAATTCATGAATATCATATACAGTATATGCCTGGATTATCAGAGTATTTAGATGTTTAAGAATAAAATACAAAAATGTAGTTAAAATGTATTTACTAAAGTGTTTAAATACATTTTGATGTATTTAGTATTTAAATACATTTGAACGATATATTCAGTAATCAATTACATTTAATATTTTACGTATCTAGAGCCCATCGCTATTTTTGTTGAGGTTTTTAATAGTTCACACTGTTCTGCAACCAGGCAGACGTACATAAATTGCATTAGGCCAAAACAACTGCAAAATTGGACGAGAAGATCTTAGATGGAACAGTCAGCAGCATGTGTGCTGCAGCAAATACTTAGAAAGTAACGAGAAACAGTATGTGCTACTACGTATACTGAATATAATCGCACGCAAACGGGCACACTAACAAGTGTGATGTCAAGCACCTCACAGCACGAACAAACAAACACGCACACGCTCAGAGAAAGTAGTGTCACGTACATAAACTTCTAAACCCAACAAAGAACCAACGGTTAATGTGCGTCTCACACATAATAATTATTTGTAGTAACTTGTGCCCTTACTCACATTGCACTCTTTATTATTAAGGATTTCAACACGTTTGTTAGCATTGCCCTAGGAGTAAAAACCGATCCTTAAAATAGCTGAATGAACGAGTTCTGATAATTCGGTTTTAGTTATCCGTACGGAAGCTTAAGTGTCTTTTATGGCTCTTACACCGAGTTCGCACATATCAACGCGTTCGCTCATGCACTCATCCGAATATTCTATAGCGTCGTTAGTCAGCACAACTTTAAGTACGACGCAAAAAGTTATAAAAATGTTACCGGTAAAATCAATTTTCCCGGCAGGTATCACCAGGCAAGTTACGGAAATCTCTTCAAATTTCGCGTGAAATAGAACTGAAAGAACAGTGCACGTTTCTGCTACTTCTAGGGCGCAGCAACAGATTCGGACGAGTGGATGAGTGAACACGTTGATGTGAATGACGTGTGAACTCGCCCTTACAGCGTGTGAAGATGTGAGGAAAAGGCGCGTACTGAGGTGGGTCGCAGCGCAGGGACGGATTACTCTTTTTACTGGGTGGTTGAAAACCGTTGTCGTAATAGTAACCATATTCGGACGGCGACAGGCCGGTCAAGGGTTCAGGGGAGTTGTTGACGGCGACTTGACACGCGAGTGGCCAAGCTTTTGAACGGGTAGTGGTCGACATGACCTCGTGCATGTGTGACACAGTTCGCAGTATTGCGCCCCAATCTGCATTACTATGTAAATATTAAATCAATGAAAACCGTAAATATGCACGGATTGGAATAATTTCATTATAAAAATTTTAGTGAATTAAAACAATTTACAAAAAAATTCATCAAAGCACCATTAGGTGACACAATAATTTTCTAAAAATTCAAACAAACAACCAACGGGTTAGGGCCAGTTCACACATCCCTCATAGTAACGCGTTCAATCATGAAAATAAACAAGAGCTGTGATTCCACTGTCTCTCTCGCTCGAAATGACGCCGGACGTTGTCATGAAATAGTTTCTTTACATTTTCGTCATATTTTGTGTCTGCTTCAAGTAATGTTCGTATCCTATAATCGTATAGCCTGATTTTGAGAGGAAAAGCCTGTTTCTAAAATAGGCCTATTTATAGCCTGATAAACCGATACAAGGGAAATTAACAGAGAACGATCAGCCGGGCTTCCAAATCAAAGATGGCGTCAGTGTTCATACATTTTCAGGTCGTCTAGTTTTCTTGCATTAAATGGGAATACAGTGATTTTGATAGTTGAAGTGACGGCAAAAAATGTATTTTTGTCGACTTATTCATGATTTGAAACCGCTTTAGAAGATAAATTTAGCTTTTATAGGTTCTGTTTACTGAATTTGAATAACGCGGCGCGTTGAAAAAACAGACGTGCTTCATCCTTCAGTCTCCCGCATTTGCTGCAGCTGCTTCTATCAGATCAACGCGCCGCTTCCATCAGTTTGACATAACACGTTACGATGAGGGACGTGTGAACACGACCTTACAGGGCATTTCCATATAAATTCTCATAATCTATCAATAGGTTGCAATACAATTGTTTAAAAATTCTAATAACCAACCGGCGGGACACAAAACAATTCCACAAATATTTCAATAAGCCAGCGGCGGGTCACAAAGCAGTTTCACAAAATTTCTCATAATCCACAGCAGCCTTACATGCCAAAAGCAGTGTTAAGCAAAGTCAATCATTACTAAAGAATGGCAGAAAAACTGAATTTTTCCCAGAGGAAAGACTCGCGCCCGTCGCTTCACCCGAGTGCCGCGCAATGAGTTGCATCTCAAGAAATTAAGCAGTGACGATACATGAGATAGCGGCAATTGTCATCCCATTGCCGCTGTATTTCTTGTGTTTCTATTCGATGTAACATTGCGGTGCTTTGTATTTCTACTAAAAACGTACATGTCTGCAAAGTTCGTGTCATGTATAGCAATGAGTAGAATCATACACAGGTACACATACACAAAAGGCGAGTGACAGCCTTATACCAAAAACTATCGGCTATGACAGTCCTAGGAAGCAAGGCTTTATAAATTACACTAAAGGCGTATCAATGGGCTCAATGCGACCATGATGACCTAATCCACTTAGCTTTACTTCGTCTGGAATTTAAATCGTGGGCTTTTCGATACTCCACTTTGAGTTCAGTTTCAGGTGGATCGTAACCGATTATACTTGCGACTGCATAAACGAAATGCAGGATTGATACAATTTCAAGCGTAAAATGTCAGTGAGTACCGCCTGAAACTCGAAACAAAGTGGTGAATCGAAAATATATGATTGACGTTATGACCAACTAAAGCTATGTGGGGTAGCCCATACCGATTGAACAGCACGAATTGAAGTCGGCATAAAAATGCTTGAGAAGCGTGAGGTAAAGTTGCAGTTTGAGTTATGCAAAGTCTCAAGACCCCTCACCCGTAAACGGCGCAGAGCTCAATTGGGCTGCACCCTAGGGCTTTAAAATCTAAGGGGCTACCAGCCAAAGCTCATACTCTGGGCATGATCAGAGGCTGCTGCTGGGGACTTGGATGAGCTGTCATAAAGTGTACTATGGGGAAAGCTTGTCAAGTGATTGACTGTCAAGGCCTCGTCGTTGTCATCATCCCCGTGCTTAGTATGTCCGTAACACAAAGTTTTCTCTGTGAGAATGACTGTTTGGAGAGCCCTCGCACAAAGCATAGAGTAAAGTTCCTATTCACATAGACATGTAATCGACTGGGACACTGGCATCACGATAAGCTAATCTCATCTCATATCCTTTATGATATCCGGTGCTTCAGCAAGGAGAGGTTTCGCTCCCTTGGATGGAGCGTCAGGCGATCATTTCAAACATCACTAATGAGACTGATCAGGGCTGAATTTGGAACTAGACGCCATCCATGTGGAATGAGCTTTTTTTTTTGGGGGGGGGGGGTTAAGCCGCATGACACATCACAAAAGGCGCTTCCAAGAGAAAAGGAAGAAACACACAGTCGTGAATAAAATTTGAGAAAAAAGTTTAAAAATACATTATTCATATTACCAATGTTTCTTCAAATCTCAGTGAAATTTTTACACTATGTGCGTTCTTCAAGTAAACCCTTTTATTGCAGTAAACTTCACTTGGAAAGAAATACTGAACGATAGGTGCACCTAAAAAATTACTGTGCACAAAATAAAAGTAGCTAAACTGGAAGAACGATCCACTAAGTTATTTGGCAATATTTTAATGTAACAAAACGTTCCTTCCCCGTCTAAGGACTTCTGACTTCTGCTTCAAAAGATGTATTGCAATCATGCCAGGTTGCTGGGGCAGCAGGTTGTTTAGCTTAACAAGCAAGGAATAACCATTTCTACAAAGGCGACACAAGTGAAGAGATGCAAGAGGGTAATTTCTAGCATATTGCAACTGTAGGACAGAACCGGCTCGTCCTAGTCTCAACATCGTAGTATGGAACAGAATTTTGCTTGCGTAGCTATTGTAAGTCGCATCACGGCTTGCCTCAGTAGTTCTGCCCGGAGGTCAGGTTTTGACGGGGAACTCACATAAGCGAGTTCTGTCTCAAAATTTTATTCAGTGCGCTAATACTGCCCGGAGAATAAGGAGCAAAGAATCTCGAAGAGAACAGACAACCCCATAGAGGGCTCCCAGCCGGGAGCAGGCAGGAATCCGGTGGGACAGATCGCTTACAACGATCGGCGGCGGACCTCACGCAATGGAAGAGGAAGCATCGAAGATCCTTCAGTTTTCTAACTTGCTAAAAATCTGAAGGACTCGCGACTCAGATGTGGGCGGGGCTCAGTGCTAGCAGGCGGAGCTAAGCACAGTGACTCGTGACTTGAGAGTAAAAAAAAAAACTCTAGATGTAACAGGGTCCGTAAGACAAGTGCTCATCAAAATCGACAGATGCATACGTTCTATTTTATGAGGGACCGTATGGATACCGCAGCTCGGCAGGACGCGTCAGGTAATCGAGAATATTGTGTGTTAAATCGTTTGCGTGTTGTCGGACTTAATGCGATATCTCCTGCTGTCCAAGCACTCATCAGCAAGAAGAACAAAATGCGAAACATGCCTTCGGCAACTTACACGTCACACGGACTAATGATGCAGGGTCAATAGCGTAAATTCAGGGACGAGAGTAGATTCAACTTAGTCAAGTACGATGGCAAATATGTGAAACGACGTAAATGTGAAACATTGCTGCCCGTGTGCGAGAAACACCATTACCTTGATGGCGGAAGCGTGATGATATGGGGAATGTGTTCTCCGTCGTTGGTGTGAGGTCCGTGACAGGGTTGCAGCAAATGCTGCAGCGTACAAAAAATACTGTTCAGCGTTATAGGGTCCGGCAATGCTTACATCACCATTTCTTAAGCCCATCGCCAAGTACAAAGGTGCCCCTGCCACAAGGCTAAGACCATCAAGCAAATTTACTTATCTGATAATCTCCATTTCATCCCGTGGCTAGCTCGAGTCCGAACCTAAAATACCCATTTAGAATATGTATAAAATTCTTTGTGATGCAATTAGAGCGAAAGAACCAGGCACAGAGATGAATATGTAGTAGCAACTTTAGGAAGAGTGCAACATAATCATACGAGAGCAGTGCGATAATTCTGTGGTTGTACATACTAAGAAGTTATTGATAATAATGACAAGTTCAAGTCATAGCAAAGCTCGGTGTTAACATCACATTTACTGTAAATAATAAAACGTAGAAAAGTTTTGTAATTCGTTCTTTAACTTTGTGCATCTTACACGAGTCAAACATGAATATTTTCCAGTATATTTTCTCTTTCCCTTTACTTTTCCCACTGAAACTTATATAGCAAGTAAAACGATTCATTTCAGAACATCGGATGGAAATTCCACAGAGAGCGGAACATTAATAAATAAAATGTTGGTATTAAACTTTTGTTTTCTAATCTTGTTCAAAACTGTAATACGTTCTACAGAAAGATGGATCCCATGGACGAGGGTGCTTCAACCCCCTTCGCCAAACGCGCATAGGTACAAAAAGTTAGGCAAGAAGAGGAAGAAACAACTCATAAAAAGATCAGTAGGGGCACAGCAAGGGACGGAAGCAAAGATGTCCCGAAGGCCGAAGTAACTGGTGGAGCCCCTTGGGATGCTACTCACCGTAGCAAAGGATAAGCGAACCAAGGAAGCAAAGAATGTAACGGAAGGACTCAATGGGACTAAAATAAAACAGCTGTGACCGTACGTTGGCGAATTTCTTCATATCCACGAGTCAAAGTATTTGCGGGTGGGACCTCAGGCCTTCGTAAGTTGGATTTTTACTCTTTACCAACAAATACAAGCAGCGTGATATTTTATACACGAGAGAAACCACAGTAACGGTTATTGCTCGAACTTTCTGTACTTGACAACATTTTACCGTGTTTTGTGTGTGGGTGCAGCTCAAGTAGCTGGTCAGTCAGAAGCGGGAGATTGAAGGAATTAAGTTGAAAAATACGGTGCTATGCTTAAATATGTTTTGGGATGAGCATGATGATCTGAATAAGAAGTGTAAATAAGGCTTTAGTTCAAAGAAGAAGTTACATCAAGGACGCCATACCGGCCGAAATTTCACCTGTGAAAGTTTCCACCAGCCTCCACTACAATTTTCTCTAAATTACGGTTTATTGCTAAATTGGTATATACAGTATATATATATTCTCTTCATTTGTGCACTTAATGGATAAAATTCACAATTTACGACGATTGTTCTGGCGAAATTAGTTAAAATAATCTTAGGAAGTGACGTCATCGACGACGTCAAATTTTGATGCTAATATCTCTTGAGTCCTCCCGTTACGCTCTTTGCTTCCTGGGCGAACCTAACCCAATAGCCCATCCTGATGCCCACTGAGGAGTACCTATGCGAGATTGCGTTTGTCGCCGTCACAAATGTAACCGAATTGAAATAAAGGCCAGAAACGAGGCCAAAAGCAGCAAATCCAACCCTCATGACTGGAGTTCCGGAAACTTAATGCTAATGGAAATAGTTAATCTGATATAATATGATAGAGTAGGTGTGTCTAGTAAGTAAACTGAAGTTATAGCAGAAGCACCTGCGCAAGTGCACGGCATTTTATCACTTGTTATTGCACAAAGAATTGAAATTGTTCATAATATCAAGTCGTAAATAACTTTCAACAAATTATTCACGAAAATTTGAAGTCTCGCGAGACAGAAAAGTTAGCTTACACGTGAAATTTTCGAGTTGAAGGGAAAATATGACACCAGAAAAAATTTGTTGGTCAAAAAAATATACGCTTAGGAAAACATATTCTTTGGTTACCAGATAAGAAGTTGTGAAAGCCAAGATTGTAAACACTTTGCATAGGGTGAACAATTCGGCTCCCCAGAAACTTCTCCAGTCATAAGAGGTGAACGACTAGTTGTACGGTATCTCAACGCGGGCCCACAGATGATAAGCACTTGACAGGCATTTCTTTTTGTTCCAGAGTATAGTTTCAAGATACAGCAGCTGCAACTCACCCAGGAACACTGATTGCATGGGATCAAGCTGCAGCAGTCGCAACTGGACCAAAGGTAGATACTACTTGCATCGTTTCATAAACCAGCAATTGAGACTAGCATAAAGCAAATGTTGCATTGCGTCAGATGCAGCAGCCGCAACTGGTCCAGAGGCACTGCCCGACAAACAATTAGGGTCGCCGCAGAAACTAAAACCTAATTTTAGTTTCTGAGTGGCGTCGCGGCGGCCCCAACTGTTCCTGGGTGACTGTTTTGTGTCAAGATGCAGGACCTGCGACAGGGCCAAGACAACAATTACATCGTTTCAAGATGCAGTAGCTGCAACGCACCCAGAGGTATCAGTTGCATCGTTTCAAAGTGCAGCAGTCGCAAGTGGTGCGGAGGTATTAGATCCATCGTTTCCAGATGCAGCAGTCGCAAAAGGTCCAGAGTTACTCTAGTTGCATAGTTTCCAAATGCTCTCACCGCAACTAGTCCAGAGGTAGTATGTAGATGCACCACTTGAAGATGCAACCGTTACAGCTGGTAAAGAATAAATAGCTACGACTGGCTAATACTCTGCAATGGGGACTGGTTGCATTGTTTCAAGATGCATCAGTTACGACTGGCCCAGAGCACAAGTAGTGTGCTCACATGTTCCCCCACACGTGCAGTCATCGAGTTGAGAAGAAGTGAGAATCTTGCACACTCAAAGCACAATTGAGGAATGACTAAAGCTGTGGTGTTGGGCGGTACAGAATGGACGGAGTTAGAAGCTGTAGCCGCCCTCGGTGGTATTACGACTCTCATCCAATTGAGCAAAGCCTTGGTCACCGGCATTGTCGACCATGACACATCCCTCTTCTGGTTCCTGTAAGCAAGAAAAAATGC
The DNA here is from genome assembly GCA_001587735.2 of Parhyale hawaiensis. NCBI lineage: Eukaryota > Metazoa > Arthropoda > Malacostraca > Amphipoda > Hyalidae > Parhyale > Parhyale hawaiensis. Next base: position 34,143,247 of record LQNS02000211.1, read on the forward strand.
ATAGGTACTCTTTAGTGATCACGTTCTCTATTGAGATTCCCATGTTAGTTAGCAATGAATTTTCAATTTTATTATAATAATGCACATTTGAAACTCACTAGATTAGGGCATGAGCTAAAATTTGCTCATAATATCAAGCTGACAACCAACTACGAGAATAACACTTGCAAACAACTTCCTTCAAATACATTTATCGAATGGTCACTGAGATGCAACAATCAATCCTTCATTAAAGCTTATTTTGGAGAGGTGGTAGAGGATACCGAATAAAATGTTTGTGACAAGCTAAGGGAGCCAGAACCCAGAACACGCCCTTTTTTCTACCGTTAGCACGCTTGACACCATATAGGACTAAGCTTAGGGCATTGTACTGCCCTTTTCATTCTGATGAAATCTTCATAGGTGCTTCTCATTAAACTCGTAACAAATTTACTCAGTTTGATTATTCTAGGGAAAAGTTTCACTAGGATGCATGGGAGATTAATCACCATGTTTCTGATAGAAAAACTTTACAGATTGTCAGTCAGGACCTCCGCACGGGGTATCAGCCGTCCCGGAGCTACGCCAGGCTGAGCGGCGGTCGCCTGAGTGGCGCAGCCATCAGCCAGGTGGCATCCCAGCCAGTCAATCAGCCGGCATCTATATAGAGGGTGCACTGGCCTGCCTTTCCAGGCCCATGCAACCATTTGGTCGCGACGGGGAAATGGGAGCCGTCCACGATGCAAGTTCGCTAACGGTAGGGAAAAGGGCGTGTTCCAGCGTCTTTGGCTTGTCACAAGTACATTTTCCCACCTGTCGCTCACTTGACACCGTGTTGGACGCATTATTTCCAGGTCCGACGGATATAATGGACGAGGACGCGAACAGAGATCAGCTTGTATGGGCAGATACTAAGGTAAATATATCAACTCAAAGTTTGTTAAAGATAAAGTAGTTCTCTCTTTATAATTAGGTTATCAACTGTCCCAGTTGGCATGGGGGGATGCGGTCAGTGAGAGTTCACACTCTTAGCCCGCGTCGGGCGGGGTATTGTATTTTTAAGGTAAGGATGGAGCATACGGTAATCCTTGAAGAAGGAGTGCAAAGCCTTACCAAAGGGAGTCTAAGGTAGTAAGGTCTTTCACATTAAGTTTTATAGGGTAGTGAGAGACGGGCTCGGAAAGGGTCCTCTCCTACGGGTTTAGACCTGCCACCTACAGACAGGCGCTCTCGCCGCCACTGACAATGCTTTTGCTGATCTCCCAACCCCAATCTTTTCCCAGCAATCAGACGCTCCCAGAATATCAGTGGGCCGGAGAAGCAATGC
>LQNS02000211.1:34158871-34175062 GCA_001587735.2 Parhyale hawaiensis
GTACCCCACTTTTTTTTTACATTTTTAAATCTGAATTTTCTCCTATCTTATTCCCATAGAGCGTGACAGGAAAGATATAAATATATAAATAAATAAATAAATAAATAAATAAAAACACGACGTGAATTATTATATAGTAGATTTTCAAGTAGGTACCAAAATACAGAGAGACGGATATTATTCTGAAATAAAAGTACTGCCGAGCCGAATCTAGGATGCAGTGGTCATAACAGTGCCGTGTGGAGTTGGAGATGCTCGCGCCTTATTTCCTGCCAGACATGGTGCACCTGGCCAAGATTGTTCTAATAGAACTCATTGGAGTTTGACTAAACTTCTAAACTATATCATATAAAATTGGATCGCTGTTATATAGTCTTCGTATCTAATACGGCGGGAAAACCCACAATATAATACTACAGTAAAAACCCCTCTAATCCGCACCTCAATCATCCAGAAACCCGCTTAATCTGTAATTTTAATAGTTTACAAACACAATCCGTAATAAGAGGCTTTATTACTGATTACATGAACATTTTTCGGGCCATTTGTTGTTCTGGAATGTATTCCGTAAAATAGCCCTGCACTACGGATTGCGTCAAATGATGTCTGGAATAATTGTGGAAAATAACCACCTAATCCGTAGAGATGCTCCTTTTTTTTACGGATTAGGCTCCTTATACATTCGGAATGTTTCGATGCAATCCGTAATCTTCTGGAATATTGAGGTGTATCACGGAATAGGTAACACCCGCCTAATCCAGAATCCCGACTAATCCGAATAGGGCTTCCCCCCGTGCTTTCCAGATTAGAGGGGTTTTACTGTAATAATAATACTGACTCTGTATCAGCAAAGATTGTGTGCATGGTAATATCCACAAACAAGGCTATCACAGTTCTATTAGTGTATTGATACATAAAACGAGTTTGCCAACTTGTGAGACGGAGGGAATCACTCATAGAATAGGTAAGTACAGAGCCGCTGCCACTGAAACTGACCTAAAAATGACTATAAATTAATGTCAACCACCGATTATATATCAAAGTTCCAGAATTTGTGCTTCTTACTAATACATGTCTGGAATGATTTTCGTTGGGAAGAAATGGCTGATATTACAGAGGGATAATGAACATCCTTCATATTTCTGATTTTCCTTTAACCGTAGTTCTGGCTACTTTCTATAAAAGTCAAGTTAAAATTCTAGAAAATATTTATTTCACAAAAATTTAAAATCTTCAAAAACTGACTAAAATCAATGCACCACAAGAATACGGAGATAATAAACTTGCAGGAGAGTACCGTATTTTTAAATGCAAAGTGCTATGCTGACAATAGAATGGGAGTTATGCCGACTGTACAAGTTACGGTATCACTAAGCAGGAGCGGAGCAAGTTAGTGTGAGCAGCACCATAGGCAAGCGGCGAGTGTTGTTATTACCAAGTAGGTAACGTTCATGTCGAATTTGTCTTGCTGTCTGCTTCTTTGTCGCCAAGATAACATAAAAAGTAATGGGGGATCTTTAGTAAATTAACAGGGATTGTTAGGCATGTTAGAAGGAACAGATGATTAACTTTTGGGCAAAATCCGTTCAACCGTTTGCTTGTCTGTCTACATTTTTTCCTTAGTACCATAACTCAAAAAGTTATGAACAGATTTTTATTAAATTACAGCAATTGTCAAAAATGTTGAAAGACATAAATAATTGAATTTTGACAATGATCAGTTCATCTGTTTGAGTGTTGTTTGTTCGTTGCCATCGTTAGGGTCCGCCAGTGCCACCTTAGGAGAAGGCTCCGGAGGGGGAGATAGTCGGAGTCGGAAATTCTGGAGGGCCAGGAGTCGGAGTCGGACCTTGAACCCTCCGACTCCGCAACCCTGGTAACAGCAGAACCCCATGCGATAAGCAAATTTTGCCAAATCGTGGGAAATGGTTCCATTTTATTTTTCTCTAATTGTTTTTTATAGGTACAACATACCTGTGCACTAACTTACAAATAATATTTTAAATGTTTGACACTTATCTTGGAAAATAAGTAAAAAAAATTGTACTTTCATAATCAAAGGTAATGTACTGTAGATGGGATTCTCCCTCCCGAGCAATACCGCTCTGCCCTGAGCTCATTACACGCATCTGCTGTTGCAACTGCAGCAGCTGCATATCCCCCCAGTAGTGTTTTGGGCTACCAATGCCCTCCTCTCTGTGCCGAGGAGTCTCTACTCTTCAGATCTTTCCGATCTATCCTCTCCCAGCTACGCTCTGGCCACTGTTCGGCCTTAGTCGTTATAAGTTCCGAGTAGGATGGATTGAAGATCCCTCCTGTCAACTCTGCGGACTGGGCGAACAGTCTGTTCGTCACCACTTCTCGGGCTCTAGTCACCCCACTAATCTTTTGGTGAGCAGTCTCTGACTGGACCCGCTTGGGGCCGCACGTTTTCTCGCTTCTCTTCCTCTCTATGCCTACCAATATAATAATAATCGTCACAGTGGATTGCTATCACAATCACGTCAAAAAGTGGTCACAAAAACACACGGATCAAGCGCAATCATCAGCACGTTGGTCACAAAAAGATGCCTCTACACAATTCCACCGTGCGTGAACTGGAAGTCCACCGTGAACTGACGTTTCACTTGTCCTAAAACAACAGGGTGAACTACCACCCGAGAGAAGTGACCTCCCGTGAACTAGCACGTTCTACTGTACCTACAGTCGCGAACTATTGGCTGCGGCCGGCTATGTACAGCCATCAAAATGCCTGCCGCTGCCAGGGTACAGCTGCTCCGTTACATCAGACGAGTGATTTCAAATTTTAAATGAATGACATCTTGTCGTTCACATGCCTACACAACTGCTGCCACCAGTGCTTAATATCTAATGGTGAATTATTTAGGAGCTTTAAGAGTATGCTCGAACAGCAACAGGACCACGTCAATACACCAGAGTAGTGCCTCAAAGAATAATTTTCGTGTTTTTCCTATAAATTTCCAAAATTAGCATCAGGGTTACACAGTCGGAGCAGAAAAGTTTGAGGCGATAGATTTAGATTCTAAAATCCGCTGGCTCCATGAGACGGAGCTATAACTAAGGGGAGCGCCTAGCTGAAAATGTTGCAATTTTTCATTCTTTACTTTACTACACAGTAGCTATACATCAGACAAAGACCCAGGCAAAGTTTTAGGCAACCAGTGCAAACCTGAGTGGGTAGAACAGGGGGCTGGGGCGCTTTTTTCAAAACTTCATTTTCAGACTTGAAAGAGTTTTTTATTATTGGGCCGATCTTCATGAAACTTGGTACAGATATGTATAATCGAAATTATTGGGGTTAGACTCTTGTGCTTTTTCCTATTTTCCCCATAGAAAACCAGTTATACAGAGGAAACGAGAAAATCGTTTTTCCCCATTTTCTCCTAGGTATTTCAATTTTTGAGATATGATGAACCAACTTCAAATTGCTATTCTTCCGACCGATTCTCACCATTGAACTTGCAAAATAAAGGGAAAGGTGTTAGCTATAAAAGTATGATCTGTTGGTTTTAACTTTTGTTCCCAATTTTTTTTTTGAGTTTTTGAAAACAAGCTATATAGAAAAAAGCAAAAAAGATATATATTTTTCGATATCTACAAACTCGTAACGAAATTCCAACAGTAACGCCTCTTAATTTTGCAAGGTGAACCGTGAAAATCGGTTGAAAAATGCCAGAAAAAAAGCATTTCCAAAATATGCCGAAAAACCACAAAATTGTCAAAAACTCAAAAAATATCAAAAATTTCAAAAAATGTCTGGGAACAAAAATGTCTTGGAATTCATTTTTACATATAACTACAAAGGTTCAAATAAATTGGACAGTAAATAAAAGTGACAACCCAAAAACTAGACCCTCCTAGAAGCTCCCCTCAAGTGTCCGAGTCTGCCTTCTGAAAACTCAGTTTTTTGTCTCAAGTGGGACAAACATTGCAAGATGTCTTTGAAAATAAAAACTTTTTGACTTATTTCATGTGAATATTGATATTATTGGCTGTGAGCAGTTAGGTCCAAGTTGACAGTCTTCCTTATGGCTAAATATTTATATTTCATTTATTTATTAACAATGTCAGGTTCCAAATGGTGCAACTGATGCAAAACGTCTGAGCAAATGTAAAAAAAAAAAATATTCATTAGCTCAATCCTAGTGAGTAGTTGAGGTAGTGAGCACATAACCTAAATAGACAGTCTTGCTTGATGCTAATTACTGTCCTTGTACTTGATAACTTTATGCAAATTCAAGGTCACAAATGGAGCTAATGATACGAGATATTATAGTAACTACATGTAAATGTCAAAACATAGCCTACTTTCATGAGGTTAATAAGTGTACATATTTCAGTAGAGAATAGCCAAAATAAATCGTCATGCTAAATGGTATATTATATTAAGGAGTTAAAAAGTTGAAAATCAGAATTCAACTCCTCTAAGAATACCAGGACTCGGAAACACACGAGAAAAAGGAGTCGGAGTCAAACCTGAATCATCCGACTTTCCAACCCTGAATACCAAACTTTTCAAAAGAATCTAACAAAATACGCCAAAGCATTTATGTTATGTTGCACTGGCAGGAGCAGCAAATTTTAGACCGTTATTCTATTTAAATTAGCATCTAGTAATAAAAGGCCCATTTTTTACTACAAACGTGAAGCTTCCTAACAAAGGAGGTTCTTTTACTAACTAATGTGTTTACCGCTACTTACTTTGACTTCTTTGTGAGCAAGTAAAGGAATGAGTGATGAGAGAATTCCGCTGTCGATAACGAGCTGAATATTTTTCTCTCCTCCATCGGTGAGGTAACTCAACGCCCACACGGTATCTACTTGAATCTGTAGGGAGAAAATGAACAAATGAATCATTGCCGTAATCTCCCACTGTACTTGCATAAATCTATAAACAATATAGATATAAACAACGGATTGTAAGCTTTAAAAAGTAGTAGCAGTGTAGTCTCAGTGTTGTCTTGGGGACCATGGCACAGTGAGGTGATGTAAGCTTGCTATAGGCACAAGGTACTTTGGTGGTTGAGCAGATAGAGTGCGCGTCAGCCAGTTATAGCGAGGGCTAAATTCCTCAAACTTCGTTGTCCAGCGCGTGGCTCGACAAAGCTGGCAACCGCAATACTGCAAACGCATAAGGTGGGCACGAAATGCACATTCCAGCGTCAAATGTGGAGGTGCATCATCCTGCAAGCTCTATAAGTGGCCGTACATCAGCAAAAACAATTTCGTACGCCGTCGCCGTTAGAAAGTTGGCAAGTAATAGTCTAGGAGGTAAAATAACTTAAATGTACGTCAGCGTTTTGGCGATAGTCCAGAACAGTCATTTCTGGCTGCTCTGCCAGTGGCTGCCAACCAAAATTGTAGGCTAACAAGAAGTCTTTAATAGCCCGTGTAGCGCGAAACGTGGAGATGGCATCAACCTACGTGGTCTGCAGATGCCCGTAGGGCGGCGGAAAGAGCACCAACATCATACACCTCACCTGTAAGACGATTACTGAGTAACTCGCTGCCGAAGCTAATGGTGCAGCTTTGTACAATAGCTATATAGCAATTCTTTTCTAGCTTAAATGGAATGCACCAGTGACGAGCGCTTCGTGCATTTTACCTCCGTGCAACCTCGAACTTCGCCAGCCCAGTGACGTCTGCGTTACGTCACTTCACCAGAACTGATGAAAACTCTCGTCATTGGGTTTGAGCGCAATAAAGCGATAACGCGCACTCCTATTACGGCTACTTCGAGCTTTCTACAAGTAATAACAGTCCGCGAGGTTAGATCACTGAACCTATAATTATATTCCAAAGTTCACCAGCGCAACCACACAAAAGTGCGATATGAGCAGTTAGGCTTTGTGAGGCCGTCGTGTGCCAACACCACGGACCACCGCGAGTCCAACAAGACATAACTTAGCTAAGTCCGTCACAAAAGCTAGCAATGGCAGAGAAAAGAGCGCATAGCAGGATTGAAAAATAAATATACAGTATACCTATCTAACATTACAAACTAAACTCACAGTAGTAGTTGAGGATAGATGCAGCCACCTCTGCGGTAAGGCCCTAGGGTTGATACAGGGTATGTGATACCCACTGATACTCTGACAGGGACAGGGTATGCCAGAATATCTCAATTATTATTATTATTCTAGTGGGCAAAGTTACTAGCGCCGTAGGCATCACACCGGCCTTGCGCCGTTGTTGCTATAATAACTTATTTCTTCACTCGCATAGGCTGTAAGCTTGTCTTTAACCTCTTACAGCAGCCATACGATATTTAGAGTTTCCCTCAGGGGGCATAGGATGGGCCATAGGGTTAGGTTAGGTTAGCATCGCCCATCCTATGTTATAGAGAGCAGCGCCCCCAAGAGGACCCAGTAGGTTACCTTAGCCGTAAGCTAGGCCTTTAGGACGTCTTTCTCTCGTGCCGACTTTGCTTCCTTCCCATTTCATACTCCTTCCGGTATTACTTTAATATGTTCTTCATCTTCTTTCACGAGTTGCTGTTCCTATACGCGTTGATCCTGTGTAGGTAACGCCTTCGTGCCAGGATTCCCAGTTTCTATCGACATGCTATATGTACCTTATTTCTTACACTGTTAGATCACCTTAGTTGTGGAGCAGGAGGCTTAAACTATTCAATAAGCTAATCTTTATTGTATAATTATTATATTCAAGGTATTACGGCACTATTAGATACAAAGATGATACATTGCCGATCCCCTTTCGTACAGTAGGTATAGTTAGAAGTTTAGATGTGGAGTTGAACACACGTGAGTTCAATTAGTTTAGTAGTGGTCAGTGCGCTACTATTGACAGGAGAGGAGGTGCACGGCTGAACAAATTCACTCAGCCAAACCGCACAGGGCCAATAGACCAAAAACAAAGAGAAGATAGAAGAACCATGTGAGCATAACGAGGGTCCCATCCGTGGCCCCCAACACGGGAGCAGATAGGAGCCCCAAGGGATGTGTCGCTTACAATCATTCAGCGGCCTACCTTGCGGAGCAGTAGGGGAAGTATAGAGAACCTACTTAACTCTACAAACTAACCTTGTCAGCAAGAACGACATCCAGCTACAACATCAGCGGAAAAGGCACTCGGGGTCCCTAATTCCCATCTAAGGCTATCCTACCCCATAGGGTCCGCTGTGAACGTGATGCCCCGCAAAGAACAGGGTTTGGAGCGAACCGAACCCTATCATTATCTCCTATTCTTACTGACCACCCAAATGTTCTCAACATGACATGAGCAGGAGGGCAGCAACTCACTGTGGTATCGTTGTGCATAATTAGAAAATTTAAAGCAGGTAGAAGTTCACTTATGGTTTCAGGCGGAGGTGGAGGGTCTTTGTTGCGGCACAGGTTGACTATTACCCACGTCACATTACGCAGAAATCCAAGCTGAATGCCTGCAAGAGGGAAACGCACAAATTACTGCGAGTCATCATCAGTATTATTATTGATGCAGTAGACTCCACTTACAGGGCCAGTCGCTAATGAGCTAGCTCCGCTGAAGATGCAATTTAACGAGAACCAAAGCTGAACACATCTATTACAGAGTTACTCCGCTTTAGACACACGAAAATCCGCGTTAGACAACTAGCATAATATATAGTATTTAGTTAACGTCATAATAAAAAAAGCGTAAACGACCAACTGCATGACAATAACAACTGTTTGGTGTATGTATTACGCCGAATCACCTATGCTCCAACATATTTTGAGTTTTAGACAATATCGCACTGAACCAGCGTTACCTACTATCAAACATGGCGATTTATTTCATTCCAATCCAACAGACGGCGTTAGGTTCACTTTGTGTTCCCCTACACCTTCCTACATGCAAACTACACGTCACAATATAAACAACACTACTATTATTAAATACCTATTTGAGTATCAATGTTAACCCAGCCCATGGCCCATACAAACCTGGAGCAATAAAATTAAGAAGAGGCTTTACTACTCCAAGGGTTATAACGTAGTCTCGTAACTGTGGACCATCACCAATAATGTTTCCTGTAACAGACACAAATTGTGTAAGAGGTTTCTGAAACAACATTTATAAAGTTAATTGTACAATTGCTGTGCATTATTAACAAAGATTTAACCCCTTAACGTACTAACAGGATATATTCGCCAAGCTGTTCCAAGTATTTGTATGTTATTCCTACCAAACTGTAAAGAGTCGGATGAACCGGAATTGCGGAGTCGGCGTCGGCCGGAGGATTTGAGGGGGAGTCGGAATCTGACCTGCTCTAGGAGTCGGAGTCGGCGTCGGCCGGAGGATTTGAGGGGGAGTCGGAATCTGACCTGCTCTAGGAGTCGGAGTCGGCATTTTTGCCAGACACAGAGTCCGGAATCCCATTTATAGAAAAATATCAATCCATTCAGAATTTTCAGTCTTAACTTTTAACAAATAATAAAACAATTTGTAGATGTGGGCATATTTTGTTTTCGGCTTAATCTATGTGTTTGCCATTGAGAATAGACTACCCAAATTGTCTAATGCCAAGGCACTGATGCCAATTACTTAATACATTTTGATAGCTTAATTTCAGTGCCATGATATGCAATGATCGGAATGGAAATTTGCTCAAATAGTCTTGGCTCTGGGAGGTGTCTGTACATTTCTGTTTAACAACTATACCCTGTATATATTTTCCTATTACATGACGTCAAGAAAAAATTGGGTAGAACTTTCGCACCTGGTACATTTTGAGAGGAGGGGGCATGGAAGGGGCAAAATGTTGATTATGGACAGATTGTTTTGAAATTTGCACGGTATATGTAGTTTCCAAAAACAAACACATTTTCCTCCTACAACGTTTTTGATTTAGGCCTTAATTTTTGAGATAATGGGAAATATATATAAATATATATGTAATATATTTCTTTTAAATTTCAAAAGAATGGAACTCAGTGAGTTTTTATGCTAGAATAAAAACGACAGTTTTGCCATTATTGAAACATTCCTAACAAAACCATAGAGCCGGATTTTTCATTTTTGCCCTCATATAGCTAGCTATATATATATATATATATATTTAATCACAACTCAAACCAAATCCTTTGTTTTTACCCTACAGCTATGTTAGTTGTTATTGGTTGCCACCGTCAGGGTCCACCATTGCCAGCTTGGAGAGGAGGCTCTGGAGGGGGCCTAGGCAGAGGGGGGGGGGAGGGTAAAAGTCGAAGAGAGGAAGAGAGGCCAGGAAACGCGCAGCCCCAAGTGGGTCCAGCCAGAGACTGCTCACTGAAAGATCAGAGGTGTGACTAGAGCACGAGAATAGGTGATGAACAGACTGTTCGTCCAGTCCGCACAGTTGACAGGAGGGATCAGTGATCCGTCCAACTCAGAACATATAATCCGCTAAGACCAAGCCGCGGCCAGAGCGTAAGCTCTGAGACGGTAGTTCGAAAGGATCTGGGGAGTAGAGACTCCTTCGCAAAGATAGGGGGCATTGATAGCCCAGAACCCTGCGAGGGGTATATGCAGCTGCTGCCGTTGCAACAGCAGAGGTGTGTAAGGAACTCAGGGCAGCGCGGTACTGCTCGGGAGAATTGGAGAGTGTTGCCGAATGCGGTGAGGGCCAGAGGGGGGCTATGATAGTGCCATCGGCAGGATGATGTGCCCGCGATGGGCTAAAGAGATACTGCTTCGACAGCAACAACAGACTGTCCCCAACTGGTAGGGCCGAGGTCTCTTGGTGGAGGCGATGCGCCAAAGCCATGTGGTGGAATCCGGTGACTATGGGCAGGGCTGCATTCTGTACTGCTTGCAGCTTACTCCCGGCGGTTCTAGAAGCATTAGGGAATCAAACAGGGGCGGCGTAAAGCATGACGCTTCTGATGAGGGCCCGATAAGTCAAAAAGAAGTCTTTCTGTTGTCCCCACGTGATCGAACAAAATGGAAAATGAAGAATACAGCTCTAAAGTTTTGCTAGGAATGTTTCAAGGATTCCAAAACTGTCTTTGTTTTTATTCCAGCATGAAAACTCATTGAGTTCTATTCTTTTGAAATTTTTCATAAAATACATAGGTACTGTATATCTTTCTATATATTTCCCCATTATCTCAGAAACTAAGGCCTAAATAAAAAAATTTGGAGGAGCAAAATGTGTTTTTTTTAACTACATATAGCTACTGTGCAAATTTTAGAACAATCGGTTCACAATCGATGATTTTGCCCCCTCCCCTCATGGCCCCCTCTCAAAATGTTCCAGGTGCGATAGTTCTACCCACCTTTTTTATGACCTCATGTCCTCAATTTAATGTCCCAAATGATGCAAAATAACATTGTATATATACAATACAGTTAACATCTTCAACTTAATATGTCACAGTTCAATAGTCCCACTCGCACCTGGAAATATCCAGGAAGGCAGCTCACAGTCTTACAATTTCTGAGTTGGATAAATACTATAGGTGGTCCGCGGGATACGAACCTGGGACCTCATGCATAGTGAGGCGCAACTGCAAGACCAGCACTGACAATGCATAAAAGGCAAGCATGCAGTACGCGGAGTATTGCAGCCTGCCCCGCATCTCTACAGTGAGGATTTAACTTGCAGCGCTTACCTCTTATATGGAAGCTCACAGACTTCACAAAATAAATACTACCCAATAAATGTCACAGATCAATAGTCCCACTCGCACCTGGAAATATCCAGGAAGGCAGCTAGCAAAAATTATTTGGACTTGTTTAATATTCACATCAAATGTCTACTAGTTGGACCAAGGAGTCGGAGTCAGAAAATCTTGAGGACCCGGAGTCGGAAATTCTGGAGGGTCAGAAGTTGGAGTCGAACCTTGAACCATCCGACTCCGCAACCCTGGGATGAACTAAGCTAGAATCTGACTCCTGGGTCCAGCCAGCTTCTGACTCTCCTAGTCATAGAGTATGGCAGACGACTAGTCCAGATCTCGAGCAATTAGGCCACTCTGTGACCAGGCTGACTAACTCCACGGACCCCAAGACATTCTATTCCTACCGTTTCTTATTCACTTTCTGAACAAAAAGTAGGCTCATTTCTTGACTCCGACAACTGAGACAAGTAACAGCTGTCTCTGAAGCCCAGGCCTACTAAATGCCCAACTCCGACTCAGTAAACCTGCTATCATAGCTCAGAATACAAAAAAATTGCACCGTTGCTCATATCCGTGGCCAAATTTCTTTTAACCCCTTCACTACGGTGACGATACTGTTGTCGTCATGACGACCGCACCGCCGCTCTCCGATGACGATACCACTATCGTCACGGTTTATTTATTTCTTCCCTGCATATTCTCTACGCCGGAGCACACGGCTATACCTACTCCCTGATAGAGCATAAATATAATTAAAATATTTAATGTCGGATAGCGCATCGTATGGCGAAACCGCGCGGTCGTGCGGAAGGGGTTAAGGCTAAAACTACTTTGGAAGGAACTGTATAGAGAAAGTGAGCACTAAAGACCACCATGTCTCACGCATGACCAACATACGGTATAATGTGTCGTAGTGAGGCGGCGCGCTATTGGAGGGCAGGGGGCGGATAGCGCGTACCAACGCAACCGTAATAACCGCTAGAGCTGCCGCAATTACGCCGCATACTCCAGGCACACTAGGCTCCTCTTCCTTCCGACCAGTTTTTGTCACACCCGGCTGTATCCTATTCCGACTTACCTCCACCTTAATCCTAACCATTAGCCTAGGGTTTTGCGCCGCTCCCCTGGACTCTGTGACAAATACAGTAAAGAGTACGAAGCTGAAACCTACTATTAACCACAGCAGCTGGCCTGGAGAGTCGCCTAGGAGTCGGGCTACTCCACAAACACAGGCACTACGTCACTTGCCTCCAAACTCTCTAAGGTCAAACGACTCACCAACACCTACGAGTTAGCAGCAGTAGGCTTACAATATACACCGCACTGGACTTCGACTGTCAACAGCTCCGTCGCACAGCCTCACGTCTACGTCCACCGACAGAGCTACGGCTGGCCTACCTGCCTAGTCAGCTAGCAGTATTTCTTCATGTAGGGGGAGGGGGGCGATCGCTAGCGACGAAATGGCAAAGGCGCTTAAAGAACCCAATGCAAATGTATGAGCCGAGCGAAGGCAAAAAATTGTCGCTTCTCAGTTTCAAACTTTTTGACTCCGGAAGTCCAGCTAGTGCCACCTGAGTTTCAATTCGACTGAAAAATAATTCCATAGCTACCTATTTTTGCTTGAAGGGAAGGACGACATATATAAAGACACAAAGGTCGTTATTGCAGTCTTCTGGATTAATACAGTCAAACCTGGAAGCTTCAAGAGCTTCGTCACAGATATACGGCGCCAGGTCTCGCCTGTTTGACATTCTAAACAATACTATTTGGCTGGTACGAAAGTAATGTCCGATTTGAAACAATCTAGGGTAAAAATAAGCTTGTGACAAGCCAAAGGTGCTGGAACGGCCCCTTTTTATCACCATAAGCGTACTTGACACCGTTTAGGACGGCCCCTTTTTATCACCATAAACGTATTTGACACCGTTTAGGACTTAGCCTAGAGGATCCTACTGCCCTTCACATTCTGATCAACCTCACACGAGGAAGTTTTTATTGAAATCGGAACAATTTTGTTCAGTTTGATTACTCCTAAAAGCGTTTCAAAAGTAGGAAGGGGGATTAATCTTTATGTTTCTTTTAAAAGAATTTTCTAGATCATCCGTCAAGCCGTCGCACGGTACATCAGCTGATCAGCGCTCCGCCAGGCTGAGCGGCGGTCCGCGAGCCAGCGCAGCCTCCAAGCTCCAGCCAGGTGGCGCGGCAGCCAGTCAGCCACCCCGCCAGTCAGCCGGCTGATGGTTACCTCGGGGGTTGGGCTTGCTTACCTTTCCATGCCCACGCAACCATCTGGTCGCGACGGGGAGGTGGGAGGCATTCACGGTGTGAAGTTCGCTTTTGGTGGAAAAAAGGGGCCGTTGCGGCGCTTTTGGCTTGTCACAAGCTTACTTTCTCACCTCCAACTCACTTGACAGCGTTTAGGACCTATTATAATTACATATTTTAAGGTCCGAAAGAATAAATACATAGATGTGGAAGCGACCAGAGATCAGATTGTAAATGCAGAGACTAATTAAAGTATAGCAAGTCCCAGTCTGTTATATACAAATCAGACGTCAAACTTTTGGTACATGAGTCATGGCGGGATTTGCATATTAAGACTTGAGGGGAGCAAATTCCTTGGTTCTGTGAATCCAGTCTCTACCCAAGTGGGTACTAGGAGGAAGTTGAAAGCAGTTGAACAGCGTACCGTTAAATGATTTCCGCAGGGCGCCGCCTGCGGGGTAAGAGATCGGAATGATGGCCTCTGGGCAGTGAGGCCCGAGCAAAAAGTCTCGGGAGTTCGGAAGTTGGGGAGTCTAAGAGGAGTCCGTGACAGATTGAACATGTGCCTGAATTAGTAGCGCTCGTAGCGCCCGCATGTCGGAAACTTGTCGCCTAGCAGAGCCAGATGAGACAGAGTAATGAAGGCTACAGTGAAGGCCCTATCATAAGTTGGAACAGGTGGTGCGTATGCTCCGGGCTTGGTGCCAAGACATTATTATGGTCTTGAGGCCCCGAGGTCAAAGACGGTGGTAACCGCCAGTCAACTCCTGCTAGAACTGAGTCTCACCTCATGGCGCAACAGGTAAAGTGAAGGCTCCTGACGGAGTTACCGCAGGGCTTTTATTCCTCAGAGAGGAGGTCAAGAGGGGTACTTTCCATCGAGTGGAGCAAGAATGTGCTGATATCGTCAAAGGAAGGTAATGCTTACTGTTGTACGACGTTGGGACAGCTATGTTAGATTGGCTCCAGCTATAAGAGCTAAAGTGTGGAGTTGGCAAAATTATTAAACGAGGTCCTGAGCATCGAAGGCTGAGACACCTGCCTAGGACTTGTTACGAGAACAGGTCTGTAGAGACAATAGGTACATGTGCGAGGTAAAGCAGTGCTTAAAATGGGTGGCCAGACTGGTGTTCAGAAAATGCCAGTACCATGTCCGAGATATATGTATCTTCAAGATACTAGGGCGTGGTCGGTGTCCTGAGTTTGGACACAGTGGTCGGGTCTACTATGTTTGCGTTTCCGTGATCGAGGTAGCTAGAATGGGAGAGCACTGGGCTCCTTAATAGAGTAAGGATCTTAAGACTTTACAATAGCCTGATGTATAGCGATGCAGACTCTCGTGGGTAAAGACATAAGGGCTGAGGTAAGATGGGACGCCGTGTAAAGCGAACCATATCATGGAGTAACATCTTCCGTAACGGACTGCCCTTGTCAGGGCCGAAAGGACAAGCTTCGCTCGAGGAGCTGGGAGAACATTTTAGTAAAAGCCGATATGGATATAGTAATGTAGCACTTTGGCAGTCGTGAGCTCACTCTAACCAAAAAATGACGGTGGGGTACACCCGCCCCCTAATTTTGGGGTGAAATCGGGTTCGAAACGTCAGGTCGAAATTGCTTAGATCCAAAAAGTTGGGTAATGATATGTTAGGCCCAAATATCAGGTCAAGTTAGGGGGGGGGGAAGGTCTGTTTTTTTTTTTTTAAACAAAAACCCCCCAATCGGCGATTTTAGCTTAGAGTGAGATAAGGTAAGGTGCTATGCAGATAAGATTAAACCATTCGGTCGTGTTATTAATAGTACTTCTAGCGGGGAAATCGCTGAGCAGTGGTGCGATGGACAGCACCAGTGTAACGTTGTGTTTTCGCCTTCTGAAGTGAAAAGCCGAACCGAAGAGCGAGTCTGATAAAGACGAACGGACAGGTTCAAGGCAAACTTGGAAGTGCTAAGTTCTTGCAAAGTTTATATTTACCAGCTCGTAAATGACGTGGGACCATTCGGTCAAAGAGGTAGCTTAGTCATAACAATTAGTGGTATTATAAGATAAACTTTGCTGGGTTATCTAGTATCTACATATTAGATTGACCCATTAGGTTGGTGAGTGTCGCTCCTAGTGGCGTGCCGCTGAGGAGAGGAGTAGGTAGCTAACGCAAGGTATTACGGAGGTGTCTCGCAGACAGGTTCGAGGCACCGTGCTGAGCAACGCCCCCATCGTAGCAGGGACGACACAAGTACAGAGCAAGCAATGTGGAGAGTTACTGGCGTAGCCGGGTAAAACCAGGTCACAGCAACGGTAGGTAAGATATTGAGTGCATTTCTAGCGGAACACCGCTGGGACAAGGTGCGACGCAGTTAGTGCAACGAGTATCACTAACAGTCTTCCGTATTTTATCG
This sequence comes from Parhyale hawaiensis, assembly GCA_001587735.2. Classification (NCBI taxonomy): domain Eukaryota; kingdom Metazoa; phylum Arthropoda; class Malacostraca; order Amphipoda; family Hyalidae; genus Parhyale; species Parhyale hawaiensis. The sequence goes on from LQNS02000211.1 coordinate 34,174,132, forward strand.
TGATAGACAGAGCAGTGGATCGCTCCGAGCGTAGCTGTAATGACGCAAGTTCAGGGCAAACAACGTGGAGCGGGAGTTTCCGGCGTAGCAGGGCGAAACCAGTTCGGGCAATGGTTGGTAAGAGATATAGAGTGCCTTGCTTGCGGAAGCACCGCTGAGGTGAGATGCAAGGTTGTTAGTTTTGCAATGAGTATCACCATCAGCCTTCCGCAGTTGTCATGAGACACAGATCAGCGCAGAGTTCCCAGCGAAGCGGGACGAAACAAGTTCATGTCAAGTGCCAGGAAGATATGATTTTCGTGCGTTCGAGGCTTGAATATGCAAGCTCGTAATCGAGGTGCGCCCAAGCGGTTGCTGAAACGATTAGCCAACGTCGTTGGTATATGAGGTAAGCTTCTGTTGCCAGGTAAACCCCCTGTATGAACGAGGCATTATGTTGCGCTAGCGCGTGTCTTACTAGAGGGAACTCCGCTGAAGAGAGGTGCAGGTAGCTACCGAAGGGGTACTATCATAGGTCTCTCGGAGTCTAGCGCGAGACACCGAACAGTGCAGAATTTCCAGCAGAGCCAGGGCGAAACAAGTTCAGGGCAAAGGATGAGGAGTAACGAATTCCCGGCTAAGCCGGACGGAACAAATACAGCACAACGCACGAAAGGAGTTCAAAGATTATTTTTGTGTTAGAAGTTATCTTAATTTTATGTTTCTTTCTTTTCACTTCTATTGTCTCGAGAGGGTTGTTTAGGAAACATGGGTGCAGTGCCAAGCCATGTGAACCCTGAAACTCTCATACAGGTAGTGGGAGAACACACCCAATTATTATTATTATTAAAACTTCACGTTTGAGCTCCCACGGACAGGTAATACAACCCAAATGAAGCATTTGCAACACCGGGAAGCCCAAAACGCTGCTAAAGGAAATCCAGCAAAAAAC
>LQNS02000211.1:34213149-34228177 GCA_001587735.2 Parhyale hawaiensis
CAAGAAAGCAACTGTTCAAGAATAATCCTGAGACCTGCAACAGCTGTTCGGAGCAAAAGTTACCAATGTATATATGTTGTTTGTGAACGTATGTGGTTTCTGTTTGATATTTGATGCATTACCCTATACCCCTATCCTCACAATCAAACCACCCATCCACCACCTCGCATTTCCGAGGGCGGCAAACTACTCGCCAAGATCTTGGCGAGTAGTGCCACACTATGAAATGAGGTTCCACAGGTCGCGGCGCTCATAGACGCCCACCCGCGTTTCCGAGGGCGGCAAACTACTCGCCAAGATCTTGGCGAGAAGTGCCACACTATGAAATGAGGCCACCACCCCACCCCCACACTCCCTCCTTAACTGATCAATCAAGATACTCCTATCAGACTCATAACAACTACATTCCACTATCATATGTTCAACGCTCTCATCCACCTCCAACTCACAAACCTGACACTGCTTACTAGCCTGCACGTTCCACCTATATGTCCTCTCATTTACCTCCAGGCTTTTTGTTCTGGCCTTGAACAAAAGTTCACCACCAAAACTCCCATCATAAAATTTCTCTGCCCCGGGCATTCTTTCTTCCTATACCAAACCAGGGTATCTTTCCCAGACATCCCCTGTCTATACTTCCGCAAACCAATATCACTCACCTTCCTTTCTATAATATTCTCCCACTTTGCTTCCTCCCAGTTCTGACCCCCACCCCTTTCATTTGCCATTCTCCACCCACTGGTCAGCTCCCCACCACATTCCAGAGTGTGGCAGAGGAGTCGCCAAACGAGGGTCAAGGGGGCTGGTAGCTGGGGTAATCAGGTCGCCAGTTGCCAATTCTTACAGATACATAAAGCTTATCAGTCACAAATAAAACTATACTTTGCGCTACCACTTGAAACTTGACCATTTTTTGGTTAATTTACCATGTACATCACCCGGCAATGAGTCTATAAACTGTCTCAGTCTCATACTCTTTACTTGACTCACAGCTAAGAAAAATTACTACTGGTAAAGATATAATCAGACAGGACAGGGCTGTTTGTAGCGTTTTTAAATTCTGGAACAGTTAGTCACCAAATTGACACATCTGGGTAAGGTTTCTTTTTCTGCAGTCACNTTTTCTGCAGTCACCAAAAAGACATATTTGCGCAAAGCCTCTCTCTTAGAGTCGCCAAAAAGACACAGATGGTCATTTCTAATCATGAAAAGTCGCCAGATAATTGGCGACAATGCACACTTTCTGAAATATGGGCTCCCCACCCAGTGGCACTCTCCACACAACCTGGAAGTTGCACTTCGTCATCATTCGTCGACACATAGCATCCCACTTTCCTTTCCCATCCACCCACCTACTGACCCTCTTCACCCNATTCTAACCTTAAAATTTAAACATCCCTTCATTAGTCTCTCCCAGAAGGTACTCCAACCCATGTCTCCTCTCACCGCCTCCACCCCTACATACCTGTTTGCCCCCAAAGCCAACCTCCCCACCAAGTTCTGCTCAACATCTAACTTATCCCAAGCAAGAGCACTAATTGGCAATGTAGCTACACCTAAAAAGTTAAAATTGTCACACTTATTATTTACTGCCCCTCCCCCTCCCCTTAGCAATGAAATGCATCTTAAATAGCCTAATTTGATCTTTAGTAACTCCTCTACCACTGGACACTTCCAGATTTCCTGTATGTCAGTTTCATTTTGAGATATAGACTCTATAATGAAAAAAACACCCGCGGCGAAATCACCCCGTTCTACCCTATGTTCTGGAACCTCATGTTAAACCGTTCTAAATGTGCAGTGATGAGGTTCTCTTGGAAGTTTTCTTCTTTAAATGAACCTGCATGTGGCTCTGGTTATTGTGTGGGGAATGTTGTCGTGCCATTGGTGGACTCACAAAGGGATCTTGATGTAGTTGTAGAGATGTTTTGCGCTTCCATTCTCATGTACGGATTATTGCTGGCAGAGCGTCAGGCTTAGCTAATAAACTGCTGCGGTCTACAGTGAATAGGGGTAAATAGTTCATGCTGACTTTGTACCTATGTGATGTATATCAGACCCATCTTAAACTATGCATTGTGTGTCTGGGGTGTGGGCTATACAGCTGACTTGAGGTTGTTGGAGTCGGTTCAGAGAAACTGGACTAGGCAGGTTGAAGGATTGCATGATTTGAGTTATGGTGATCAATTGAAAAGTCTGGAACTATACTCTGTAAATGGAAGGATGTTGCTTGCTGATTTGATTAAGTACTGGTAGATATTGTGCCCAGAGAGGGCTGTGAGTGGACTGGATAGATTTTTTTTGTACATACCCTACCCCTAATGAGCGTTTGGGAGGTCATAGATATAGACTCTTGATGCCCAGGTGTGTGACAGAACTGAAGTTCAGATTCTTTTCACGTGAGATGCGTGAATGTGTGGAACTCTTTGCTGGTGGGTGTTGTAGAGATGGAGACTCTGAAATCATTCAAGAGAAAACTAGATGCCCATCTTGATGAACAGTTGTATGACTTTGTCAATTGGTAAATGGGAGCTGATGTGTGGGTGTGTGGAGTCTTGTGGTCGTGGGATTGATGGGTGGTGGGTTGATTATTCCAAACTGGTTGCTTCTCACTTGAGGCTTTGGTTGCTGCCGTGTTGCTGGTGAGTGGATCTTGCTTGTGCTCTTGGGCTATTTTGGTGGCTGGGTCTTATTGGTGGGGGTGTTGGCTGTTTGGTTGGAGTTGGTTAGTTGGCTTCTGTGGTTTGTTTTGGATGATTATCTGCAGCCCTGACTGTGGGGATGCAGGGAGTGGGGGTTAACAAAGATTTTTTGGTTTGTGAACTGTGATTTTGATAGCTATAAGCACTCATTCCAACCTTACTCACCGGTCTTGTGGTGGGTCTGTGCGTTGGTGGTTGGCGTGCTTGGCTGTGCTGGCTATTGGGGCCGCAAAGGTGAGTTACCAGACCAAGGAGGCAAGCTCAGCTCCACGCGCCAGCACAAGGAAACACGTAAATCAAGCCTCCAAAAGAACTCAGCTGGAAGGTGCGGGGTTGGTCACTAGTTACCAGAATAATCAATACGGAAACCATTGAAAAGCAAAACTAACAATGATCAGTGTTACATAGCATCGACCAGGGTGATTCGTCACATTTTTTAAAAAAACACTAGGGCTAGGAAGTAAACTTTTCATACTTGTATAAGATGTTTCAAGGTATGTTCTTGCCAATTTGTTTAAAGGTTCGTTTTTTTGTATTTGAAGTTATTATTTATTAATGGAAAATCGCGCGATAGACCCCTCACTATAAAATGGGGTGATTTCACTACACTGTTGGGGTGAAATTTGCAGTGCAATAATAATAGCAAAGAATTGTTAAACATGTAACTAAAATAAAAACAAACTGCTAGAAACCTGTATAAGATGTTTCCAGGCAATTTGTTATTTAGATAGGCATGTCAATTTCCCTGTACGTATATTTTGTATCATATGTTTAGTTGTATATTTCCAATCTATTCCCGCTGTACTGTCCCTGAAACTGCCTCAAACACCTGCATTCAACAATGTGTTTTGTGGACTACGTATTGATGAAACTTCAATTTTATGGAGTCACTTCTGCTCGCCCTTGATTGATGATTGACAGGTTGGCAAGCTCTCGCTTTAGCGTGATTGATGACTCTTGACAGGTTGACAGGCTGTCACTTAAGCTTGATCGGTAGGAGTTCAGTGTCTGGAGTTTCTTGAGGATCTGCTGTCGCTCCGCACATGCCTCTTGCCTGTAAGAATTCTACCCTCACCCTCTGATAGGATGTTAATTAGTGCAAGTCAAGTCACCCCACAAAGAACAAGACACAAAAATAATTTTTTCCAGCACTGAAATTCCACATATTTTTTTAACAAAGCCTATAATATCTCAAAGTGGAAGCTCATCATATTGAATGTTACAGATAGTGGTATGAACTATTTCAATTTTCACTGCACCAATTTTTCTTCCCCGGTGAACTTTTTTGACAGGAAAAAAAATTGATTGTTCAACCACTCTTTTACTTACGATTTTTTTTATGTAGTTAGCTACAAAGCTTTATTGCAGGGCCCCAAGACATCTATCTAAGATTGCACTGACATTAATCTTTCATTCATGAGCAATAGTTTCCTTACACTATTTATAGCAGTTGCTTGGATGTTCATTGTCCAATCTTTTATTTGAACCGCACTACACTACGAAAATAATAAGATAATAATCGTAAATCTTAACCTATCTGAAATAAAAACTGTTAGGTATTGCATTAGAACTGATGCTAGATGGTTTGACAAGCAATTATGATATATTCTGAACCAGAAAAAATTTGTAAAATGTATTTGTTCAAGTGTAATTTAAACCCCATACGATTTTTGAGATCGGGATGAATCATTGCACTCACTAAATTCGTTATAACTAACGAACCAGAGGGATTGCAGCAAAGTCCTTTTAACACATTCATTATGGTTCCTTTACCTACGTTTTTGCCAAGTTTGAACATACTTCACTGGAAACTTTGGTCTCCAGCATCAAAGTTGCGGCACTTCTGTGAAACTGGCGAAAAAAATTTGTCAGGGTGGAAAACTAAGACTTTTTCATCGGCAAATAAACGAATTAAAATTGAGCGATCTTGAATGAATACATTATTTTATAGAAAAAAATGGGCTTTCCGGTGGTGTATTCAGTTTTCTTCTGTTTTTTCGTTTTTGAGGTGAAAAGTCGACTGCGATTATTTACCCCGACGCACGAGGTGCAATGAATCACCCCAGTCGACGCTATATGATACTCGTACAAGACAACACCCAAATTGTGAGCTAGTTTTCTCTTGAAAACCTCCAAAGAGCTGTGTTGAACCATGCTATTGGTTCTTGAGGGTAAATGACACTTTAGCAATTTGCTGATTTTACTTAGAGTGCTTAGCAATACAAGATAAAACTGACAGGAACTATGTATGTGCGGAGTTTGTTGGTTGTTACAATAGTCTAAAAGTTCAGATTATCAAGAGAATATAAGAACTGGCGCAATAATATAATGTAAGAGTGGTAAACGAGCCGCAGCTGGGTCCTTGACTCACGTTGAATGAAGAGATGCGAAAGACACAGTCTCTACTGTGGCATTGCTTATATGCATCGCGACACGGAATTTTTCCGTTACTTGGGCTGCATTGCTTGCACAGAGCGCTGAAAACATAGGTGTCTGGCCTTTTCTACGCAGAAATTTCTTTTGGGCTAAATGTCAGTCTTTATTACAATCTCTAATGTAGTATGCTCGAGAGTTTTTTAGGACTCCTATCTTGGTGTATTTAAGAGACATGAAAGCCATTAGCACTAAATCTAGGTTGCGACGAACAAAGCTTAGCGTGGAATACAATTGGAGAACATATAAGCTATGAGACAGACGTCTGTGGCCTGGTAGGACTCCGTGTGGCCTGCCGGGTTCCGTGTGTGGCCCAACAGGGAGTGAGGGGCCCACTGGTAGTCACTTGTCGTGAGGGGTCCGGAGTTGTTCAACAGTGCTCCCGGGGCCTGAGAGGTGGTTTGCTTCCCAAGCAAGTCACCCCCATTGAACGTAGCCTGATGTGACGTGGTGTCCCACAGGCGAGGTCAATCACCCATGCAAGCTCGATGCGCTCAGTTGAGAAGGAGGGCACAGCATTAGTAAGCGTCTTAATGATTACATAGGTATGGTACTCTAGCGGTACACGTTCCCAGGCGCGTTTTAACGGTTATTACTTGGTTTTTGTGAATAAAGTTAATTTACGTTAATTGTTTGTTTAATTGACCTTACATCAAGTGTGTCTCAACAAGTACTGGAATATTTGTGGACCACAGAGCAGACATTACTTACATCGAGGTAAAGCAGGGTACAAACTCGTCTGATTATCCATAGGTAATGAATGATCGACCGTGTTGGTACCGACTTCGGCTTGCTGGCGTACATCTCTTAGTCTGGTGGCAAGCCTGTTTCCTTTCTCTGCAATACTTTCTCTCAGATTATCTTTAGCTCTTTGCTCCCTCACACTATCTCGGATGTGAGCGAACCTGTCTGTCAGGGAATCAGCTACATGTGTTCCTTTCCTTGCCGTGTTCCGTATGCTGGGTTCCGTGTGTGGCCCAACAGGGAGTGAGGGGCCCACTGGTAGTCACTTGTCATGAGGGGTCCGGAGTCGTTCAACAAGCTGTCTGACACATCCTCCGGCAGTGCATTCCACTGCCTAACACATCTCGTGGGAAATGACCTACACCCTGTATCCGTGCCGAAATATGGACCCACCAACTCCATCAAGTGGCCTCTGGTTACTCCATCCCCAACCCTTAAAAACAGCACCGACATGTCAGCAGTACCCCCATTACCTGAAAGAACCCTCCAACACTTGATCAAGTCCACACGCAGCAACCTGCCCATTACAGAAAAAAGGTTCAACCTCTTAAGTCTGTCACCATAACTTAGATCTCTACAACCCTCCACACACTTGGTGCATTTTTGCTGAACCAACTCAAACAGCTTCAGATCACCAATGTAGCCTGTATTCCGAACAACTGATAAATAATCCAAGATAGGCCTCACATGTGCCACATAAAGTGCAAGCATGAAATCAGGGCTCCTACATATAGTGGATCTTAACAAGTTGTTCACAACCACAGATGCTTTGTGCAGCCTTTGCTGTATAAATTTATATTTTACCTGAGGGATTACTTGCTAAGGATGATAAATCCTTCATAGTGAGATTAGAGTGGAGTGTTAGTATATCTTTTCTAGGCTGTACACATATCAATATCCTATGATCTTTGTCAGAATGTTCTTTTATCCTTAGGGTCCAGGTAGGTTTGAGTCATATTGAGTTACTTGGGGGGGGGGGAAGGAATAAATGAGAACACTTTATAGCTCTTTCAAACCTTAACTATTGAAAAAACTTAGCAATGAAATGTGGTTACAATTTGGAATGTAATTGGTCAGTACTAAGTACTGGTAATAAGTATATGTTAATTGCAAACTGGTTACTCTTGAGACTTAATCTTGATACAGTTTCACTCACCAACAATATTCAAGTCAGCGTGCTGGTTTACTAAGACAACTACGCTGCTGGTTTACTAAGACGACTACGCAGGCAGCTTATAAATTGTAACAAAAACAAAGAACTCCTCTGTTTTAACTCCATTGAAACAGGCAACCAAGTAAGCCACAAACTGTTATACAGTTTGTCCCACGACTGGGCAACTAGTCTTATGCCAATATATATATATATAGATATATAGCTATATAGATAGTATTCAAACTTCAAATGAATAATCCCCCCCAAAACAAGCATGAGAGACTTGATAGTATCTTAACTCAAATCAACTAAGCCCAATTAACCCATCAGAACAAACTCGTACAATGTTCTGATATTCTAAAGCAGATACGATATAAGCATGAGCAAACTTTGGTATACGTCACCACTCACCAACAGATGAACTCTCCTCAGGCAGCTTCGACAGTGTAGAGGGTGTAACACTTGTGCACTATTCAGTAGTTCCAGTATGTTCACTAATCCGATTTCTAGATCGAAACCTGCCTCTTTTATATTGGTGGGATTGCATCATGTATCCTTGATACAATCGCGGTACGTCCGCGTGGTTTTCCGCCAGGATGGTAACCTGATCAATCACAGTGTATTGTGCCAGCTGGTTTTGTACGGACCAATCCAGCATGCAACTGACTGTCGCCTGATCCGGGCGAGTTCAGCCTTGATAGTTATTAATATCTCTGGCCAAGGTGGACTGGAGCTTTCAATGTAGTCCAGTTTGCATAGTTACTTCTTATTATCCTTGTGAAGCGAGGGACCCAAATTGGATTTGCAATTAGAGAAGCAAAGGTTGTATATTAATGTAATTATTTGCAAGGTTAGCAAGGTTTTACCTAAGCATTTAAGTTCTACCTTCGCTCGCTCGGCGCTCGCTATAATAAGCTGTCTGGCGAGGCTTGAGATTTCCGGTCCTATGCATGAAGGATGTGGCGACCTACATTGAGGAGCTCAGTACGTTCTTGTCTGCTCTATGCTCATTTGTGTCTTGGTGGCCATTCTTACAATATGCAAGTAATACTTAATTTCTTACACGTGTAAAACAGAATAGTATGAAAAAAAGTTCAGTAATAGAATAGACACGAAATGTTATCAGGTTTAGAAAAGAACATAGAAAGGTAGGTAACATCATCTTATGAAATAGAACAGTAAGAATATCTTTATATATATCTACAGACTACATTCCTACAGGACACATAACCATATCAGAGATTATAATTCAGTGGTTATTGTCGAAGCATCTTTAGTTTTAGTCTACAATTATACTTTGTACGGTATGCATGCCATTGGAATATGCGTGCACAGCTTTACTAACGGCCTGTCTAATGTGTGCATGAAACTTCAAGTCCGAATCAGCAACAACTCCCAAGTCCCGGTGAGAATTAACACCTCTCAACACCAATTCCTCAAGGAGGTAGGAACATGCTGCATACTCCGCCAAATTGTAGACAGCAGAACCTCATCATGGCACACTTTTCAGGATTCAACTCTAAATTCCACGACTTGGCAACTCCCAAAAGAACATCTAGATCTCTGCAACATGTGGCCTTCATCAACGGAGCTTCTGGGATGAGACACATACATCAGCAAACACCTTGACTGAGCAAGACAACAAGGACACCAGAGGATCAACATAAATTAAGAATAACATTGGTTCTAAAATCTTGCCCTGAGGAACACCACTAAGCACCAGTCGATCACCACTACAACAGCCATCGATAGGCTACACATCCGAAATGTATGACCAGTCAAAAATGAAGCAATCCAAGTCAGGAGGACACCACCCACTCCAAAATCAGCCAACTTCCCAAGCAGCACGGAATGGCACACCCGGTGGAATGCTTTCAAGAAATCCAGAAGAACAACTTGAACAGTCTTACGGTTCTCCAATCCACGCATGTTTGCATAGGTAAGCAGCAACTGATCTTCCTTAGACCTCCCACAACGAAACCCAAATTGATGAGCCGAAAGAAGGTTCCCATGTTTCAAATACTTCAAAAGGTGGCTCACGATCAGCCGCTCCAATGTCTTACAACACTCAGAATTCAGGCTCACTGCGTGGTAATTCAGGCAATCATACTGGGATTTTGCTTTGTGAAGAGGGACAACAAGAGACTGCATCCAAGCTCCAGGCAGCTCACCGGATGATAAGGACATAACAAGATAGCGTACAGTGGGTAGGCTAGAACTCCAGCAGATGACTGCAACAATTTCAGATGCAAACCATCAGGCCCCATTACAGTGGACACATCAACTGCTTGCAATAGAGACTGCACATCAGCGACTGTAAACTTGATATCCTCAATGGTACCATCAAAACGCCGTCCCACAACAGGATGGTCAGGATCCTCTCCCTCATACACAGAACCAAAGGCTTCAGCAAATAACTCACACATGAGTTGAGCATTGTCAACCAGTTGGCCAGATTCAAGCATTATGGGCCCCATAGAGAGAGAGCATCCAGCACTTTGGCTGGATAAAACAGCCCATCTCTCATATCTCTGACTTCAATCACTTCACCACACCCAAGATCCACAAAGCACAAAGACTTCATGATTCACACTTCTCACTTATAAATTAAAACAATTAACAGTAGCAGTCAGCCCAATTAGCAATGAAAACAACAGTCACAGAAGTTAGAAACTCATATTACTAAGGAGATTCTGCACACTGATGAAATTCATCTTTTACCAACTATATTTCAATCAGGCTAAAGCTCAAATCCTCAGTGCCAGCCGGTTGGCCTTCATGTGTAAAAACAGTTAAGTACTTTAGTCACCCCAAATATGCTAAAATTTTGACATGGCATTTTATGGGCAACATTAATGCATTAGGAAATAATAAAGGAACACATTTACCATGTGCCAAGTTGATCACTTCCATGGTGTGTCAAGTTAGGAGAGTTCATTTGCTTCTCAATGTTACCAACTTTTCTGTCCTGACTAAGTTTTACAGACTACCCAAAAATGTAAAAATATACCAACAAACAAAATGTGTTCCTTTTTATGTTTATGCTGGTCAAGTTTGAGCGTGGACCTAGTCATATAGTACTATACTACAGAGATATCAACCTTTCTTACAGTGTAAGCATTTCCTCCTAACTTTCAAAACTTTTTCCATCACTCCAGTGAGTTCCTTTTTACCTGTTTTTGTCCGAAGTCACCCCGTTTCACGATAATGAAAATAGTGGACTAAACAATGAGAACATGAATAGGGAGCATCCATAGTAGCAGCAGACTATAGCTAAGCAAGGTCTTTGCGGCACTTGGCATGATCAGTCAGCATCCGGTGTGCGTAGCCTACTGCTGTGGGTTTGCTGACCCTTTGCCAGCAATGGGGAAGAGGGTTTGGAGGTGCAGATTGTTGCATGATCCTTCCGCCACTGGCGCCATAGCTCTACATGCAGCTGTATACTCCTCTGGGGCCTGTATCTGCAGCACAAACCAGTGGATTTTCCAGTGGGGGGTATGGTCACATTGACTTCATATACTTTTACCTTATACAAAATGGCAGCTGAGCAGGTAATAAGGAAAGGGCACATAAGTGAGTGGTGAGTGGGGCTTAAGTGGTAAGATGAGAATATGGCAAAATTATCAAGTACAATTCAGAAAAAACTGCCAGATTATCAGTAAAATCAAAGATTCCTAAATTATTGGCAGAGCTAGAGAGGTCAAGAACTGGTTAGGTTTGTTGATTATTGTAATTGGTAACTAAACCATAAAGAGGTTAAATTAGTTATTTTTTCATTCTTTTTAATTTTTATATGTGGTATTCTATAAGTGGTTCTCTTCGGTCCCAAATTTGAACATTTTTGTCCCATTTCAGGTAGGACACTTTTGCCCCACTGAATTTTTCCTTATGTGGTACCATAGTCTTGCATATATTTTGAGGAAACTATGCTTAAATCAATGTTGTTTCTTACAGGAATACTAATGTTATAGACTATAGGTATGCTTTTGGGCAAAAATCTTCAATACACTTATTTGTGTATATGGACCTTTTAATTATCCTTGAACACAAAAATTAGTGAAAAGTTGGACACTTTTACCCCATTTTACAGTCCTGGTATTTGACACAAAGCACATGAGGATGAACACATTACTGATGGAATTATAGGTTCGGATGTGCCAAAATTCACAAAAAAAGCATCTCCTTTAGGCCACTTACCCTATTTGGTTTATGTATCTGCTAATTGTGTTGTTTCATTTATAAATAAATACTGTACTTTTCAGATCCACACAGATATCACAATGTCCTGGTTAGCTTCAGTGCTGGTGCTGTTGCTGGCATTTTGTGGTTGCCATGGTCTCACAGTCATGAGTGTTGACTTTGGATCAGAATTTATGAAGATTGCTGTTGTTGCGGTAAGTTTTTGTTTGCAACTTCCCACTCAAAAGTGGCTCATGTTCCTTTGCTTTTTGTCTTAATACTGTATAGTTTTCTTTCTGTGATGGAACTTGAGGGTTGTAATTTTTGGAACTAATTTGTGTAATGAGCTTAGCAGGAATAATGAACAAATTTACTTTTCAGCAGTTTTGAGGTTTTCATGTGTTCCAAAAAATTCTTTCTTCCATTTACTCCTTTCTTTTGATAGATAAGAGCTCCATGCTCGAACTCCCCACTAGTAGGAGGGTATCAGGGTTGTGTAATTAGTCTGCAGGAGTTGGAGAATTTAAGGGATGTTAGAGATGGCCATAGTTGGAAAATTTGAGTGGGAGTTTGAGTTGAAAACCTACTTGCTTCAGGAGTTGTAGTTGAAATTTAAAGCCAAACTTTGACATCTGAGAATCACAATAGCTGCAAAATATCTCAAATTGATTCGTAATTTTGGTCTTGATTTGTAAAAATGTCAGATATTGCAAATGTGAATAAATATTGTTTTTTAGCATCTTCCTTGGCGGAGATGGCGAACCGCCAAAAAGCAGGGAAAAAAGCCACGGACAAAGCTGAGCTATATACCATATGGAAGCCTCTTATGTTGTCTAATAACCATTTAAGTATCAAAACTCTTGCATGTTTCTAAGTAGGTATTTTAAAAAAATTTTGATTGAGACCCTATGAAAAAACACCCTACAAAAATTCATTTTCCTGACACCCCGTTTTTTTTTTTAACTTGTGACTACTCGAATTCTAATGATGCTAGTATAGCGAAACTTGGGGTGTTGGTAGCTGGTAGAGCTATATGTGTGTTTATTTCAGCTTATTGCCTGGGCTGAACATAATGTTTTGATGTAGCTATATAGTGTTCTTTATGACAAATAACCTTGTATAGATGCTTGTTATTGACATTTCATGTATTTATCTTCTGAAAGACGATCTACTTTTCTTTTATGAGAGCACACCATTATAGGCTAGTTAGCTGCGACTCTCATTCAAAAATCTCGCTGTAATAGATATGAAAACTTAATAACCTGCATCTTTAGAAGGTTATGTGTAAAAAACAATGTTATGTTCATAAAATATGGTGTTCTGCCAATGAAATAAGCATAAATACAGAGCTTTTGCATTAGTCATTTCGACCTTGTGTTATGATCACAACCAGGGGTGAAATGGCAAGCAATGTTTTTGCTACAGTTTGTACATGAATTGGGGTAAAGAGTCAAGATACACAGGAAATAAACATGCATATACCAGCTACCAACATTCCAACTTTTGCTATTCTAGCATCATTAGAATTTGAGAAATCACAAATTGTAAGCAGGTCTTAAGGAAAAGGAATTTTCATAGGGTGTTTTGTTTCACAGGGTCGCGATCAAATATTTCTTGAAATACTTAGAAACATGCTACAGTTTTGAAACTTAGTTGGTTATCAGACTACATTATAGGCTTCCATATGGTATATAGCTCAGCTTTGTCAATGCCTTATTTCTGGTTTTTGGCGGTTCGCCATTTCCGCCCCGATTCGCGGGGATCCAAAATCTTCGTTTTTTGCATGTAAGTTCTAAACTATACAAGGTATAATGTTTATTTTTATAGGGCAGTTAGGTGCATGTTAGAGATGTATTCATGTGACGTTGCAGCCAAATTGCACTGTAAGTACGTATTTAAGCTAGGACACATTCAAGATTTTTCGCCATCTCCGCCCCGGTAAACGCTATCTACTCAATCCATGCGTTAGCTATTGACAGTGGAGTGACTAGATAGGCAGGCCATGCAGTCTTGCCTAATGCTACATTTTATAAACTGGCTAATGCTCAATTTTATAAACTGACATGATAATTTCTATCTGAAATGGTGCAAATAAAAATTAATTTCATTGCACGTGCCACCAAAATATTGTCTAAACAGGACTATGTATTGGTACATATACAATATGTACCATGAGGTGCATTACTGATAGACTTAGTGGTACATAGCCCTATTTGTACCACTGCATATTTTTTGTTTTATTTTAAAATTCAATGTAGCAGCTGTACATGTGATAAAAATAACTTTTCTTCAGATATACAGCATGTTACCTTTGATTATGCAAATAGAATTTTTTTTTGCGTATTTTTCAAGATGAGTGTCAAACATTTAAAATGTTAATAGCTAGTTACCTAGTTAGTGCACAAGTATACCTACTGTAACAATAAAAACAATTAAAGAAAAATAAAACTGAACCATTTCCCACATTTTGGCGACATTTTCTTATCGCACGGGGTTCTGCAATTAAGTCAGATTATGCAACATCACTCTCTAGTCAACATTGTGACAGGAAGCCGTCACAAAGCACCACCATCACCACTACTCCAAGTTGCTACCCTAGGCCAGAGCAGTACAGTACTCTAGCCCTAGGCTGAGACTTCAACATTGTCTTCACTTATTTTTGCAGTGGTTCGCTAATGCCAGGGTATCTCTGTCGTTTGCACCAACATCGCGCACTTCAGTGTAGCTCCAGACAGGAGGATCATTCCGAGTTGATCAAACTCATGTTGATGACAGAATTAGGTACTCTGTTTTTTTTTTTTTTTTTTTCCGACTTAGTCGAAATTGAGGAGCTTCACTCCTGTAGGTATAAGAGTGAGCTCTTAGCTCAGCTTTATTTGATTTTTTTTTTTTTTTTTTTGGTGTACTCCTGGAGGTGTACTGTAGGTGTGCTGCAGCTGCACCAGCAGAGCTCCCCTTCACTATATAGGTAGGTGCACCACCCTCCAGTCCTCACTTATCATTCAACTCGCGCGATGTGAAGACCTCCTCTCCTCAGCTACCAGAACTCTGAAAATGTTCAAGATACCAGTCTCAGAACTTGTACTTTTTACTGAGATCCCCTTTTTGGACTCTAACTCAAAATGAAGCAGTACCTTTTGGACTTAGAAAATTTTCTGGGTTCCTCCTTTGCGACTTAGAAAATTTTTGGTCATACCCTTTGACACTTAGTCTCAGTTACTCTTAGAGTCTTTTGAACTTAGAATATTTTCTGGGTCCCTCTTTGGGACTTAGAAAAATTCTCTCTTGGTCCTTTGACACTTCACCCCTGATACTCAAGATGATTTTGAAACTTAGAATAATTTCTTAGTTCCCTTTTGGAACTTAGAAAATTTTTGGAACTTGTCTTTTGACACTTAGCCTCAGATATTCAAGACGATTTTTAGACTTAGAATATTTTCTTGGTTCCCTTTTGGAACTTAGAAAATTTTTGGAACTTGTCTTTGACACATATATACCTGAGTAGGCTTTTAGACTTAGAATAATTTCTTGGTTCTCCTATGGAACTTAGAAATTTTCTGAAACTGGTACCTGAACACTTAACCTCTAGAAGTGAATTAAGTTGGAAATTTCTGAAAAGTGTTTTACCTTTATAGTGGTGAACAAGCCTAAAGGTTACAATAGTGATACAAGCAAGTGCGTTTCCATTCAGACGTTCTTGATCCTTGGTTGTGAAGAATCCTCTGACTTCAAGTGTTGAATTTTTAAGAGCAAATTGAGAATTTGAAACTCAAGCACTCAGTACTCAAATGCAAACAATACTTATACTTGGACAAAA
>LQNS02000211.1:34251334-34274878 GCA_001587735.2 Parhyale hawaiensis
AGAAACGCCATCCGCTACCAGCAAAGCGAGTAAATTTTTGTAAAGAAAAACGAAAGCGTAGATATGATACGGGTGAAATGAAGTAAAGTCTCTAATTTACGCCTATCTATTTGTGAAGAGCGTGACACACAGACACACACACACACAAACACGTAGATACAAGCGTATTAATATATAGATAATAATTCACTCGAAAGTTGAAGAGATATTCTAAACTTCACTAGCAACACTTACAAAAATTCATCTAACTTGACCTTAGTGTATCAGCTAATATAATGGTGGACGCACAGTTACCTATGTTTGCAAGATCATAACACCTTCGAACGCTTTACAGTTTTGATGGCCACGAGAGACTACAGTGTCAGCCTGTCTTTACTTATCATTTTATTGTATGTCTACTTCTGTTATTCAACCAGCCTTTGGTCTGAATTCAGCCCCGAGTGGATGGCCAAGTACGGTTTATGGTCCATCCTCTGTTGTTACCATAGGGTGTAACACCCCATAGGTGAACGTTATTTCTTGCTTAAGGGCTGGATAGACGATCATTGATCAGTGTCACTGATGACGACGATTTGTGAGTGATGTGCACACGTGCGTTTGGTGAGTGTCAGTCCCGACCTATGTGCGTCGCGCGAGCAGTCTCTGTGAGAACTGAAAAGTGAGAACAAAAAGTAGCTATTGCACTATGCCTATTGAGTTGAAAATTGAAATGAATGTTCATTTGCAAATCTTTCGAGAATGAACCTGTATCAATTTGAGTTTACTTGGAGCCTTCGGATGGATTCTGAATTGTGCCCTATATACCATACGGTGTCGATCGCCCATTAACATAGACAAGTTTTTTATGCCATCCTCCGGCGAGCTCGTTTTTAGATATAAACTACGCTAATATTCAGGAATCAAAAACCTTCACTTTGTGGAGAATTTATAGATAAATTAATCTTAGCAAATGTTTAATGTGTCGATAATACCAAAACTGTAAATCGCTATAAGTAAAAAAACAAAGTTAATAGCACCTTTTCCTGTAGAAGAAGTACACAACTAAACCGGGATGCAGTGACTCACTGCAATTCTGATTTGACAAAAAAATTCACTGCTGAAGAGCAGCATGGTCACACATCCTCTTCACGCGGCTGTTCAAACGTTACTGAGAGCACGGTGTGAAACTGTGAGTGTCAGTACGGAACTGTGTCATTGCTCGACAGGATAGCTCGTCATTGCCCAAGTCCCACTCGTCAATGAAGAGAGTAGCTCAAGAAGAGCGAAAGTGGGCAGGGTCACTGCCGACTTATCGTATACCCACGCCTTAAATTAGCTTGGCCTTCTGTACATTTTTGTAACGGTTTATTTGCTTTCTTTCTCCTTTGTGTGTCTTTTAATTATATTTTTTTAAGCTTAGCTTAGGTTTCTACTACTACTAAACTTAGCCCTAGAAGCCAATCATCATTTGTGAGTCTTTTTCAGATACACATGACTGGACACAAATATTAGCACAACCAAACACTTTTGTTCTAAAAATGTCTGTACATTGCTTAGAACTGGCATAAGGGGTGCAGAATGGAAAACTATATATGTTGGACAGACTAAATATGTGACGCTCACCAGTCTTTTATTTTGAATGTTTTGGGAAATGATAAAAGTAAAGTTGTAAAAATAATTGTGCACAATGACTGTATAGCTACGTAAATTCGTGTAAAGTCATTCTTGACTCTCCTCTTTGTCGATGCACACCTGTTCTTCTAGTCATATACTGTTATTATATTGACAGTGAGGTAAGCTACAGTGTTGAGGAGCTTATTGCCCAGCTACTGAGCCACGCGAGAGACCAGGCGTCCGCATATACCGGGCAAAAGGTGAAGGACCTGGTCATCACCGTGCCCGCCTTCTTCAACCAAGCAGAGAGAAGAGCACTGCTTGATGCTGCTGATATTGCGGGTCTGAAGGTAGGCATGTCTTTGGTTGTGTTGTTTTGGCCCTGTACTGTTGGCTACTCGATCTCATGACTCTCTGCACCTGTGTTCCTCATCCATATTTATTCTGAACTCTAGAAGGACCTAATAAAACATCATATTCTTGCAGTCTAGAGTGTAAGAAAACTAAGAATGGAACAAAAATCAGCTGGCTGTTGTTAGCCTAAAGATACTCTTCGCTCTATGCTGTTGGCAATGCTATTTCAGACGAGTCCCAAGTTCTAATTAACTTGAGCAATGCATATATTGGAGATACATTCAATATACTCAGTGATTTAGTACTGTTAAGAACTTCAGAGAATTTACTGATTTTAATTAAATACTAGACGGCCTGTGACCCGTTGGGTCGTCATCACGATCGACTTTGCTTTCGCAAAAAAAGCAGGGGCTAGGTATTTTGCTGGGCAGAGACCACACGCTATTCAGCCGTCCTCTATTGCCCGTTAAGCAGCTGCCCGTTCGGTTCACTATCAACACATTCTTCGCTTCTCTAACGAATATTCAACACCCAGGCTGTAAGCAAAGTCAATTCATGTGTTACATATTTCAGTTGTAGTACCCATGGCATCGTTGAATTCGTCATGCTCGTTCTTGAGGCTGAGCTCAGTTTAACTTCTGTATCACAGGTACAATCGAATTAAACCTTCATCCCTCGAATTTCTTCTCGTCTAAAAGCCAAGAAGCTGTGTAAAAAAACACGAATAAACGTGACACAAGTAAATAAACAAGCAAGTAAAGTTCACAGACTTTTAGTATAATATAGATAGATGCTATCCATTTCCTTTGTTGATAGGCTTTATGACAAACAGTTGTATTTTTTACTACTGGACTAGCGCCACTTGCTTGGACTATCTCTAAGACTGCTTAGATACATACTTCGTGTCTCCTAAGGGGATTAATTTGTTGAGAGGTTTTCACCCACATGTATTTTGCCCTTAGGTACTATCGCTGATCTCAAGTAATGCAGCAGTGGCACTCAACTACGGCATGTTCAGGCGTAAGGAAGTGAACAGCACGGCACAGTACCTTCTATTTTATGACATGGGCTCCTCACAGACCACCGCCTCCGTTGTGTCCTACCAGACGGTCAAAACCAAAGACAAGGGCTACAGTGAGACCAATCCGCAGCTCACCGTTCTTGGCGTTGGGTAAGTTACTTTTCTTCTTCGCAAGTGCCTTTAAAATTTGTTCTTTACGTTTTACCTCATGCTAGCGATGTTTTGTTCTACTTCTTTCGTTAGCTGTACCCATGCGCATTGATCCAGTGTGGAAAAACCCTCATGTACACATTTGTGTGACGGCCGGTCCTTCCATTCCCCACTGGTCTAACCCTTGATGCTTGTTCACTCGCTAGTCTTCACCCTATGCTCTTATGTACTTGAAAACATACGAATGTTTCGTATTTTTACTAACACGACTGTGTGTACACTAAAAGATCCGAGTAAATCCTTCATCTTGGATAGCTATTGATCCGTTTCAGAAATAGTGGGACAATACCAATATAATAATAATAATAATAATAATAATAAGTACACTAAAAGAGTTGCGTTAACCTATTAACTGTGAACGACGAAAGTAACAGTTCCCAAAACGGTATTGAAAATACGCATGCCGCCGTTGATGGGTTAGGGCACCGAACGAAAGTTTGGTGTCACGAAGCAGTACCGTATGAGACGTCAACAGTGGCGATGTAGGTTACATTTCCACTTTTACCTGATGTTTGATATTTGCAAAAATGTTACGTACAGTTTAGCGCTTACCGTAGCAGTGCAGAACAATATATAGTATATATGTATTTCCCATGTGTCTCGTGAATCTTAAATCAAATGAATGCTAAATTTTAGCAAGGATTTTTTCAGCGTGAAGTCTGTTATCTTGTGCCACTAAAGTGTACCGAAATGGATTTGTGAAGTTCTCCTTACTAAGACCTATTATTATAATGTACCAAATCTATGGTTAGTTGGAAATGAGCGAACACTGCGTTCCCTTTCAGTTATGACCGCACTTTGGGAGGCTATGAAATGCAGCTGAGGTTACGGGACTTCCTTGCCGAGAAATTCAATGGCATGAAGAAGACCAAAAACAACGTGTTTGACAACCCACGCGCCATGAGTAAACTGAACAGGGAAGCCGCTCGGCTGAAGCACGTGCTGTCTGCCAACACAGATCACGTCAGCCAGGTATGCATTGCTTCTTGCCATAAGGTCAGGCGTGAGCCAACATATTTTCTTCTAGGTAATTCGCCGTAATTTTTAAATTTGATTTTTTTTTTACAATGCAATACGAGTTGACCTAATGTAAGGAAATTCAAGCATTTGAATTGCAATTCATTCCTATGGGAATCGGGAAACTGCCCTGATATGAATATATTACTTTTGATGCATCCTCTGACAAAATTGAGCATTTAAGTTAAGAGAGGTGGGAAAGAGAAGTAACGCTCGCTTTTGCATTTATGTGTGGGACTTGCTGCAATTTATGACTGGAGTTGACCCTCACAATGATTCATGGTTCATATACTCCTAGAATATTCATGTTGCTATGGATGGTAGAATTGTAATGAAGTATGGTTTGAGTTTATTTTACTGAAGGAGAGACTGGTTTATCGAGTATTAGTTTGGAAACGCTAGGTGTGTGGGTACGGTGGTTCCCCTCAAGGGACATGGGATGAGCCATAGGGTTCGGTATGCCTATCCAATGTTACGGAGAGCAGCGCCCCAGAAAGGGGGCCTTATAGGCTACCTTAGCCATAACTAGGCCTTCACCAAGTCTCTCTTTCGCTCCCGCCTTGCTCCCTTCCATTTTCATACTCTTACCGATGTTGTTTTATTTTGTTCTTGCTTATCTTTCCTGACTTGCCAATCTCATACGAGTTGATGCTCGATGGGAACACCCTCGTGCATTTCTTCCGCGTTTCTATTGACTTACCATACGTCCCTCTTTTCTACCTCTGTGGGATAGCCTTTGTAGTGGAAGTGGAGGCGAACACTACTCAAAATAACTGAACCTGAACTGTAACAATGTCATGATGTTGCTAATAATGATAAAATAGTATAATAAGTGTTATGATATTAAGAGTAATGTAAGTACAGAACTTGGAAAAAGTTTCATTAGAACTTCTGCCTAGGTGGAGAACGTGATGGAAGACATTGACCTGCGCGTGCTGGTGACACGTGCCGAGTTTGAGGATCTCATCGCAGATCTTGTGGCCCGAGCCTCCCAGCCAGTCAATGATGCGCTAGCTGCGGCTGGCATAGACATGGCTGTAGTGGAGCAGCTCGTGCTTGTCGGAGGATCTACCCGAGTGCCAGCAGTTCAGGACAGTCTCCAGGTACTCTTTTTCAAGGAAAGCTTATTTTTCTTTGGTCACTGTCTTACTTTCTTAATAGGTCTCATAGTCTCGGTGTATGAGTGGTGAGGTTTACTAGCTATATTGTCGGAAGTCACACCCTGAAGGGGACTCCTTTTGGTCAACTAAATCTCCTAGGCCAGCGCTTCTTAACCATTTCTAAACGCGGCACCCGTAGAAAGCGTTTAAAATGGTCTCGCAACTCTTGCAAAATGAATAACTCGTATGATATGGCATACAATTGATACTGAATTTGTGCAACAAAATTTGAGTTCATCTTTGAACGACATGAAAATGGTGCAAGATTTTCTCACCCCTTAAATGATCATCTTGCACCTCCGGTTGGGATCCCCTGTCCAAGGCATATTTCTTTCTGAATTTCACAGATTTCTTCCCATCTATTGCGATTCTGTATATGGGTTCCTTGTGTTTCTTGATATACGACGACTTTCTACTTATGCTGTTTTACTTCTCTCATTAGGAGAGAGAGGGAGACTAGGGAAACTTGCCTATTTCCTAATAGCCTTGCTTTCAGTGCACTTTTTTCTACCAATTACTTCATTGACTTCGGTATATTGTGCACCAAATTAGCATCCTTTGTGAAAATTGTTACACAGATTAAGCAGAGAATGAGTCGAGCGAACATCTCGGTAGTTCTTAGCTTTGCATTCACTTTGCTACTATCACCCCATCTGCTGACGTACCGTGGTGTGCTCTGCAGCAACTGTGGGGACGCGAGTTGTCTCGTAACATCAACGCTGACGAGGCTGCTGCCATGGGTGCAGTCTACAGAGCTGCTGACATGGGCCAAGGCTTCAAAGTCAAAACCTTCCATGTCAAAGAGACGAACCTCTATCCCATTGAAGTGAGTACACTAGCTTCATTTTGTTTGTTGTAGCTTGGCAGTTTCTTGAATACCATACTTGTGTGTTCTTGAAATACCCTACAGTTACTTTTTTAATTTTTATCCTTCGTGAAGCGTCTGCGAGCGATTTCTAGAACAGTAATTTGCAACCAAGCGTGTGGCGGGAGACTGGCAGTTGTGTCTAGGGGCGCTAGTTTTCTTTTATAAATTGCTAACTAATTGAAAATTATAACCTCTAGTGGATGCTGCAAATGCTGTGTAGCCTACGAGGGAAAATTTCCCTCCACTGTCCGTACGTAGCTTCGCCACCCTGGGGACCTCTGCTGCGAATAACTCAAAATACAACTTTTAGGTCTCGGCAGGCTATTTACGGAAAATATTTGGCTACTTGGAGCGAGGATCATTCCATGAAATAGCTAGCTACTCTGTTTAAAGCTCCGGACGCATTTGTGTAATAGTTCTATGGCCCACCACAAATGGTTACGTGTGGTGTTCGCCTTTAGGATATCTTTTTATGTGCTGCTTGCTTCACGTCCTTAGATATCTATGCTCCTGCTCATTATGCTTTTGTTTTGTTGTTTCTCATCGTTCCTGAATTAATGTACTCAAACGAATTAATCCACTATAGGAACTCCCTCGTGCATGAGTCCCTCGTTTCCATTGACATAGCTGCCATTTACCTGTGTATGTTCTTTCCTGCCCTCAGGGGGCATAGGATGGGCCATAGGATTAGCTTAGTTAGGTTCGCCCATCCTATGTTCTAGGGAGCAGCACCCCAAGGGGACCTTCAGCTTGAAGGTTACCTTAGCTATTAGCTAGGCCTTCGGGACGTCTGTCTTTTGTGCCCACTGATATTACTTCCTTCTGTTCTCACTCGTCTTTGCAAACTTGCTGTTTTCATGCGCGTTGATCTGTGTATGAACACCTTCGTGCATGGGATCCACGTGTCTATCGATGTAGTACATATATGTCTCTTTCTTTTTCCACTCAGGAGTGCTTAGTACTGCATTAGGGAGGCGTAAACTATCTTATATGCTACGTTCTTTCCTCATCCTCTCTACAAACACCACGTTGTGTCTGGGAGGTTTAAAGCAACTTTCACTTTGCTCTGCGTGTGTTTATAGTTACCCTGTAAACTTGTGGAAAACTTCTTCTGGCGCTTTTATTTACATTAGAATCTCTTCCTACGTTTGCTGTGCATATTCTGCTAATAAGTTTTTCTTGTTGACTTTACTAGTTACGCGGTTGGTGTTCAGCACACTAAGGGCTATAGCTACTAACTTTTGCTCGAAGTTCAAAAGGCACATCTTCGTCGTAAACGTAATTTGTTTGCGGTTGCGGTACGACAATGCAGTAATATAATGATCAGTTCTTTCAATGATTTGGGCTGATAAATTTCGCAGCTTGATTCAGTACGAAGTTACCCTACAAAGCGCCAAGCTCCGTGTGCGCATCGCTCTTTTTGTGGATTGTTAAACACTGCCCGCCAAATTTTGGGAATATTCAGCTGATTGTCTTGACCATCAGATTATGAAAACGTCTCTTATAGCAGCTGTTTTTCTGACTAATTACGGAGTTCGACTATCGAAATCTTGTTTGTATTCAGCGCATTGAATGCATTATGATCAGCTCCTTTTCATTTAGAGTGCCAGAATTACCGTTGATAAGAAGCTCTTTTTTGTTGAGGTTCGCCCATCCTATGCTATGGGGAGTAGCTCCCCCAGGGTGTTTGAGTAGGTTACCTTAGCCAATAGCTAGGCCTTCGGGACGTCTGTCTTTCGTGCCCACTTTGCTTTCTTCCACTTTCATACTCCTACTGATCTTACTGTTGTCTGTTCTTCCTCTTCTTTCCCGACTTGCTGTTCCCATGCGCGTTGATCCTGNTGTGGGAACACCTTCGTGCATGGGTTCCCCGTTTTTCTGTCGACATACTATATGTCCCTTCCTTTTCCTCTCTTAGAAGAGCTTAGTACTTATTTAGGGAGGCTTAAATCTTCTTATAATAGGCTACCTAATACGTAATCCTTTTTGTTGATTAAATTGAGGTGTTAATACACTGCGCGCCAAACACTTTTTATACCTAACTCATTTTGTTTGCTTTTTCGGTACCTACACATTACGGTATTGAATGTGTTACCTCTGCCCGCAGGTAGAGTTTGACCGACTTGTAGAGCAGGAGGACGGCAAGCAGATCGAGAAAACTGTGAAGCGTTCCCTATTTGCGGTTGGTAACGCTTATCCTCAGAAGAAAGTTATGACCTTCAATAAGAATTCTGCAGACTTTGAATTCAGAGTTAATTATGGAGATATGTCAGATATGATGACCGCGTCACGATTGAAGTGAGTATCTTAATGAAATTCTTCTCGCTATTATAGTAAGAATTGCATCTTCTTGATGGTATTTATGTCAGTGCTTTTTTTGGTAATAGTATCCTTATTGTTAGCAACTTTGTTTTCGGCACCTACTCAGTATTTGTCATATTTCCGAGTTCAGACCGCTTATTAAAGAAGTCGAAGTAGTTATAGTATAAAATGAAAGCAATTATTCTTGTACTTCTCCTGCCTATTTCTCTTAACAGTTAAATATGCATCTTGCCCTGGCCTTATTTTTGCCGTTACTTTCAGATAATCCCTTTCATTTCATAATGCTAAGGAAAGTTAAGCTAATATAGGCTATATACTGAGTGTCTAGAAGTCTCAATCAATCCTGTACGTGCCCACTTTGTTTGCTTCCTTCCATTTTCATACTCCTACTTGCTCTTGCAGTATTCTGATCTTCTTTCCTTACTTGCTGTTACCATGCGCGTTGATCCTGTATGGGAACACCTTCGTGCGTGGGTTCCCCATTTCTATCGTCATACTGTATGTCCCTTGCTTCTGCCTCTGTTAGTTCGCCATTGTTGTGGAAACGGGGCTTAAACTATTTAATATGATAACTAGAGCACTCTGAGAGTGCATACCTCCGCCAAGCGAGGCAACGGTAGTAAAAAATTCAAATTGGCTCTGAAAACATAATTTCCTTTGTATAAACTCCAAAATCTAATCATTTGTGCCTTCTGTTAGTAATAACAGCTTGTGCAATTTTCTTGAAGATCCGTTCATAACTTACTTTGAATTATACTGCTAACAAAGGTTATGACAAACATTAGTCAAACATACAAACGAACAAACCGATCTGCACCAAAATTTAATCATTTATGTCTTTTAACATAACTAACAACCCCTATAAATTTCATAAAGATCCATTCAATATTTTTCAAGTTATTCTGCTAACAAGCATAAAATCAAAAACGGTGACATACGAGCGAACGAACCTACGGATTATTAAGAAAATTTGGTTATTTACTCATTGTTATGTACCTAACAACTCATGTTAATTTCACAAAAATCCATCCATAACTTTTTAAGTTATGGCATTGAGAAAAGGAGGCAGGCAAGCAAACAAACCGATGGACGGATCTTCACCGAAAGGTAATCATCTGTTCCTCCTATCATACCTAACAATCCCTGGAAATTTCGTCCAAATCGGTTCATAACTTTTTGAGTTGTCTTGGTGACAGACAAACACGACGAAAACATAACCTCCTTGGCGGAGGTAATAATGCAATCTTGTACTCTTTTGCGATTTATCAGTCTTTACCAAATTGTATAGCGATTTAGTAGACTAGGTGTACCGTTTATTCTATCTTATCGGACCGTAAACTCTCCACGTCGTAAACTCATCTAGCTATCTTAATGCGTATTACAGGCAACAGTTTGGCAGCGAAACATTGACACTAAGGAAAACCAAAGTGGAGGGTGTGTCGTCCCTCTACGACAAACACGTCGCTGAAGGTGGTGCTGAATTTAAAGGTGCGGTGTGCTTCAGTGTGTTATATATCTAAATCGCTTTATAACAGGCAATACTTCGACACTTTTTGAACCCTCAATTTTAAATTCGTTCTTGATTTTTAATGGCGCCTTGTGCAAGCTTACGCATGGGTTTACCGTTAGGTCCTTCCTTTACCAATGTTTTTCATGTTCCATCACGAATGTAGTTGGTTGAGAGATTGTCCTGAAGATTTCCGGCTGTTTTGTATCGGCGACACTTACGCGACGCGTTTTTTACTTTCCCGTCACCACTCCCATGCTTCCAGATTTCTTCATTATTTGAATAGTAAACATGCTAACAGCAACTTCTCCATGGAGTGTGAAGTAAATGGCAAGTTCTATCTTGGATGTTCAAGTGATGCGCCCTAATTACTCTTTCGAAATTTCCGTTTGCAAAAAAAAAAAAAAAACACGTTTACCGACCTTGGCAACAGTTGTTCAGTTCTATCCCAAGCGATTTCAATATCAAGCCATTTTTACTTTACTACATCGGGTGTAGCTACCATTTTTATTCATTTTATGCTCATACTATGCATTCCGAATTTTATTACAGTATTTCCTTTTTAAAGAACAATGGCTATCCTCAAAAATTGATAGTCGCAAATCAATAAATTTTTGAACAAGTTGTACGACCGCCTTAAAATCATTGTGTTCAACTATAGCACAATATGTTTACTGCAAAGCATTGAGGTGTGCCGGTGTCTTTTAATGACTGTTCTGTTTTGGCATTTGCAACTGAACAGTCTGAAATTCGAATTTTAGAATCAATGTAGGTATATTTCACAATTTAAGCCAGGTTTTAAACAACCTAAAATGTGCCCATCCTCTATATATTATGAACAGATACATTTCTAAGCTGCGTATCATTGTTCTTAGTCTTTTATATTCTTTATTTTTAGATAACTGGTAGTATTTCCGTTTGAAATTGAGATACCGTATCATTGATTGTACTGTAGTATCCATTTCTCTTATATTCTTTACTGATCATTTCAGAATACTGAAGATGGGACATGTAGATCCCTAAACGTTCATGAAGTTTTAATAGAATTCTTAACCTGTTTTCGCTTCCGTAACCTTGGCCATTTTATTTTTATTACGGATTAGCAAATCACTATGTGTCATCTACTCAACTAACAATATTGCGCATGTTGCACTTGGTCAGCACTGGGAGATGATATTTAAACTTATAGATCAACTGCCCCGGACACTGCAGTAACTATTGCGAATCGCTTCTCTTGGCGTAAGCAATGAAGAACTGTCAACTTAATAGCTATGTTAGCAGTCATTCTTGACGTGGTGATGTTAATGCACAAGGTGTTCGTGCTAGCGTCGCTTTGCAATATATCAATGTAATGCTCTCAATTTTGCTGCCCAGGTATCAAGGCGCACTTCAATTTGGACGCCTCCGGCATTCTGCACGTCGGTGACGTAGAGCTCGTTGTGGAGCGCAACGTCACTGTCGAGCCTCCTAAAAAACCCAAGGAGGAGAGCACCTTCACTAAAATTGGCTCCACTCTCAGCAAACTTTTTGGTATGTGGTGCCTGCTGAACTGTTGATTGTTATCTTGACAGGCTAAGGCCCGCTGCAGACGACAGTCCTTTCGGCAGGGCGTCCTGTGTTTTTGCTGCATATGAAAGAAAACTCGAGGATATGACAGTCGCTTCGATAGGCATCGGTCCCAGGACACGGATCCCGCATGTTTTACTTTTGACGAACAAACTCACGTCTCCGGGTTGATCATATCTCGTATATATTTGCTGATATTAAGAGTTTCACGCACACGATCTTTTGAAAATGTATACAAGAATAATTGTTGTGATGGCAACCACATTTTTATTAGTATGTAAACGTTTTTTTTACTAAGGTGTAAAGAATTTATTTGAGTCCCTGTCGTACAATTTGTGTGGCGGTACTTGGCAACTGTTCAAGTGACGTGACTTCCCGTTCTCTTTGATTGCATTCTTTATTATATACAATACAATTGCGCGAATGCAGTAGTGACTTCAATACACTATTATCTTTGTTTTGATTTTATTAATTATAATATTACTCTTGATGCTCTTTATTTATCGATTTTTCAATTTATTAGTGAACAAGCCAGGATCAGCTGTGAGTATCAGCTGATGCGCTCACCTCTCTCGTGTGCGGGGTCGAGACTTTCAAAACCGATGCAATGCATCAGTCGAGACTTTCATATTTAAGGCCATAAGGCTATCGTCTGCAACGGCCTTAATGGTTTGCAAACTACTGTTGATATATGTGACTTGATCTATGTAAATGAATGATGCCCCATGAATGGTTCTACAATGAGATTCATCGACTGTATATGATAACAGGGCGTGGTGTGAGAAGGTTAATGTCCCAGCTGTAGTTCATTTAGCACTAATGAAAATACTGTGTACTTCAGCACTACAACCATAGTATCGTATGGCTGTCAGTTTTCTAAGAAAAATTCTCGGACTAGGGACTGATTTTATGAAGTTAGTTAACAGTTGATATACGTACATTCAAGTTTTGATAGTAACTGTAGGTCAACCAGATACTCCAAAGCTGTGCTATCAGCGCACGGAGCTCAAAGTCAGCTGTTACATCTTGACAATACGAAGCACATTTTCCTGTAATGTTATATTATTGTGCTCTCAGCTCGTGCCCACCAAATGTTACATTCGGAGACACATTCCCATTCTCAAACTTACTGTTACGTGTTCCCTGTTCTGTAGTTGCGTTTCCCATTTCTCTTGACGCATCCCTGTCATTTTTTCCTGATGAAGCGTCAAGTTGTGTCTAGGGAGGCCTAAGCGAACATACATATTATTTCAACTTCAATGGATACCTTGCTGCAGGTGGTGAGGAAGGTGAAGATGCTGAAGGCAACGCTACAGAACCGGAGGCAGCCGACACCAATGCTACTGAGCCGGAACCTTCAGCCGCCGCTACTAACGCCTCTGCCTCAGGTGAGACGACGCTCTGCTTATTCTATTGGTGTTCTACCACAGCCTTGGTTTCCTGAGGTCGTCAGTGAATAATACAACTTACTATCCGACAGGAAGAATTTCCTATCAGATGGGAAGTCATACACCGCCCTAAGTTCTTGGCCTTGGCTGTAAATAATACAGCACACCCTTGCCACTACATGGCACTTCACCGGCGTATACAGAGATTCATTGTCAACACATCACAGATACTAAATAATACTACGCAATACAGTGACAAACTGTTCTATAGCGTTGCAGGTACTTGAACTGTGATGCTCGTATAGTTGTTAATAATACTTATTACTCATATTCGTATCGGTACTTGATGATATATAGATATTTGCTTAGTTCATTAATCGTACTTTTCTGTAGTCAAGTTCCTATAAAGTAACTACGGACTGCTACCTACAGTATCACTGCCCTCCTACAGCCGTCTCTAATTTCAACTACTAGTCAACTTGTACTGTACCACACAGGGTACCGGTATAGGATGGGCCATCGTGTTAGGTTAGTTAGGTTTGCCCGTCCTATGTTATGGGGATCAGTGACCTCAGGGGTATCCTGTAGGTTGCCTTAGCTAGGCCTTGGGGGCGTCTTTCTTTTGTGCCCACTTTGCTTCCTTCCAGTTGCATGCTCCCACTGATCATCTTTTCCCTGTTCTTTCTCTTCTTTCCCCGAGTTGTTTTGCCCGAGCGCGTTGATCCTGTGTGGGAATAAGTTTGTGGTAGGTTCCACGTTTATATTGCCATACTTTGTCTCTCCCTTTTCCTCTTCTAGAACAACTAATTTAGTCTTATTTGGAAAGGCTTGAACTACTAATCTGTATAATAATTTGTATTATACGACAGACGGACCGTCTGAGCCGCAGTTCCAGCTGGTGACGGACAAACATGTTCTCAACACGTCCATCCAGAGTCTCGACCTGCCACTGATGGACCAGCAACTCCTTAATGAATCTCTCAGCAAGTAAGGCTTTCTAGTTTTTTTTTTGCCCTTTGAGGATCTACTAATTACATTTCGGATGGAAAAGCTCTTGAACAGGAGCTGACGGCCTTTCCCGCCTCGAAGCGTTAACCATGTGTTGTACCAGCGCTATTCAAGTTCTTTTGTATGAATGCTTACAGCAACAGTCAGTAGCGGACATTCAATAATTTCCCGTATATTCCACTCGAGAATGCTTACTAAAAGCTACGTTTAACAAATTCACTACTATTGACATTGCAAAAAAGTTTCAGCTATTAATGTCATAATCAAAGATTTGAAAAATAACAGACACCCACCGCTGTCAGCCACACGACTCGTTACAAGTGCTCAGTCTTTCTTTCTTGTAGCATTGTTAACTGGTACTGCACAGTAAGCCGACCATAAACCTAGCCTTGTCAACCCTGATTTAAGATGACCAGACTTTACTGTACCGAGAGAACCTCTCTTTATGAACTTACTACACATTCTTTTTAAAGGAGTAGTTTGAAAGTGAACTGGGCGTGTTCACTATGCCCTCTCTATTTCCACCCCTGAAAGTACCTAGTTACATTTTTCTTGTAGGTTGAAACCTACTTCCAGCTTTCTTGAATCTGTAGGAATACCTCGTGAGTCCTCTACACTGTTTGACTGATGCCACAGCCCTGGGGTAGGGGCGGTCTACCTCTGTCCGACTGTTGGTGTTGGAGCTGTACGTGACGGGGTGGGCACGTACAACTAACTGATCCCTGAAGCTATAATACAGCAGGAGTTGATACTTTAGCTTGTGAGATTGTTGCAGTTGACCTCCGCGTGGTTGAGGGATAGTGTTACATACTATTGTCTTATAATCTCCCGTTGTTGTGTACATTTTCCCTGGTGCTGTGAATGATCGCAACGATGTTGGCGGAGGGGTGAATGATCAATTGCTTATACCTAGAGGCAACACGTGCGTTATTCGTGTTCGTGAAGAATTTAAAATGTGCTAATTGCAAGCTTTGCCTAGTCTCGTGGAGTTCCATTACTTCTTGAAGTGACGTGGGTCCGCGAATATTGTTATAGTATTAGGTTAATTCGTAAATAATTTCCTATTTTTTATGTCAATTTCCGATCCATCATGAATTTTTGGGCCACAACCTAACTCTAATTGCAAGCTTGTATGTTGAGCAATTGCTCAACTGACCACATGCTGCGAAAGGGACCCTAGACAAAGTTTTGCAACGCGGATGGTCTGTACTACCACATCCCCCATGTCATTTCACTGACCTCGCCCCAACTGTTTTTCATCTCTTGAGATCTTAACAGAATGCTCTTCAAGGCAGAAAGTTTACTGAAGACAAACAAACCAGTGAGAGAGTACATTCAAAGTGTTTTTTAAATCGAAGCAGTCTTCCATTTTAATTGGATGGCATTAAAACATTGAATGACTATGTGGAAAAGCTCACTGAAAATAATAGTGAACATACGAGAGTTAGAGTGAACTGTTGCCTATTCATTACTCAAGCGTCCACCCTGAGCCAAATCTGGCAATACTATTGTGGAATTAATTTTTCTTCAGACGCTGTATTGTTTTTGCTGTCTAGTCACTTTAACTTACGGATATCTTTGTAGCCAAATATATATGTCGGGCGCCTTTGGTTGTATCTAGTGGATACTTTGTTTGAGGATTGATATTTACTGCCGTACGGTACGTAGTAATTACCCAGACCAGAGGCAGTGAACAGAGCAGAAGCAAAGCGTGTGCAAGCAAAGGTTTATGGCAGCAAAATAAGATTTGTGTGTGTTATTTTTACAGACTGGCGGCCGTGAACGCAGCAGAAGCAGAGCGTGAGCGTCGGGCGGCAGCACGCAACTCCCTCGAGACTCTCATCCTGGACATCAGGGACCGCATGAGTCAGGAGGAATACATCGCTGCCTCTGTGCC
This sequence comes from Parhyale hawaiensis, assembly GCA_001587735.2. Lineage (NCBI taxonomy): Eukaryota > Metazoa > Arthropoda > Malacostraca > Amphipoda > Hyalidae > Parhyale > Parhyale hawaiensis. The sequence goes on from LQNS02000211.1 coordinate 34,267,246, forward strand.
TGATGTGCAAGAAACTCTCACCGCCGCATGCACTACTGTACGTGATACTGCCGCGAGTCTTGTGATTACTTTGACGTGCTCTGACCGGTGACGGTAATCTTAGGTTATCGATGGCTGCGTCGCTGTAGCAGCAGGGATCTAAAATATCTAGCCGTCTCTCTGATTTTCTAATGGAAGTATTTATTACACTTGGTTAGGTGCACTGTTTGCTCGTATCTAATATCATGAAAAAATCTTTCGATGTCTCATTTGTACAGATGGAGGACTGGCTTTACGAGGACGGCTTCAATGCTGAAGCGTCTGCATACACAGCGAAGATCAAAGAGCTGGAGGAAGTGTTCGTCCCGGTACAGAAGCGAGTGGAGGAGCACAGGCAGCGACCTCAGGCACTACAGGCAAGGCTCCAAGCAGTTGCTGCGGCAATGGCCGCCGTGGTACTAACCGTCGGTGTCACGGTTGCTGTACGCTGGCTTAGGCGAGCCAGTCTGGCCGACTCCTGGCAGTTGTTGGTCAACTGGCTGAACGCTCAACGCTGTTCCTTAATTAAGTGGTTTCATAAGAAGGGTTATTTTACCTCATTTAACATATGGCTCGAAGGAAACGGCGTTTTGCCCATCATTGCTCGTTTTTTTATCGGTGTTATCAATTGTTTTTTGATTATCGTGGGGTGGGCTGTTGCTGCCGTCAGTTGGGTCGTATCGGGCCGCATTTTAATGTATTTTAAGAAAGTACTGCCCAGATTGTGGAGGTGGCTGGTGGAGACCACGACGGGAGCCACGAGGGACAGAGGCCAGAGGTGGGGAGGCAGGGGTAGAGGAAGGAGGTTAGGGGAGGGGGCCCGTGTGCCTCGCTATGCTTACCCTGACATACAAAATCCTTTCACCGACAGCTAAGTCTTGTTCTGCTGTACCGCCTCCAGCGTAGCAAAACATGCATAGCGTCAATTACAAAGTGGCATCCGTTATCTCGTGTGGTCGTAATGGACCGTAGAACAATAAGAGGAGTTAAGGGATGGGCCCCCCAGGCAGCTTCCTATATACATCTCAACTAACCGTTTTATTAACGCTTTCAAGCAGTTTTACTTTCTCTTTCGGGAAGGTCGAGTTCTATAGCAGCAAGCTTCTCTGCTATTGGATCGAACCTTCTGCCCAGGGATACGCCATTCTTGACTAAAACTAAGTCCCAGTAACCTGCTCATGGTTGACTTCTGATGCTGCTTTTCCCTTCTTGCACTCGTCCTCTCGGTTTCACCCAACAAATGTATCGACCTGTTTCTTCAATTTTTGTCAGCTTCGCATGTGTCTTAATGCCAGCATCGGTCTTATTGTTATTATTTTTTTCAAGCTTGTTCCCAATCACGGTTAATCGGTTGTACCTGGGCGCTTCTTTTTGTTTGACATATTGCGTATTCGCTGTTACTTCGTGCCCTTGTCCTTTGGATCATACCTAGTTGTTGGGAACAAGTTAGTTCAAATCTCGCGTCGTAAATAATAATTCTGTTATTTACTGATTCTTCGGAAAACGACGTTACCTTACCTTATTTATTTGAGCTTCCGCGTCTCTTTCGCAGGTATTTCTGTAGTTGTACTGACTCATCTTTATCGCTGCAGTCATATTAACCTGCTGGAGCGGCAAGCTTGAGTGCTGAGCTTATAATACTGAACGTTGCAAAATTAATGCTAACTCAGGCTAGCGAATTCTTGTCGTGCTTGATGAGCTGACTCAGCAATTGATGCCTGCACAGCTGCTGCGGGAGCACTGACCCTTCCCAGAAATGGAAAGAGTCGATGCATGAGCGTCTTCCGTCGATGGCGCCATAGCTCTCGACGATCCGTTACTGCCTGCAGCCTTACGCTTATCTTGGGCCACTTGGCCTATATCTGTAGCACGAGCGGGTGTGTGCGTTTACGATCACACTCTCTTCCTTGTTCTGTGCGTGACCATCGCCGCCTACATGCAAGCTTCTTCACTATGCCTAACCTTCATCCAAAGTCTACTCTACCCAAGTCCGATGTGCGTTGCCTCTCTACTTCCCTTGTTTTATAAGTTACGTAGAGAAATGCTGCCATGCTGGAAGTGTGATATAGCCCTCAGGAGTATATTCTGGCGGGCCCTTTCCCTGCCACAATATATTTGGGCCTCACGCACCCAAGGGTCCCGAGTGCCTTTTCCGCAGGAGATGTTGCAGCTTGCCGCAGTTTCTGCTGACGATGTCAGTTTTGTAAAGTTAGGTAGGCTCTCAATACTTCCCCTTTTGTTTCGCGAGGTGGGCTGCCGATCGAGGTGGCCAAACTATTCCTGCTAGACTTCTATATTCTTGTATTTCGTTTCTTCCCCTGTGCGGCTTAGGGGAGCGAAAGCGTTCAGCCGTGCCCGGGGATTGGAGATGCACAACTTGCGCCTTTTTCCTGTCAGTAGCGCTTTGACCACTCTGAGACCTCCCGGCAGAAAAGCCGAGACGAAAATCATTGATAATTTACAACGCGTCCTAGTGGCGCACGAGCCTGTGGTTAGACATAGGAATAGTTCGGCGCGATATAGGCAGTGTGTCACTGAAGTGCTAGTAAGATTTCTACTACTACTGCAAGTATGATATAATATCACCGAACTTTTTTCTATTTTATGTATGTGATATCTGACGTTGCCCAAAGCTAAAATGAAGATGTGTAAGTTTTATCTTTTCGGTACACGTGCCATTCGTCGCCATAGTTAATGAAGGCAGTATTCTTCAGTCGAGAAAAGCCCCCTCAGGGGGCATAGGGTGGGCCATAAGCCATAGGGTTAGGTTAGTCTAGGTTCGTCCATCCTATGCTATGGGACCAGGCAATCCCAGGGGCCCGTCCGTGTAGGTTACCTCAGCCATTAGCTAGGCCTTCGGGACGTCTCTCATTCATGCCCACTTTGCTTCTTTCCCGATTTCATACTCCTACTTGCTCATGCTTTATTCTGTTTTCCTCTTCTTTCCTGACTTGCTGTTTCCATACGCGTTGATCTTGTGTGGGAACACCTTTGTGCATGGGTTCCCTGTTTCTCTTGGCGTACTTTATGTCCCTTGCTCTTTCCTCTTTGATATCGTTCTGCTCGGAAACAGAGGCTTAAACTTCCTAACTATTAGCTATAACTAACATAACTATAACTGTCAAGAAAAGCCTGCTCGATTTTCAGCATAATCACCTCGTCTTGACAAGTTCTGGTCTCTGCACTCGTTACTTGATGTTTCCATAACCCTTGAGGGGGGCATAGGATGGACTAGGTTAGGTAGGTTCGTCAATCCTTTGTTATGGGGAGCAGCGCTCCCTCCAGGAGACTCGATAGGTTACCTAGGCTATCGGGACATCTATCTTTCGTGTCTACTTTGCTCTTACTAATGCTTTGTTCTGTTCTACCTAGTCTTTCGCGACATGCTGATCCAATAGGCGTTGATCATGCGCGGGAACACCTCGTGAATGGGTTCCACATTTTTATGGGCGTGCTATAAGTCCTTTATTTCCTCCTCTACTAGATCGCTATTGTAATAGAAATGGAGACTTGGAACTATAGAGTACCTATAATGATAATGGACTTTCCATGATGTTTTTGCCGCACCCCACGACATGGGATAATATTAACATTTTCAGAGAGGCAGTTAAGCTTGTGTTGTTGCCTACGAATAGCATTATTCACCGTATTCGGCATGTTTCGTGCGTTATTACCGGAGAGATTTCGAAATTAAAGCTGCCGTGACCAACTTCTGTAGCTGGTCCAGTACAACGTGTACTGTGGCTCTATTTCTGCGTCTATCTCTTTATCTGGCAGTTGCCAATTTTTGTTTACTGCGCCGTGGCGTACTATTTCTATCCTCCAGAAGTGCCAGCGTTTTTCGTGCCCACTTCGCTTCCTTCCACTTTCATACTCCTACTGATCTTACTGTTGTCTGTTCTTCCTCTTCTTTCCCGACTTGCTGTTCCTATGCGCATTGATCCTGCGTGGGAACACCTTCGTGCATGGGTTCCCCGTTTTTCTGTCGACATCCTATATGTCCCTTCCTTTTCCTCTCTTAGAAGAGCTTAGTACTTATTTAGGGAGGCTTAAATCTTCTTAAAATACCTAATACCTAGTGCCAGCGTTGCCAACTTTTGAAACCAAAGATTTTATTAGAATATTAGCAAAATTTAGAACCGATAAGCGTGTGCACGAACTCGTACGTCCATGTAGCTGTCCTCGTAGTCCTGCTCACGGAAGGGTGGCTAACTGTTGCGACTGCGTAACAACTAAATGAATTAAAATCCAAGCGGCCAGCTTTGCATAGAAAATTGTTATGGCTTTGCATTAAAACTTCTAATTGCTTTAATGCGTTCCATCAACGATCGCTACCTATAATTGCTAGAGCAGTCTGTCTTCCATCCGTTATTCTACTGAGTAGTAACGCGCGAATGTTTCGGAGGTTGACCAGCATCTCTGTGTTTCGTGTATTGTCGTTGCAATTGAGATTTTTAAACAGTTAAGCAGGTTCTGGAAATGCCTGCTGCAGACGTATGTTCTTCGTGATTTATAGCGGTAGTCCGCTTTTCTTCTGAATTGCAAAAATCTTTTATTAGTACTAACTACCGCTCATAGAAAAAGTTATAAGCGATTTATATATATATATATATACACTCATACTTTTATTTTATAATCATTTTTTATGTGAAATGAACTGCAAAAGCTAGAACTGTATATTCAAGTACATCACTAGCGAATTTTTCAGTTTATTTTGACAAATTCCTCACCAGCAGTAACTTCCTTGCGTCGAATTGATCCATGAAACAATCTAGTTGTGCAGTGAAGTACAATTACGTCGCTGAACCTCTTGTAGAACTGCTTTTGTTAATGTTGAGAATTTTTGTTCTTGGTCAGAATACGTAGAAACATCACATTCAGTTCGTTCCAACTCTAATACCTGTCACAAACATGGTCTCCATTTTAATTAAGGAACGTCCATTGGGTTCCAGCTTTTTAGGTTTGGAATATTTTTCTGGTTTAAAATTTTGTTTTCTTTAAAATGTTCTTTGCTGTTTGTTTATTTCTGGACTGCATTTTTTTGTGGTTCCATCAAACTGAATGAGAGATTTTCTCAATTAGCTGCTGACGCAGGGCTCTACTATATACCAGTCCGTGACGGCTGTCACTGGCGCAAAATCGTTCTTTGTTGGCTAAGCCATCGCGATCTTGAAGGTTTAGGCATTCTGGGAGTCCGGGACTTTTTCTTATGTGTATTATCCGTGGTGTCGTGCTACCCGTCTAGGGGCACTTTTCAGTGCTATCTGATCACAGAACGTTGATTTCTATTGCACTGCCTTCAGCTCTTTCATCCTCAGTGACGTAATGCTTTCGTCCCAGTAAATATACCAGGTCTCTTGGATACTTGATCAAGCAGGGTATCAGTGGTGTTTTGCAGGTCGCTCTTGCTATTGTGGGGATTGTCGGTGTGGTAAACATTGCCGCTCGCTGTGCTTTATTTTGGTCCATATCAACAGACTCTCTTCTGTACCAGGGCTGACGTGTCGTGCTATAGGCTGGTAATGAGCAGGAGTACAGTCGGAGTCGGAAATTTTGGTGGCAGGAGTCTGGGTCGGAAACTTAGTGGATTTAAGAATCGAAGTTGGGCTATTCCATCAGACTCCGCAGCCCTAGTAAGAAGGCGTGAGGAATGTGTACCCGCCAGTCCTATGCATATAGTTTTTTTACTCGGAAACTTTCGATGATAACTTTGGGCCAGCACCAGCCATCCTGTAAAATTTTAGGTGTTTGCACAATCTTATTTACATGGGATACTATGTTTGTGTACGCTTCTCAAAATCAATAACACGACAGATGACGCCATCGTCATTGACCCACTGACCTGTTCTAGTAAATATTTATAATTTTAGTAGACGTAATCTTCTGTCTCTTAAGGTAATTCTAGTCATAGGGTGATTTGACCAGCAAGTTGCTTCTTTAGCATATAGCCTACAGGATGTTGACTTGCTTAAATGAAGCTCTCTCGGTGCGTTGTGTCGCTATCTCTTATCACTGATGAAGCAAAAAGTCTCCAAGAACATCAAGTATTTAGAAGCTTGAAGCAGCCGCTGTATATTGCCTTGTTGCTGCATCACGTCATTTGCTAGACCCTGTGGGGTGGGAGTGTGCCCATGACACCACACCATGTAAATGCTGGATATCATTTTTTACCTTATAGCTGACTAATTCTGAGTCAGCGATTCTTTTCTCCGAAATGATATTATCCCAGGACTTGTTTTGCTAATAAAGTCCCTGTGGGTAGCCCAGTACACCACACGCTAAAATAACACTATGGCACTCTTTGCGGGTGGTGCTCTACACCACATGCTAAAATAACACTGCTGTCTACTCGTCTATGAAACTAATAGCAGTTACGATAAAATCTTGACCTTGTGCACTTGCCCGCTGTCTGTTACAAGGTGCCGCCCTGAGTGCCACGAAGTTGCATGTTGCTGTCACTTTGTCGTAGATGCCATTATGAACAAATATATATTTATATAATTATATATCTTGATTGCATTCGTGAAACGTAATGAAAGACAAACGTGAAATACAGTCAATTGAGTCTTTCATTATTTATTATTTGGTTTAAAATCTGAATTGGTCTCCCTCAGGGGGCAGAAGCTACTTACATAGTTTGGTTCACACATCCTATGTTATGGGGTGTAGCGCCCCTAGGAAAACTCAGACTTTACCTTAGCTAGGCTTTGTGAACGTGTCTTTCTTGCCCAATTATTTTTCTTTTATGTCATTTCGAAATTGTGTTAGCCTCCGGGTAGCCTTTTTCGGATCTTTTATGAACCTGATTAACATAGGCTTCAGTAGATGAACCAATAGGCCCATTCCCAAAGAGACACCAGAACATACGCCCCGGCACTCTATGTGCTATTGCCATTGTGTTAGTAGGATATAGAGGACAGGAGAAAAGAGAGAGAGAGAAAAAAATAAGGGGGGGGTGAAGAGTCTATGCCCAAGAGACGATCTTGAATGCATGCAAGCACGATCAAGAGCCACTGACATGCGGAGCTTACAGACAACAAACTGTGTAGTTGGAGCGGGAGAGAGAAGGAGACGAATTAAGGTGGCCTCGGAAGCTTTGGCCGTTAAGAGTTTGCGACTCCTGGAGGAGGAGTTCTTAGCTGCGGAAGATGTCTCTCCCAATATATGTCAAGACGATTTTTAAATGCGTTGACTGACTCCGCACTAACAACATCGGAAGGGAGTCTATTCCAAATGCTGACTATGAAATACGAAAGAACTACTGACTTAAGGTCGTTCTTCGAGCTTTATGCTGGAGTTTTTGACCTTTGTTTCGCAAGCGGTCATTGAGGTCTCTTTCAAAGAGCCCCGTTGTAGGTACGTCGTTGAAGCCGTTCAAATACTTGAATGTTTCTACAATATTAGTTGCCCCCTGAGACGTCTTTGCTCGAGAGAGATTAGACCCAGTTCTTTTAGGCGACATTCATGCGACTTATTTCGCAGCTGAGGTATCAATTTCGTTGCTCTGCGTTGGAGTCTTTCCATTTTATCGATATCTTTACACAGATGTAGCGACCAGAATTGAACAGCAAATTCTAAGTGTGGCCGCACTAATGCCTTTTAGCCTTGTACAAGG
>LQNS02000211.1:34297860-34317364 GCA_001587735.2 Parhyale hawaiensis
AGTAGCTAGTTGCAGCTTAAAACAATTGAAGCATGAAGTACGAGGGACCCTATGAAATATAAAAACAATATATATTGAGTTTTACATTAATAACAGTTATAAGAGATTACTCTCACCTAAGAATGTGAAATTGTATTTTTGGATATATAATATAAGGTCATAAAAAAGTCATAAATATTTATCCTGAAAAGTCATAAAAAGTCATAAAATTTTCCTAACAATCTTCAGTAGACACCATGCACTCAGCATGATAGCAATGTCTGATATCAGCCCTGCCTAACTAGTGTATGTATTTCATTCTTCAAGTAAGGTATTTTTCACGCCTTTGTCTTATTGCAGATGAAATATCTCTTCAATAAGGCTAAAATTGCTAAGGCAAAAGCCGACAGAGAGGCCGCAGAGGCCAAGGCGAAGGCAGAGAGAGAAGCGAAAGAAGCTGAAAGGAAGAGAAAACAGGAAGAGGAAGATGATGAAGAAGATGAAGATGCTGAAAAAGTAATAGAAACTCCAGAGAAAGGTAGGTTTCAATATGTGGAGTGTTAGTGAGCTTTGTAACTAGCATTTGTCCGCGTGAGTCTTTTACAATATGTATTTAATTTCTTATGGCGTGCACGTGTTCCTTTGTTATTTTCTCGCCTGTCCCAGTTACTCCTCAGGGGGCATAGGATAGGCCATAAGGTTAGTTGCTCCCCTTAAGATAGGTTGCTTTATTCTTTGCTAGGCCCTCGGGACATCTTTCCTTCTTGCCCAATTTGTTCCATTCATTTCTTTACTCCTACTTATTTATTACTTATGTTCATGTTCTATTCTTTCACGACTTACTCTTCCCATGCCCATTCATCGCGTGTAGGAACACCCTCATTCGCGAGTTGCACAGTTCTGTGATCTACTGTATGTTCTTTATTATTACTTCTCCTCTGTAACGCCTTGGTAATGGAGACGGAGGCATAAACTATTCAGTTCAATTATCTAAACCTAGTACATGTCTCGTTCTTTCGAGACACACTTCTTCTTCCTCCTCTCTATCAAGCATGTTCTTTCTGTGTGCTCTCACTTGAATGCTTACAGGCAATCTCATATTGGTGAACACGCCACGTTAAGCAATATTCTTTATGGAAATAAAAAATCATTTCATGGTCCTGTACGCTACTTTATTACTAGCATAAATGTGATAAATTGTATTTGACAATTCTTGTGAACTGAAATTCCGTCCAAGGATAGTAAGTATATTACTGCTTGAATAAAACCTAAATTCTTGGCGAATGATGCCATGCTAATCTGTGTACTGTGCCCGGGAAGTGGAACGAGACATCAACTAGATTAGCCAAATAACTAGTGAGGAATTTTTAATTTTCTGTAATTTTTAACCGAGTGCCAATAGGGTAAAAAACAACGCCATTATTGCCAGCGCTTCACCTTTTTTATCAGCCTTTCGCTCTAAATGGCAACTTTGCACAATGTTTCACTCAATACTCATGCAAAATACAATTGTTGCTGAGTTTTAGCGTTAACTTAGAAAGATTCTGCCTCATGGTCTTTCCATGCTGGGCTCTCAGCATAGATCTAGAATCCTCGTACCCCGTCTGTGTCACTATATCCCTCAATATAATGATGATACTGTCTCTATATGGTTTGCGTGCTTCTCACAGATGCCTCTGCTCAGCCCAGTGAAAGTGAATCAGATTCTCGGGCTGAGCCGCCTTTACCGGAGGAACCTGATGATAGCATTACAGGTCATCATATTGATCCTGGTGAGTTGGATGCTCTGCTTCCTACATCCTGTATATGTAATGACTGCTTGCATTAAGTTGTAGTGGGTGACTTTGGCGACTTTAGCTACCTGCGCCAAGCGCCTGCCTTCCTCAAATATCCCCTTGAAGAACTAAAGCACTCGGAGAGCGCATACCTCCGCCAATCGAGGCAACGGTAACTAAAAATTCATGTTGGCTCTGAAACCATGATTTTCTTTGTATCAGCTCCAAAATCTATTCATTTGTGCCACTTGATAGTAATAACAGTTAGTGCAATTTTGTTGAAGATCCTTTCATAACTATTTGAGTTATGCTGCTAACAAAGATTATGACAAAAATGAGTCAAACATACTAACGAACCAACCGATCTGCATCAAAATTTAATCATTTATGTCTTTTAACAATACTAACAACTCTTATAATGTCATACAGATTATTTTATTATTTTTTGAGTTATTGTGCTAACAAGTATAAAATTGAAAACAGTGACAAACGAATGAACAAGCGGGTAATTACAAAAATTTGGTCATTTACTCCTCGTGTTATACCTAACAACCCTTATAAATTTCATAAAAATCCGTCCATACGTTTTTGAGTATGGCATTGAGAAAAATGAAGCAGACAAACAAACGGATGGATGGATCTTCACCAAAAGGTAATCGTCTGTTCCTCCTAACATACCTAACAATCCCTGTAAATTTCGTCAAAATCCGCCCAAAACTTTTTGAGTTATCTTGATGACAGACAGACAGAATAACAGACATACAAACCCAACGAAAACATAACCTCCTTGGAGGAGGTAAAGAAAAACAAGCAGTAGAGGCATGCCTCGACAGCTCACCCTCGATTTAGTGTTCCGCCGGGGAAGTTGTGCTCCTTTGAGCTGGGGGAGGTTGTGCTCTTTGGAGCTGGGGGAGGTTGTGCTCTTTGGAGCTGGGGGAGGTTGTGCTCTTTGGAGCTGGGGGAGGTTGTGCTCTTTTGAGCTGGGGGAGGTTGTGCTCTTTTGAGCTGGGGGAGGTTGTGCTCCTTTGAGCTGGGGGAGGTTGTGCTCCTTTGAGCTGGGGGAGGTTGTGTTCCTTTGAGCTGGGGGAGGTTGTGCTCTTTTGAGCTGTGGGAGGTTGTGCTCTTTTGAGCTGGGGGAGGTTGTGCTCCTTTGAGCTTGTTGAGGCGCAGTGCTTAGCCTGTATCGAGCTCGTGAGCGCTTCATCATGTGCTTGTAAGTTGGCTTTTACCGGTGGTGATGTGACGTCAGTGCGGTCAGATAGGCTTTGTGGTTCGTTGTGTAGACGCCGTTGCTGACGAGGCTCAGCCCACGTGTTTTAGGCCCACCACGTTGTGCATACTGTAAATACTACGCCCGTATTTCTATTTATTCTTCCGCACTATTCCCAAAGTTTTGCCTGTTGTTCATTCCGCCACTTGCATTAAGCCCTTGAATGCATGATGTTAGCCTAGACTGGTTGCCTTAGTCGTTGGTTTTGAGTAGGTACCCATTAGCCAGACTGGTGAAGGTGTACAAACAAGTGTGGAAAAGCTTGGTACCGGTAATTACGGATATACCGGTTGTGAACGACGCTGATTTCTGATTTCGGCGGTTGGCCTCGCTAGGTTGCCGTCTGCCAAATTAAGCTCTCCCTAAAATTACAGATTAATCTCACTATCGAATTTCGCGTCTGTGACTGTCGTGATTCAGCGACTCGGCAGTGTTGTCTTCAACCTGGCGAGTCTGACTGACACAGGCGGCCTTCAGCTCATAGAAGTTGCTCTTGGCTAAGCAGGTTGCCGCGGCCTAAGAAATTTAGTTATCTGTGCAGCGTTCAAGGAATTGACTGGCGTGTACTTCTTACTCAGTGATTTGGGCTTCAGGGCCCCTAGGGTTGTTGTAGCAAATCCTGCCGTCTAAATAGTGTGTAGTAACTTTTAACCAGTGTGTTCCTAGCCGGTAAGTCGAGTATGTGACAGCCGGTATTGGATCGCCTAAGCGTTTCACTGACGGACTTCGCTTCACTGGGTGAGTTTTAAGACGGACTGAGCTGATTTGGCCTGTAGGGCGCATTCCCCGCTGAGAACTGGTGCGAGCAAGTTTTCCACTACGACGAGCTCCCTATCTTTTAGCCTTAGCTTCCGAAAGCTGTTGAATGTCGATTGGCGCTGTAGTAAACGTCTCGAGCTTGTGATGACTGTCTGGTGCCGCTGACAGTACGCCATCTCCTTGCAGAATGCCCCAGCTATTCGGAAATCCGAACGAGATACTTCCCATACCCCCGAGGAGGGGACATAGATGCGATGATGGTAGAAGTACTTTCCGAACCCCTTCATGAGAATTTTGATCTGGGAAGGATAAAGAGATACTTGGAGCGATGTGAAATCTACGAAAAACTGTAAATTCGGAGGTTTATTGAGATGGACGGGAGAGTAACGCGGTCGCTACGCGACCATCTACTAGTAGCAGAGTTGTGAAATTGACGGGGCCTATGACCCCAGATGGACCTTAGATTTATGATTGATGAGGAAGTACATGTTCTCAGCACTATGCTGGGCCAGTGACAGAGTGCAAAAACCGAGAATATCCCGATATGTGTTTTCGGTGCGAGGCGGGCGTGATGCCTGCGGCGCTAGTAACCCAACCCACTAAAATAATAATTGGTCAGTTTGGTGGGGCGATCATGTGCTCCGGTAATATCGAGCCTAATTTCCCTTCTCGCGCCCCACCCTTTGTAATCACTGGTCAATAGGATATTAGTTTGGGCGGTAAAGGATATAGAGCGTGGTCAGCATTTTCGTTTATTTGTACACTTGTCAATCAGTTAACCTGTTAAAAGCAGTTTCCAGTCTTTACCCCATCAATCAGTTAGCGATCTAAATAGTCACCAATACAGGGTACGTGAATGGCAGCGCCCAATACGCCCTTGCTATAACAGCGCGACGCGTACAGCACCCCCTTGAACCTCGTGACCCTTCAGGGTCCCCGTGTCGTGACTTCCCGCGCTAGTGCGGCCCCACAAGGCGATAGGTTCGAAGAAAGGATTGAGCTTGCGCGGTTCCTTAGAACCACCCTCCCTTACGTGGACTCGATTTCGCGGAGCTTAAGGAAAAGGCCCTTCAACGGGATCTCTGCTTAATGTAGCTGTATGCAAGACGGTGATCACCGGGCTAGGTCAGGGAGTGACCGGACCTGCGAGCTTAAGAGGCAGCGCGAAGCTGTGAGGTTGAGGTTAGACTGAAGGCTAGGAGTGTAAAGTATAGGGTAAGAGTAGCCAAACCTTGGTTGAGAGGTGCGTTGTGTGGCCAGCGGTTGTCGTTGTGTTGCGCTCTACGTGTAATGAAAGTTTATCTTTTTTCTAACGGAAGTCAAGTTTTTTATATTTTCTCCTCTATTATATACGTGTGTAACCAAGTAAATGAAAGTTACCTCAGTGATTAACTGATGCAAAGATTACATTCTCCCTGTAGGGGAGTATATATCGGAGGATCAAGCACTTCAGCGAATAGTTACACCCAACGAACAGCTATTTCAAGCTGCGTTAATGCTACACTATTGTTTTGCCTAAAGTTCCTGCTGTATTTTCTGTTGTCTCACGACGAAACAATTACCCAACTGTTATTATTACACTTTGTTAAGCAACGCTATTCTAATCATGGTTTGCATGCACAGTTTTCTACATATTTTAACAATATTTTTGTGTCATGTGTCAAAGCTGTCCATTGCCATTACAGTTGTGTGGCCAAACATCTCTGCTAACATCACAGTACAATGCGTCGCAGAATGAAAATATGCACCCTGTTTGCGATATTTTGTTGCAGATGCAGTCCATGAAGAAAATAGACACACCGATTTATTACCCATGCAATGTATTGTTGCAGATGCAGTGCAAGAAATGATTGGCACACCGATTTATTAAACATACATTGTCTTGTTGCAGATGCAGTGCAAGAAGAAAATAGGCACACCGATTTATGATCTGACGGCGCTGTGTAGATGTCGTGCTTCCTCTCCTCTGCTCCCTTCACCTCCGCTGTACCGAGTCACTGTCGCAGCGATTTAATTTGTCCCCTTTTTGCTCTACTGATCAGCTGCTGCGCGTCTTCTAATGTAGAAGATTTCTGTTAAGTCGTTCAGTTGTACCCGACTGAGCCACCACTTGGGACCTAGCCCCTAACTTGAGTACTGATAGAGTTGCTGTACTAATGTTACTTGGCCGGCGACCTTGGGCTATCGATGCGTGTGCAAACGCCATGTGGCAGGGATGTTGAGGATTACGTACCATGGATGCAACGCTCGCATCTCGTTGCGACATTATCCTGGCGGTATAAGTCTAGAGTACTTCTGTTCCTAGCTCTACCTTGCGCACGAATAGTGTAGAGTAATATTACTGTCATCACCGTCGTTTCTGTCTGTGTTTGGAGTATAGGTTATTGGTATGCAACAGTGGCTATCATCTCTCTGAAATTTATTCATGTAGTAAAACATGTGATAACTTCAAGACCAAAATAGATATTTAGATGCTTACAGTAACCTGAGCCAAAGCAGTGCGCGCACTTTGTATAGTTATAAAGTATTTCAGAGCAAGTCCTGTAACATCCACCGCAGATTCGTGTTATCATGAGAATATCCAGTTAATGTTAAGTATTTGGGACAGTTCTATAGAGAAACGTTAATCTCATTAGCTTCATCTTCTCCAGAACTTCAGTAATGATTATTAATTTTGTTACTATGGCCACAATCCCAAACTGTTGGTCCCTTCAAACAGCCTCAACCACAAGGGAAGTTGGTTTTAGATTCACATCTGAAACTCCATATATCTAAAGTAGCGGTACTAATGCTCATAGCCAGATTTCAAAACAATTTCAGAGTGAGGAGATTGGTTGGCCGAGGCGAAACTGCCCATCAGTGACGGCTCTGGTACAGCGAGCGGCAGTCAGTGAGCGAACTTCGGCCCATTTATCTTGAAGAAAATAAGTAGAAAAAAAAATATGTTGTCTTAGACTTAAGGTCCGTGACTTAGACAGTAGTATCTAGCAGGGGAGATAGTTTCATCGTGAGTAAGTGGCATTTCTAATTCTGTATTTATTTTACGTATACACTGAGCTTGATCCGTGAGCTGTGAATGTCACAATGCCAACTGTGATGGTCGCAAAACACGACCCATGTTTCAACTCAGCACTGACCGGAACACAAGCGTGGCACCAAAGTACATTCACGAGCACGCTTGAGCTGGACGGCTTTGACGTGTGCTATATATGCAGCCGACCTTTGGTGTTCACCCTCTCTAGGCTTTGGGCCTTCAGCTGCGTCTTGTATTGCTCTAAACTCCCCTTGCGCCGTGGGCTCATTTCACCTCAGTTGCCGCAGCCGCGTATCTCCGAATCTCGAGCCGAAGTCTGTTGTACGTCTGCAGTACTACTAGCAATGTAATGAGCGCTCTGTTTTATATCAGCATCGATAATTCGTCTGGCTGCTTTCTTTGCCTCGCATTTTTCGAAAGCACTTCAAATTTGAAATATTGAAAGCAATAGAATGCTAAAATTACCGTGCTTGGATCTTAGTGTTTTGGTGATAACTTTGCAATCAGGCCTTCACAGTTTATGGTTTAAGACAGGGAATGTGAAATTGTGTGTGTGTGTGTTGCTCTTGAATGTTCTGCCAAAACGGTCACCGGCTGTGAGGTGTGGAATGTTGCATTGCTTCAGAGCGCTGTAAATACTGCCCTGCTTAGCTGCTTTGCGATACATTACGTGCGAGTAGTCCACGTGATTTGACCATTCCAGTGCTTACATCCTCCCATCTCCTTATGTATTGGTGGTAGCGATATACTGAGGCGTGTGTGGTAATCACAACCCAAGTTGTGCTACTCCAGTATGAAAAATGGTAATGGTGATCGTACATGCGGATACGAGAGCGCCATCTATAAACGAACTTTGTAAATTTAGTTCTCTTTACCTGAAATGGATATTTTTTACCTATGACCCTCGTTACTGCAACCCGTGTCACGATCGTCTTTCCCGCTTTTCTGGTAATAATTGCAACACAATTTTGAGCGCTATATCACTGATGTAGCGCGGGTAACCCTGCGGTTGTGATTACAACCCGCCTCTGTTGGAACTAGACTGATTTCAGTTTGCATAGTGTTGCACTGTTGTGTTGAGGTACTGCTACGATCTGCTCCTTCGTCCGAAATAGAGCGAACATGCGCTTGGAGTAGGAAAACGTCCTTCAGTTCTTAGTACCTCTTGTTATAGTGTCCGAAAGAAATCTAAGTTCTTTGTTGTTCCTAGACCATGAAAGGAAGTCAAATATTCTGGGAGCGTCTGATTTATTTTGTTGCAGAGGTATTGTCGTTAGCCGAAGCATTTTCTGATGAGGTGTTGTAACAGAGCGCCCATCTCCACAGGACTAAGGAAAACGCCCAGCAATAAATCGTTTGCAGGAGTTACGTGCTCTGGCTGTCTTGTGAGTAGGTTGCAATCCAGCCTTGGCAGTGTATAGTGCAGCAGCATTGGAATTTCTGTGTCTGTGGTATTCTAATGTCCCGAGTATTTATGTGAACCCTGTAGGCTGCATTTGTGTTGGCCGTCCGAAGAAAATTGCTTACCGTTGTAAGGGTAGCTGCCAAAGGCATTTCTGCTTCTGGTGAAAACAAAGAATTAGGAGCGAGTTGCAGCAGAGCTTGGGAGAGTTAGTGAGGCCTCTTCTTTATCTCATTTGTATACTGGGGCCCCGCCCTGCGCTTTCTCTAAGCCAATTACGTGTTGCACAACTGTGCGTTACCTCTGCTGCATCCCACCCCTCGCTGGGTCCCACATAGGTGACTTTTCTTGCAACAGCAAATTGCGCAAGAGAAATATCCTTATTTTCTGACCGTGTTAATCTCATTTTATATCACTGTGTGTGAACATGGCTGCACGTTCCGCTACGCTTGTAGCCTCGAATGGCTTGGCGCCCTTGGCGTGTTCTCTCTATACAAAGGCTTCCTGCAATGGCTATACATCGGCGGCGGCCTTTCGCTATGTTAATGTGCCGGGAAGCAGCTGCGTGTCTCCTTATGTCATCTTGATAGTGTATTAGTGAATTTTGACCTGCGCGATGTACCTCCTTTGACTCGGTTGGTTTTTTCTATGTAAGCGAACAATGAATTTGTTACAAAGTGTGGATGAAGATTTAACTAGCGATGAGATTTTTGTTTTTCGACGTACACAACACTCTGTACCTCCTTGAGTCAATTGCAACGACTGTGTTCAGCTCAACTCGGCAGTTTTTGTGCAGACGTACACTCCCTTTGGATTATCTTTTTGTTAGGTCATACAACTTTCTTCTGGAGATGCTCGTCCTCGTAGTATTGATACTCCGGGGATCATGTGCAGGTCCGTCATTCCAAAGCAGTTTGAGAATCCTTGTTCTCATATGGAAAATCCTGGAGGTTGTGATTTTTCCTGTCTGGAAACTGTGGAGCAGACCTGCATGTGATCCCTTGTGGGAAGTAGTTCTGATCTGTCTGCTCGTCCTTGTTTTCGTCGTCTGATTGCGTTACAGCATGGCAACGGTCGTGTACGCAGGTGTCGAAAAATTGGTCTAGCGAGTGGTTGGTAATTGTCACTCGCAAAATTTCTACATTATTACTGTAGCATACAACCTCAAATTTTGTTTTAGAGGCTTAGCTACGGTTATTGAAATGTTTATGTGCCTAAGGCGTTTTTTTTTATGTTGAGCGGATGTGGCACTGCCCTATTGGTTTGAAGTTAAGAGAACATGTAACAGTTGGCGTTGAACTCATTCTTAGAGTGGCAACGGCTTTGCTCATAAAAGAAGTCTATAGTTTTCTATATTGAATTTTTCTTTTGTTTCATAGAAGTTATGACATAGATATATATATATCTTATTATTTTCATTCAATGTGAACATTTTGTTTGTGTAACTGAAATTGGATTACATGTACCGAGTAAAAACTGTAGAAACGTGGTTTTAGATGTATTTTATGGAAAATTTAAAATGTAATAAAATCGCTCTTTTTTTGGTATTGTTAGTAGTAGATTTTTCCCATTACGAACGCGCGACTTCCCCTTCATTAGCAGAACTGCTCTGTTGCTGAAAATCCTTAACCAAAATAAACGTTAAAAAGCATTTTTTTTTGTCGAAACTCGAAACATTTACATACAAACTTCTTGGTAGGTTGCAGTGTTGGACAACGAGCAGCACTTCCTTGTGATCATTCCGTGTTCCATCTGGAGGCATAGCTCCAATTGCATGGCAATCCTGCTGAATCTAATTGCGTGTGATGCAAAATCTGTGTTCTGTGTCTGGTCTTGGCTCCCAGGAGCGTTTGTCTGGCAAATGCCACGTGATAACTCCGACGCCCGTTGTCGTATTAGGGGAACTTATAGTACTATCCTTTAGTAGTCATGTATCATTTGCCATTATTCAATCGAGATTAGCTCATTCCGTTAGCTGTACCATCACCATGTCGTGATTGAAATGCATGGCTCATTCTCTGTATTCTATTCGACCGTATTAAGTTGCTCAAATTTGCTAAAGTTCATCAAGAGTCCTACCGATCGATGCTCTACTTCAGTACCGCAAAGTTTCCTGCACAGAGGCAAATCCCTCGGCTCGCGACTGTTTCCGGTTTTTCGTCCTCGCTATAAGCTGTTTATTCATTCAAGGAATTCAGAAATGTTCTAAGTCACTTAATTCTAGAATTTTTTCTCTTCAATTTGCTGATGTCTCACTCGACTTGACCAGCTTTAGTCTTAACTTTTGCCCGCAGACTCTTCAAAAATAGAGTAGCCGAGGCACGTAGCTTTGAGTAGTTGTCTTCAGCGATGAAAAAATCAACACGGAGAGTTACATGACGACAATAATGGCTCCGATACTTGCCAAAACCCAACAGTACTTTAAAAACCGCATGTGGACCTTTCAAGATATAGAGCTGCGCACACATCACGAAGGACCTAAAGGTGGTGCATTAGTAATTTGTCCTCGTCATTGATGAAGTTTTTTGTGGCCTTCATCTTTGCCCGACCTCAACCCAATGGACTATTCACTCTGGTCCATCCTTGGGGCAGAGGCTTGTGCCAGAAAACACAAAAACGTGTGCGAGCTCTTCATCGTGCTTGGGCTGAAATCGACGGGATACTGTGGGACGCGCGTCATCGGCATATTACCGAGAAATCGGGTTGTCCCGAGTGCATTATCCGCTGGGGATGTTGCAGCTGGCCGCAGTCCATGCTGAGAAGGTTAGTTTGTTAGGTTAGGTTGGTTCTCTAGGTTTCTCTTTCTGTTCCGTGAGGTGGGCTGACGACGGAGACAGCCTACCTAGTGCACGGGACACTTCTACTCTCTCGTGTGGAGGTCCTCGAAAGGAACCGTCTGTTGAGTGTCGTTCTTCTGTTCTTTACGCCTATTTCCCGCCAGTAGTAACGCACTTAGCCAGCCGAGATTTTCCGGCAGGAATGCCGAGATAAAATATTCCTAGAGAGCTATGTAGAACGACCGAGTCTGCACTGTACGGATCACTCATCAAGTAGAAACGGTGGTAAAACTATGACTCTAATAATAATAATCTAATTCACGTTTCTCTGTGGCGAATCGGATACTCAGAATTGAAGTTCAGTATAAATTGTCGCGAATCAGATTGGATCATCTCATTAAAATTGAGCGAATAGACGATGCCGCAAGTTTTCATCAGAGACAATGAGTAGGTATGCAACGGTGCAGTTATTGCCGCACTTACGCTGTTGACGTTGTCCAATGTTTGTGTGTGTGTGTTTGTTGGTTCGAGCTTCTGTTTGTGTTGTGATGGGCTTATTTATTCTATGAGCATATAATTTAGACTATTATGTTATTAGCTTTATTCTGTTGTATACTTTTGTTGTGTTCCTTCTCCCATGATGGAAACACATTCCGTTCCTAAAGCCCGGTTCACACTGCAGTCTTTACCCCATGATACTCGAAATGTCTCACGCCAGCATCGGTGAAGTCTCACATTATACATGTAGTGGTAATTGGAAGGCTAATATGACTAGTTTAGTAACACATTGGATTTAACCAATAGCGTTACTGCACTAGTGATATTAGCCCTCCAATTTACCCCCACGCTAGCTGATGGAGCTTGTTCTTGATTTTATCTCTCGCTTGCATGAGAATTTAGAGTTTGTGATGTGATTTGTTCGAAGAACTTACGTTGCATTGGTAGTACTTCTTTTGAAGAACTCGATATTGCGCTGGTAATACTCCTACTACTACTGATGAGAGAAAATTTTTTATTTAAACTTCATTAAGTACTAGTATATACAACCGAGCTACCGTCGTTTGCTGTATACTAGCAATATATTTCATATTTTGTGATCCATTTCATTCCGGGTCTGTTGTTGATTGTATGTTGATCTTTTAAGACTAAGTTATAGACGGCAATCATTGGGTACTGAGAGAAAAACCAAGCTTGTTTACGTGTGTCAACGGTACAGCCAAAGGAACGGTCACATGCGCTGGCTGTGTAAACGATGACACATTACTGCCTGTGCAGCATCACGAGACCAACATGACGCTGCCATGAGATAAAGACTCTCGTGTGAACCCGGCTTGAGTTTCACAACGCTTCGCTCCTTGCAATCTCCAGTATTGAAAGCCAAGGTTTTGTGTTTTTTCTATTAGATGCTGACATTTGCACTCGCTGAATTAGATGTAACCTTGGAGTGAAAGAAGGAAGAAAAAAAAAAAAAAAACAGAAAATGCTAGCTACTAATGGACAAACGTGCCTCGATTCTAGATCTGTGGTCGTTCGGGCTTGTTTTTGCTTACTATCAGGAATCAAACTACGAATAAGTCACCTAATATAAATGTTGCTGTCCTCATATCCACTAAATCACTTGAGTGTACTGTGGGTTACTTGCATCGTGGCACTACTCTCTGGTCACACTGTAGAGAACGCTGTAAAGGTCAGCTTGTTATCTTAGTCTTCATATGAAATAGAAAAAACATAAGTTTTTACAGTAAACGACTCGTACTGTCTCCTTGCGTAGAGGGCAATAAAACGATATACTGCATTCGGAGTTTTTTTTAGGTACGATTGATCAAAAATTTTTCATGGAATGTTGGCCCTCTCGAGTGCCACATTAATACTCCTGTGCTGCATCTAGGATGGCACAATTTACGAAGCTGTTGAATAATCAAAATACGGTTAATAAATACTTCTTGCTCTGTGTGGCGCATAGTTCGCTTCATGCAAACACTGGAGGCCGGTAGCTGTCTCCAGAGACAAGGCGTATGCCCCTACAGCGTGGTGCTGTTCAGAATCTGTTCGTAAGCCACTCGACGCTACTACCCCTCTGGCGGCTCTTGTTCCTCTTCGACCCAAGAGGACTGTATGGTCCCTCTTTGAATAGTGCTAATGGGGCAAATTTGGCGTTGTTGACGGAGAGGTGCTAACCCATTCTTGCTCGCTCTCAGGGCTCGCTCAGGGCAATACAGTAGACGAAGAAAGAACCCTTGCAGCATACTAGGAGTGCTTGAGCACGGTGGTGCTAAGCAGCGCTATGCCGCTTCTACAATCTCAATTAATGCATCTGCAGTCCCGCCAACAGAACGCCGAGCGTTGATGGGTTTTTGGAAGCCGTTAATAATTTCAGAAGATATCTACCTTGGGCTGAAACAAAGGATACTAAACTTCGAGTTCCGTCTTGGTTGGAGAACCAGTTTACTGAATTTCAAGGACCTCTTGCATCTCTAATGTGACTTGAGGCACTCTTCACTCCGCATAGAAATGCAGCTACTGCTAATGTATTCAGACTGTGTATGTTGATGATTTCTACTTTTGAACGAAGGTAGGCCAGTGTTTCATCTCGTTTCAAAATCTTCATTACATTTCCTAATTGTTTCACTCTTATGTGTGTCGATGTAGTTTTCAATCTGAAGTTTGATTTCAAACCTATACCCCTCAATACTATGCTGTACATGTTGATATGTTGTCTGTCCCTTATAGGCCGAGATTCTGTGAGCAAGTTGGCATGTTCAATAAGTTTTTTTTTTTTACCATTTTGGTCCTTAGGGGACTGAGGTTAACTAAGTATGTAGACTCTGCACAGTAAATTTGTTTTCTTATTTCGTGTTAATTATTGCCTTCGTGTCGACCTTGCGATTCTTCGTGATGCGACCTTAGGCCGGGGCCCCACTGACACAACAAGCGATGCAACGCGACATAAGCGAGAGACATTGAGGCTGTGAGCGATAGTGTGGTGCGCGATCTGGGTTGCGTCGGTGGGGACAGTATATTACTGTACCCGATGCTACGTTTCTTCATGTAACAAATTTGTCGCGTCGCTTGTTGCTTCGATGTGGCCGCGGCCTCAGTCGGACCTTCGGTGCACTGGGTCTGATGTTGAATTTGAGCTGATGTTCAGTGCACTGGGGCGGACGTTGGTAAAAGTTGGCTGGTTTTTTGTGCTCTTGAGCACCGAACGTTCGTGAACGGCATTATGATGCACATCCTACCCGTTGCCAGCAGGCCCCGCAAGTTAGGTGAACATACTGCATCTATATGTCCCTTCTTGCTTCCTCTGTTGGATCGGCTTACTTGTGGTAACAGAGGCTTAAACTACTCGATGATGATGATAATAATAATGAGAAATTCGGTGGATGTACAAGAAATATTACAAAACCGGGGTCAATACGGATATGTATAATTATTTTTTACTAACGTACTCGGCGCACACGAGGTATAGGTTGTTCAGTGAATACAATTGCGAAGAAGGGTTGTCTAGAAGTCAATTGCATGTGCTGCTATTGCAACACTACTTGAAAGTAGATGCATTACGATTTTAAGCAATGGTTACGCTCAAGGCCTCATCAGGGAGCATAAGAGGGGCCATAGGCCATAAGTTAGGTTAAGTTTGTATATCGAATTTCATGGCAAGCAGTTGCTTCAGGGGGATTGCGTAGGTTACCTGAGCCAATAGGTTGACCTTCGGGACGTCTTTCTGTCGTGCCCACTTAGTTGCCTTCTGATTTCATACCGTACTGGGGCGTGTCGCAATCAGCATTTTTTGGGTTACCGGTGCTACCCCGGTGACTCAGCCAGTCGCAATCATAGCTTAAATGGCGACTGCGACACGGGTTACGGTGATACAGGCGAGACCATCGAGAAAGAGGCTCTATCTCGACGGCCTCGATACAGGTCGCCGAGCACAAACGTCTATTTTGAAAAAAAGGAGCTCTAAATTCATTCAAATACGAAACAAATAAACATCTTACACC
This sequence comes from Parhyale hawaiensis, assembly GCA_001587735.2. Taxonomy (NCBI): domain Eukaryota; kingdom Metazoa; phylum Arthropoda; class Malacostraca; order Amphipoda; family Hyalidae; genus Parhyale; species Parhyale hawaiensis. The sequence continues at coordinate 34,312,858 of LQNS02000211.1, forward strand.
AGAATACGTCCATCATACCAGTTATTTTGAACTTTTATTGAGAAAATTTCAAATAAAATTGTGTTTCAAAATTATTGAGCTAACTCCGATCGTCGCGAGATGGCCCTATCACAACCGCTTTTTGGGCTACGGTAACCTTTTTTCAGGTTGCGGTAGCCCGGTTTTGGCGTGATTGCGACACATCATTGATATTTTGCGTTAAAATTTCACGAATTTTATCGCTTATGTGAAATGCATATGTATAATAAAAGTGCCTATACATTTCATAAAATGCATGTGCATTCTATTAATTGCATATGCATTTGAATTAAATACATATTTCAGCTTCATATGCACTTTATTTTTATGAGCATGCGTGCGTTGCATAATGTGCAGTGCATATTGTCACAAGCCTATAGATCAACTTAGTTGTGGGGACGAAAGCTTAAAGTATTCAATAATCTTATCTAATCTTCGCTATGAGTAGAAGGAAATTTTAGCTTTGAATATTATAATGACTAGATCAATGGGAGATACAACTGAGCTAGGTAGCCTTTCTACAATGGCTTTCAAAAGGCAGCTTCTTGGCGAGCTCAGTTCTCGTAGTCACTTTAGGTCTAAATAAGAGACAGTTGATTGACCTGCACCATTGTATCAGCCACTTATTGAAGCAAATGCAAGTTGACGGAACCTGCGAGCAAAACATTATTATTCAGGTGTCTGGATGGGATGGACCCGTCTAATGTATTTAAAGCTGAAAAGAATATCCAAAGTCGATAGAAGATGGGAAAAAATTAGAGTGGCGAATATTCAATGATACTATACACTCGGTATACAGTATGTGTAGACGGGGGATAAATGGTGGTAGGGGCCGAATAGCTTCAATGAAAAGGAGACAGCCATGAGCCTCGTCCGTGAAGCTTATGAGTCGCTTATGGCTGCAGCCAGTCTTATGCACCAATCTTATATCAGTACATCGGTTTATCTGCTACTCTCCCGTAAAACTCTCTGCTCCCCAGTCACTTTCACTGATGAGATTCATGAACGCGTTTCACAGCCACAAAAGATTTAGTTGACTCGCTGGCAAATGTGTAACTGGGCCGCAGGACTCCCTCCTCTATTGAAGCTCCTTGGTCGGGGCCCGCCTGCGTTCGGCTACTTAAACGCGAATGTTATATGTTAAGGTGACGCGGGAAATAAACCTGGGCTACGTAGTATTTTATTATTGGCATCAATGCACAATGGAGAAAGTGACACGTTTAATTTCAACAGTAGGTAATCATGATAAATGAACATCAATTGTTGCTGTTCTTATATCGTGCGTGAGTGGCATTGCCAGAAGGAGGGCGAAATGACCATTGCCATCTACTTGTGACCGTGGGTAGTCCGGGGTCAGGGCCAAAGTTTGCTGTGATTGGGTACTCACTTTGTTTTCTAGTATCGAAAGCTTACAAGTTGAAGTGATAGCGGTTTACGATGAGAATTAATTTAGAAGGTTACATGTTCTTGTATTTTGTTTATTTGGTATTGTTGTTAGCAAAGTATCATGATTTATTCATTATTTTGAGTGATAGTATTGTTAGCATTACTTCAGTTACTGCTTTATTTTGTAGCACATGCAGTGTGTTCTGCAACGTGTTGCTGCATGACGTCTCTACACTATCATGCTAACTCATCTGATTCTGTTCAATCACATACTTTGAAAAAATAACCTTTAGTTATGACGAAACTTTGTACCTATTTATGCCGCGCTCAGTTAGTCTTCATTGTAGTTTGAAATCTATTTTTTATCTAATTATATTATAATAACTATTCTGAATGTCTCTATGTTGATTAATTGGTTCGACCATGACGCTTTCGTCACTATCAGGTAAATGAGTATTAGGATATCCTGCATACTACTTTGGGGGCGATTAATAAGAGAAGGAGTCAAGTTCAAATTTAAACTGCTGCTGCAACTACTCGCAGGTCTTAGCTAGAAGATTCACTAACTGACTTGGAACATTTTTCAGCCTCTGTATGCATGATACGGGTCCGAGAGCATCAGAATTGAGCAACGATGCTTTTACTTAGAGAAACTTTCGCAGGTTCGTTCCAAGGGTTCACTTAGTATTAGATGGGGATAATTGGGATGTCCTAAATACGTTCTCGCAACGAAATAACACGAGTAAAATTTTATTTTTGGTGCTAGTTCTTCTCGTAGATCATGGGTAAAAGATGTACTGTCTGACCTGGAACATATTTCTACCTGTCGTGTGAATGATACAGATCTGCCGCGCTTTACACTGCTTTTCTGTGGAAGTTACACAGGTTTCAGCTGGTATAATTTTATCTGTAATAAATTTTCAAAAAGTGTGACAAGAGATCATTTAAAATATTCAAGAACTAACGAAACAACTAAATTTTAGGCAAACATTCTACCTCAGCTATTAGGAAGTAAGCAGTGCGTTCAACAATGGTTTGATGGACAAGCAAAACCGTCCAATATATATGTCGAGAATTTCGAGAGATCCGTTTATTATTATTTTTTTGGGGGGGGCACTTAAGAGTGGAGTGGGCCTACTGGGGAGGGGAGCCGATTTTAGCCCGACGGGTCCCTTATTGTCGAAATCCTGGCTAGGCCATTGATGACATCACAGGAGTTCATAGTATTTACCTTGAGCATTAGTTGCATAGATGGGAGGTAAATCGCAGTGAGCTGCGGATTGTTGGTCAGTTAAATTAAGACTGTTTAATGTTTTTGTTGTGAACTTTGGTATGGCCGCTGCCTCGCAAACCAACAGTTTGCTCATTTGTTGACAGAGCCATAAAGTGTTGTGATACTTTCAATATAGGCTAGGGGCGCTAATGCCTACATCGGCGAATGACGGCGATGCGCCGGATCTTTAATTAGGAAGAAGTATGGGCTGAATTTTATCAACTCCACGTGAAATTTTACTTTAAGTTAGGGCTAAACTAGAATTTTGGGTATTTTTCTACTAAAAGTCATCAGTCAAAGGCAGTCAATACTCGATATTCAAAAAAAGGCTAATATTCGTCTTATCCCCCACTTGCCGCATTTCCGAGGGCGGCAAACTGCTCGCCAAGATCTTGGCGAGAAGTGCCACACTATGAAATGAGGTTCCACGGGTCGCGGCGCTCACAGGCGCCCACCCGCATTTCCGAGGGCGGCAAACTGCTCGCCAAGATCTTGGCGAGAAGTGCCACACTATGAAATGAGGCCCACTTGAACTTCAAAATTATATGTATGTTGTTTGATTCGTTGAAAATTACCGATTCAGAATATATAAATCTTTATTTGTGGAAATCCTCTTTTGTTTTATCAAATTTTTGTCTTTTCAGCTTCTTGGTTGGGTAAAACTTTAGTATTTTCCTATCCCAAAATTTTTTTTTTTTTTCCAATCTAGGTAGGTATGGTTGTTGGTGGGTAAATTAACCGCATTTCCGAGGGTGGCAAACTACTTGCCAAGATCTTGGCGAGAAGTGCCACACTATGAAATGAGGTTCCCCAACTGAGAACAGGTTGAGTTGCATCAGCCTTTCACAATACTCCAGTTCCTCCAGTCCAGCAACATGCCTTATCCACCTAGGCTGGACAGACTCCAAAAGCTGGAGGTTGCCCACATAGCCCGTGTTCCACACAACTGAACAATAGTCGAGGAGAGGCCTGATGTGGGCAACATAAAGGGTGTCCTGACTTACCCCGGCAAGGTGTCCCGAATTACCCCGGGTTGCAGGAATGGCCGCCATTTTGTTTCGAGAAGAGGTAGATGAATTCTGATTGTGAGATTCTATAGCTAACACCCTAGGCTGCATTCCATTTAATCAACTTTTTGCTCTCCGCCTTTTAGATTTTTCTCCCCAGACCTTAACAGGGAGAGTTTGGAAAAATACAGCTTTTTCTAGTATTTTTTCTAGTATTTGCATGAACTGAATCGAATGCTTTCTATGCTGAACCAATAGCAAAAATGTTGAAGTTTATTCCCCTATTTTTATTTTGGCGAAACTCTGCTTAGTTTGGTTTCTACAGCCCTTAATTATTGCTTAATATGTGAAGTGGGACAGCTGTCCCGGGTTACCCCGTCGTACGGTATATTGCGTCAGTATGCAGGGCGCATTAAGTATCAGCTGCCTGTGTGTGTCACGTATTAGAGCTATATTGCTTTAGTATGCACGGCGCATAAAATACCAGCTGCTTGTGCGTGTCATGTATAGCTAGTAGCTATATTGCATCAGTATGCACGGCCCATAACGTATCACCTGTCTGTGCATCGTACATCGCGTCAGTACCGTATCCACGGCGCATAAGGTATCAGCTGCCTGTGTGTGTCACGTATAGTAGCTATATTGCGTCGATATGCACGGCGCATAAGGTGTCAGCTGCCTAAACATGTGCATCGTAGTTATAACCCAGGTTCGAAATATTACATCAACTACGCCGGACGCCATCTGCAGGGCTTGCGCCAAAACTTCGAACAATTGCTCCAAATTACATATCACCTACGCTCAAATCAGCCAGCGATCTGGA
>LQNS02000211.1:34341363-34360286 GCA_001587735.2 Parhyale hawaiensis
TCCATATCCAGCCTGAAGATGACCATGTGCAATGGTTGAAACGCGTCGCGACGAAATCAACTCTCTCAACTTTGGCCAGCTTCTTCATCGTACAGAACGGACCACACTTTTAAATATTTGTTGTTTCGAGAAACATAATAAAGATATTTTAACGAAGAAATATGGCGTGGTTTTTAACCAAACATATATATATATACACGTCGCATTGGCCTGATAGAGGTACACCCCTTCCGAAAACCTTGTAGGTTAGGTGCCAGGATTGGTTCTGCCAATGTCCTATATCAAATATAGTTCTTTATATGGGTTTACTGTGTTCTAAACTTCATATTTCACTACAGGAACCAGTCCTTGCCTACCTAACCTACAAGGAGGTGGTGTAAGAGCTTATTGTAAGGGGGCTGGTACTAGGGTGGATGGTTGGGGTAGATGGTGTCAGCACAAAAAAATTTTTGTTGTTTTACTATCGAGAAGTTGGTGTGCATTTGAATGTAGACTTATTTTCCTTCAAAATGAGACCAAATTTGCATAAATCTATTGTGTTTATAATACTTTTTTCGCTTTTCTAAGATGACAGGCATTTAGGTGGCCAGGATTTTGGTACCTCTATCAAACCAGAAGGCCACTTAACAGGCCGTAAATGAATATTGTTAGCCATCTAATAGCCCGTTTCGAAATATATATAGATATATACAGTACTGTCCAAAACTAAGGAACAATTTTTCAAAATGGCATAGCTTTTTTCTAACCATCCCAGGTACTTCTTCTTTTGCGCACTATTAGCCAGTAAGATGTTGATTATTGTGTTGGAGTTTGAGACATGTATGAAGGATAATAAGAAAGTTACGAACCAAAAGCTTTTCTCTTGAAATTTATAACATCCAAAACTAAGGGATAAAAAAGAAAAATTTATTCAATTTCTTACTCAGGCCATATTTTTTACTTACATCAAAGACAAAGTTTGACACTGCCATTTGTAAACGCTGCTGTTCGTTACATGATGGCACCACGGCAGAAAGTTAATTATATCCTGCGACAAGATATCATCAAGTTGCGCAAGAATAATTTCAATATTACATAATTTCTGAGAAAGTTGCACAAGAATAATTTCACCATTAAGTAATTTCTGAGAAGGTAAACCGTTCGAAAAATGTTGTGGGCAGAAAAGGGAAGTTGTACGATGGAACTGGCTGCATTTGTGCCCCTAAAAAAGCCGGCAGGCACAGTAAAGCGTCAGTTAGAGAGGACACAGTCATCCAGCGTACATCATTGAAGGATCGTTTCAAGTCCTCAGCTGCGATAAGTAGGGAAATGGATGACACAACATGTATGAACGTCTCACGTCACACCGTTTCTAGGCGCCTTCAAGAAATAGGATAATTATTGGCAAGACGCCCACAGAAGAAAGCACTTGTGAGTGCCAAGAACAAGAACAAGAGATTAGAGTTGGCAAACAAGCATGTTAACTGGTCCCATGAAAATTGGGCTAAAGTGTTTTTCAGTGATGAAAGCAAGTTCAATTTGTTTGGTATGAAGGTAGTTAAGAACTTAGTTAGAAGATGTGAAGGTGAGAAATTGAGTGTAAAGTGTACTAAGAAGACTGAAGTTTGGGGGCGGTAGCGTGATGGCTTTTGGTACGTTCTCTAGTCAAGGGACATCGCCTCTCGTTCGTTTGCAAACCAGTGTGAATGCTCAGGTATATGAAAATCTGTTGGAAGGTATTGCCATGCCTAAGATTGTGAACTCCAGTGTCCCCATCCCTATCTTCATGCAAGACAATGCCCCCCGCCACAAGGCAAAGACAGTCATGAATTACCTTGAGCAGCAAGATCTCAAAGTTAGGGATTGGTCACCACAATTCCTGACCTAAATCCAATTGAGAATCTTTGGAAAACACTCGGGGTGAAAGTTATGGCAAGAAGCCTTATCATTACAGATCTTTGAATGAAACTTCAAGAGGAATGGGCAAATATCACTATTGAAGATTGTCAGAGTCTCATTCTGTCATGTAGTTGACGATGTGCAGCTGTATTGGAAAGCAAGGGACTATTTACCAAATATTGATTGTTCACCACCATTTTGCTAAATATTTCCTGCAAAACATTGAGTTGAAAGCATTTTTTCTTCTTTGTCCCTTAGTTATAGACATTATAAATTTCAAGAGAAAAGCTTTTTGTTCATAACTTTTTTATTATCCTTCATACATGTCTCAAATTTTAACACAACAATCAACATCTTACTGACTAATAGTGTACAAAAGAAGAAGTACCTGGCATGGCTAGAAAAAAGTTATGCCGTTTTGAAAATTTGTCCCTTAGTTTTTGACAGTAGCTACTGGATATATATAAAGTGATGGTTGTGCTAAACTCTGAAATAGCGTAAATACTATGCATCCCAGAAACATGCCGTTTTGAGGCAATTATTAGATTTGAGTCAAATGCATTTGCACACTCAAAGCAAACAAACATAGAACATTCTGTCCAAATTTGAAGTGTCTAACTTAAAAATTGCACTCTCCAGATCAAAGTTGTCGAAGATTGAAAATCAACTTTTTAAAGTTTTGTGGGTCAAAAATTGTGTTTTTTCAGACGTGGCTGACACATTTCTTGAGTGGGTATTTTTCTGATGCAACAATTGCATCTTATGGTTTAAAAGTCGGGCTTTACGATGGCGCTATCAGATTTTTGAAAAAATGATTTTATGAATGAGTTTGAGCCAGTGTCCCGAATCATCCCGTCTGGGAAGAGTGTCCCAAATCACCCCGGACGATGCTACATAGAATATAAATCTATGGACGGGTCCCGCCATCTTCTCGATAGTAAAACACATTTTGGGTTCTAGCTCCCACCACCACCCTAGTACAGAACCCTTCTACAATGAATTGGCCCTCATATAGGTTAGGAAAGGGTCGTAAGGCCAGGACTGGTTCTGCTAAATTCCTATGTGCATTTATTACTTAGCGTCAATTTTTCTTTGGCCAGAAAATGCGCTTTCGTTACTTAGTGTCAATCTTTGATTGGCCCAGCAATGAGCTCCCTATATCTAGCTTTAATCTTGGATTGGCCTTACAGTTGTTTGTGTCATCATTAGAATGTTAGCAGAACCAGTCCGGACCTCTACCTAACCTTACACAGGCCAATTCACTGCTAGCATCTTCCTGTTGCCCTAGTGAGGGACGGTTTGCTATTGTCGCCCTAATATCAAAAGCCTCATATTATATAGCTCTATATAGCTATATATATATACACACAGTGGGGGAAATACAGTAAATAGCCTATTTGTGTACCATGAATTTGTTTATTGAAAAAATTTAGTGATCCAAAAATAAATATATTGATAAATACAGTAGCTATTTTCCGTAAACTATACACACACAACAACAAAACAAGAAAATTCCTATATAATAGAAATTATATAACAATTTATATATTGTGAGTTGGAAAAGTATTCATACAATACAAAGATCTATTTTAAAACATTTAGAAGTTTATGGCATAGCCTTTGTCCAAGTCAACTGCAGTTAATCTCTTTCTATATTTTTTATAAGCCTTGACATGATTCCTCAGGGATTTTAGCCCATTCTTCCTTGCAGATTTCTTTGAGTTCTGAAATGGATAGAGCCTCCTACTATTAATAAATGTTAAGTTTCAGAAATATCCACAAATTTTCTATTAGATTCAAATCCAGAAACTGGTTTGGCAATTCTAGTTGTTGTACAGGATTATTGGTGAACAATTTCTTTGTGGTTTTTGCCATATGTTTTTGGTCGTTGTCCTACTGATAATCATATTCTTGTGGTTGCCTGAGTTTTTGAACAGACTTACGCAAATGTTCCCTCAAAATGTTCAGATACATGTGAGCATTGTTTCTCCCTTCTATGATATGATTGTTACCTGTTGCACGTGATGAAAAGCATCCCCAAATCATAGCGTTTCACCACATTTCACAGTGGCAATGGTGGCTTTTTTGCTGCGAATGCCGTTCCGTCCTTCCTCCACTCAAGGTTCTTTGAATTTCATCCAAATAGCTCTATTTTAGTCTCCTCCAACCACAGCATGTTTTCCCAGAACGACTCAGGCTTGTTCTTGTTCTCATGGATGAATTTCAGACGAGCTTTTCTACTTTGTTTTAACAGCAGGGGAACTTTGTGAGGAGTTTGAGAACTTGAACGGTTTTGGTGCAGCTCGTGGCTTATAGTACAAAGGCTAACGCTTGTCCCTGCTGCTAGCAAGTCCTGAAGCTCTTTGCGAGTAGTCATGCGATTTCCAAACACTTTCTGGTCCATTTTTCTTGAAATCCTATTGGAAATATTCTGTGGCCTGCCAGATCTAAGTTGGTTTTTGACGTTTCTGAATTTTTAAAATTTTGATAGATGACCCAATGGTGGTAAATGGTAGTTTCAGGGTGTCTAGCAGTGTGAAAAACAGGGACAACAGGGAAAAATTCTACCAGATAGAAAGGGACCAGAAATGAAGATACTCAGGATATATCTGAGGGCAGTGGATGGTGTTCATTTTGTGAGGTTATCTTTATAAATGTGGCATTCCCCCAGAGCCTGAGTCATATGAGGATTATTTTTTCTGCAGTACAGGGAAAAGGTGGACCTTTGTTTAGCTCTATTTTATAGCAAATCCTTATACTGGGAGGGTGATTTGTAACGTTTTTGGTCCCATTCAGTCCATAACCATTGGTAATAACATTATTTGTGAGGAAAATTGACAATCTGACTCTCAGGGAGATTCATGCAATATCAGGGAAAACTCAGGGATATTATAAGTCCCATTCACTAGACCCCATGATTTTGAGTGTCTGTGATATTTGCCTATAACTTTTCCTGGATTTCCATTCTTTAGTAACTCTTTTACAGAATTCGTTAGCTCCTTGCTTTTTGCCTTGGTTACAACCTCTTCTATGATGTTACACAAAATAATGACCCCAAAGCTGTTCATGGACTAGCTATAGTTAGTATGACTTCTAACGTAAAATCTAAAAGGTTCTGGAAAGTTCCCGAACAGTCTAATCAATTTAAAATGAAAAAATCATTTTGTATGAATTCATTTTGTCAACCCCAGATATGTAGTTATGTGAAATATTATATAATTCATCATAATTTTTTGGCTTTGTTGACATATATCCATTGATAACATTTAAATACAAATACTGTATTGATATATTTATTTTTAGTTTGCTAGATTTTTTAAATAAAACAATTTCATGCTATATGAATATTGGTTTCTCCTCACTGTATGTGTATAGGTATATACGAGATAAATACAGGGTGTCTAAAAGAAAGGAACCCCAAATTAAAAGGGCTAACATGACCAAACTATGCCATCCTCACTTACTATCAAGATGTCAGCTTGAAGCAGAGATTACGAGCTCTATAATGACACCAAGATTAATTGTCTAAACTTTTGCATGATTGAGTACCATAACCCAGAGATTGGGGTGCAAAAACGTTGTTGGTTCACTTCGAATGTCAGAAGAAAGCAATGGAAGATATTTTTTTATTACACCTTCAGTATCATGATTTACAAAACATGATGCAAACATGGTAAAGAAATATGTTTTATCTCATAACCAAGGGCTTCTAATCTTGACCATCCTCTGAAGCAGCAACCGATTCAACATGGCCACCTCCTCTATCCACACAAAGTCCACATCGCCGGTGCATGTCACCAACTCCTTTCCTGGTGACGTTGGGATTATTCGTGAGGATATCAACTTCTCTGCAAATACGAACTCGCAATTCTATCAGGTTTTGTTGGGGTTGTTGTGTACTCTCGGTTTTCAAGATAGCCCCGATGAGCTGGAGCCCAAAACGGGGCCCCCAGCTCACCGTCTAACTCTAATTGATGTCTGAAATCTTCTGAAAGAACTTTTCAATGAGCTTGTAGGTACTACCTACCTGTAGATCATCCTATTGAATGACCTCCTAGGTCACCTGACCTCACCCCTGCAGTTACTTCTTGTAGGGTTATCTAGAAAACCGCGTGTACACCACGCCCCCACAAAACATGGAAATATTGCAGGATCGCATTCGCAGAGAAGTAAATATCCTCATGAATAATCTCAATGTATAAGGAAATAATCAGTGAAAATTTCACACTATTTCAATATATGGTTCTGGAGATATTGAATTTTTCTTTGTTTCCTAATTTTGGGTACAACTGTATATAAAAGCATCCATTTTACTTTCAGAACTTTAACATTCTCTACTAGGCTGTAATGCATGACATTCTGCAGATCTTGCCTACAGACAGTGCCAGCATTAGAAATTGAGAAGATAACCCATATCAGTATGTTAGAGTAGCGGTACGACTGAATTACTTGTGTAACTTGACTAGATGAATGCAATCTCCTTGCCTTTTTACACAGATATTTGCCCTAGTACACTTTATATTACACAAGCTTGATGTTTTTCTAATTTGCTGTTGTGTATCGTTTATTTATTCTATAGAGAAGTTATTCCGTGATTTTTGTAATTTTATTTTCTTGAATTATCAACATTTTTCAGCACAAATCAGTGAGCAAGATGTTGCAGATCCAGATAGTTTGGCAGCAATCATCGACCAGGAGGATATGGAGTGCATGCAAAATTTCGGCATGGATGAGTGAGTTGTTATATTTCCTCGGACACCAATAGAATGTGTTATTGTTTACAAAATTCCTATACTCTATGGTTTATCTCCTAACTAGCCTTGTTTACAACTCTGTTCTCTAAGTGTGTACATTTCCAATTGTCTTCTGGGCAGCCTTCATTTCTGCAATATATTGTGCAAATCATATTCAAACTTGTGTTGCGTACTGCTTCCTAATCTACCAGAAGGAAAAAGGCCAGTTTTTCTCATACAGTCCGCACAGATGCCCATGATGTTCAATGATATTTAGCCTTTGTGTTCAACGAATTTTTACTAACTGTATGTGATATGTTGGGTACAGCTAACATCAGGAAGAATTAGTTAGTGCCTCCACACCGATATTTGTTCTTGCAGTAGCGCAAATTGCTTCAACAACGACTATGACTCCTAAGTTGGTTCTCCTCAGGGGACATAGGATGGGCCATAAGCCATAGGGTTAGGTTAGTTAGGTTTGCCCATCCTATGTTAAGGGGCCCGGCAACCCCAGGGGGCTAGTGTAGGTTACCTCAGCCATTAGCTAGGCCTTCAGGACGAGTGTCTTTCGTGCCCACTTTGCTTCCTTCCTGATTTCATACTCCTACTTGCTCGTGCTTTATTATGTTCTTTCCCTTCTGTTCCTACTTGCTGTTACCATGTGTGTTGATCCTGTGTGGGGACACCTACGTGCATGGGTTCCCCATTTCTATCAACATACTATATGTCCCTTGCTCTTTTTTTTCACCTCTCGCTCACTTGACACCGTATAGGACTTAGCCCAGAGGATCATACTGCCTTTATCTCTTGATACCTGCTTCACAAGTGTAAATCGTTACAGTTTTCGTATGTTTGATTAGTCATATAAAGTGTTTCAATAGGTAGTGAGATGCTCAATCTTTGTCTCTCTTTTTGAAAAGTTCTTCAGGTCGCTGATGGGATGTCCGCGGGTGGCCTCAGCCAGTCCGGCAGAACGCCAGCCTGTGAGGCCGTCAGCCGAGTGGCCACGTCATCCGCCATGCGGCGTACGTGACAGCCAGCCGCTGGTCACCTCGAGGCGTGTGCTGGCTCCGCTCCCCATGCCCACTTGTGGAGCCGTGGGGGCAGGTCACCTGGTGCCTGCGCTCTCCCTTCGGCTTCACTTGCATCGACACCAACTCTCCCAACGAGCTTCGCCTCGTTCTTGCATTTGTATTTTTCCTAATGTATTGTGATTGAAAATAAAAACTTTGCACAAAAAAGAAAAAAGAAAATAAAAATTCAACTGCAGGGTGCAGAGCACAGCTTTGGTTATGGCAACCAGGCCCTTGTGTTGCTCTCCACCTATTGCGAGTGTTGGTATGGGCTTGGCACGGCGTCCAAGTCTGCTATAGTACCTCACTCCCAACAACAGAATGAAACTTGAACTGCAGGGTGCAGAGCACGGCCTTGGTTATGGCAACCAGGCCTTTGCGTTGCTCTCCACCTGTTGCGAGTGTTGGTATGGACTGGGCATGGCGCCCACGTCTGCGAAGTACCGCAGGAGCAGCCGGCAAAAAAAAAGGATAAAAACTTTACAAAAAATGCACCAAATGCAGGGTGTGGGTCTCACTCCTGCCTTGGTGACGCTGAGGCTATGAAGGTCGATCTGGGGTGGGGGTGCAGACTCACTACCTGTTGTGAACGTTGGTATGGACTTGGCATGACGTCCAAGTCTAGATTCCATGATTGTATCAGTACCTCGGTCCAACAGCAAAGTTGTAAAAGAAAAAAATTCGACTGCAGAGCACGGCCTTGGTTATGGCAACCAAGCCCTTGCATTGCTCTCCACCTGTTGTGAGTGTTGGTATGAGCTTGGCTAGGTGTCCAACTATCCTATAATGCCTCACTCACAACGGCAGTCGAATTGGAGCTCCTATCGGCTCAAAGCCTCGGGTTCTCTACGAGGAGCTCCGTACTGCAACCCTCCTTCTCTCTTTCGAGGTGTTGCCTTCTACGCTTGTCCCGCTAGTAAGCCGATCAAGCCGACGAAGGGAAGGGGAAAGGCCCCAGTTCGACGCTGTCATCGAGGGGACTGCCCCGGTGGAGCAACACTGAGCTGGCCCTCTGTAGGCCGCAGCTCCCAGTCGGCCTCCAGGCTTTGACCTGTGTGGTCGACTAACTTGAGCGGCGTGTGGTCTATAGACTGGGCATGGCGCCCAGATCCGCGAAATATCACATCTCTTTCAAAACATGGATGTCGGCCACAGTCACAGGCGTGTTTGGGGCCTTTGACCTGCTAGGGTGGGGACTGCCGAGTCCTGAGGGCTCGAGACTTGATAAAGGAAGTTTGCGCTAGCACAGCCGCGGTTTTGGAGACCAGGCTTTGGTGACCCTGCAACTGGTGCGTCTGAGGGTATGGGCAGGGCATGGCGTCCAAATCAGCTGTAACAGCTCAGCCCCAGCGCGACTAGGACTGGAGTTCCTCTCGGCACAGAGCCTCGAGCTATACTGTGAGGAGAGCGTACTGCAACCCCCCTTCTCTCCTACGAACTGTTGCCAGCTACAATTGCTCCGCTAGTATGCTGGCCCACTGCTGGGTTCAGTTACCCTTCGGCGTCCAGATTGCATCTGACCCACCAGCCCCTGCGGTGGGTCTACAAAAGTACCACACTACCGTAAGAGCAGCCGCCTGTTAATCCATAATTCCAGCTCTACTTGAGAGCTTCGCAGTAGAACAGAGCTCACCAACTGCAAGGACTATGACCCTCTTCATTCCCGTATTTCCTAATGAAAGGGCAATCTAGGTATTCTCTCTCCTTTAGAAGATGGGCCCGTCCTACGTCTCATCCTTCCTGGATCTAGGCCAATTGGCCCTTAATTCATAGCCCAAATCATTCTCATTGGGTTTAATACTCTCCAATTCCGCCACATCTTCACAACTCTTTCACGACTGTGCCACCAGAATGAGCCAAATCAGCCGGAACCTCGGCCTTAATTCACTTATGGAGCCTTCGGGACAGGTCATCTGGTGCCTAATCCCTCCCACCGGCGCATTAACTACGCCCTCATTTTTATGGGTGATTAGCTACCGCGGTTGCCCGCATCTTCTAGCAGGGCTGTTGTTGAAATAATCCTCTACTACCAAAGTTAGTCTCGTCAGGGTAGTTCCCTATATAACCACGCTATGTTAGTTGCGCGGCTGGCAGAGCACAGCCTCGCGCATTACAGACCTCCGGCCCCGCTAGCTCAGTAGGAGCTCTCGAGTACCGTTCGCCATTCGCTGTCAGCGTGACTCCTCTACCACACATCGCCGTACTTAAACCAAATCTACAGATTTCACGACTATGACAAATCCAGCTTCGTTGGGCGGAAGCTTCTCTTGAACCCCTGCGAGTACCTTCAGTCGGCCTGTGCTGAACTTACTTTCCCAACCTTGCACACGAGATGCAACGCGTGCAATACTTATGCTGTCATTACTTCGCCAACCATGTTATAGGTTGAGGGCCCTGGTAATGATGACCCGCGCTTCCACAGACCGTATCGCTATTTGAGATTACCTTCCCTGAAAAACTACAGACCAGAGCCTACTCCTTCGAGGGTTATTTCGTGAGCGGGCTTCCCAAAAGTTCTTACGCAGACCCTTCGATCGGAAGAGCCCCTGGCTTCTACACAAGTATACACAGGAACTGTGATAGTCCTGTATCAGGGCCAACTCCGCGTGGAATTATCCTAGGCTTGGCCCTTCCTAGCTGATACTTGTAGGAAAATAATTCCTAGACCTCACGTCGAGGAGTACGTAATTCCTCAACAGGAGCAGACCTCGACACCTCCAGACGCTATGTACGCGGATCTATCCAAACCGTGTGTCTTACAGGTCGCAGAGCGTGTCAAAATTCCCTCCAGAACGACCCAACCTTACTCGTCCAGCCAGAGCGCACAAGTACCCCTTAACGGCCCTTACGATCGACCTAAGTTTCTAGCGGGCCACTGCGCCCTGAATAACCACAAATGGGCACTTGCGAGCTCATGAGCCACATCGAGATGAGAGAGTTATATATCTCCATCAACCTCCAGCCCCTCATGGAGACGGCGTATAATGGCTTATGTTACAATCATTACCTTCCTAAACTACACCACCTTTGTCGGTCGGCATAGCGTCCCTTCATAGCATTGCTCTACCAACAATCTCAAGGTTGCACTATTCTAAGAGGTACCTTAGAAATGCAGCAAACGCTGCGCTATCTCAGCATATTCTCAAACCCGAGTTCAGGACTCTCGTAGGCTATATGGTAAAGCAAACTAAGTCCCACACACCTCCTTGCAGGACAGGGTCCCCTAGGTAGCTCATCGCGCTACACTACCAAAAGAGTATCTACACTTACGGATACCACCTCAGCTACTGAGCCTAGCAATTTCCATCTTGGTCCCAATACAACCTCAATACTATATGGAACCACTCCAAAGTGAAGATTTATGATCGTGGAGTGAACTGCATCTTTGCTAAACATGCTCCCCCTACTCGGCCTAACAAGACCCACGTGAGGGCACTCGACTTCTATACTTCCCTTCCGTTGTAAAGTTACATACAAACTGTGGTGCGTAAGGCATCTGGTACTTCTGAGACTTCAGACCCTGCGTCGAATCTTTCAATACCTGGTTCCCCTTTACTAATCCGCAGACCTTTCATGAGGCGGAGGTCGACGGATTTTCTCATTATGCCCTCAGGAGCACAACCAGTCTAGTGATATTAGTCAGGTAGATACTGTATCCCAGCACCTACATCAGCTAGACCTTCCTGGCTAGGTTGGACTTCACGCCACTTACGATAAGACCCTCCAGTACTGAAGCGGTACGAGCGAGCCTCTAGTCCGTACATGCAACTTGAGGGAACTATCACCGTCATAAATAGTCTTTAAAAGCTACTTACGCCATATCTTCCTCGAGATAGTTCCGAGAATCAGAATTGCTACCACCATCCATCTAGTCAACGGTAAACCATATCACCGTCGGGGCCCTGTGCCGCTAAGCCCGGTAATTATACACTACCTGTGATTTACGGCATCCTGATGCGGGAGCCGCAAGATTCTTCTCTTCCTCTGCAAGTGATTCATCCTAATTCTCTCAGCAGTCTTAGTCGGCTGTATCTTTAATTAGATACAACTACCAGGCGCCGCGATAACACGGTCGCCGTATTGGATTCGTCCAGAATACTGCAGGCCCATTCTGGAAAATCAGATTACCTTGGGCCCCAGCCGACACAGTACGTTGGCACTGATCAACTGGATCTGAACCAACACACCAAGGTCTGTTCAAGATCTGCAAACCAACGGAATAAGCCTATAGATTGCACCCTTTCCAGAATCTTCCAAGCCAGACTTAACAAATCAGGAGCTCGTAGTTGATTCCTGAGGGGCTCACAGCCCTTAGGTGCCTAGAAGTATACGCATCAGACCAGCGGAGAACAACCCTCCTCAAAGAATGATAACATCATGACTAATTATACCAACACGGGTTGAATAATTGAAATAGGTATTTTCGCGTTTGGAAGTATACCCTTCACGCAGTATTAAATCAATTAGCCTGAACACAATCACGAGGTATCTTCTTGAGTCAGTCCACCATATTCAACCGACGGGCTTACCTCTCCGATTCGCCCAAAGTAGTCCACCGACTAGGGTATATTTCACTCTCCCGCCTTTTGGCACCTCGTCTTTAGACAAGGCGCAGCCTGGCTACAGGCGTAGCCTCCCAACTGGATTGATACTTGAGTTTGCTAAAGCAACGTAGCGGCATCGGTGCCCTGCAATAGCTGCAGAGCAGCTTCTACCGTATGCACGTCCGTATAATACCTCACGCGCAACCCAGTACATCGTAACAAGACGTCATCGTATCCTACTTATGAACCCCAAAGAGTGAACGACCGTACATCTCAGACATTCGAGCCATATCGAAGCAGTACAATACGGAGTAGCAGACCCATTATCGGGTCTGAGGATGAACTTGTGCCTACTAATGCTCATCGTTCGTCTCGGGACCCCAGCTAACTCACCTACCGTAACTAATTAAAGCAAAACCTCGAACTATGTTTAAGCTCTCGCGCCGATCTAACCACCTTCTCCCCCCTACTCGCTTGCGCATGAATACCAGGCTACCTAGCCCACCTTTAACTGTGATCCAATTTATCCGAGTGCGACCTCACTCCGGCAATTTCACCAGAACGAGTACAGCGTTATCGCAGTTCCTTCCCTCTGGCGTACCATGGTCAGTTTGTACGGATTATCCCCCCGCTATTGCGCCTAGGGAATTTCGGGCTGTCTTTTGACCCGCCCTATAACAGATACGCCTCAGCACGATCACCATGAGTAAATCTGAGTTAACTACCTCTGGAAGGTACGCATAGCCCCAACAACAGAAGTAGAATAAAGGTATGGTTCCTCAAGGATGCCCTTAGATCACGGGACTCCCGGGCAGAAAATTCCATCTACAACCCTCAATATTGTCCCTGAGTAGCGTGCTATTCAACGATGTCTTGCTACCAATTCTAGATAAACGTCGAAACTACATTCAAGTTTCTCTTCCGGGCAATCATTCGGGAGTAATGGTACATAGGTATCCCCGGTTTGACGATACCGGTTACTCCAACCAGCCTCGGGAAGTTGACTCCCAGTTATTCACTGTCCTTCGGGCTACCCTTAAGGTTGCTGTTATCCCTACAAACCGTGATTTGCTACCACTCACCTACAAACCCACCTCAACGGCCTCATCCGTTGGCAAGGGTCGCTTAGGTCTAATTTATATCATCCAAATCAACTGCGCAGTCACCTCTGTGATAGCACCACCCACATCAGGAGATTCCCCCGAGCAACGACGACTCTGTAATACACGAGCAAAATACTTTATCCCTCGCCACGCCTAATCGAATAACCGTCGCTCGTTCTATCAGAATACATTCATTCTATATGGCCAATCCGGATACGCACTCCGGCAGGGTACCTAAGGTTAACTTGTTCCAGCCTAGCCCTATGCTTTCCACTGATCAAACATCAGAAGTTAACCGCAGAAGCTTAATTGTGGCCCATATGATTTCAGAATGCACCTAAGAGGCAGCATGCTCGTCGACCACGATCTGAATGTCAAATCTCCCAAAATGCTCTCGAACCACTACTGTCAGCTAGAAATCTTACGGTTTCAAGCATGGAGACCGAGCGTACCTAATACGCAATCCTCAGCCTAACTCATGTACCCCACTGGTTTAGCGACACGTGAGTAAGCAGTTACTGCCTCTTCTCAGACTCGCAACCATTGGCTGAGCAAGACGACAGAACTCTCTACCTTACCGCCGATCGACCCTAGCATCAAGCTCACGAGAGACAAAGTCTTACTACATCCCGAACGCCGTACTTCTTAGCTATATTTATGCCGCAGTGTACCCCACCCGACGCACAGGCAAAATGAAATCCAAGTCGCCAGTCACTTACTGGCTGCGTCTTCCCTCACAGAGTAGTTAAAACCTAAGACCCAAAATTTAACCTTATAGTTAGCTAGTGCCATACCTTAGGTAGTTGGACCTCAATGGTAACTGTAGCTACTTTAGTACATGCCTTTACACCTTAATACTTGGTCGCTCCCTCTACCATACGATACCTGTCCGGGCCGTCGATAATAGGTCCTATACGGTGTCAAGTGAGCGAGAGGGGAGAAAATATGCTTGTGACAAGCCAAGGGCGAAGGAACACGCCCTTTTTCCCACCAAAAGCGTACTTGACACCGTGGACGCCTCCCTCTTCCCCGTCGCCACCAATTGGTGCGTGGGCATGGGGAGCGGAGCCAGCACACGCCTCGAGGTGACCAGCGGCTGGCTGTCCCGGACGCCACATGGCGGATGACGTAGCCACTCGGCTGACGGCCTCACAGGCTGGCGCTCTGCCGGACTAGCTGAAGCCACCCCCGGACATCCCGACAGTGACCTGAAAAACTTTTAAAAAAGAGAGACAAAGATTAAGCATCCTACTACCTATTGAAATGCTTCATAAGACTAATCAAACATACGAAAACTGTAACGATTTACACTTGTGAAGAAGGTATCAAGAGATAAAGGCAATATGATCCACTGGGCTAAGTCCTATACGGTGTCAAGTTCGGTTTTTGTGAGAAAAAGGGCGTGTTCCTTCGCCCTTGGCTTTTCACGAGCATATGAGGCGTCCAGAGTCAGAGGGGCGAACCGACCAAAGCAAAAAGTGGGAGAAAAACGCGGTCAAAGTTTTGCAACTTTAATTCTATCGCATTTTTGTATGTAAACGCCTTATTATTCAATACTACATCTAATATACTAAATTTGTACCCGTTTAATCTTCTGAGACCAGAGAAAATCATCTAAATCAATTTTTAATCTGTAAAAAAAAAAGAGTATAAAATTACCCACATTTTCTATTATAATAAAAATGCAAGATAGACATAAAAAACATAGCCTATGTAATATAATGCTTGCAAAAAGATATAAATAAAGTTATAGAATACCCATTTGTAGATTTTAATTCCTAATGCCTTTAATTGTTAGTAAAAAAAACGAAAAGTTGGGATTTTTTCCCCAACCCAAACTAAACCTTCTATTACTCTGTAATATCGCTTTTTGTGTTGTAACTTGTATACCGTACACATAGAGAGGAGGGTTAGGCCCTCGTGATCCGTAGCTAACTCCAAACCGATAAAAGTGGTCGGTTCGCCCCTCTGACTTTGGACGCCTCATATATTCTGTAATATCGTTCCGCTCAGAAACTGAGGCTTAAACTTTCTGACTATAAATAACTCTCCTCGGGAAGCATAGGATGGGCCATAGGCTTCAGTTAGGTCCACCCATCCCTTGTTTTGGAGAGCAGTGAACAAAGGGGGATCCTGTACGTTATCTTTGCCATAGCTAAGCCTTCCGAACGTCTTTCCTGCATGCCTACTTTGCGTCCTTCCACTTTCATCCTCATGGTGCTGATGTTTTATTCAGTTCTTCCTCTTCTTTCTTATATTCAGTTCTTCCTCTTCTTTCTCATATTCATTTCTTCCTCTTCTTTCTCAACATGCTGCTCCCATGCACATTGATTTTGTGCATGGAACACCCTCATGCATGGGTGCTACGTTTCTATCGACTATAGGTCCCTTCTATCTTCCGTGAGATTGCCTTTGTAGTGCAAACAGAGGCTTGCAATAACTATAACTAAACTGGTTAGCTTTCATATATTTTCTACTATACCATATGTTCATTCATTCTTCTCCTGAAGCACGTAAGGGTGTTCCAGATGCAAGGTTTATGTACTGAATAGGAAGCGCCATGCATTCAGAAAACTGGACCCCTCAGGAGCATAGGATGGGCCATAGGGTTAATTTTGTTAGGTTCGCCCATCATATGATATGGGGAGCAGCATCCCCGGAAGCGGGGTCATGTAGGTTACCTTGACCATCAGCTGGGTCTCTGGGGCGTCTATCTTACTTGCTCATTTTGCTCCCTTCTGATACACTTCTGCTAATTTTGCTTTTTACTGTTCTTCCTCTTCTTTCCCGATTGATTTTCCTATGCGCGTTGATCCTACGTGGGAACACATTCGTGCGTGGGTTCTTTACTTTGTGACATCGTCTTCTTGTGGAAACGCAGGCTTAAACCTTGGACTAGAATTTATGACGATGCCACATGTTACCTATCCAAAAGAACGAGTATCCAAGTATTGCGGGCGAAATCGACGTATAAAAACCCTCAAAATTTTGGATGGAACATGCAGCATTTTTGTGCTCGATACACTGGTCAAACGCGTGAAATTATGTCAACAAACTGCCACGAGAGACACCCAGAGACATCTATCGGCGGGTAGGGCGTTCAGTCGCTTTCGGAGCCTCAACAGGTTTATTATTTTCAAGATATTTTATCATAGAATTTGACTTGATATTACTTTTGAAAGCATTAGGTAGGGTCTATTATATTATTCTGCTTGTTAGATGGTGTCATGGTGTTCAGTCTGTAGCCATGACATCATTTAGATGAACGGAGCTCGAAGTTTTTTGACCAATGGACCATTCTCACATGTGAATAGAGGTGCTTTTTTGCGAAAAAAAATTTTGCGCGTTTGCGAGAGTTTCCTCAGCTTGTGTCTAGCGTTTATCACAGTCATAACTAACCATAGAGATGGGTTGTTTAGGTTCGCGGATCCTCTGTTATAACTAAGGAGTCACGCTCTAAGAGGACCTCATACAAAGGTTGGTTACATTAACACTAATTAAGCTTCCAGAATATCTGTCCTTCATGCTCTCTTTACCCCTCCCAGTTTTGTGCTTTTAGTGATATTTGTTCTTCCCCAAGTTGCTGTTGCCGTACCCATTGATCTGTGAGAACACCCTTGTGCATCGGTTCCTTATGTCTCTTGATATACTTATGCTATGTCCAGTTTTACAAAATTCCTTATACACTTCATTTTACATGTTTGTGATCAGTTGTAATTAATAAAAGTAACTCTCCATGATACAAGCTCAAAATTAATTTTTTAGCCACCTGTCACTAGCATTTAATAGTGGTTAAGTACCTGTGTACCTCACTGGAAGTAGCTAAATAGAATTGAGACATCTGCTTTACTCCTCTCTGGGCCACAATGAGCCCAAGATCACCTTGCGGCTAAAGGCCTGGTGGATTGACCACTCAGACTGTTAGCTCGACCAGGACGTCTCAGAGGTTTGGTGCCTGTTGTCAACGAAGCATCCTGTTTCCGTAATGCTTGGACCTCAGTGTCTTATGCCGCGGACCACGCTGAAGAGGGCAGATATCTCGGTTGCTTTTTGTCCATTGTGGCTTACATGCACCTTACCATTATTTGCTACTAGTATTAGTTTCCTAAAAAGAAAAAATTTGTGTATAGCTCACGGGGAAAAAAGCTTTAATAGCTATATATTAAAAGCTGATCACAGACATGTGAAAGAAAGTATTCGAGGACTTGACATCCCGGTGCGTCTCTTCCTCTCGTTGAACAACTTTGTTGTTGCTATCGAGGCTTAAGCTAACGTATCTAAAATATAATTATAGACCACTGTATATTTAGGTAGGTAGTTGTTTAGCTATTTGTTTGTGTATCCATCCATTTTTTGTCGCGTTTTTAGAATACAGGCAAAAATTTAATTTAATTTGGCCAGGTGAGGCACCCTGTCATGCTTTATTGAAGAGTGATAGACAGAAATTAAACCAGACTGCAAATCATGAAAAACGGTCGCCTTACGATTGAATGCATTTCTTGCTCTGCCAATGCTGCAACCCTATCAATGATCAAGTACACAGCTTCTGTGAGCTTTCTTCTGCATCCTAGTATGTACTCTCTTTTGGGTTTCTCACATTTAAACTTCAGCTGCCTTGAGTTCACACTCAAGCACAAAATGAATGCATGATCAGTGGAGCAAAGAATACGGCAAGCTATTCTTCAGCGTACCACAGGAAGGCAGAGAAACATGAACTTCTTTACTGCACTTACTCCTTTTCCAATTTGATTAATTCTTTTTACAAAATAGCTTTTTCTATTGGTAGAAACCTTCGACTTATCTAGGATACTGAGCTCAATTTATGCATTTTAAGAGTGACTAGCTCAAACCTGTGGAAATTCCACAGAAGAAAAGTACTATGCTTCAGTGATATCTCGGACTCATATCATCTTAATTTTATCCTATCTAATACTGAAAGAACCTATGTAAATGCAACAGAATATACATCGTTACTCACTTATTATGCCCCCGACCTGTATCATGCATACGAAGTGCGAAAATATGTTCCAATCTAAACCGCCAATCTTCTACCTATGACCCAAGAGCAGGTCCAGTTTGAAAGAGTGCAAACTTTGTCCTCTTCTCTCCCGAGGTGATATCCAATATATATGCCGTAATTTTACCCTATCTCATTGTGAAGGCGTAACGGTCATACTAAGGAAGGAAGGTACGGTAGGTAGGGAGGAACAAGCATATTAATATTATAGTGATACTCAATGAGCACTAAAAGCACTAAAAAAATAATTGCTTCTCAGCTTATCTCCGAAGTTAAGGTTTGTGCTGCTCAACACAATTTAGGTCTAGAATGCTTACCTCCAATGTTCCTTCAAGTGGGCAGTTGCAATGTATCCTACATACGTAAGTAAATTCGAAACGAAATTATGATGAAGGGAGAAGTATCATCACAAATTCTTCGCCGTCTTTTCAACGGACGGCCTGGTTATTGTTGTAGTTACGTGGGGGGCGGCTCCGGAGGGGGTCGGGCGTGTGGCGGAAGGTATGAGAAGGAAGGTAGGGAAGACAAGAAGTCATGCACAGATAGAGGGCTGTCCCATAGAGAGGTAGGAAGGA
>LQNS02000211.1:34371103-34389776 GCA_001587735.2 Parhyale hawaiensis
GGGGGTTGGAGATGCTCAACTTGCGCTTTTTTCCTGTCAGTAGCGCACTGACCACTCTTGAGACCTACCGGCAGAAAAGCCGAGACAAAAATCATTGACAACTTAAAACGCGCCCCAGTAGGCGCACGAGCCTCTGGTTAAACACAGGAATAGTTCGGCGCGATATAGGCAGTGTGCCACTGAAGCGCTAGTAAAACTTCTACTATTACTACTACTACTACTACCCCTTTGTTTTCTGGGTTATCTCTGAGATTTTGGCTCGTTGTAGGAGGGAAAATCCCTGGCGGTGCCACCTCTATATATGTCACTATCTCTGCGGCCTGGTACAGCTGAAGCTGCCGCGACAAAAAAAAAAGTACTTTACCTGCTAAATGATTAGTGTGAATACTTCGAACAGTTCACTGAAGCCGAGAAGTCTCTGAATGCGCGGGTGTGGGTGCTACGGACAGAGCTACTCTGCTTTCCGCTCCACCAAAGCAAAATCATTCAGTCGTAGAAAGGGAAGATTGATTTTAGAATGTATTTTACGGGCTCAGTAATTATGTAGTGGGAGAACATTGGCTTGTCTGGATTGTGTATCTCTTCTAAGCTTGGGACACTGTACAGCTAAGTGAAATGTTTTTTTTTTCAGCATGGCAACATTTCCCTAATAGTTATATTTGACTGTAGCCTTGGCCAACGAGAATACACGTCCACTCATAGCTCAGTTGATACTTTTGTGTTTTAATCTACAAGCTGAGGATTTCTTTTCTGCAAACAGATCTGAAGACGGTGACGAAGAGGAGTTTGCTCCTCCTCCCAAACCCTCGCTGCTTCCCATCAAAATTGGAGATAAGGTTTTCCAGCCTAAATCGGAGGCGGAAGGTGGGTCATGTATATTTTTACTGGAGCAGAAACCTCCAATTCGTAGTGCCTACCTTGCATTTCAAGCGCACTGCTGCTTTTACTTATTTTTAAGAAAATTTAGCGCACAACTAATGCATCTAGAGCGGTTCCCGCATTGCACCTCGAAATGAGTGTGCGCCAGCTTTGCGACACTGCACTGGCTGTGTTGGGCCTTGCGGTAACTTCATTTACAATTTCCGTATTTTTTTCAACTTTTATCGTGCATTTTTGATCTTTCCAAACTACCCTTTTTCATTTGTTTGCAACCAGTCTTTTATCAACAGGACGTCAACTTTTAAATTTCTATAGGTAAAACTTGACATAAAACCTCCAAAATCCTATTCCATATCTCATCTGTACTTGTAAGATAGAGTGCTTGTAGGTGAAAAATGACGGAAATGATTTTGTAATCAAGCTTTCTATTGTTCTTGTTTGCCATACGGGTTTTATTGCAAAATACGCTAGGCTATGCCTGAACTTCTAGGCTCGATCAGGCTCTATCTTCTGTTAAAGTAATGAAGTTTTGTACCGTTTACGAGAGCAAAATTTCACTCTTACAAGTAAACGCCCGAACATTAGTTTTGAATTGCTTGAAAGTCTTAAGTTGCACAAAGAAAATACGGTTGAATCAAAGGGATTCGCCGGAAGTGCTCAGAGCTTACTGTGTCCTGGATACCAGCAGTCCATCATTATCGAAGTTTGACTGCAATATCTATTGAAAATATTTAGGCTTCTGCTCAGTGTGAATTTCCAATTACCATGGAAAAATTCATCTGAATAAATCATCCCCGAAACTGCTTATGCACGACAGGAGCAAAAACTTCATTCAAGATTGAGCCTCTCGTTTACCCCGCTCAAACAAAGGATGCCATCTACCGAGTACGTAGCAAATTCTCTAAGCGATGCGGGCTTCAGATAAAGCTGTAGCGCGAGCACATTCCAGAAACACTATTAGTAATTTAAGACTCACAAGTTTTCCTGTTCTTCTTTGTTTAGTTAATCAATTTTCTTCTGTCTAAATTTTTAATATCGGGACGGAGAGACGGACCAGCCAACCAAAGAAGCAAGCGACCAACATACGGCATTTTATTGAAAAGTGAATTGGCGTCCGTTCTCATAAACTTTTTTTCTTTATTATGTACCAAAGGTTCTCATTGGGGTTTAGACATGGACTCTGTGGAGACCAGTACATGAGTTTCTATTCTGTGATGCTTTGATCTGCAAGCTATCGTTTTATCATATGCGATGCCTGGCTTGGAGCATTGTCCTGCTGAAAATTTAGGTTTGTTTTGATGTCATCACTCTAAATATTGAACCAGAGTAGCTACACAGTTATCTTGAAAGCGTACTCAGTAAATAAGTAAAATTTATTTTGATGCTATCTTGTAGCCACACGAAAAGGTCCGATAATTTTTTGTAAGCGAGGATTCCAGCCCAAAGCATAACTCCACCACCTCCTCGCTCGTTACTGCCGCTTGTAATACAGCGAGCACATACGATCTTAGTGAGCCATCACCGCCTTCATCAGTCATGACCGTCAAGTGTAGCTCGGGCGGGCCTCGTTTGTCCAAATGACAGGAAATCTGTTTTTAGTAGTTTTGTTGTTACCCAAGAGAGTTATTTTTTTGACTGTGAATTTTACTTATGTATTGTGGGACAAACTGTGAGCTTTAATTCACCATTTTATCCAGACTACAGTAGCTATTGTGTGCGTTTCTTCACATTTGTGACCCCGGGATTCTCGAAATTTTCCTTCTGTTGCAGTGAGGGTTTTGGGCTACATATCTTTTATTTTCCTAAATTCTCTGTTATTTCAGTGTGCTACTTTTATGCCTTCGTCGTTCAGCTCTTCCTTCATTAGCAGATCTTTCCACCGTACGATGATCACGTGTGATAATTTTGATAATTTGAGCGTAGGTTTTCATTCGTTTTGAATTTTTTCACAATTTTAGCCTTCCCAGATGCTATCCCACCAGAAAATTACGAAAAGATTTGTAAAGTCTCTTGATCGAGTTCTATAGATATGAGAGATAGTCCTAGGATTGTAACTCGTCATATCTATAAAATAAAGTATGAGCCAACTTATATGGATATGTGTTCGTGTATGGATTTCATATAGCTAGATCAAATATTATTTCCTCCTCATTGAGTCTCGTTTTTCCATAATCATGATACGAATTCATACACGGAACGTCTTTTGTTTTCCTTCAACATTCCAATATCAACTTCGGCTTTTCAGTGCCGTCAGTACTGAAGGCTAGGAAAAGGAATAATAAACACTTTTGAGGCCTGGAGTTTTTATTCGAGTTTCTGCGTATAGGTACGGTACTTGAATAAGCTATTCAGTAGTATGTAACAGCTAAACAGACTTTCTCCTACCGTGCTGGGAGTAACGGGCCCATTGATGTATCCAATGTCTTGCATCATTTTTATAATTTTATCACATTTGTTTATAGAAAAGCAGATAGGTATATAAGTAAATAAATAAGCGAAGCACACTTGCACCTTACTCGCACCTACCTCAAGTCTGTAAACAAAGAAAGAAAACACCACAATGACGTATGGTCAGCGATGTGACACACTCGAATAAGTAAGACTGCACCAGAGTGTCGGCCCGTAACGTGTGAGAGCAACGGCAGCGGCAGGAATGAGTGCCGCGTCCCTACGTCTCTGTATTTATGGAGCGTGCCCCGTATAGGATTTTCGCG
The DNA here is from genome assembly GCA_001587735.2 of Parhyale hawaiensis. Lineage (NCBI taxonomy): Eukaryota > Metazoa > Arthropoda > Malacostraca > Amphipoda > Hyalidae > Parhyale > Parhyale hawaiensis. Next base: position 34,374,697 of record LQNS02000211.1, read on the forward strand.
CTCCTCCGGTGCACTACGTCATTACTTCGATTTACCTATCATTGCGTCCCTACAAAGCCTTGTAAGGCTAGTGGTTATCTATCCATATCTAAATTATTAATATTCCTTGGGAAGTTAAGTCGATGTCTTGCAAGTGCCGACCGGCTCTGACAGTTGGTTGAAATTTTTTTTAATATACTGTTCTCTTTCCCCCAAAGAAGAAGCTGCAGCGGAAGCAGAAGACAGCGGCATCGAACACGATGCTGAAGAAATGCCACTGAAGTCTTTGTCGGTCGTTGATATCCTGGCTAAGCGGAAACAGAAACTGCAGGAGAAGAAAATTTTCATTGGCTGTGCCGCCACCAAAGTCACCACAGATCCCTACAGACACGTACGTTGCGCTGTGTTATGGGGTGACAAGGTAGCCCCCTCAGGAGGCATAAGATGGACTATTCTCAAGATTATGTTCAGCTCTGCTGTGGAAAGGAGAGTCGCATTCCAGGAGCAAGTTATTTCCTTCCGGTTATTTTTTCTGTCCATGTCTATTTAATTTCCTTATCATCCTGAGATGAATAGACGATTTTCCTGCTCTTACTCTTCCTTTGTTATTATTTTGTCGCACGTGTAATATTGCCCGAATCTCTAGTCCTACTTAATATTCCTTGCTCTTCATTTTCGACAACACCACACATTTGCTTGGGAAGCTTCCCCGTCAGGGGATAAAAGATGAGCCATTGAGCTGAATTAGTCATGTTCACTAATGCTCTGATTTGAGGAGCAGCACTTCCCCGGGGATCACACTGGGATGCCATAGCCTTTGCTAGTTCTTCAGGACCGCTTCGCTTCCTTCCAGTTTCATGCTACTACTTGTTACTTCATGTTCTGTTCTTCTATCTTCTGAGTGAGAGCACTTTCGTTCATAGGTTCCACGATTCTATTGACATACTCTGTCTTCTTTTTTCTTCCTCTGTTAGACGGAAACGGAGTCTTAAGTTATTTTACCTAATAAAACTTGTGATGTATTGGCTTTATTGTGACACAAACAGTGACTATGGACTGCTGAAGCTTGTAAATGGAATGCAATACTTGATTTCAAATTCATCAACAAATTTTTGTTTTTCTATTGCAGCAGAAATGTTGGAGCTCCTATACTAAGTAACTGTATAACCTGCTAGTGCATGAATTAAGCATCACTCTTCGTAGTAATAACTCTATATTTTTAACGTTCACAAAGGTGTACAGTAGGCACTGAAAGGTATAGACGTTAGGGGCAGTAACTGCTTTCCCCATTTTTCTCTTCAAGAGTTAATGTACAATTTACAACTCCAGATATCCACTCTTACCGAACTCGTGGCGCTGCTATACGAGAAGGATCCAGACATTGCCATCTCTGTCCGCAAGATGGCCGCCCTGTCGCTAGTTGTCGTCTTCCATAGCATCATCCCTAACTACAAACTGAACACGATGGATCGTCCTGGCATTAAGTGTGAGTTTCATTTGTAATGACACAAGTTGCACTGATTGAAATATAACTTAGATCCAACTTCAGTTATTTACTAGTTATCAAATGCAGCATTATTTACTGATGTGCGTATGGCATTTGTAATTTATTCAATTTGGTTGCTTGTTGTCTTTGCTATTATATGTGATGACTTTCCTTCATGTCGACTGCACTCTCATATGCAGCTTGCATGTAACATCTCTGTGGAGACACCGTTCTGGGAATCTGCTTTGTGCCCAACTGCTCCTCATGTATTGAGTATTGTTGATTCAGATAGGTTGCAAACTGCATCTCTTTTACGGTTTTCACGCACTGTACATACTCATCAGGTTATTCATAATTTCATATAGCTACACTAAAAAAAAGACGCGCGCGCTGTGTATGCAACCTTCTGGTGTAGCTACTCGCAGGCAATTGATATTCATCAGTATGTTTATTATTATCTGACAGTAAAGAAAGAGACACGGGCATTGTCGGTGCAAGAGAACCTACTGCTGGTCCGCTACAAGTATTACCTTCGTGGGCTGGAAGCAATGGTGAACAACGCTCGCTACCACAAGTATACCCCCGCCCATCTCAAGCTGGCCTGCATTTCTCTGCAGTGCTTCTGTGACCTCTTGGTGAAGCACCCCACATTCAACTTCTCAGAAAACATCATTATCTTGCTTGTGCCCTACCTCGCCAACAATAGAGACGAGCTCAGGGAAATAGTTGTGAAGGCATTTGAAACCATGTTCTACGAAGATGAGACTGGACAGCTGTCATTGAGGGTGAGTATTACATGCTGGTCAAGAGTTAGCCTACGGCGCCTTGACTGGAGCTGCTTTGGCCATAGGGGTACACGCTTGAATCTAAAGGGTTTATATAGCACATTTCAAGCTTCTATAGTGGTTTAGATTTGGAACCTGTAACCCTTTCCCCGTAAGCGACCGTACATAGTTACTGCCATATTGCTGTTTTTGTGAAAGCGTGTTTCAGCCTCTCGATCAAGGGTTAAATTTTGGTTATTGGAAATAGTTATGAGAAAGCACGAAAAAGTGTGGTGATATGTACATGTGGCAGGTAGAACGCAGAGAAAGAGCAAAATTTGATACGCAAAAACTTCAAATTTATCTACGCTTCAGGACAATAAAATATCTAGATGATTACCATTATGTCTTACCGTCATAACAGTCCCAAGCCTTAGCTACTTCTTACCGTGAGGTAGGCATTTGCTCCAATGTCTGCGTATCAGATCTGTCTCGTCTATGTTTTCTACCTTTCATCATATTTAAACGTATGTTATTTCCTTACTTTTCCGTGTGGAACATTTAATGGTTCACGTTCCATGCCAGGTGATAACTTCTAGTCTTGAAAGTGCAGCGGTGACTTTTTTTTTTTTTTGGTTGTTTGTTAAAAAAACGCTAAACTTATTTTCCTAGCAAATTCGGAAAAAAGAACAAATTCTCAAAAATGCAGTAATGTTACTCTCCAGGAAAAAGCAGTAGCTATAGCTTGATGTTAGATCTGTAGTCGAACTAAGCCCTTCTGTTATAAGTCTTAACTAAACGTTTAATAAGAAACTTAATCGCCAACAAACTTCCATACGGATCAAACGTGTGAAAATTTTTTGCAAGATTTTTATTCAAATAAGGACCGTGGATGTCACTAATTCTAAACAAATGGACATGTTAATGATGATTCCCATGATTACCAGAGCATCTTTGTCTGTGTTTGAAAATGTCACTTGATATCTCTTATTTGTAGTGCCATTTAGTATACCTATCCTTTGTGCCTGCCTGTATGATTTTTTGAAAATGGGATGTATATTCATAACCCGTGAATGAAGTGAGAGATGTGATGATGTTTCCAATCTTATATGTGTCTTTATATATGTGCACCAATGTCTTTCCACCCAAAAAATGCAGACTCAGCCCTTTCAGCCACCACCTCAATCCTCACTGCGAGTAAAAGCCTAAAGCACGGCAGATTCCATCACTTTATACAGTATATGCCCTTATCTCTTCATTTGTTTAAGATTAATTGTTGCTGATGTTTTGTATACAATGTGAATGGTTAACTCCTTACTGCAGCGTCTACAAATTTGTTATTACTAGCCAATTGGGTTACTGCGCAACCTGACCTATTGCTTGTCACGATAGTACATACTAACTCCCGTACGTTGCAGCTGGTGAAACACATCAGTCAGTACGTACGCAAGGAGGACTATAAGGTCCACAGCGACATCCTGCGCGTGTTGCTGCAGCTCCGCGTCACCCAGGCCGTTCCGCTGGACGTGCTGCTGGAGAAGCGTGTCGACACCACCAGAGAAGCTGAAAAACTCAGGCAGAACTTGAAAAAAATTGCCTCCAGAAACAAGAGTAACCTTACTATTCCTGAAAAGAAGGTAAGTCTTGCTGGCAGCTTCTAGCATTGGTCGGGAGTTTCTTCTCGTATTCACACCTTGGTGCTAGCCGTTCTGTGGCACCTTTACCTTTAGTCAGAGTACTATGTGCCTATGTTAAAAGCTATACAGTATGTGCCTTTGTCACTCAACTACTCTCTGTAGTTTCTAAAATAAAATTACACCAATTTTTAAACAGAATTTGACCGTTATTTATGTATGCACTGCTTTCGATTGTGCTACGTGTGAGAAAGTACGTTCTCTATTATGATCCAAAGCCCCTCAGGGGTATAGGCTGCGCCGTAAGGTATCATAGGTTATAAACCGACCAGGATACCGGTCCTGGCCAAGCCTGGTCACGTTTTGGGACCTGGCTCCATCCAGCTCCCACAAGATCCAGCCCCGGCCTTTCATTCTGCAATGAACCGGGCTTTGGCCGGGGTCCACTTTTTGTTTCGGCAACCGGCATTTGTAGAAATAAAGTAATTTCTGGAGTTCAGTTTTAATGCTTCCGCTGAGAAATCAACTAATAAATAATGTACTAATTGCTTATCACTAGGGTTGTGACTTTGCAAAATATACACGCATATTCTGTCCAATTGTGTGATTGAATTTTTATTTTCATAGTTTATACTAATGAAGTGTATGCATAGGCATCATATTTTACGTAAGAAATCGAAATTCAGTCATACCATTGGATTCAATATACGTGCATATTTTGCTAAGTCACAACCCTACTTATCAATGTACGGTCCTAAAACGTCTATCGTTGCCAGAAATTTATATTTGCCAAAGCTCTATGTCTTGCAAGAGAAAAAAGATCTGCTTTTTTTGATGGGAAATGATAGCCGTTGTAAAGATGTCACCGAAACAATCTACATATGCCGAATTAACACATTAGTACTTACATATAAACTAGTAAATCTTCAACCGCGAAACGCAAGAAGCCAACTTCCAACGCCAGTTGTATATATGTATCTTATACTAACACTATACAGGGAGGCTGTAGAAATGAACGAGTCGTGCCTTCCTTTCAGCTAGCGCTCTACTGCTGTTAATATGAGAATGATAACGTGTTCCAAAATTGCCATAGGTTTTCATCGTGTTTCTTTCTATAAGTTCACAGTACTTATTTACTTTTCTACCCGCTACAGCGTCGCAAAAAAATTGCCAAGCTGGAACACAAGCTGAAAGCTACGAAGTTGGAACAGAACAAAACCAAGCACGATAGTCTGCAGACGGAGATTCTCCACCACCTCTTTGGTATGCTAGTCCACGTACTCAAGAACGATGGTGTCAACAAACAGCTCTTGGGCGTGACGCTCGAAGCTTTTGCTAAGTACGTATTCTGCATGCGCTGTTAATGAGACCTTCATGTAATGTGGGATGTACTGAAGGAGACAGTCATTCTTTTTCTTTCTCTCGTTGATGTTGCGAGTGTCGGATGATTGTCAATGAGAAATAGAAAAATTATGGTTTACTGTTTATTTGACGCCGAGAAAAATGGAAATAATTTTTTTCCTACAAAACGTGAAGTGAATTTGAATGCTTGAAGATTTTCCAATTTAGATCACCACCTTGAAGACTCGTTATTATCTTATAACTTACACTTCCTGGCTTATGATGTTGCTAATGCACGGTGATGAAGTAGCTGTACAGCGTGCAACTGTAGCATGAAAAGTTATCAACGCACTCCTAAAACATTACCTACCTGTACCTTTTGGGCGTTACTTGCTATGCAGATCAAGCAATATACATGACTGAAAAGAAAGGTGTTTTTAAAGATGGATTTAAATTTATTAGCATTAAAAGAGCGACTCTTCACGAAAGAAAATGAGGTCGTCAGACAAGATGCCTATTACTGACGAGCTACTGTTCTGTGTATTTTACCTCGGTTAAAAATGGTCATATGTTCTCCGAATCTCTTCCTAAGAGCGCTGTGTCACCTAGAACAGTCTTTGGATGGCGCTGTTTACTACTGAATTGGAGGCAGGAGTCACTATGAGATATTAGATGTGTGGAGTCCTAGTCGAACACTCGCTTATTCCGGGAGTCTGGTAATAATTTGTAGTTTCGTGGTGTTTTCAACCTCGCTTTTTAAGCGCCAAAGCATTAGCACTTCGACATGCAACAATGACCTATTATTCAAATGGACGTCGATCAAGTTAGATATTGGAAAATCCCCTTAGGGGGCATAGGATGGGCCATAGGGTTAGATTAGTTAGGTTCACCCTCACCCATCCTATGTTATGGGGAGTAGCGCCCCAGGGTGGGTTTGTGTAGGTTACCTTAACCATTAGCTAGGCCTTCGGAACGTCTCTCTGTCGTGCCCACTTTGCTTCCTTCCACTTTCATACTCCTACTGATCTTACTGTTGTCTGTTCATCCTCTTACCTGACTTGCTGTTCTCATGCGCATTGTTGCTGTGCGGGAACATCTTCGTGCATGGGTTCCCCGTTTTTCTATCGACATACTATACCGTATGTCCCTTCCATTGTCTTTCTTGGAAGATCTTAGTACTTATTTAGGGAGGCTCAAATCTTCTTATACTACTGCTACATAGGACATGAAAAAAAAACTTTGCTTTCCTAAGCATCATCTCCGTAACTTGAGTGAAAAATCTTATTGCTGTTTTCTTCCAGGCCGTTCTAAGAACTTACTGATAGCGTTTTTGGTAATGACTTCGTGCAGGTTCGGCCACTTGATCAACGTCGATTACTTCACCGACCTGGTAAACAACTTGGAGCGCATCCTGAAGAATACTGAGCTGAGCATAAAGGAGCGCATACACTGCGTGCAGACGGTGTTCCGCCTCCTCACAGGCCTGGGCTCTGCCCTGCACAGTGACCCGTCCAACTTCTGTGATAAGCTCTATGAGCTGCTCATATTGCTGCAGAGCCGTGGTGAGTTGGGTGCTCTGTAGCTGTTAACGGACTAGGGTTAGGGTGCTGAACTTTCAGAAAAGTGGACTGGTCATGCAAACATTCATGAAAGGGGGCTGGTGCACTGGCTCTTGGAGCTTTGAATATTCATGAACTTGTGCTGGTCCTCCGTACCCTTGAGGTGCGCGCTGAACAGTGATGAATGTGGACTTTTTTTCTCACTTGAGAGCCAAAGTTCAAACATTTACCGTATGAATTTTGACTAGCCTTTAACGCGCTCGTGTATCGAGTCAGCCTACGTGTCTTCTACACTTATAAGTTGGATTAACCTGTGCTAAAATCTAAACTATTCAGATAAACTTTAAATTGTCACTGAATTTTTGCAATGTAGCTAGCTGATATAATGTCCGCCTAGGTACATATATGTTGTGGAGAAATATTACACCCGGCAATATTTAGCTCTATCCTATTGGTGTTATCCTTCGGAACATTGTTAACTTTTTATCTCCGAAAGTTGCCTCCTCAGGGGACATAGCTGAGGTAGGTCTGCCCATCCTATGATGTAGGTTACTTTAGCTATCGCTAGGCCTTCGGGTCGTCTTTCCTTCGTGCCCGCTTTACTTGTTTCCAGTTTCATTCTCCTACTGATGATGCTTTGTTCTGTTTTTCCTCTTCTTTGTCGACTTGCTGTGCCCATCCGCGTTCTTCATCTGTTCCGGGAATACACTCGTGCTCGGTTTCCACGTTTATCGTGGTTTACTGTATATCCTCTTCCTTCTCCTCTCTTAGAACCTCTAATTTGCGGTGAATTTGGGAGGCTTAAACTAACTTAAAGAACAAAATAATCGTAGTCGAAAGGTGCTCCATTATTTTCTGAAAATTCAGCAGATAGGTGAAAAATGCCTAATCTGTCAGTTTATGTAGTTCTTGACGTTGGTACTCGTACATTGTTGGGCTTTTGAGACTTTTAAATTATTTTCTGAAATGATTAAAAACTTATGCCAGGATTCAATAGGTACCTACAAGCGTAGTTGAATACTGTGAGATTGTTTTTGTAATGGAAAGATAGGCTTAAATTACCGAAAATAACTATAGTTGTGATCAGGGTATAAACACACTAACGGGTAAGATAGATGATAATTATCGTCATTTTAGAAAAAATTAGCATCCGGCATCATGCTGTGGCGCAGAGGGATCATGTTTATTATCACATAACTTTTGCTAAGCAAAATATGTAGCCCACTTGAAGTTCATCTAAGTGCACCATTTTTGGTGGTAACAGATTTTTAATTTGCAGCATTTCTTATGGGAATGATAAATTTGGTTTTTGAGCACCTGGAATCTACTTTAGTTCGAGAATTCGGTTACATATCTCCCTGTATTATCAACATCCACTCAGTCTAATGACATTTCATTGATATAGTTTACATATATATAGGCATGATAATGACACACTGCCCATATCAGTCGCTCATTCATTCTTTTCAGTGCTAGTGATTGTGTTCGGAACAGTTACTGACGTCTCTGGACGCGACCATGATGCTTTTAGTTCTAATTGTGTTTTGCTGTAGCTAAGCTTCTAGCTAATTTTGCCAACTAAATGTGTTGTACTACAACCCAACGCTTAATGATTTACATGAATTATATGTTTGAAATGTTACGCGATGTATCAGATGCGGGAGAAGAAGCCGTGCTTCCCACCCTACGGACACTCGTGCTCATCTTCGTGGGCTGCAAGAAGCGCATCACCGGCAAGATGGCAATGGGCTTCGTCAAGCGACTGGCCACCGTAGCGCTGGCTATGGAGCACTGCTACAACATTCCTATGCTCATGACTATCCGCAGTATTATGCTGGTAAGGGACCTCGTGTGAATTAGAGAGTGGAAGAAGTTAGATATTTTTATTAAAGCTGTAGGATTGTTTCTGTAATCCTTTATAAGTTGAAGACTCTGGGAAGTTTTGAGTAGAAATCCAGGCTCCAGATGCGTATTTTTGGGATAATCTGGCACTCACAGACACTGTGTCACGGTGTAGATCTAGTCAGTGCTTGTAATTGATCTGTTTGTTACTGCCATCTCTGGTCATGACTGCAGTTTGTGTCGGGCGTTAGACGTTGGGAACGCCATACCGTAGCATCACTAGTGAGTGTTTCTGCGTCTTGTAGGTGCTACTATCTTGCTCTGTAATCCTTTTCTTTTCATTTTGAAGTGAATGCAAATGTGCCAAAAATTCTAACTTAGAAGTTAGGACTGAAGTGGTGGGCGTAGGTCGTACGTGTCACTGCTATACTGACTGAATATTGTTTATTGATCTCTACTGAGCCCCCGCGTATACAACGAATTTGGTGCTGTCGCCGCGTGAGATCGTTTTGTCTTACTTAACAAATCGGTTCTCTCTCTATTACTAAGTGTATCCCGAGCTGCGGTATTCAACAGTTTTGAGGAGGTTACAAAAATATTCATAAAGTCTGTTCTGATATTATGGTGTTTTACCTCCTGTAACAAATTTTTTTCCATAAGTTCCTAGTTATTTTTTTTACCATCTAGCATTCCGTACCTGCTTGTAACTTTTCAGTATCTGCATGTCTGCAAATGGCTGATGATAGTAGCAATCACTTGGAGAAGTTTTGTTGAACTTGCTTGATTTTCTGAATATAGTTGATGCCATTGTCATGCTGCCATATTTTCTTGTACTCGTTGTTACAACTCGACTCAAAACAGTGGTCCAGTGTTTCTGAGGTGGTCTTGGATATAATTTCAGGCATGACTCCGTTATATTTCACTTTTGTGTTCGCTACTATTATGGCATGTGTAAGCAGTACAACCAGTGTATTATATTACTGTGTATATTATGCCCAATTTGTGTTGTCCATAGAACCATCGAGCAACAGAGTGCCTGCTGGACACCCAGCAGGAGGGAGGCTGGGGTGTATACAGTCCGCTGCTCGACCATCCCATCCACTGCAATGCTGCCATGGCCACCTTGTGGGAGATGCACCTCCTGGCTGTACGTATCTTAGCTTGTTTGTTATAGGGGTTCCGTAACTGGGGTTCATGGATCTCCAGGGGATGCTATTATTGTTTAGTAACTATAAGCTGATCTTGTTAGGAGTACCTTCGTGCAGAAGGTTCTATTTTTGCGGCTGCTGTCTCTTTGTCTTTTAGCAACATAACTCAAATCGTTATGGACTTCAATTTTTAGAGTACCTCTTAAGAATATCATCAGGAAAAGACAAGTAATTTTCGTGGTGCTCCGGGAGATATCCTAAATTGTGAACCATTTGGAAGTTTTTGTTAGCACTGCGTTTCTTGGCGGATGTTGACGCTTCGGATTGCTGCTCTAGTGACATTATGAACTTGATCTCGGCACTTTACTTCTATCGGGTCGCAAAAAGTTGGAGATCCGTTGCAACCTCCAATATCTACAGGATGTAGCTACGTGTAAGGATAAAGTAAAGGAAACGCTGTTATATTGTGCTGGATACTTCAACCTCAAGCATCCATTGAGGCTTGTTTGGGAATAAAAGAGAGGACACGCTGGAATATTGTATCGTTTAGCCTACTTAGGGATGGAGTCTGTGTGGCAGTTCTCCTTGAGCAGTAGTTACATGTTTCCGCCTTGTGTAAGCATTGACTGCTAGTATATTTGAAAAAATTCTTACTCCCTTGTTATGAGTATGTTTGGTGAAATCAGTGGGTGTTAACGTTGATACTTCTTCGGATGCAAAGTTAGAGAATTTGGGAACAAGTCAGTTTAAATTGTTGTGGTGTCAGTGAGACGCCCTGTGTAGTTTATAGTTGAGATAAATCCATACGAATTTCGCGGTCGTTTCTTATAAGAGATTTTGTAGAAAAAGGCAAACAGTTGTAGATGAAAAAATGTTACCTAATAGAATTGTATATTATGCTGTTCGCACATACAACTTTGTAATGTGCTTGCTCAACATGTAAATGTTTAGACGTATTTCTGGCTACATTTATGTTCATCTAAACGGACGTTTGTAACGACCGTTTAAGGTCATCTGAGATAGCTAATGCAAAAGATCGAATACATTTTGTCATAGCTAATTCTCTTATCGGCCACGCTCGTAAATTTCCAGCGACAAGCAGCATTCTTAAAAGACCTTCTGTAAAGCTGTATCGTTGAGCTGTCACTCAAACTCCAGTAACCAGAGGCTCTGAGATATTTGCTAGTCTTGTAGACATACAGATAATGTACTAGTGAACTAAATGTAACTTCCGAGTTCCGACCCTTACTAGGTGAACCGGAACCTAGCCGGCTGTCCGAAAATCGTAAATGAGTCCCGCAGGTCCTGCGTATGGAAAGAACGTACTCAAGAAGCAACACAGCATTTTTGTGTATACTTCGTACCTTACCTGTCTGCACATAGGTGTATTAAGGTACTTTAGCGTCTTCCACGCAGCAATGCCTTGCTACTTACACTTGGATTATATCTTATAAATCTTTGTACTTAAGATGCAAATAAATAGGAAGATCTTACCACGTTCATTCACCATTCTGCACTGTAGCCTCTGAACCTATTTACTCGGCATTGCAGTTAACCTCACAACTAAGTAGCTGCTGTGACGAACTCGAAAAAACTCATCCACGCGGTTTAATAAATCACATCGAGGTAGTCTATACATATCACTGTTAACAATATTCCCCCAGTTGGGATAATAAGAGCACATTTATGTGTGTATTACGTTCTTTGAAGGGGACATCTTTACAACGACGAAAATTAGCTCACGTCCTCCCCCTGAATAAGGGATATCTTTCGCTACGTAAAGAGGACGTGAAATAAAATCTATGGACCTTTCCGCCGTCTTCTCGATAGTAAACGCGCGCTTAGATGCTGCCACCCACCACCACTCTAGTGCAAAAGCCCTTCCCAATGAGCTCTTACTCCGAGAACCTTGTGGTTAGGTAGGCAAGGACTGGTTCGTCTAGTGTACTGTATTTTAATTGTTTTAAAGTGTTTTAAACCGTATTTTAGTATATTAGAAGAACCAGTCCTGGCCTCCTAGCCTACGAGGTTCACGTCGTAAGAGCTCATTGTGGGTTAGCTATTCCGTACCGAGCGTCATTATATTCTATTCCTACCATGTCCTCTTTTTTTTTTTCCTATTACAGGTATATATCTTCCTATATCCATTTATATTTCATATTCAGAAAGAACTGAGGGCGAGCATTCTACTGTGTTTCAACTGAGGGAAAGTTGGAACCCTAATCCTGTTAATCGAGACTTTGGACTACGTCCAAAGAGTTCTTCTGGTGCTGACGGAAGTATGGCTATTTCCAGTAGAAGCAATCTTTATTAATTTTCAGCCTTTCAGTTCTTGATTTTTAGTGTAGAGCAAATTCTGTGTATAGGGCCGTGACCTTTATTTTGCTGTTAGTATTTTGTGTCTCAGATGTCCTAACAATATTGTAATCTTTTGTCACAGCGCGGCTACCATCCCATGACGCGCCAAGTATCCATCCATGTGTACCGTGGCTCTCCGCTTCTGGGCAGCGGCTCCTTACCTGCTTCCTTCACCAAACTGTAAGCTTCGCTCTGCCCAGTAGTTCGTTAAGCCTTGTTGTTACCGCGGCCTGTCTGGGGACGTAGTGAGACGTTCATGAGACAAATAGAGGCTTGTTTCTGAACTATTGGTAGTACAGTGGGCCAAGAGGTTGACCATTCATCTGTCATGTGAAATTTTCTCATCAATAGCTCTGTTGAAGGAGCTCAAACGTGCCATTTGCCCGGAAATAACGAGAGTTGCTTCAAAACTAAAGCCTTCGTTTCTTTTTTCGTTAAGTGGCGGCAGCACCAGTCTGAAGCTGGTACTGAAGCGCTGAGTAACAATTCCATTCACGGATGCAGTGAGCGACAAGCCGTTACTGCGGGAGGTTGCCTTTTATTAAGGCGAGAATGGAACTGGATTAAAAAAAGATCATCACTATGCTTCAAACAACAAACCGTAAATGAGTTTATGATAACTGAAGGTGTTACTCCGGTGGAAATTCTTCAAAGAATTCAATCAAGCTGTTCATGATAGTGAATGTGTTGATATTAGTTCTGTCCGTCGCTGGGACCACAGATGTGAAAATTGCAAAGCTGGAAGATTGCATTGTATGACAAATAGAAGAAAGACTTGTACCAGTAATCGATGAGTTAAACCAGAAACGAGTTGACAGAGTGATTCTGTTGTGCGGGCTATTTCTGTGTGAGATACGCCAGTTCTCCTGGATCATTTTCTGTCAACTTGTTGCTGACAAAGATCACCCTACCCTTCGTTTGTTAGGCAATTCCAGTGCTCCAGCTTCGCAATCTTTGCATCTGTTGACCGTACGACGCACAGTGCTAACATCAACACAACCATTGTCTTAAGAACTTCTATTCTCTGGTGAATATACATTGGAGAAGTAAGTTATGCTATCAGAAACTAAACACTAGGTCGCTGTTTACAACATAGTGGTGAGTTTCCTTCGCATGGCTCCATTGTCGCCGCAATAACAAAGCCACTTCTAACTGTAACAGTTTGTCGCTTGCTGAGTTCGCGAATTGTTCCTGAACGCTCCACTACCGTACTCGTGTCAGAGAGACCGGTGCTGCCACCAGTTAACGAAAAGACTGAACGGAGGCATTACTTTTCCTCCAACCCTAACACGTCAAGATTTATTGAACTGTGCGCCGAATTAAAAACTGCGTATCTTGTCTGCTATAACTTTGCTTGAAATGTCAAGCAAAAATGACACCCGGTGATATGTGGTTAGCTTTGTTGCTGTATTATTGCGGAATCATGCCCCAGGAGGATGAATTACTTTTTAAGTCTAGTTTATATAATCTCGCAATGCATTTTTCTCTCAGGTGTCGCTTTAGTTCATTCTTTTTCTTACTGCTACTGACAGCTTTTTTCCTATTACCAGACGCAACAGCACCTATGCCTGCTAGTCTGCGGTTATGCTGCGTGCGTAGGTAGCTTTTCATACTGCCGTGGCTTACTGCTTCATACATGCCCCCTCCTTATTTTCCTTTCTTCGACATGTCACGCAGTAACAAAGGAGATCCAAAGCAACACTATCTAATGTACTGCAACTACTTCTTACCTCACAGGAACATCGACGAGGTGTTCACCATGTATGACAGTAAGACGATGGAGCTGCAGCCGCATCTGATGACGCCGGACCAACACTGCGGTGCTTTCAAACCCAAGTGGAGCAAAGAAAAGAGAAAGCAGATGCTCTCGCGCAGGTGCGTATGTTCATCTCTACCTGTTCCATTCAATAACTGATGACTCTCGCTTCTAATTCTTCCCATCTCATGCCTTACCTAACAATTAAAAATTTGTTCCACTGCACATACAGACAAGAGGTGCTTAAAGAAAATGGAAGGAGTAGCTATATACTTGTGTTTTTGGTACTTTGGATCTGTTGGAACGTTCTAGTGGTCACCTTTAATATTGGTTGGCCATGTTCTAGTCATGATATCAATCCGATGGAATTTACCATTTAGCCCGTTCTCAAAGAAGATGTTCAAGAGTTTTTTCTAGTTGCTTCAGAAATTTTGTCGAGCATTAGATTGCAGTAGGCTATATAATAGTTTCGCTACCTTCCCTAGGCGGGCTTCACTGAAAAGTTTTCCTTAGGAATGCTATTAGTTATGTGTCAGGATTCGCCTTAGTGATTCGCTGCGTGGGTCCGTTTTCCCATTGTATTACTCTAGGAGAAATAGCTCTTGTGGTGAGGTAGTGTAACCGTAATAATCTAGGGCAGAAACTACACTATATTTGACTGCCCACTCAAAATCCTAAGTGGGTCTAATGGCAAATTGATGTTCCGCCTACGTGGCGAAAGGTCGCTTGAGGTTTTCTATGGGCAACCAGTTGGTCGTACAGCCACGTAAATCAAATTTGTATACACAGTGGGATTCTGAGTGTTTTTCAAAACCGTCTGTTTTCTTATTTGTAAAGTGTTTTTCTAGTTCCTTATCCTACGAACTGAGATGAAATAAGAAATCTGTTCACATTGTGTCGTTTTCGCTGATCGCTGCGAATTTCTGCCGTCAAATCACAGCTATGTGCGTTTTCTCGGGCGTCCATTTTGTTAGATATTTCCGCGCGCTTTAGGCTGCACACAAAGCAGGTTCATCCGCAAAACGAATAAATTGGGCCTTCCATGAGGCTTTGTTTCTTGCTCCTTGCTCCGTGGCCTGCGCGTTATCAGGCCGCCCCCGTTGTCCGGCCACCGGACGCCTCTTTGTTTGTATGAGCCGGCTGTGGGTTTGGGGCTCCGGGTAGCCCCTGAGTTGGAGGAAATGCCACTCTAAAGGCGGATGAGACCTCTTTT
>LQNS02000211.1:34415850-34428147 GCA_001587735.2 Parhyale hawaiensis
AAAATGGAATGAGTGCAAGGTTACGTTGCTTCACAAAGGGGGACACAAGAGTAAGAAAGAGTTGAAGAATTACCGGCCCATTGCCTTAGCTGACACTATAGGGAAAATCTTCTGTGCTATCTTGAATGGCACACCACTCGCCAAGATCTTGGCGAGAAGTGCCACACTGTGAGATGAGGTTCCACAGGTCGCGGCGCTCATAGGCGCCCACCCGCATTTCTGAGGGCGGCACACCACTCGCCAAGATCTTGGCGAGAAGTGCCACACTGTGAAATGAGGTTCCACAGGTCGCGGCGCTCATAGGCGCCCACCCGCATTTCCGAGGGCGGCACACCACTCGCCAAGATCTTGGCGAGAAGTGCCACACTGTGAAATGAGGACGACCACTGTGGTCAATCGACGACCACTGTGGTTGATCGACGACCACCGTGGTCGATCAACGACCTCAGAAATTGAAGTGATTGACCGGTCGGACAGTAGCTAAATTCCATTGATCGACCACAGGGGTCAACCAGATAAATGCAATGATCGACTGGTCGGACATTGCAGTATATTGATCGAACACAGTGGTCAACCAGATAACCGCAATGATCGACTGGTCAGACATTACAGTATATTGATCGACCACAGTGGTCTACCAGATGACCGCAATGGTCGACTGGTTGGACATTGCAGTATATTTATCGACTACAGTGGTCAACCAGATAACCGCAATGATTGACTGGAAGGTGTATAAGATATCAGCTACCTGTGCATGTTGTGTATCATATATATCAAGTCAAAGGTGAAGTAGCGCAAAGCCGTTAAGTTAGAGGATAGGAGTTGAGGTTGAAAATAGCATCAGTAGAGGATAAGGTTAGGTGACACAAGAATTGGTTATGAGCAAAGGGTGCATTGTATGGCCGGAGCGTTCGGTGCAGCAGTGGCTGCTGTATTGGCTTTTGCGGTTGCATAGTGCTCTCTACCTGGCCCTGACCTCCAAAAGCGCACCACCTGACAACAACCCCATAGCATTTGGTCTGTCTGTGCATGTTGTTTATCGTATATTACGTCAGTATTCATGGCGCGTAAGGTACCAGCTGTCTGTGCATGTTGTGTATCGTATAGCACTTCAGTATGCAGGGCGCATAAGGGACCAGCTGTCTGTGCATGATGTGTATCGTACCTATATCGTGTCAGTATGCACGGCACAACAGGTACCAGCTGTCTGCGCATGTTGTGTACTGTATATCGCGTCAGTATGCACGGTGCATAAGGTATCAGCTGCCTGTGTCTCGTATAGTAGCTATATTGCGTCGGTATGCACTATGCACGGCGCATGAGGTACCAGCTGCTTGTGCATGTTAGGTACGTATAACTAGTATATAGCATCAGTATGCATGGCGCATAAGGTATCAGCTGCCTGTATGTATCATGTATGGTATATTGCGTCAATATGCACGGCGCATAATATATCAGCTGCCTGTGCGTGTCACGAATCGTTACACCATAAAAAATAACTTGTAAAACGGACGTCCCCATTAGTGGTGCTGCCCTAACTTTTTTAGTTATGTGGCTAATAAACAAGCAATCAAACCCCGGCAAAAATAATACCTACATCCTAGGCCATGTTGATAATTATTAGTTTTCATACATGAACAAGTCGTGGATTTAACTTTGAAGTGCATAGTTCTTGCTCAAACATGTTTTTTCATAAAATTTATGTGATCGAAGTTTAAAGGTGATTGGAAAAATTAAAGTAAAACTGGAGGTCGAAATATGTTTCTAATATTTTTATTTCATTGCCCAAGGAAGGTGCAATACACAGAAGTTCATTTTTACAAACCAAGAATATACTATTCAAAAAGTTGACTTTTGTACAATTTTTGAGGGGTCTCGTTTGTGTTACGGGACAAGCCATAACTCTATTTATTGGAATCAGATCCGTATGAAAATCACTCAGATGTTAGAAAACAAGTTTATCTAGCAGCTCCTATAGCTCTGTTTAATAATCTCAATGTTTTCTATTTTTCCTTTCTACCAATCAATAGCGGTCAAAATTGATTGGAGTTACTGGCTCGCCCAAAGTGTCCGATCAGCCCACTATGACCGTTATAACAAAAAACAGTTACTCATAGAATAATGTACTTACTCTCAAAAGAAAGTTCAACTTATGCTCTTTCTTTTGATGTGTAACATTGCTGAGTTATCGTCATTTTTATGGGAACTATAAGGCAAGGAAATTTTTTTTTGCAAAAAGTGATTGGAGACTAACACTTCTATCCTATATTGAAATAGTGCCTGCCACACAGACTGCAGTCTCGCAGGATTTTTACACTGCTTCCCTTGAGTCTCTCTTTATCTCAGGCAGATATAGAAAGGTTACCAATTCTTCCAATATTCCTTCTTTTTGCTCCTTTGAAACACTAGTTGTGTCTAGGGAGGGCCAAGTAACTTTTTCACTCACTTAGCTACTTGCTCACTCCTCTTGTGTTTGGAAATGGGAATTTCTCTATGCTGCACATTGTCAATGCCAGAAATAGTCTATATTGCTAATAAATCGAATCTGCTTCTATATAATGTATTTCATGTTCTTGTTACAGCATCTGTGAGCTTTGGTATGGCAGACTCATCAGCCGACATGAGGGGTGAAAATCTCAATAGTGTCGCTGTGCCTGATCCTAAGAATATGCAAGAGCTCACGCAATATGTAAGTAGCTATGGCATATTCCGGTATGTGTGTGTAACATAAAAAATGTGCCTGTGTTATAATAGGCCTATGTAATAGTCTATGGAATTACAGTTAGCAATGCTTAGTTGTTGTGTCTTAACTAAACCTTGGCTGGAGAGAAGAGAGGAGGCAGATGGTGGAAGGAAGGGTTGGAAAAGAGGTAGATTTAGATGCTTAGCATATTCACTACGCACTATAACAAGCTAACACAGTGATGGAGCCTAGTATGTTTAATCTCAAGCTAGTGGTTTAAGAACAGACGTGCAACAGATGGATATCTGGCCGAACTAAGGATTCACAACGTGAAGTCTCAGAGTCTGATCCTATGCACTGTTCAGTCAGGTTGTTCCTAAATGGCGCACAGTGAGAAACTTGATGTAATATGAACAGTTTATTTTACTGTGGCCTCTTTGAGATAGGTATGTTAGCTACATTGGTGATGTAGCAATGTGTAAAACTGTTGAGTTAAATTCTACTATTTTAATACAAAATGAGCCGAAATATTTTAACTGCTCCATTAGTGCGCCATGAGTATTATAAAATGTTTGAAAATCACTAGTGTAGTAACCAGAGATAGCTCCAATTTATGTATTTTTGTCACATTAAGCTTGACGTTGTAATTTTTAATGTGCATTGCTGTATTTTGTCTGTACTGTCTGTAATGTTGCTGGCTGTATGAACCAAAGCAGACCTATTCTAAGTGGTATCACTCAGGGTTCCGTTCTGGGACCACTATTGTTTTTTTTTTCTACGTTGACCCACTTATTTTGCTTATGTCATTCTGTGAAGGTGTTTGCAGATGACTTCAAGCTGTAGCTACCTTTCATATTCACATCCTCCATTCAGGAGGGACAGTTTTCCCTTCAGAGTGATCTTTATATTGTGGCTGGTGTTGTGAAATCTTGGAATTTGGTCTTATATGGTGAAAAGAGTGTTGTCATGACGTTTTGTCGTGCCCATCACATGGAGGATTATTACTTGCTTATGTAGGTATACTCTGGGAGATACTGTCCTCAAGCTCATTGAGTCTCATCGTAACTTTGGTGCATTTTTTGGATAGTAACTTGAAATTCCATGCTCACACAAGACAGTTGGTAAGGAAAGTGGTTGGGCTAGCTGGCAGTCTCTTGCAGGGCTATGGTGTGTAGAACCCTTGACTTTATGCTGGCTCTTTTTGTGACCCGTATCAGGCCTGTTATTGATTATTGCTCAGTTGTGTGGAATACCTACCGACTATGTGGGTGACTTGCATCTTTTGGAGTCTGTTCAATGTAGATGGACGAAACATGTTGAGGGGCTTGGCGGACTTGAGTATGGTGAGAGGTTGAAGCGGCTGAACCTTTTCTCTGTGAGGGGAAGGTTGGTTCGTGCGGATATGCTTAAGTGCTGGAAAGTACTTGTGGGGAAGGTGAGCTGTGCTGAGATGCAGGACTTGTTTTGTATTGCTAACCATGGCAGAACTCGTGGCCATTCTTTGAACTAGTCTTCCACTCTTTGGCACTGAGGCAGGAAGTAGAACATTTCCATCTAGATATGTTAGGCTCTGGAACTCTTTGCCAGAGGAGGTTGTGCTGTCCCACTCCTGGGATGTATTCAAATGGCGTCCTGCTTATCACTTGGGGGAAGTGTTGTTTGATTATGTGTGATGTCTGTATGTGTTGTTCCTGTTGGCCTGCTGCGGATGTCTTGGGCTTGTTGGCAGTGCATACCTCGGTGGTCTTGTTTGTTGTTGTGGGGTTGATGGGTGTTGCTGTTGTGGGGTTTCTGGGGTGCCATCCCTGCTGTTTGTTTTTTACCCATTAATGAGTTACCTAACTTACTTGGGCTCCACTGTGGGAGCTACCCCTGCTGCCCTATATTACTCATAGTGCTTGGTTCTCAGCTGTGGTGGTCCTTGCCTGGTGCTGATGTTGCGTGAGTGTGGGTGGCCTTGCTCTTGTAATGGTGTTTTTGAGGGTTCTGTGGTGATGGGGTGCCGCTGGCTGGAGAGTTACTAATAGGGTAGCATGTCTAGTAGCCGTCCACTTGGCACTAAAAAACTTCCTATGTGAAAACTAGCAGTGCTAGAAAGTCGTACATAAGCTTAAACTGTAGGCTAAGTAGTGCCGCACGATTCCTGAAAATGACTGGCGAAAAAAAATGAAACAATAAAAAATGGTTGTTTTCACATTTTTTCATGTTTTTACTGAAAAAATGTGAAAACAACCATTTTTTATTGTTTCATTTTTTTGCCCATCATTTTTAGGGATGGTGCAGCACTACTTAGCTTACGGTTTAAGCCTATGTAGGTAGACTATGGCTTTTTAGCACTACTAGTTTTTACACAGGAAGTGTTTTAGTCCCAAGTGGACAGCTACTAGCATGGTAGACGGGTACTAGACATTTTACCCTAATGACGGGCTATCTGCCGTAGTGGTGGGTGGTGGTTGGCTGGTTGCCCTGTGCCACATGCCCTTACTGTTTAGGTTGTTCCTGGGGGGACCATCCATGTGAGTGTGTGTTGCTTTTGTTGGTTTTTCGATGGCTAACTGTGCACTCCTCCGGCTCATTGGCTGTGCATGTGTGTGTGTGTGTTATCTTGCTGGTGCCGGCGCGCAGGGCCATGCTTGCCTCCCTAGTCTGGCTGGCCTTCCTGGGCTTTGGGGCTGCAGATGGGAGTCATAATTACAATCATTGTCAATCAGGCTATTTTTGAGCTAACAAATCAAAAGCATGTTTCAACTGCTGTAATTCTCAATGATCTATTAATTCCCAAGCTCTGAAACAAGGCAGTAAGGAGAATTACCTATCTTTCTTACTGTTACAGACTTCAGAACTCTTCTTATGCACCACATTTATATGACACTAACTCTAGGCTATATAGATCTGCGACAAATACTGACTGGCACGTTAGGTTTCTTGAAATGCTCTGCATTACAGTTTTCATGTGAATGGTATCTAGGTATACATACAGTACTATCCAAAACTAAGGGACAAATTTTCGAAATGGCATAACTTTTTTCTAAACATGCCATATGCTTCTTCTTTTGCATACTATTAGCCAGTAAGATGTTGGTTTTTGAGTTAAAATTTAAGACATGTATGAAGGATAATAAAAAAAAGCTATGAACAAAAAGCTTTTCTCTTTAAATTTATAACGTCCAAAATTAAGGGAAAAAAAAAAAGAAAAATTTAGTTAATTTCTTATTCAGTTGGTATTTCTTTATTTACATCGAAGACAAAGTTTGACACTGCCATCTGTAAACATTGCTGTTTGTTACATGATAGCACCACGTCATAAAGTTGATTATACCCTGCGACAAGATATCATCAGTTGCACAAGAATAATTTCACTAGAGAAATTTTTGAGAAGGTAAACCGTTCGAAAAGTGTTGTGGGCAGAATAGTGAAGACGTGCGATGAAACCGGCTACATTGGTGCCCCTGAAAAAGCCGGCAGGCCACGTAAAACGTCGGTTAGAGAGGATAGAGTTATCCAGCTTACGTCATTGAAGGCTCGTTTCCAGTCTTCAGCTGCGATAAGTACGGAAATGAATAACACAAAATGTATTAACGTCTTACGTCCGACCGTTTCTCGGCGCCTTCAAGAAATAGGGTTATTTGCAAGACGCCGGCAAAAGAAACCGCTTGTGAGTGCCAAGAAGAAGAGATTAGAGTTTGCAAACAAGTATGTTAACTGGTCCCATGAAAATTGGGCTAGAATATTTTCAGTGATGAAAACAAGTTCAATTTGTTCGGTAATGACGGTAAGAACTTTGTTAGAAAACGTGAAGGTGAGAAATTAAGTGTAAAGTGTACTAAGAAGACTGTGAAGTTTGGCGGCGGGAGCGTGATGATTTTCGGTATGTTCTCTAGTCAAGTAACATCGCCTCTCGTTCGTTGCCAACTCGTGTGAATGGTCAGATGTATAAAAATCTGTTGGAAGGTATTGTCGTGCCTAATATTGTAAACTCAGGTGTCCCCAGCCCTATCTTCATGCAATACAATGCCCCTACCACAAGGCAGAGACAGTCATGAGTTACCTTGAGCAGCAAGATCTCGAAGTTATGGATTGGCCACCACAAAGTCCTAACCTAAATCCAATCGAGAATCTTTGGAAAATACTAGGGGTGAAAGTTATGGCAAGAAACCCTTTGGATGAAACTTGAAGAAGAATAGGTGGAAATTACTGTTGAAGGTTGTCGAAGTCTCATTCGGTCATGTAGTCGACGATGTGCAGCTGTAATCAAAAGCAAGGGACTATTTACCAAATATTGATTGCTCACCACCATTTTACTAAATATTTCTCGCAAAATATTGAGTTAAATGCATTTTATTCTGGTTTGTCCCCTAGTTTTGGACGTTATAAATCTAAAGAGAAAAGCTTTTCGTTCATAACTTTTTTATTATCCTTCATACATTTCTCAAATTTTAGCACAATAATCAACATTTTACTGTACTGGCTAATAGTGTGCAAAAGAAGAAGTACCTGGCATGGTTAGAAAAAAGTAATGCCGTTTTGAAAATTTGTCCCTTAGTTTTGGACGGTACTGTACAACGTGACTTAACAATCCCAATGGGCGATTCTTGCTATCGCCAAGTGGAATTGATAACAATTCAAAGGAATGAATCCCAACAACAAAATGGTTGTTGCTCAGTATGAATATTCACTATGTTTACAGTATTTCACTCCTGAATCGCCGTGCTGCGTCTGGGTTTGTAAAACACTGAATATAATAATAATCGTATGCAGTAGCTATGTAGCTACTTAAATTTGCTGTCATCAGCTTATTGTGATGTGCAATTGTAGACTTTGGCAAAGTACGTACCTAGTCTCCTCCTCAAACGAGGTGGGGAGGGGGCAGCTAGTGAAATCTCAAACTATGATGACTGCTGTTTGTGTTTGATCGTTTCCACTCAGTCAGCAGTAAGGAGTAACTACTATGTGCTGATCTAGTTAAGTGCACAAGTGTCCATTTTTTACCTTGGGGTCTATAGCTCTTACTGGTGTATTTATCCTAATTTCTGTTCTTATTGCTCTTCCTGCTTCTGGCACCAGCAGCAGGCAGTCACAAAGCGGCATGAGCGCCACAGAACCATTTACTAGTTACTGTTTTTGTTACTCGCTTGTCTCAGAAGAGTTTTTTCCATACTTTATTAGAAAACTTCACTTCCAGATTGCTACTGGTCCTAACCGCCACATTTACCCATACCTCTCCATATCCAACGTGCAGCTGGTTGCTTTCGGCTCCCCGCATTATAGCTATATCTGTATGTACTTCATCATGTGATTCTGCAAAATTTTCTCCAGCACCGGAAGCCTGGTATATTTAGCTGTAAGTATTTCGAGCTGTGAACTTGTTTCAAGACTACTGTGTATACCATTACTACTTGGTAACGTATGAAAACCTCTTCTCTCTATTTTTCAGGTTACTGTGCTACTTCAGCAAATGCAGGACAGATTCCAGACCATGTCTGATCAAATCATCAATAGAAATATCCTTTATTTGCAGTAGCTCGTAGAATAATATATTGCAGTAGTGTTTTGATTATTGTCTAGGATGTACTAGCATTGTACAAATTTTTCTGATTCGTTGCTTTGATATTGAACATTTGTGGGACCATCATTACAGTGTCATCTTGGCATAGAGCCTGGGACCATTACAGATCCTCTATAGGTTTTTGCCATTAAACAAGACGTACGGTATAACAATCAATATTGTCTATCAATATTTGACAGTGCTATTACAGTGTCCGCATATAAAAGTACACATTTTCCCAGCAATAAAACTGTATCCACGCGAAACCGCGGGTACGTTTTTATTGCGTTCCCGCCATAGGAATAGTGGGAGGAGCAAAGGAGTGACCCAGCACACACGAGGTAAGCATGTTTCATGTTACATCCCCACAGCAAGCATCAGTGAGCTTCAAATGCTCGGTGAGGGAGGATTAAATTTACTTGCTGCTCAGTGCCCGCTTTTGCACTTCCTCACCAACTTGGACGGCATATAACTCCGCAACCACTTGCCACAATGGACAAAATAAACTGACAATGGAGGAGAAGACTCGTGCCATCACCCTACTTGAGCATGGGTGGTCTGTGATACGCGTGGCCGTAGACCTGAAGGTGACAAGAAGGGTCGTCTACAACCTGAAAAGGCAACCGCCAGCGTTCCACCCGGCACCATTCCACCAAGAAAGAAGGGCTCTGGAGCACCAGGAAAGACCAACACACGAACAGACAACGTATTGAAGTGTGAGGTGTTAGCTGTACCATCCATTACTGCCGTGGAACGAAAGGAAAAGCACCCTGACTTTTGCGTTTAATATCCAAAAATCCTTAGTGTGTACATTTTTTTGCGGCCACTGTAAAACTTGTTTCAGCTCTGTAGGATCACTAGGATGGTACCTGCTCTACTTAGCTATGCTTTAAACACATGGTACACTTAGTTTTCATCCAAAGTTGGAGATATTCCAAAGTTGATGTATAAGGTACCGAGCTGTCATTGTAGTGCATTTATAAAATTCCTATTCATAAATTACATGGGTAGTTATTCAGTGGTACTATGTTGAGCTCGCGACTCAGCTCACAATCAAATTCCTCGTTGGATTAATTTGTAGTGCTGTAAGAACAGGGAAGCGATATATTTGAAGCTCTCTCGTTGTATTTTAGCTCGAATTGCACAGTGAAAAAGTCAACGATGTGACCGCTTGTGATTTGTTACTCACGTAGGTACGTCAAGCTACCACTGTGTAATGTAATCTAAAGTAACCATCGGTTGATTCGAGGAGCCGTAGGTAAACGTTAGGTCAGCGGAGGTTCCTTGTTAAATGGGGCGCCGAGTCACGCAACCCGGTAAGTGCCACAAATGAAATCTCAGTGTCCATGTTTTTATGGTGTAACTTAAAGCATCAACTTGCTTGTTATCAAAAGTTTGTGTTCGAAACACCAAGGCATTTTGAAAAACAAAAGCATAAGTGACGTTTTTGCATGGCAACAACGGACCGAACCGCGCTGTAGGGAACACATTGAGGTATTTCAAGTCTGCCTTACGGCAAAAATAGTTAATGTTTTGACAGCAAGAAGTTACTGCATGTACTTTCACGTTTATCGGTACCTATAACAAACTAGAGCACTCTGAGAACGCATACCTCCGCCAAGTGAGGCAACGGTAGCAAAAAATTCAAATTGGTTCTGAAACCATAATTTTCTTTGTATAAACTCCAAAATCTAATCATTTGTGCCTTTTTATATTAATAACAGCTTGTTCAATTTTCTTGAATATCCGTTAATAACTTTTTGAGTTATACTGTTAACAAACGTTAGGACAAACATAAGTCAAACATACAAACAAACAAACCGATCTGACCAAAATTTGGTCATTTATGTCTTTCAACATTACTAACAACCCCTATAAATTTCATAAAGATCCATTAATGATTTTTTGAGTTATTGTGCTAACAAGCATAAAATTAAAAACGGTGACAAACGAACGAACGAACCTACAGATCATTACTAAAATTTGGTCATTTAGTCTTTGTTATATACCTAACAACTCATGTTAATTTCATCAAAATCCATCCATAACTTTTTGAATTATGGCATCGAGAAAAATGAGGCAAAGAAACAAACAAACGGATGGACATATCTTTACCAAAAGTTAATCATCTGTTCCTCCTAACCTACCTAACAATCCCTGTAAATTTCATCCAAATCGGTTTATAACTTTTTGAGTTATCTTGGTGACAGGCAAAGAGACAGACAGACAAACACGATGAAAACATAACCTCCTTGGCGGAGGTAAAAATTCGCGATAAGAAAACGGACCAACAGTAATATAATGAGACTTTACTATATATACTATGCATTTGTCGATTTTCACACGTTTCGGTCTGAATTCGGCTATAACTATTGATGTAGCATACGTTATAGAGGAGGCTTTGAGGAATAGTGGCTATATGGCTAAATTTTGACCGCGGTGGCGCTCGAAGGCTTATATGACTCAGCATCTCATATCATGAAGAGCTGCGCCTCTCAACCGGCAAAAGAACTTTTATTGATACGGTAATACCGTAGCTCCAGCTAGGTCTCTGAGCGGCTATTCTTTTTGCGATTATTTTGCCGTCTTTCTATATTTCTGTCCATTCTATTTTTCATAGCTTTCTACCACCCGTTCCCAATCACTAAATTTTACGCTCAGCTACTAATATGCTCACACACAATTTCGTGTTCGCTACCAAATTGGTACCTACACATGCCAAGTTAGACTTCGATATTCTAAAGTGGATGCAAAGGTACCGAGGTATCACTATAGTGCAGACTGCGGGGTCTGTGAAATTTCTACTCTCAGCTTCTCAAGTTACATAACTGATGTATCGGCACGGTAAAAGGAGTCCCATCCCCGAAGGGGGGCTCCATAGGCTAGGGTACTTTAACCTGAGCTAGACTCTCAAGCCGTCTTTCGTATGTCCTCAGTGCACTGCCTTCTCTTATCACCCGCGAACGAAGTGAGAGAGGTGATAATGTTTTCGTTGAAGATTGAAATATATATGTATGTGTGTGTAATTGCATATATATAGCTATATATATGTCTGACTGCCTAAAAACAGGTAGAATAAGTTTAGCAATCTTCTAAATTTTTTCAGGGAGTTTGGTGGGTTGCCAAGATGTGACCCCCGCCGAAAAACTAGGCCTAGCTGGTCATAAAAAATTACGGCGTTGAATTAGCCTCGACCGGGGCGCACTATCGTCTCTCACGACGATTTTTGGGTTCACGTAAGCTCTCCTGCGCGCGCCACCACTAAAATAAACACTACCTAGGCAAACTCAACCTACCCTTACCTAACCTAACCCAATCTAACCTTTCTAACCGTACCTAACGTTATCTAATGTTACCTAACGTTACCCAACATTACCTAACCTAACCCAACTTAATCAGCGATACAGCGAACAGCGCGGCGCACCAAATTGAACGCAGCTCACGCGCACACGATCTGCGTACACAAACACGCACACAAATCGTCTCTCACGACGGAGGCGTCATCAACGTATTAAACATCAACATCAGGTGGTGCCATGATATGGGCTGGTATCATAGCGATCGACTTGTAGGTCCAGTTAGAGTACCTACCTGATAGTGTGAAAATTATATCTGCATCATATGTTGAACTGTTAAAGGTCACCTTGGTCCCATGGCTGGATGACATACCCCTTTCATTGCTGCGAAACTGGATTTTCATGCATGATAATGCACCTTCTCACTCTGCCCGTACAACCACAGCATTTCTGGACTCCTTGGGGTTCCATGGAGAGAAACTGATGGTTTGGCCATCGTGCTCACCTGATCTTAACCCAATTGAAAACTTCTGGGCCCTTTTGAAAAGGGAAATTTACGCTGATGGAAGGCAGTACAACTCACAGTTTGTCTTTTTGGATGCTAATCAAGCGAAACCTGCGCGAACTATGGCAGTCCCAGTGGCTGGCCCGGAGAAACGATAAATTACGAAAAATCAAGGAAACCGTTCGACAATGGCACTCATCCAATAGCGATGACCGTCGAATGGACGTTGTACTGTGCCGCCTGCGTATTGGGCACACGAGACTTACTC
>LQNS02000211.1:34429016-34453836 GCA_001587735.2 Parhyale hawaiensis
CAATGAAATGCATCTTAAATAGCCTAATTTGATCCTTAGTAACTCCTCTACCACTGGACACTTCCAGATTTCCTGTATGTCAGTTTCATTTTGAGATATAGGCTCTATAATGAAGAAAAAACGCCCGCGGCGAAAACACCCCGTCTTACCCTACCACCACCAACTAAGACATTATCCCCTTGTTCGCTAAATACATATACTTTATGTAAAATTAATATTAGTCGCTCCTTAATGCTTCCTATTATTGTAGAATGAGACGTACTTCGCGCCCTGGCGGCGCACGAGCCTGTGGATAACCACGGGAATAATTCGGCGCGATATAGGCATTGTGCCACTGAAGCGCTAGTAAAACCTTTACTACTACTACTTGTCTTTTTGGATGCTGTTGCTGCAGCAGCAATGGCAGACAGTTCCATCTTCTGCAATAAAGAAACTAACTGGCTACATGGATTCAAGGATTATTGAACTTATTAAACGTCATGGAGGTCATGTTGGCAAATAAGACTTTTCAGTCATTGTAAACTTTTGATAATGATTTCTTGTTTATTGCATATTTTTCTCATTTGTGTTTATTTTGGCTCCTTTGGTGATGTAAAACTGGGAATATTTTGTTTTTTAGTCAAAAAGCTATTACCGCTGCTCAGTGAAATTAATAAAATTGACAAAAAAACCTAATTTTTCTAGAACCAGCACGATTGGTCGTTTGAAAATTTACAGACACTATAAGCATCATAAGTTTAACTTTCTGTGAAATTCTTACTGAAACTTATTGCCAAATAGCCGAGATGTGGTCAATTCTGCGATTAAGCTATATTTCCGTTCTAAGTGTAGTCATAGCGGAGGCTGAAATCTAAGGAGCTGCCCAAAATCATTTCATTGAAATTTTTAATTGCCGTACTAGTGTGGCACAAAATCTTTAGCCTTTGAAAATTCGCTAAGTAGATAACAGTAAAATAATGTCTATAGTGAAAATCTCTAACATGAGTCAACCTTTTATTTTTCTTTACATCTACTATTTACTAGCTTTTACTTTTTCCAAGTTTTCGACCCTTAGGTCGAAGACTTGTTTTCTTTATATTTGTGAGTCTCACATGTGTGTAACATCCCTTTATTCTGAGCGCAGGTACCATCTTCTTGTACTGTAATTTCTTTAACTGAAGTTTACTAGACGAGATGGGCAACAGAATAGACGACCTCGAGAAGAATATCAACGACATCATGACGCAGGCGGGCGGGGACGAGGCTGCTGATAAATAAATTGAACTTCATCGCATTCTCTCCGGTGTACCTCAGATTTGCTCTTCACCTATTCATTTCCGATCTATCACTGATATTATTTATTGCCGTTCTGTAAGTGCAGTTTTTTGAAAATTAATAGTTGTTGTAGCTATTGAATAACTTATGCCAAGTGGTGTCTTTCATGTGATTTTCATCTTGTGTCTAATATAGTAGGGCCACTGGACCCCCAAGTTTTGTGATATAAAATATGCAGAAGCCTTCTTCTCTTACGTCACTGCTACGCTAGTCAAGGTCAGGGTGGATGGCTGGTTTGTGTCGTCATGGAAATTGGTTAATATCGCACAATAACAATTTATTATGGATGAGATTGATGCACCACATCCATCATATTCTGGATATATATATATATATATAGCTTCCTAAGTATGCTGCCTTGACTTTTTCTTGTCCAGGCCTGGATTCTCATACACTGAACAGTTACGGGAATTAGAAATGCAGAGTTCCGCGAAGTGGCGACATTACGGCTCTGGCACAAGATGCTGATATGGCGCGTTCTGTTGGGTGACGAAATTTAGCCTTTAAGGCTCGACTTGTTCGAATCTTCAGACAGGTGCGCAAGCTTCGACTTGTTGATTCAAGTTTTTGGTTTTTACTGTTGAAATATTACAGGTGAGACAGCCATGAACTTTGTCTTACTCCGTAACGTGGAAATTTCAGTCGGCTCCTCAACGAAATCGGGCTGCTTCCAAAGTTAAAGTTCTTCTCTGCTTTTTCGGTCAAATCAAGTGGGCTTGGCTTAGATTGATTTAGGCGATCCAATGTAACGTGCCCATAGTAGGCCTGCTTCACCCTCTCTCCAGACATGTTCATGACTTGTGTACAGGCGTGCCTGCGCCTTGGTGTTTGAACTTCATTCATTCACTCGTCCGAATTTTTTGTAGCGTCGTTGCCAATGCAACTTTGTGTACACCACTAAAGTTCTTAAAATGTTAGCCGTCAAATTAATTACTCAGCAGGTGTCACGACGCAAGCTGATAACGCCTCAAATTTGGAGTGAAATGAAACTCCGAAAAATGCACTTTTCTGCTGTTTCTACGGCACAATAACGTATTCGGACGAGTGGACACGTTGAAAAGACTAACGTGTAGATCGGCCGTAAGATGTAGCAGTTTCCCTACGAAAAAATAGGGCCGCTGCAGAAGTTAAAACCGTAATTTAGCTTCCTCGCGGCGGCCTTAAATATTGCTAATTATTACTTTACCGTGCTATCAGTATTGGCGCACCATTGATCTCATTCTGGAGTGTTAATTGTCATTTATTATCATGACTTTTTCACTTGGCGGCTGTACTCATTGTCAGGGTATTTCTTATTTCTTCTGCTCTATGTATATTCCTTAGTTGTAGCTGCCACTTGATCATGTTCCAATAGAAACCGGTAGTCTTTGTACCTTTGTGTCAGTGTATTCTTGTCTTGCTAAGTTAGTTATCCATAAGTTCTATATTAAACATAATGATCACACGCAACATATTGCAGTACAATTCTCATTCTTGCCTCCTGGCTTTGCCGTAGCTGTTGATGGTGGGGAGCTTCGCAGTGTGCCCAAGTAAATATTTATGGCATTGCTTTTTTATAGCTGTGCGAATACAGCGGTCTGTTCTTTTTGCTGGACTTGTATTTTGTTTGACGCCAAGTTCGTTTTTAACCGTTTTTTTCACTCGTTTAGCAACCACAGTGACTTGGGGTCTCCCACGGGTGACCGAACGTTCGAGTCGATGCTTCTTATTACAGAATTCGTGCAGTGTTCGCTGCACGGCGTTTATTTAGCGTTGCAGCTTAACGGCGGACATTGCTTTCTAAAACTTGTCAAAACATGTACCTGCAAACTTTATTTTTTATCGTTTTACTGTATACTCTCGGCTCATTTATTCAGAGTTATTATACCTGGCTCGGTAATGTAAGATTCCTTTTTGCGAGATGTAACGTTTAGCTTTCATATTTAGGTGAAACGTAGTAAGCGTGCACTAATGAAAAGTTGCAGGTATCCATATTCCCTGAAATACTTTTTTGTAAGGTTTTCTTGACTTCGCCAAATATTGTAGAACTTTGCACAGATTTGTTTTATTCCAACTCGCAATTAATTTTTTGTAGGTGAAAGATGTCTATGTAGCTTATCTCTACAAGCATATTTTCCCGGATGAAACAATTAATTGGTTACAATCGAGGCGCTTGCCACTTTTTTTCTCCAACTTTTTATAAATATCACAAGATATTCGCCTCATGAAAGTAAAATATGATAGACAAAAAGTCACAATTACTGGCCGTAGAGCTGTCCGTCATTGGTGTATTTATATTCATTACTTGACTCTTTTTCTCCGTAGGGTGATTGCTCAACTGTATTCCTATTATCATGTAGTAGAGTAGGATTTCCTATAATGGGTGGCTGAAATGGTAAGACTTTGTACCAGGTTTACTCCCTTAATATGTTGGACTTCGAACTCAGGCTTCCAACACGTACTGTGTCATTCGTTTAGAAGAGGAAGCTAGCACTATCGCGATCCCTTTTCGAACTCCTCTTAGTTCTCAATATTTTTGGGAAACTTAAATTAAAAAAAAAAAAAAACATGTTCATGTTTCCCAACAGTGTGCGTGCGCCCGACCTGAGCGAGAACTTGGTACAAGCGAATTAACTATCAAGCCAAAGCCTAAAAATCTGTGGTGTCCTGCGTAGCGCGGCTGTGTGCTTACAAATGTTTATCCTTAGTGCATTTCCAAAGCTAAATATACCATTGCCATAACGCTGTTCTATGAAAATACTCTTTTTGTGACCTACCCAACAGTTGTTCCTTGCTTCTGGCCGCAGATTAAACTACAGTCCTGACTACCTATACCATGGTTCTGGAAGGGGTCACGTTCTAGAACGTTAAAAAAAAGCTTCTTAATGTTCTAGAACGTTCTACACGCTTCTGCATTATTCTAGTAACTTTTTGCAATTGCTGAAAGCTTCTGAAGTGTTCGACTAAATGCTAGAAACGCCAGAAATTAAAAACTCACAATTTTATGGAACGTTCTAGATGCTTTTGCTAATTTCAAGGATCTGTGAAATATCCTTAACCTGGCAGAAGTAAATATGTAGGTACCGACGAGCGTTGTAGCATAGTTCAAGCTAAAGAAAACAGCGGGTAAAAGCAAAACGCATATGCTTGTACAAATATTACCATATAATGTTCATGATATCAACATAGAAAAATACATACTGCGATCCCACAAATATTGTTATTGATAATAACTAATTACATGGTTTTCAAGTTAATCACCGCGTAAAGTTAGTTATTCCGTAACTTTCGATTCTTTTACCCAAATTTCTGTGAATAAGTCGTAAAAACTACTAATTTCCACACCGCAGTTGATAATAAACTACTCTTTATGTGTAATTTACAGGAGAAACTAATTCCAAATGAAACAATCACGCTTTCTGTGTTTAGATTGACTTAAATTAGTTTATCTGGAACACTGTAGACACAGAATTAAAAAGTCATTAACATCGTACATGCGATTGGTTGACAACTGTGACTGTTACACTGAAATATAAAACTGCGATGAGGTGCTCAAGCCTCCGTTTCCACAAAAAGGCGGTCTAAAGCCCGCTGCAGACGATAGTCTTTTGTCCTGTGTTTCACTTCACCGCATTCAAATGCGTTGCTGTGTCTGTGTAAACAACAACAACAAAAAAAAAAGGACACTGCACTAGAGACACGGGCTAAGCCAGAGAATACAACGGTCAATATTTTATCGAGACATTCGGTAGACACGCAGTCATGTTTGCAAGGACAGCACGAAATATTCGAACGCGGTGAAGTGAAAACACAATACTAAGACCATCGTCTGCAGCGGGCTTTACAGAGGAAAAAGAAGAGACATGTAGTACGTCGAGCGACATGTGGATCCCATGCACGAGGGTGTTCCCGCCGAGGATCAAATAGCATAGGAACAGCAACTCGGGAAATGGAGGAAGAACATAGAAAAGTAACATCAGCCGGAGTTTGAAAGCGGAAAGAAGCAAAGTGGACACGAAAAACAGACTTCCCAAAGACCCTAGCTAATGGCTAATATAACCAACAGGGTACCGCCGGGGTTGCTGCTCACCATAACACAGGATGGGCGGCGTTCACTAACCTTAACAGTATGGCCAATGCCCCCTGATGGAAATGGAACGATATTGAAACTTTAGCAAAGCAGGTAGACGCGAACAAATAAGTCGCCTGGCAAATATAAATAACTAGGGGGTGTAGAGGTGGGGAAATGAAGATTGGAGGCATATTGCGTATAAACAGTTTTTGTACGGAATTAAGTACGAATGACTAATACACAGAAGCGATGTTCCTTCAGGCATAGGATCGTGGCTTCGCCTACTCTGTCAGCTAGAGGAGCAAACCGTCTGCTATACGTTTTCCTCCGTCTCTGAGCAGCCCTTACTCCGTCGCTACTGTGGGAGGGCCTCCTTGGCGTCTCTCTTCTCACCCGTCCTTTCGACTATTTCCCTCCCCCCTCTTCGGAATTTCCACCTGACGGGGACCGCAGTTGGAGTACTCACAACAGTAATGTTATATTTAGTTCTAATCTCCGTTTCCACAACTAAAGCGGTCTAACGGAGGAAGAAGAAAGGGACGTATACTATGTCGAATGAACTTGAATCCCATGCACGATGGAGTTCCAACACAGAATCAACGCACATGGGAACAGCAAGTTGTGAAAAGGAAGAACAGATTGGAAATGAACATCGGTCAGAGTACGAAATCGGAAGCAAAGTGGGCACAAATGACAGACGCACCCAAGGGCGTAGCTAATAGCCAAGGTATCCTACATAGTCCCGCTGGGGGGCGCTACTCCCAATAACATAGGAAGAGGGAACTAACCTAACCCTTGAACAACAATGTTCTCGATCCGAAATGCACACATGAAAGATGATAAAATTGAACACACCGAACATGAAATTAATGTGAACAGAAGCGCAGGGACGATGGAGCAATGCAATGGCTGGAAAAATGAGTGAACGTGAGCTAACGAGTAGGAAAGTTAGAGTGCGTTGCAGTGGTTGAACGCAAAAAAGAATTTGTGGTGAACTGCATTGAAAGCAACAACAGTAATAATTTAAATAAATACGTATGATTGAAGAACAGAAATTATCATTGTTATTACAGTAAACGACACTGTAAAATGTTAGCGCAAAATTACATTTTAGCTATTCTATTCATCTAGAATCTAAGAATAATCATCAAGTCATGAATAATACATATTGATAGGTTGGCGTCCTGTCGTCGGGCCTCTATCATGGATGCATAACAGAAGCTGAGTAGGTAGCACCCTTCTTCTAGAAACTATCTCCCACGTTTCTTCCACAAACAACACAATGCCTTGTTCTGAATTTGGGAGAATAAGTCTCGAGCCTTGCGCTTGTTACAGCACAAGAAAATTTTTCATCAAGCAATGTTTGTGGAACCATTAACGGACACCAGCGGCTTCTTGGATGCTATGAATAGTGCTATTTAAATGAAAAATTACGCTGTACTGTAGCAGTTCGTGGGTTAAGTGAAGTCTACAGAGTGACTGCTCTGCCCCACACACATCTGACCCTTTAGGTCAAGACTACCCGTGGACCACGTGCGCAAGTTCATAACGGGTGTTGTTGCTGCGGTGGTCCAGCAAAATTAGACAAGACGTAGCTGCAACAAGCATCACATGGGCGATCCTTTGTTTAGCATTATTACTACTAGCAAAGCTTAACAGGATGCTTATAGTATTAAAAGAATACAGATAACTGATTACAGAATGATCATTAAAAGAGAGGTAGCTACCAATCAAATGAATGTGAGGCTAAAGAGGAAGGTGTTTAAAACGGCTCTTTCAGTTGCAGTACATACTGCAGCAACAGAAGCAGAGAGAAAGAAAAGATAAAGGTCGTGATGAGCCTCTTACTAGCTACTGGGAGAGGGCAGCTCAGTTAGATGGATCCAGCCATGGTGGGCATGTGGTATCTCCAAAGTCTTGCGACTTTAAAGTAGGTTTTGTGCGCACTCAAAATTGAGTGCCTAACACAAGCAAAAACTCCACCAATGCGTGCAAGAGTGGGCACATAGTTTGCAACACATGAAACCACTGTTCAACCGAATCGCAATTTATAACCGCTGCAAAGTTTAGAGATCAATACTGACACGGGCTGCAGCTTGGAAAGTGTCTTCCAACAGAGCAGCTCTGCCAGGAACTGATACATAACCAATACGGCTATATTTGCCCGAAATGATTACATGGGATTGTTACTTCCACGACTCTATTACGCACATCAATTGAATATCGAACAAAATTTCTATCTCTGTTGCTCACCCTCATAACAACATTAAATTCATTGACGAGTAGACAATGGTTCATACTGATCTCCAGAGCTGTGTTGTAAAATTGTGGAAAGAAGGGGATGAGCTGTAGAGGCTATGATATGCAAGTTGCCACAGCAACTACTGGTTGGGGCAAAACTGCTTCGTTTCTGTAGACATCAAATTGCAAATAAAGGCTAATTTGAACATTTCATTTTTCACGCCGAATTATAATTCAGTTCACGAATTATTATAAGATAGTTGACGAGTTGATGTGAAGATGGTTAGCCCAAGCCAGTATCAAGTTTATCTCGTCGATACTTGACAATGACAAAGAAATTAGGGCATCACAAAAACGACGCAGAATCTAACATTCAATCGATCTATTTCGAAAGCAACTTACGTCGTGCATTTTATGTACTCAACTGGAAGAAATAATTATTGCAGATACAATTATTGATGAGTTCGGTTAATTTCGAAATATATCACTTCAAAGTTCGGTTCCTTTCGTTCTTTCTTGCAACACCCCAATGACCCCATACCATTTCACGGCGCCCTATGAAGATGCGAGTCGCATACAAGTTTTCTAGAAGTGTAAGGTAAACAAACTGTCCTGCTGCAGCCGACGAGCAAACAAAGACAAACAAAAGGCGATCACTGAAATACAACGGCACGTCATTAATAACAATAGCTACCAAGTAAATATATCACCTGTACATCAATAAGACATAACGAGTATCCTAGTAGCTCCTTTCCGTAGATAAGACAAAGCACGAACAAAGTGGACGTCACAGAAACGCAGTTTTGTGAGCGAGTATTTATTTTTTATACATTTTTACAATCCCAGTTTCCCTAGCACGTCACTTCTTTTCAGCCGGATTTACAAGATAATCTGTAGTAGAAACTAGACCACTCTGAGAGCGCATACTTCCACCAAGCAAGGCAACTGTCACGAAACATTCAAATTGGTTCTGAAGCTATGATTTTCTTTGTATCAGCACCAAAATCTAATAATTTGTGTCTTTTGACAGTAATAACAGCTTCTGTAATTTTCTCGAAGATTCACTTATAACATTTCGAGTTAAGCTGCTAAAAACATTAGTCAAACACACAAACAAACCGATCATTACCAAAATTTAATCATTTCTGTCTTTCAACATTACAAACAATTCCTGTAAATTTCATAAAGATCTGTTCGTAACTTTTTGTAGTTATTATATAACAAACATAAACTTGAAGTTCAGTGTCAGTAGGAAAGTTTGCTAGCGCAGCGATTCTAAGCCGCATCGCGTCGATTGTCAAATATTTTGTCTCAGCATTTCTGCCGGAAGGTCGAAAGTGACGGCGAACTCACATAAGTGAGTTCTGTGTCTAAAATTTATGAAGCACTTGCATCCCCAACCCTACACGGCTCGACTGAACGAGTTCGCTCAGCCGGACGGTACGGGGCCAGGTCGGCCACCTCGATAGGCGGGAAACCTCACGAAACAGAAGGGGAAATATAGAGAACCTACCTAACAAACTAACCTTCTTAGCAGAAACTGCAGCAAGCTGCAACATCCTCTGCGGAGAAGGCACTCGGGACCCTTGGGTTTGTGAGAGCATAAACTTGAACACAGCGACGAACAAACAGATCGTCACAAAAATTTAATAATTTGCTCTTCGTATTATACCAAATAATTCGTGTAAATTTCACAAAATATCCATCCATAACTCAAAGAGGCAGACAAAGAAACAGATGAACGGGTTTTCACCTAAAGTTAATTATCTGTTCCGTATGGCATACCTGGCCAACCCTGTACATTTCGTACATTTTATAGTCATCTTTGTGACGACAAACTCGGTGAAAACATAACCTCCTTGGCGGAGAAAATAAGAACTTTACTAGCGCACCAGCAGTAGTAGTAACAGCGAAAAAAACATCTTTCCCTTAATCCATTTCACAATTGTGTTAGCCTGCGGTAGCCTTTCTTGGATCTTTCAGTAATATTTCTTCTCTTTGTTTCATTTCCCCAACGACGAGGAATGTTTCATTTCCCCAGAGACGAGGAAAGTTTGAGAAGGAACAGAAAAGGAAAATTTGAGCGGCCGCTTCTAGCGGCTTTCCCTCGCTAGGGGTTTCTGGAAACTGCTGTGATGTCATCACTCCGCCCTCTGGGAGGGGTTAAGTTCCTTCGGGCGGCCGGAGCCACAATACCTCAGATTGTCTTGGATCTCAACACAGGCAACATCTCCAGCGCAACGCCTCTCTTCCTGTGCTAGTGTTAGCCTCTTCTCATCTGTATGCCCTTAACTGGGTCGATCATCTCTGCACATAGTCAGGACAACGTATCAAGAAAATCAAATTTCGAAGCTCGGCGCTCAGTGCTTGGGAACTAGTGTTTACTTTCACTCAACACCTCAACTCTGTCACAGACGCTACGAAAATCTAGGTTCGGTGCTCGAAGCTCGGGAACTAGTGTCTACTTTCCCTCAACACCTCAACTCTAGAAGACGCTAAGGGAAATCTAGTTTCGGTGCTCGAAGCTCGATGCTCGGAACTAGGGTCCTCCTTCCCTCAACACGTCTACTTTTACTGCCAACGTCAACATTGGGAATACTGTTTCGGGGTTAACACTCGATGCTCGAAACTAAGGTCCTCCTTCCCTCAACACGTCTTCTCTTCCTGTCGACTAGTGTCAACCCTTCTGGCAGAAAACCGTTTGGGGAAGCTGACCCTACATCACCCGCGTCGCATCGCTACAGTTCCTTCCGGCGGTTCACATCCGAACCTCAATTCTTGAAGTTCGTGTGCTCAGGAGGGGGAGGCTATTCCTACGCCGTCGAAATCACGTCGCCCTTACATCTCCATGGGTCAAGAATACTTCACATAGGTGGTCATCGACACTTCGAAGCTCAGAGCCCTGAAGCTCACAGCTTCAAGGCGCGGATCTCGGTAATACCGAGCCAGCAGCCATTCCCAATAGCCTCCCTCATGTCCACGGCCCTAGCATTAGCGGTTAGCTATACCCGCAGGCAGGTTGGGACTAAGGATTCCAGACAGCCGACCTCCACCCCTGTTGGCCTCCGGCGCCCTGCTCTCCATCTCACGCTTAGCTCACTAAACTTCAGCTCCAGTCTCCCTCACGCCCTTGAAGAAACACGTTACCGCCTCCTCTTCACGCCTCGTCTTTTCGCTGGCCTTCTCTCCGGAAGTACACTAAGTGTTCGGAAACGAGGTGACGATCGGTACCAAGTCAAGATTCCTTCAGCGGTGGGCTAAACTTTCACCTCTCGTTCCCCACCTTCGCCTTTATCTCCTCTCTCCCTCTGAAAGGACGAAGTCTTCTTGAGGCCTGACCTTTTAGGAAGACCACCGCGAGCGTAACCATTCTTGGACAACCAAAGGGCCTATGACCCTCGTCTTGAATCTGTTAAGGGCGAGCAGGGAAAGAACGCGGAGTTTGTCTCACTCAAGCGGAGAGCCCTGCTGGGGCCTCGCACATGAGAGGAAGTAGAGTCCTGCGGACTATGTCGGCCGTCTCGATCGAGCTGCCACCTTGGCCTAGAGAGTTGTCTTAGAGAACCCACGAACCTTACCACTTCCTTCGTCAGCGGGAAGAGCGACCGTCTACACCTTTTCCCGTAAAACCTATCATAAACTCTACAGAGTTGAGCCCTCCTCCGTAGGCAATGGAGTAACCACAGTAACTAACACAAGATAGATAAAAATCCACCCGTCTAGCTCAGCAGCTGTTTCCTGTAAAGAATCAAAACGCCGTTAAACAAGTCCGGCCATCGCTGCTATCTTCCGTAACGGAGTTGAGACTCCCTTAGTACGGAGGGGAGCTCTCTGCTTGAAAAAGACCTTAATGACCGCTTGCGAAACAACGGGCAAAAACTCAAGCATAAAGCTCGAAGAACAACCTTAAGTCAGCAGTTCTTTCCCTATTTTATAGTCAGCATTTGGAATAGACTCCCTTCCGACGTTGTTGGGGCGGAGTCTGTCAACTCATTTAAAAATTGTTTTGACATGAATAGGGAGAGACATACTCCACAGCTAAGAACTCCTCCACGAGTCGCAAGCACTTAACGGCCAACGCTTCCCAAGCTATCTTAAGCCTTCTTCTCACTTCCGCTCCTTCTATATTTTTAAGCTCCGCATATCAGCGGCTATCGATCATGTTTGCGTGCATTCATGATCCATCTCTTTGGCTGTGATTCTTCTCCCCCTTCTTTTTTCTTTCGCCTTCCACTTTTCTCTTCTTATTTCCCCAGTCCTCTACATCCTACTAGCATCATGGCATTAGCTCATAGAGGGCCGGGGGCGTAAGTTCCGGCTTCTCTTTGGGAATGGGCCTCTTGGTTCGTCTACTGCCGCCTATCTAATCTAATCTGAAAGAAGGTCTCCACCGTAAAGAGTTGAGTACCCACAGTGGATAAGCCAGTCAACACGGGGCCACGGGTCAGGCTTAATTGCAGCCGTCCGAAAAACTCAAGACAAGCTTCGATCTATGCCGGCCGATTATTACGGTCCTCCAGGACGGAGCAAACACCTTAGACTCCTCGATATCCAACTTAAACTACGTCGTTGGTTCCTTAGAAGCGGATGCCTTGAACCTTCCCACTCTTCCTCTTCCGGAATGAGATCTTCCATCGGCTAGCGACCCTATGAGGCTCGATGGAAATCAACCCGATGGCTACAACAATGGACTCCCTCCCCCCACCCGGTTCTGATATCTATGGTTTACTACTCCCCTCAATCGGGTCAAATACCTCTGACCCTCATTTCTTTTCATTCCAGCGAAGAGGCCCCTTCGCCTCGGTAATGCTCAAACTTCAGACTACGAAAGAGCTTCCGAGACTGTTTTGATTCCCTCCTCAAGCCGGTAGGAAATTCTCATCACCTGCGAAGATGACAGTCTCTTGGATTCTCGAACTACGCTAACCTACAAACCGCAAGTAGGTCCCCCGTGGTTCACTCCTTCCAAGCAACCTCCCCCTCCTTCCTTATGAGAGGGCAGTTGCTCCGCTCGCCTAACATACAAGGTCCCCCCAGGGGCTTCAGCCGAGGGTCAGAAACAGCCAGCTTGCCTACCCCCTTTTCCACAGAACTCTAGGTTTGATCACCATTGACTCGGGCACTAGAGCGAGCGAATCAGCGACCACCTCCTGGACGGAAGCTTGCCCACAGATGTCAAGCCGTCCTCCCCACCACACCAAGGGTCCTACCTTAACCAAATCCCACAACCTCCGCCTCCGACCATAGATAACAAACATTCTCTGCCCAGCAGATTTCCTCACACAGAACTTGGTCCGATAGAAATCGACCTGACGGCAACACACAAAAACGCCAAGCTCCCCAATTACTATTCTCCTCACCCGGACCCGAGGGCGGTAGGATGCAGCGCCCTCACCTGGAACCTCTGGTCGCAGATCTATCTCCTTCCCCCGAAATGGTTCATTCCTACGGTAATAACCAAACTTCGGACATACAGACACCACGGCGTCGCCATTGTCCCATGGGATCCAGCACAACTGTGGTTCCCTCACATCCTAAACAGGGCCAACCACCAATTGCACCTCGTCCTACCGGACATAACGAGAAATCGAGGGCCCGCCTCCGAGAAGTGGACCGCATTCAATTTCTAAAGGAAGTCTTCGCACCTTCCTTCGGAGAAACGGTGGCCACACGCCCCACCTCCGCTCACCGGGCCTCG
Source organism: Parhyale hawaiensis (assembly GCA_001587735.2). Classification (NCBI taxonomy): domain Eukaryota; kingdom Metazoa; phylum Arthropoda; class Malacostraca; order Amphipoda; family Hyalidae; genus Parhyale; species Parhyale hawaiensis. The sequence continues at coordinate 34,442,321 of LQNS02000211.1, forward strand.
ACGTCGCGCCAGGCCCAGTCCGTCTGAAAGGCCTTCAAGGATTGGCTGCCTGCTAATGTGTGTCATCACGCCTCAAACCTTGATGGAATTCCTTCTCGCCAGCAAGGACGACAGACATCTGGAATCTCGCTCTATACTCAACTGCAGATTCCAGCTCAAGCTCCCGATGTTCAGCGCTTTCGGGATTGACCTCATCTCGGATAGCTACCTACTCCCTAGTTGCAAGAGGCCTGTTCCTCCGCAACCCACCTACTAAACAGAAGGTACAGCAATGGTCCATCGACTGTGTCCTGGAAACCTTCAGCTCCCCTCCCTTCGCTCCGCAACCAACCACTATCCACGATCTCCTCTTGAAGACCCTGTTTCTCCCGCCCTGGCGTCAGGTAACAGAGCAAGCGAACTGGCAACTACCACCCGGACGAACCTCTGACTTACGGAAGACAGGGTCGTCCTCCCCACCGCTCCTGGGTATCTATTTAAACACCAAACTTTTCGTCACCCAATGGCCCCGGACTTTACCTTTCCCGCCCTGGGTCGCAAACATACCCCCTGTCGGGTAACAGCCATCAAGCTCTACCTAAAGAAAACCGGCTCGGCCTCTCACAAACAATTTCCTGTTCATCCATCCCGTTTGGGGAAAACCCCTCACAGCCGGCCGTCGCTCCTTTTGGCTATCTAAGGTTATCAAAACTGGTGACCCCAAAGCTCTCTCCCCGGCCGGACACGCATCCGGAGTTGCGGTCAATCAATTGCCCACTTCAGACAAGTGGACCCAACAGACATTCTACGCAACGGCTGCTGGCACAGCCCTCAGGTCTTTATGTACAAATACTTCCTCTCCTGCCGACCATCGTCATCTAACTTCATAGTAAGAGAGTCAGGCATTAGTTCTGTCCTCACAGTGTGCGAAGCTCTTTATTCTTAGAGGGGGACATTTTTTAAAGGTAACTTGTTTGTCGTTTGACCTTTCTTTCATTTCCCCTCTTGACTGCTCCACCGTCCCATACTCTACCTCGGACGAAGGCAGGGTCTGAAATCCTTAGGCTATCGCAGGCTAACACAATTCTGAAATGGAGTAAGGGAAAAATAACTCCTACTTACGTAGGAAGTAGCAATATTTTTTCCTTATGAAATAAAGAATTGTGTTAGCCGAGAACCACCTCCTTCCCGCAGACGCAGTCAACCTTCGTCCGTCATCACTCTTACCTGGACGATCTGAGGAACTGTGGCTCCGGCCGCCCGAAGGAACCTAACCCCTGCCAGAGGGGCGGAGGGGGAGTGATGACGTCACAGAAGTTTCCAGAAACCCCTAGCGAGGGAAACGCGCTAGAAGCGGCCGCTCAAATTTTCCTTTTCTGTTCCTTCTCCACAACCTTCCTCGTCTCTGGGGAAATGAAACAAATGAAATATTACTGAAAGATCCAAGAAAGGCTATCGCAGGCTAACATACTGTAATTCTTGATTACATAAGGAAAAAATATTGCTACTTCCTACGTCAGTAGGAGTTTTAATAACGCATCAGGGACACAATGTCTATATTGCGCCGAACTATTCCTGTGGTTTAACACGGGCTCATGCGCCACTAGGGCGCGAAGTACGTCTCGTTTCAAATTATTAATGATATTTTGTCTCTGCTTTTCTGCCGGTAGGTCTCGGATTCTAAGTGGTCAGTGCGCTACTGACAGGAAAAAGGCGCAAGTTGTGCATCTCCCACCTCCGAGCACGGCTGAACGCTTTCGCTCAGCTACGCCGCACAGGAGAAGGAAACGAAAAACAAGAAGGTAAAAGTCTAGTGGGAAAAGGTCGGCCACCTCGATCAGCGGCCAACCATCCGAAACAGAAAGGTTTCGGATGGTTGGCCGCTTGCCGCACCGGGAACTGCGGTAAGCTGTAACATCTCCTGCGGATAAGTCACTCGGGAACCTCGGGTGAGTGACGCTCAAATATATTGTGGCAGGGATAGAGCCCCCCCCCCCCCCGAGGACTCATATTGATCCACGCACGAGAGTGTTCTCACCCAGGATGAACGTGAATGAAAACAACATATCGGGAAAGAAGGAGAAGGAAATTGGTACGAAGGAAAAACATTCAAAGACCTAGGTTATGCTGAGGTAACCTTTGGGGCACTCCTACCCATAACAAAGGAACACCAAACTTAACTAAACCTATGACCCATCCTAAGCCCCAAGGAGTTCGAACAGTTTCCACTACGAACACGCACCAAAGATTATGGTAAAACCCACGTTGAAAAGTTACTGAAGTTCCTGGAGCAGAATCAAATCAGAACGCAACAGATACTCAAAGCCTGAGTTATAAATCTACTTCGTAATTTCATCTCCACTGCATGGACAGAGAGAGAGAGGCAGCAACAATGCGGATGATTGGGACATGCAACATCCTTCCACATCTGTTAGCATCGTATGATGTATATCACTGCAGCATACTGAGACACGACATTGCAGGGGTTCTAGATTGTTAGTTTCCCTGAGTGCGCCGTTGCCTACCTAAAGGAAGCGGGTCTGATATGCTAGACAGACTAGGGCAATCCAACAACTGCATATTGTTTTCGTGACCAACTCATGAGAAGGTTGCAGACTACACAAGCACTAGCTATGTTTACAAAGACGTTACTCTCTTACGGATCACTGGGAGAAGGTGTGCTCTAAAAACTTACAGTTACGTAACATAAACGTACACAATGCCCACACAAAACACAGTCAATTGCATAAATAACAAATTTTACCGAGCTTCGACAGATCTATCAAAACAACATACCAGTAATGAAGACGCTTACGAGGAAAAAAATAAAATGCAGAAAGGTAATTATCAAAGTCGCTATAGCGGAAATGAACGTCACTGACAAATCAAATGAAATAGCAGCTGTCACTTACTTGCGGCTATGAGAGGCTTCTTGAATGCTATCGTCCACCTACACTGCAGCAAACCGATGGCGGTGTTTCATTTGTAACAGCTTCAACGTCGCACTGAATGCCCAGTATTCAACTTATTTTGGAACAAATCATACAAAGCAATATTTCTTGCTGAACAAATATTACTGGTTTATGAGTAAGCGCCAAAGCACAAAGCATCTATTGACATGAACGTGCTTTAACAGATCAGCAAAGCTTAATAGATGAACATGCTATAGCATGATTTCTCAGGCCGCATATAAAGCGTTTGGAGTGGTATGTTTGCGTAACAACCAATCTTGTAAAGTCACGAATCTGACACCTGCTGATCCCAACAGTCGGAAGAAAATGAGTAGCTGGACCAGTTCAATTTTGTTAGGAGCTTACTTTTAGACCTTTAGCTTTTTACTCCGCAATCTACCACCGATGCTGTACAGCTAATAAAAATGACACATAAATGTAACTGTCGTTTCAGTGTACTCACTACAGTTTGGTGTGATTCCAGGAAATTCAACAGTAAAGGAATTATTATTATTATTATTATATTGTGGGTTTTCCCGCCGTATTAGAAACGAAGACTATATAACAGCGATCCAATTTGTATGATTTAGTTTAGAAGTTACGTCGAACTCAAATGAGTTCTATTAGAACAATCTTGGCCAGGTGCACCATGTCTGGCAGGAAATAAGGCGCGAGCATTTCCAACTCCACACGGCTCGGTTGAACGAAATCGCTCAGTCGTGCAGCGCAGAGGAGACGAAAAACGAAATGAGAAGAAGCGAACACTCGTGCGGGGGGTCCCTTCCGTGGCCCCCCACACGGGAGCAGATAGGAGTCCCATGGGATGGGTCGTTTACCACCACCATTATTATTATTATATTGGTATTTTCCCGCTATTTCTGAAACTTAGACAATCAATAGCGATCTAAGATGATATACTCGGCTCACAGCCGGAACCACAACGTTGTGCTCAGGTGGCAAGAGATGAAGGACGAAAAGAGAATAAGACAGAAGAAAGAAGCTCCCGTGCGATCGGCCCCTTCTGAGGCCCTCCGCACGGGCGAAGGTAAGAGCCCCGCAGAAAAAGTCGGTCACCTCGATCAGCGGCCCACCTCGCGGGACAGCAAGGAAATATAGAGAACCTACCTAACACTACAAAACTAACCTTCTCAGCAGGAACTGCGGCCAGATGCTACATCCCCTGCGGAGAAGGCACCCGGGACCCTTACAGTAAAGGAAAATGAGTATCTGTCCCAGACACGCGAAGTGAACAGAAGATGTTAACTGCTACTTCCCGTCAGCAATTTCCCATACGTGGGAAGGAAGCAGACGGAAGATGTGGACTGCTAAAATCCTCGGTATATTTCAGTGTGAATGTTGCCTTACGGTTACGGTACTCGCGTAGTAGCTGAAAAGGGCAGAAATAGTACAACGGCATAACATATTAAAGGTAAACGGATATCTCCAGAGTCCTCACGGAAAGCCAGCAACCGCAGCACTACATAATGCCCTACAAAAAATCTGGCAGGGACACCGCCTCCCGACAGGATGCACCTGGGATGTGGAGACACGTCGAGCACCCCGCTGTCACCTAAACAAACAGTCCTGCTTTCGCTTGGCTGCATGGGGCTGTGCAAAGTGTGCATATGGTAGTTAAATTCTTAAATCTTGCTGTTATGGAGAATATGCTATGACGTTGCTGGTTAGTTACTGAGCAGCTTAGTGAGAGATAAACACAGGTGCACAACATGCTTGGTATTTGTAAGCAATAATTAGGAGCTTAACGTTTGGTGCCCTGCTGTTTCGGACTAAATCGCTTGGCTGCAGCTAGTGAGGCCACCCAATGAAAGTATAATAACTTGCAAGTGGGAGTTCGACATCAGACCTACCGTGTCCTTTCCATAACCCTGGTGCACAGTGATGGTTTTCATCTACAAGTCAACAGGCAACAAAACCTCACAGGAATTAACATAAAACACTGCTTCACAAAACGAATGATGAAGTGTGGAACAAAACAAAGCTAAAAATATCAACATACAGTGCAATTAATGACATTTCAGATCTGATATGGGCAAGCAACTTCCCACATCAGCATAACTATGAATAGAAGTGAATCAGATTCTGCTTGGCAAGTTCCTTCATAACGGTTCTAATGAAAAAAAAATTGCACCTGGTCATTCACACCTTGTCTATTTTAGTTCACTTCACAAATGAATGGATTGAGCGCATTTTTGTATCTACAACCACACCTTCGACTCCACACAGACACACGCATGCATGGTGCAAAGAAGAAAACAATCACGTTGGCCACAAAAAATCATAACTAATAATAAAACACCAAGTCTTGGCAAGACTACAAAGCTGATTCCATTAATTCAGTGACTGCTTCGGCATCACCGTCGCTCACATCACAATTTGCGTAAAAATAAGACTCTTCCAATGTTCATGATTCAAGAAGTTTTCGGATTGGAACTTGTTAGATTCTCGCCCTGTCGTGCCGAAGTCTGTGCACGACCGTGTCATCAATGCAACTAACACCTCTCCATGGATTAGCGTACCATTTTTAAGCCCGGTTCACATGTTTGTCTTTTGCCCTACGTCCATGCGTCAGAACGTCCAAATGTTTCGACGTGTCCCCACAAATACAACTGTGTGTACATACACTAAAAGAATTGTTCACATGTTTAGCCGTCCAGTCAGTTTGGTTAGCAAGTGTCACTCACTAGTAGAGTTTCGGCTGTCTTTTCAAACTTGGAGTGGGGTGGAACTAGCAAGCTGCGCACTTAGCAGTTGTTTCAACAGTTACATCAACGCTGTGAAAGTATGACGGTAGTTCAAAAGACTAACATGTAAATGGGCCTTTTGCCTGTCAATACAGTCACGAACTTAGCAATAAACAGAAATCGTTGGGTTACATTCAGGTGCCTGATAAAAACTTGACAAAACAAAAAATATCATTTCACAATAGTCTACATAAGTCATCACATGTACTAGGGAAGAATTTCACGACGAAGAAGAAGCAAACGCAGGCTTTCAAAATGATTTCTTTGCTCTCTGTGGGAAAAATTCTTCTCTTAAGTAGTTGAAGAAAGCGAGCAAACCATAACGCCTTCCCCCCTGCTTACTGAAGTAGCCAGTCACAAAGTCGTCATCTGCACAACAAGGTGTAAATTAGTCTCATCACTCGAGTGAGTTTATGTACGAAGCTCAGACAGGGAGAATGCTGCCATAAAACAATTGTGTGCTGAGTACAGAACAGCACAAAGTAAGCATTATTTTACGTGCAGCGGAAGCAACTCAAAGTTACTTTTATTATCTATTCAAAATAATAAAATATTAAAGTTAACAACTGTGCAATTATTATTAACGTTGCAGTATGTTTAATAGAGATATATAAGACGTATGTAGCACCGTAACTCATGAAGGCCCACAAAGATTTCCGAAAAAGTTTCCTTGTGGATACATAGCACGGCCAATTAATCTAAGAGCGTTGCTGTAAGATGTTGGGTTAAGTTTTGATTAGCAGCCACATAAAGGACTGGTCAGAGTTGCCGAGTCGGTGGTATTTTTGAGGGCCAAGAGTCGGAGTCGGAAAGTGATTGAGCCCGGAAGTTGCACTTGTTTCGGACTAAATCATTTCGCTGCAGCTAGTGAGGCCACCCGATGACAGTATAATAACTCGGAAGTGGGAGTCCGACATGAGACCTACCGTTTATATTGCATAACACTGGCGCACAGTGATGGTTTTCATCAACGACACCGCAACCGCGAGACTGACGAGTTGAAAAAATGAAGCGACTTTCAGATCAAAAGTTTCATTCTGATTTCAATTTTACCGTGAACGAGGATTTGTCAACATAAAGTGCCCTATATTGCTTTGTTCTGGTCAGTCAGAGGTTGACTGCGGATCCAGTCTACCTTCACTGTCATGACATCCCATCGTAACTCTAGCTCTGTCGGATCACTCTGACTTAATCAGCAATTGGGCAGCTACTAAAGGCCTTATCATATCAACCTCCAAATCCAATTCAACATTATGGACAACCGACACCCATCAGTCTAGACTCGACCCTGGTATCACTGTTGGACGACACTGCTCTGCCTCTGAAGCGCCGCACCAAGATCCTCGGCGTCACTTTTGACACCACTTTACTTTTACACCGCACATCACTTCCACAGCTGCTCGAGCCTCCAGCCGCCTGAGATTGCTCAAAGCACTAGCTGGCACACGCAGGAGCCAGGGCAAGGAGACTCTGCTTCCCATATATAAGGCATTTATCCGATCCCTTTTCACCTACGCTGCTCCAGTCTCGTATTCTGGAGCTTGCCAATCCGCGGTTCGCAAGCTGCAGACGGCGCAAAACGCCGCTCTCCGCACAGCGATCGGTTGCCTTTGTATGGCTTCCACGGATCATCTCCACTCCGAGTCCAAACTTCTGAGGGTCGGTCAATCTCTCAACCTCAAGTGCCGTCAATACCTTGTTTCCGCCCTTCGTCCCGAGCCCCCAGCCCATTCTGCTGTCACCGCACAGGCTGGCCCCCGTCTCATCCGCCACAACCTAGCAACCAAATTCCAACCCGACATCTACCACTTACTTACAGACATCATGCCTTCTGAAGAGTACCGCTCAGCGATTTCCTCCCTCCATCGGTCTGCGGTGCAATCTTCATTAGACCGCCTTCCTGTAAACAGGGTTTTGGGCTTTGCCCCACCGGAGATCTCATCCGATGGCGGTCCTCTCACGAGCGGCACGCTCCACCCTATTACAGTTACATTGGGGCTTTTCTCTGCCATGATGTCTTACTGCCACAGGGTCGTACTGGCGAACTCAGACTCATGCCCCGAATGCCATCGCGGCACCCACACCGTGAACCACTTGTTCGAGTGTTCCGCCCACCCCACCACCCTCCCACCTCTCTATGGGACAGTCCTCTATACTATCTGACTTCTTGTGCTCTCTACCATCTTTTTCATACCTTCCGCCAAATGTTCGACCCCCTCCGAAGCCTCCCCTTACGTAACTACAACAGCAACAACCTCCACAACTGAGTTCTGCTAACTAAGCTAACACCATACATTCAAAGTGTTGAGAGCCTAACAGGATCCAGGAACCAATTCCTGAATTGGGAGCCACAGTAGCGAAGATGCGTCACTGCTGAGCAGCGTGCGCTAGCCGTTACCGCACAAACGGACGGTTGCGTCACGAATTGAATTGATAGCGTTGGTTTCACGAAAATTTGCTCTTTAAAGGACTTTGTATAGGGTTAGTATTAATACCATCTAGAGGTGGGCCCTTAGGCTTAGCCCAAGAGTGAATAGGCCAGAGGACGCGGACCTTCGACTGCTCTTATTTTTGGGACGGGAGCGCAAGGACGCACCTGTGCACCCAACTGACTAAAGAGAACGTGACGCAACTGTTTGGCTACTGGCGTGCAGCATAAACTCTGCAGCTGTGGTTCATCCGCGGCAGTTACAGCATCTTGTCTCAGAGCCTTACGTTAACTAGGCTGTGTTACTTTGTCGCACAGTACTTTGTTCTATAGTATACCTAGGGAAAAAACAGCAGTAGTATAAGGTAGTTAGAGCCTACCTAAGTCAGTAGTAAGTTGTTCTAGTTGTTCTAAGAGAAGGGACATGAAGTAGGTCGATAAATACGTGGAACCTTGTGCACGAAGGTGTTCCCACACAGGACCAACGTGCATGGGAACAGTAAATCGGGAAAGAAGAGGAAGAACAGACGAAAGTAAGATCGGTAGGAGTAAGAAATAGGCAGGAAGCATAGTGGGCACGAAAGACAGACGTCTTGAAGGCCTAGCTAATGGATAAGGTAACCTATAGCGTCCCCCTGGGGGGCGCTGCTCCCCATAACTCAAGATGGGTAAACCTAACTTTACCCTATGGCTCCTGAAAGAAAAAAAAAAGCACTTGTACCGAGATATCATACCCTGGTAATAATTGTGTAAAGTTCTCTAACTTTGGAAAACCGCAAATAGTAAGCTAAGGACGTCTGTTTTTATTAAGGATGCACTTTACGCAAATGAGAAGACAATAACTTACTAGACTTTAACAAAGGCGTACTCTCGGCCCGTGTGGGCAAGATGTTTTCATTTGCAGAAAGTGATAGGAAGAAGCCAAATGGCACCAACCACACGCACAGGGTGAAATATGCCAGGATCTGTAAAAAAAAAAAAACACCCAGTTTTAGTCGTGACTATGGAAAATGACTGTTAAGATTCGTCTTGATTTTGCCATTAGAATTGGGCAGAAAACAGTGTCAATTTGTATACATAATTTTTTATTTACCTGAGAAAACGAAACTGCAGCAAAGGCTTCGAAAGTAGGTACATAGTTAAAATTCATATAGCTACCCAGAAACTTTACTAAATTTTCAATTTCTATAGAATTTTTTGCCGTCACCACATAAGAACTGTATTAATTTGCCTATGATTTAATTTAAAAACAGTCGATTGGTTGTGCCAGCATTGGGCATTTTCATGGACGAAAAATGAACAAAAATTTAGAGCTGAGCTTACAAGGCAGAAATCCACATAACTAACCATAGGTGCAATCTGGAAATATGTTAGCTAAATAGGTTTCTGTGGCTCAGGATTAGTTTCACTCAGTCAGCAATGGCTCCTGAGGCTGGCAGTCAACTCCCAACTTAGACCTATGAAATTACAACACCCAACACGTGAAAAAGTGGAGCAGCTTCAGCCAGCAGTTAGGGCCAACATACAAGCTTAGGTACATTATGCTCTACGATTGAGTACTTACCTCAGATGGAGGATGATACTGTGTGTTGAAGTAAGAAAATGCGAAGTAATGTTGAGCAATGAAAACACCTGCAAGATAGTATTTGTAATTAGTTGGACGGTTCAACGACGGTGCAATACAGTAACTGTGAAATATTTTACAACATCGTACCAATTAGGCAGTTTATATTTTGGGAAGGTTTAGAAGAATTTATCAAGTATTAAAAACTAATGACTCATCCTGTGAGTACCTACATAGTGGTAGCGACGTATGAAGTAAGAGGTACTCGAAGTAAGTCAGAGATACACTAGCTATTTGAGCAGGCCTCCCTATCGACAGTTCTGAGGGTTCAGGGACCCAAAATTACAGCCCTCATTGAGGCAGGAGGAAGAAGGCGAGTCACGAGTCCCCGAATCTGAAAAAAATCCTAGTCGACGAAATGAGTGCAGTGGAACCTGACCTTCTTCCAAGTTGCCCGCTCGTGGCGGTTACAGCAGTTGGCAGGGATGTTCCACATCTATGAGTTAACTTCGCATCGAAGGAAACCAGAAATACCGTCCTACGAGCAGTAAAGCATAAACAGCCTCAAGGGGTATTCGCTGATGAATACAATACTAAGCATATATCAAATGTCCTTTACAACCTGAGGAAGCTGACACTTGATTCTGACGCAGTTAAATCAGTTTACACGTTTAATGGAGTCCCATATGTTAGAACTAAGGCTAATGAGAAGCGACCCGTTGCAGTGTTGAATGACAAAGACGTGCTAAAACTGAAAATAATTTGACAGGAAATAACCTTCCGTAATAATGGGTACTGACTGTGAATAACCTTCCATAATAATGAGTAGGTACTAACTGTACCCGTGAAATTTTCATGGTCTACCTGGCTTTTAATTTTTATATATAGGTACCGTGTGTCCTCCTGCCCAGGCAGTCCCTGCATATATATCCTCCCTATCCAGCAGTCTCTGCATAGATATATCCTCCGGACCCAGCGTCCCTGCATATACAGTATATCAATACATTACTGCGGAATTTTCACCTGAAAAGCCTCGGCAAGCCGTGAAAGTTTCACGGTCTATCACGCTTTCCACACTTTGGGTTCCTAGTGTCCGCTAAGGGTTAAGCCTAAGAAAAATCGGGGATAATGTTAGAATAGAAACTTAATTCCCTGTTCAAAGGCACAAAAACCATTTTCCTACGTCTGATAGTATTCAAGCAATAAGCGAAAAACTGACAAAAATATGGGAAAATGGGACAGTTTTAGCTAAGTTACCAACTTTGAGGAGCTTCCCCCTGCCGAGAAATTGGGACCAAACCCAAAGCGTGATACCTGAAAAGGAAGGTCTTCAAATGAGCTTCCCAACGGTGCAAACCAATCTCATTCTGTTCTATCACTAACCTCTGCTTCACCCCCATCCCCTCCTTTGCCTTACCCTCACCTCTTTTCTACCCAGACATGATGCAATCGGTAAACTTTTGCGTCACGAATTGCATGACATGGTGCAATATCCATTTCAATGCCTATTATCCATTGTGCTCCCGACTGCATTAATACAATTAAAAACACCTTGCCCAGTGGCCGAGAGATTTCTGACGCCCGCCGTATCATAGATACCCAGCTTCCCGAAGGCATCGAATCTCTAATTTCCTTCCGCCTATTTAGTAATGAAAAGTGTGACACACACCGTAGGTAGGTAGGTACAAGCGTATTAATATATACTAGCTGGACCCGTGAAAATTTTCACGGTTTACCAACTTTATTTTGAGTGTTTGGAAAATTTCCTTCTACTGGTATGCTTGTTGTTGGATTTTAATGTAATTAGTTGCACATCTAATTTAATCGTGTTT
>LQNS02000211.1:34465991-34477874 GCA_001587735.2 Parhyale hawaiensis
TTTGGGTTATTCAGTCTTATTTTGTCCAGTTCCTCTAGAATTTTACATCTTGATGAAATGCTAACTCTTCCAGAGAGGTAATCCTATTACTGGTCTAGAAGCTGGGCCCGTCTGCTACATAAATTGTTAATTGCACGTAATAATAATAATAATAATCTTGGGCTATCCATAGATGAGAGGGTCAACTCTTTTCATTGCACTCAGTGTCTATTAAAGCAATGTCCATAAAGGAGAGATTCCATCGGTAGCTAGCTACTAAAAAATTAAACAACAGATAGCTAGCTGGTTCATAGAGGAAACAAAATTTCAGCAAAAGTCAAGAAACAATGCACTACTTCCACTCATAGTGAGCAAGGTATCTCAATGAAAAGTAGGCAATAAATACTGATACATTTATTTCTTATAGTATATAAGTATCTAAACTGTTATGGTTAAAGGTGTAAATTATTATTTTAGAAATAGAAGCATTTCATCAAAAACTTCATATGACAACAGGTTGGAACCAACCAACCTAGCAGTTATGTAACAAGATGTGCCATCTACAGTATTGCATTCGCAGAGTGTGCGCGAGTCTGAGCTGGAAGTCAATTTCTAGTGACATGTACTAGCTCAGCTGAGAGAGATAGAATGGGGTAGGGCTTGCATGGTATTGTGTGACTCACTGATTCGGGATTCTGGCAGCTGTGAGCCCCATGTGTCAAGTGATATCATGCCAATCAACAATCAAGTCAGATGGGTGGCTGGAGCAAATTCAACTACAGTTGCTGTAACACTTTGACTACGACAGCCAAAATCGACCGAATTCCTCTCTGGCGACATGTTGTAATCTCCATATCTCCAGTTACCAGGATGACAGCATGTGGAAAGTTGAATGCCGCTCCAAAGAGGTAAGCTCTGCAGTTTTCCCATCAAAAACTCGTGAGCCTCATTTGGTACACGTTGCCTCCCGTGATAATTGTTAGGGTAACGTGTCTAGTACCCGTCCACCATGCTAGTAGCCGTCCACTTGGCTTTAAAAACTTCCTGTGTGAAAACTAGCAGTGACAAAGTCGTACATAGGCTTAAACAGTAGGCTAAGTAGTAACCTACAGTTTAAGCCTATGTACGGGTCTCTAATACTGCCAGTTTTTACACAGGAAGTTTTTAAAGCCAAGTGGACGGCTACTAGCATGGTGGACGGGTACTAGACATGTTACCATATCGTTCTGAGCGATGTGCACCACTATTGGCGCATGCAGCTGTGTACCAATAGTGGCTCATGCCAATAGAGGTACATGATTGCTAAATTTGCTATTACTATATTGCAGAAATTAATAGATATTTTGTACGATTGTACATATTGAACAATATTATTTCATATAGCTATAACGGCAATCAGGGTATAATTTTTATGCTTTTATGTATAAACTATGCTTTTAGTATAAACATTCATATCTGCTGTTGTTGGCAGTACTGTTATAAATAGGGCATCGTGTGGCATAGGTACAAGACTTTCATTATTTTATTGAAATGATAATTTGGATACATGGAACAAACTTGTTTTCTGTACATCTGTGTTCAAGGCTTAGTTTTTATGAACATACGGTAGGTATATACACTCATTATACAGTAATGCAAATTGACTCGTGTTGGTGCTGCACTGCTGGTGTTACTTGAACTCAAGTACTTATGTGTCATTCATTATTATTATTATTAGGTACTGAAAACAAGTAGTGGCTTTTTTTTCCCTCTACAGGCCCATAGAAGCTTCAACATTTTACGGTCTTCAGCATTTTTAACAAGATGACGAATCTAGCTCTAGCTGGAGTTCTATTGATGGCTAGTAATTATCATTCAAATTGAAGACACTGCTCATAGATGTCTGAGCGTGACTCTTTATTTCCAATTGAGACTGACCCTGAGGAGAGTGAAAATGCATCAGAAACGTTTCCTCAACTTCAAAATGATGCAAGTATCTTTTGCAATATAGTTGAATGTCTGAATTTCAGTTTTTTCACAACACTGAATTGTACTTGATTTTCATAACTATACTTTGTAGTTTGTACCAGTAAATGTAACATTATTTCATTTTTTTTGGGCATTTGTTTTTCGTTCTGGGAAACTGAAACCAAGCCGGAATACCGGAAAACTTTGGCATTTCCCGGAAAAGTCCGGAAGTAATTCCGGACCTACAGAAGAATTCCCGGAAGTGACGCTGCGCAGATACTGAAATTCGCCTATTGCGCAGCGTCTTTTCCGGGAATCTGAAGGCAACCTCAGCCACTTTTGTTCAGTATTGGTCTGCACATCGTGTATTCAGTTGAAAAGTGTTATTTTAGTGATTTAAATTCAAATTTTTGGGTTTATAAAGTGAATATGATGAATAATATTGAGTGCTATACTTAATCAATAAAAGTAAGCTAGAAAAGTCACTTATTGTTTATTTCTAACGAAAACATCAATTGGTGAACTCGTAAAGTCAACTCTAGCCCTTAGGCCAGCTTTGCAGTCATTCAAACGCGAATGCATCAAGTACTGTAGCTAACTACATACATACTATACAGTCAACTACATACATACTATACAGTCAACTACATACATACTATACAGTATGTATGCATTATGAGCAGTAATGTTCATTATATACATTAAATGTTATTCTCAGTTTTTTTTGGGGGGGTGGGGTTACATATTTGAGCCTAGCCTCACTGTACTGTATACAGTAGTTTTCATTATGGCTAACGTTAATAATAACGGTGACCACAGCCTCAACACTGCAAATGGTGAGTACCATCATCTACGTTACTATGAATTTATATGTACTGTATACTGTATATTAATACCGTACATAATGCACTATGTTAAGTAGATACAGTACTGTACTACGATGTTATTATGCAAATAAGTAATGTACAATACTATGTGGAATGGCAATTCCAGAAAGTTTCATTTTCGTGCATCAACGTGTGGCTAATGGGGGTTTTTCTGGCATTGAATTTCCCAGAAATAGTTTCAATTTAGCGGACATATGTCCGGAAAAAAGGGGTTTTTCCGGGAATTGAAATTTTCTCGTTTTCCCGGAAATTTCAGTTTCCCGGAACGGGCTCCCCCCGTGCTGTCCGGGAAAACGGGGTTCCACTGTCCTGTATATTAAAATTCCATTATATTGAAGTACTTTGGTATTTTTACTATTACCCCCCCCCCCCCTCACTCAAATCCAGTATTTTTAGTGACAGATTTAGGTAAAATAAGCATTCAAAACTTTGTTCAAGAATATTTTCATTGGATATGCGTAGTTTTCAAGATGACGTTGAAGTTCCTATTGTTTTTCTATGAGAAAATCACTCTCACAGTGTAATGGAAAACCTCTTTTCATGGGTTTTTTGGGTTAAGTTAGGTTGAGTTGGTTTGGTTAGGTTCCTATGGGGTTGCTAGCAAGCCTATGATGACACCGGTTATTTTCTCCCATAGAAAAGGAATGGGCACTTCAAAGTCACATAGGCATGTATCTGGAAAACTAAGCATTTCTGACAATGTTATTCATGAAAAAAAATTTAGAATGCCTATTTTACCTAAGTATGCCAACAAAAATACTGGATTTGATTGGGGGTAATAGTAAAATCCAGGGTTGCGGAGTCGGAGGGTTCAAGGTCCGACTCCGACTCCTGGCCCTCCAGAATTTCCAACTCCGACTCTTGGTCCTCAAGATTTTTAGACTCTGACTTCCGACTCCGACTCCTAGGTCCAACAAAAAGATATTTGATGTAAACATAAAACATGTCCAAATAATTTTTGCTAGTAGTTATAAACATATATGTAGTTATCAAGTTAAAGATGCTTGGTGTTTTGTACATATACAATGATATTTTGCATCATTTGGGATATTGAAGTGAGGACATGAGGACATTGAACAAATTTTGGTAAAACGGTTGCACCTGGTACATTTCAAAGGAATAGAACTCAATGAGTTTGTTTTCATGCTACAATAAAAACAATTACAGTTATGGAATCCTTGAAACATTCTTAACGAAACTACTGAGCTGGCCTCTCCATTTTCTATTCTGTCCAATCACTACCTAACTAAAATAGCCTATAGGGGGAAAATCTGTTTTGAGCTGCATCGAAAAAAAGGGCTAAAATGAAAAATCCTGTTGCATAGTTTTCTTAGGAATGCTTCAAGGATTCTAAAACTGTCATTATTTTTATTGTAGCATGAAAACTCATTGAGTTCTATTCCTTTGAAATTTATAGAAAAATGCATTTGTATATAGCTATATACCGGTATACATATATATTTTCATTATCTCAAAAACTAAGGCCTCAATAAAAAAATTGTGGGAGTAAAATGTAGGCCCCTATTTCTTTTTCAAAAATACATACACTATGCAAATTTCAGAACAATCTTTAGAAAATTGAGTATTTTGCCCCCCCCCCTCACAGAATGTACCAGGTGCAAAAGTTTTACTCAAATTTTTTTTAATGTCCCAATGTCCTCAATTTAATGTCCAAACTGTTTTAAGGATTCCAAAATTGTCATTGCTATTTCTATCATGAAAACTCATTGAGTTCTATTTCTTTGGAACTTAGAAAAAATATATAGGTATCTACAGCTATATTTATAATTTCCCATTATCTGAAAAAGGAAGGCCTAAATCAAAACATTTGCAGGAGCAAAATGTGTTTCTTTTTTAAAAATACATATAGCTACTTTGCAAATCTCAGAACAATCGGTCTAAAATTGATCATTTTGCCCCCCTCCCCCCCCCATGCCCCCCTCACATAATGTACAAGGTGCGAATGTTATACCCAACATTTTCTCAATGGCCTCATCATATGGAATAGGAAAATACATGGTAGCTATAGCTGTAAAAGAGAAATGTGCAAAAAATATCGACATTTACATTTTTTTAATTTGTGACTGAAAATTTAGAATTGAATATTTGTTTATAAATGGGATCCCGGAGTCGGAGTAAAAATGACGACTCCTAGAGCAAGTGAGATTCTGACTCCCACTCCAACTCCCCCTCAAATCCTCGAACTCCGGCTGACTCCGACTCCGCAACCGTGGTAAAACTTACCAATACTTATTCTCCACTAATATATATACTAATAAATACTAGTTAAAGCAATGTGACTTACCCATATAACAATACGTATTATTTTTGCTGTTAAGCTGGTAAATTCTTCTACTAATTCGGCCAGATAGTATAATGCAGCAGCTGAAAAAAAAAAAATTATATATATTATGAGACCATATATAATGTACAAGACATAGGTAAAAACAAAGAAGTAGAAATAGCAACAGATAAGATATGACACCACAGAAATCTTAAAGAACATGACCATACAAATGGGTAGGCCTAGCTACAGACTTATATTGACCAAATGAAGCTCTAAACTTTAGCTAATAGACAAAGTTCCAATGAATAAATTTGCAGTGATGGAGCTGAAGGCGAAGCACCTCTGTTGGTAGCATCCTGGCACGTGTAGCCAGGGGCTTCTCTACCTAGTTCAAGGTAGCTACAGTTCAGAGTCGTCGCGCCCATCAAATGACAGGTAAGGTACTCTGCCTCCAGTTTTTTTAGTTGCAAACAGAGCTCTTGCTCTTATACCACGGCAAGAGTAGGGTTTAGTTTTTTTTACTGGTCTCAACAGTGAAGCAGCCACAACTGCACCACTCCGAACAGGCAATGGTATACGTATACATATTGAGAAGGCCTCGCCCAGGACATACACTCTGGCAAAGAGCAAACTCCCAAAATAAAACCACAAAATAAACTGGATTCGGGAACCTCTGATCCACCAGAGGTACTCTGCCTTAAGCTCCATCATTGCAAAATTGTTCACAGAGACATTTAATCCAATTGCAGTGGTTCCGTTTCTGGCAGAGTTATCTCCGTCGGTAGCGCCAACTCCTACAGCAAAGCAGAGAGGGGTTTCATGGTTCCTTGAAATGAAGGGTGCTGGAGAATAGTTAGAATGTTCCAATGCACACTTTTGCAGTGGTTCGCTCCCGACAGTGTACCTCTGTTGGTAGCACCTTGACCCGCAATTCGAGGGGACTCCAGATCAGGAGGACAGTTGAGTTGTCACACTATTTAGTGACAGCTAAGTACTCTGCAATATTTAAGTGTACATAAGTATGTAGGTACAAGACATAATTTGACAAAGTTCATCTATGTGCTTGTAGGTAGTCGTCAAATTTTAATGTTTCATTCTAAAATCTAATTATTAACCCGTTTCCTGAACAGGAATAAAAATTGGAAAATTTCAGATTTTACTTGTTTTTCCTCTAGGCCCCTTGGCTCCTGCTATATATAGGCCTACCAGATGAAGGGCGCCAGGAGTCATTCGACACCACGAGCAAGAAGTCAGCCTAAAAAGAAGGGATTTGGGAAAAGAGTAATCCTCCAGAGGTACTCTGCCTTACGCTCACCACTGCAAGTGTCCATGGGAACATTCTAACTATTTGCAGTGGTTCACTCCCGGCAGAGTACGGTACCTCTGTCGGTAGCATATACCAACAGCGTAGTTAACAAAGCAGGGAGGGGTTTTGAGGTGCCCTGAGATTGAAGGTGCACATAAATTAAGATTCTTGAAGCCTCTTTCTCATAAGCTCATCTGTTTAAATTTCGTGACATCAGCATCCCCGCTGGATCTGCTTCCCTGTCTGATATTTAACTTTTTCTTTTACCAAAGGAAAAACTACGGCCAGTGTGGACCCGATGGTGAACATATCCCCCTGGATCGTTTCTTGACATTGAGGACAGGGGCCTCTTTTCAGTTATTTCTAGCACCAGGCGACTTAAGCACTGTCCTGACTCCGACGATGTATATCCGAAACTCTTTTCAGTGTTTTTATCTCGCTTCTTAAGCAGTATGTCCAACACCGTGTGGTATTGGCTTTGCTCGCACATACACAACAGATGAGCTTCCAAGGCTTTCTCTTACTCTCGAGGATCTCCTCCACTTCTGTGGTCTTATCCGCGTTTCTCTAGTTATTCTTGTTGATTCAACATTAAACTCCGCTTCTCTGAGTTTTAAAGGTACAGTTTCATCTTCTCTAATGTCTCGTTTCCCCAAGATACCGTGGTGCTTGGAGGTTAAGTCCAACCCATAAAAAGGGGGATGTCTAGCCTCCTTTGTTGGTCAAATCTTTCCAGATTCGTGTTCACCTCTACTATGTCTGGTTAGTGTTCATGAGACCCGTACTGTCTAACAGCCCTAGTCTTTGGTAATGAATGGAAAATGTCAACAGGTTTTGGTGAATCTGCACACCTTGTATTGAGGCATATATATAATTGCTACTTGGTCCTGCTTAACCCTGAAGCCAGGCCTAATGCCATGCCAAGTCCTGTTCCTTTACAGCCCTTGGTAAGGAGGGCTAGAGCAATCCTTAGGCCGACCTCTTATCCAGGCAGATTTGGTTC
Source organism: Parhyale hawaiensis (assembly GCA_001587735.2). Lineage (NCBI taxonomy): Eukaryota > Metazoa > Arthropoda > Malacostraca > Amphipoda > Hyalidae > Parhyale > Parhyale hawaiensis. The sequence goes on from LQNS02000211.1 coordinate 34,473,401, forward strand.
TCTAGACCGGAGATACCAGCCTTTTAACTGATAAATGAAAAACGTCTTATTTATAATTTTTTCCATTCTCGCTCAGCCATATGGACTATCCCAGGCTCAACCAATTTGAAGTCTCGAGCCCCTATAGGTAGTTGACAAAGCTGTCTCTCATCCTCATGCACTTCCTGCTCGGCTCACAGTGTGGTGATGCTTACCTGGCACCACATGTTGCGTGAATGCGGGGGCTTGCTCTTTGTGGTGGGATTTTTGAGGATTCTGTGGTGTTGGAATGCCCCTGTGTTTATGAGTTACTACATATTGCTGCTCCATCTATGTGGGTACCTGCCTATATGTTGTTTGTTGGTGGCTTCCCAGTGGCCAACTGCGCACCTCTCTGGCTAGTTGATGTGGTGTGTGTGTGCGTTCTCTTGCTGGTGCCGGCGCGCAGGGCCGAGGTTGCCTCCCTAGTCTGGCTGTCCCGCTCTAGGCGAGCCTGGGCTTTGGGGGCTGCAGAGGTGAGTATGTGGTGGCAATAGCAGAGCTTAGTAAATTCACCAAATTCTTTATCTAATGAGTAAAAAACAGAACATTCAATTGGCACTTAGTCAAAACCATGAAGTCCTGCTTTACTAATGGTATAGGCTCAGGACTTACCAATTGGAAGCCCTGAGTCCCTATAGGTATAGGTAATGGGACTTGTAAACATTTAAGTCCCTCCTAATAGAGCAGGGCTTAATCAATTTTTTTTTATATGATGAGTAAGAACAGAACTTCGGATTCCCTTAGTTTAGTAAAAAAATGAGCTCTGCTCCACAATGAGTATAAGCTCAGACTTAGCCAATTTGGGGCCTTGAGCCCCTGTCGGTAATGGCTTGAAGTATTTCAAAATCCCGCACCGCACTATGGCAGGAGCAAGGCTTAGAAAATTCTCCCCCGTGTTAGATCAATTTTGCAAGAAAACGGAGAGAATTACTTCCTGATGAGAAACTCAAAATTATTATGGTCTTCATAATTAAGGTGAGGAAATCTCAATCTTTCAGAAATTTCAGAACCAGTTAACAGTCTTCCTTGAATGAGAATCCATCAGGTAAAAATTGATTAAATAGACCTTCAGAAACTCCAAAGGGCTCTGCAAAGTTTTGGAAACTCACCTCTGCAGCCTCCAAAGCCCAGGCCCGCCAGACTAGGAAGGCAAGCACGGCCCCGCGCGCCGGCACTAGCATGGGAACGCACACGCACGCGCCACCAACGAGCCGGAGAAGTGCGCGGTCGGCCATCAGAATGCCATCAACAAACAATACATAGGTACGTACTCACAAGGATGTGAGTGCAAAAGGGGCAACACCGCCATGGCAGCGATCCAAGCACCACCAGCACAGCAGCTCCTCAAAACCACAAAACACCCAAACACCTCATCACAAACAGCAAGACCACCTACACTCATGTGACATGCAGAATCAAGTAAGCACCACCACTGCTGAGAGCCAAGCATAATTAGAATATAGGGGCATCAGGACCATTTCCCACAGTGTAGTCCAAGTAAGTTAGGTAACTCCTTAATGGGAAGACAGAAACATCAACAACAGCAGGGGTGGCACCACAGAAATCCAAACAACAGCAACACCCATCAAAACGAACAAGAACCCCCATGCCAATACAGCAAATCAACCAAACTGCAGCTGTAGTCCCCATACTCTCCACTACCACAACCCCACAAGACAACAAACTCTTCAGGTATGCAAGGCCAATAAACCCAAAAAATCTGCAGCTGGCCTACAGGAAGTCAACACATCCTGACATCATACATAAACAACACCTCCCACAAGTGACAAGCTAGACGCCGCTTGAATTCATCCAAGGACTGAGACAAGACAACCTCCTCTGGCAAAGAGTTCCAGAGCCTTATACACCTGGATGGAAAAGCCCTTCCCCATGCCTGAGTAGAAACGTGTGGGCGAATCAGCTTCAAAGGATGGCCTCGAGCTCCATTATGGTTAGCCAAAGAAAATAAACTATGCATCTCGGCACAGCCCACCTGCCCCACAAGCAGCTTCTAGCATTTAATCAAATCAGCCCACACCAACCTTCCTCTCACTGAGAACAGGTTGAGCCGCCTCAACCTTTCACTATACTCAAGTTCCTCTAGACCTGCAACATGCCGTGTCCACCTACGCTGGACTGACTCCCAGAGCCGGAGGTTGCACACATAGCCAGTGTTCCACACAACTGAACAGTAATTGAGGAGTTATCTAATGTGGGCTACAAAAAGCGCCACCATAAACTCTGGCGACCTACACACTGTGGAGCGCAAGAGGCTTCCAACCAGTCCAGCTGCTTTTACCAACTAACTGCCTTATATGAGAATGGAACTTCAGGTCACAGTCCAACAAGGCAACAACACCCCCAAATCAAAACATCAAGGTTACCCTAGAGTACTGCTTGGCCCTCCAGGGATGAAGACCTTGAATATGATAAGTACAACCTGATGTCATCTGCAAAAACCTTTATTGAATAGGACAATTGTAAAATCAACAGGTCAACATAGAGCAAAAACAGCAGAGGTCCCAGAACAGAGCCCTGAGGAGCACCACTGACAACAGGTCTACTTTGGCTGTTAGCTATAACCCCCAACACTAACCTAGAAGGTGCGGCCAGACAGGAAGGCAGCAATCCATGACATAATGGCTCAATCAACTCCCAAGACTTGCAGTTTCCTCATAAGGACTGCATGACTCACCCTATCAAAACCCTAGGTAAAATTCAAAAATATCACATCGACAATACCTACTCCACTGCTCAAGGCCCCCCAGTACATCAGCATCAGCATATGCTAAAAGCAGCTGATCCTCAGTTGATCTCCCATGACGGAATCCAAATTGACTAGTAGACAACAGATCATTGGACTCTATATAATCCATCAAGTGGGGTACAATCAAGCATTCCAATGACTTGCAGCAAACTGATGACAGACTGACAGGGCAATAATTGTTGCAGTTATATCAAGACTTGGACTTGAACAGAGGTACCACAATAGACTGCAACCATGCACTGGGTAGAACTCCAGATGCCAACAAGGAATTTTCAAGTTAAAGAAAGCAACTTGAACTTTTCTTACTAACTTTAAACAAAGATTCTGAAGAAATTGTAGAATTTAGGTTATTGCTACAGGAGCTCAATGACTTCTAATGAAAGCCTAAATTAAAAAATTTGCCACTTCTAAGGTCTTTGAAAGGAGCAGGTGATCTTAGCTGTGGCCTAAGTCCATAGCTATCAGGAATTAGGCTAAGTGTCAATCATGTAGCTAATTCTAGTCTGAGACTAAGTCCCTTAGGGTAGGATCGCTAGTCTCTGATCACATTTTGCAAGAAAAAATTTCCGCGCCTCATAGTTCCCATGAAAATGACGAGAACTCGTAACTGTTATATATCAAAAGAAAGAGCATGAATTGAACTTTCTTTTGAGAGTAAGTACCTACATTATTCTATGGGTGATAGTTTTTTGTTATAATGGTTATAGTGGGCTGATTGGACACTATGGGCGAGATAGAAACTCTGATCAATTTTGGCCGCTAAAGTTCGATTGAATGGAAAAATAGAAAACATTGAGATTAATAAACAAAGCTATAGGAGCTGCTATATGAACTTGTTTTCTAACATCTGACTGATTTCCATATGGATCTATTTACGAAAGTCAACTTTTGGAATAGCATATTTATGGTTTGTAAAATGAATGCCCATTTATTGCACCTTCCTTGGGCAACAAAATAAAAATTTTAGAAATATATTTCGAGCTCCAGTTTAAATTTGTTTTTGAGATATTTACAAGACCGTTTTTTCCAATCACATAAATTTTATGAAAAAACGTGTTAGAGCAAGAACCATGCATTTAAAAGTCAAATCCGTGACTTGTTCATGCATGAAAACATATTAACATAGCTTAGGATGTTATATTTTTGCCGGGGTTTGATTGTTTGTTAGCCACATAACTCAATACAGGTAGCACCCCAATGAGGACGTACGTTTCGCATGTTTTTTTTTCTTTGGTGTTACAATTCGTGACACGCAGAGGCAGCTGATACCTTATGCGCCATGCATGCTGACACAAAATACTATAAGTGATGCGTACAGGCAGTTTGATACCTAATGCGCCGTGCATACTGACACAATATACTAGCCACACGTGACACGCAGAAGCAGCGGGTACTTTATGCACCGTGCATACTGACGCACTATAGCTACTAGCTATACCGTACGTGACACACACAGGCAGCTGATACCTTATGCGCCGTGCATACTGACGCAATATACTTTACCTGATACGTACAGGCAGCTGATACCTTATGCGCCGAGCATACTGATGCAATATACTATAGTAATACGTGATACGTACAGGCAGCTGATATCTTATGCGCCGTGCATACTGACGCAATATAGCTACTAGCTATACGTGACACGCATAAGCAGCTGGTACTTTATGCGCCGTGCATACTGACGCA
>LQNS02000211.1:34504373-34536588 GCA_001587735.2 Parhyale hawaiensis
AAATACTCAATTTTCTACCGATTGTTCTGAAATTTACATAGTGTATGTATTTTGAAAAAGAAACACATTTTACTTCTACAATTTCTTTGATTTAGGCCTTAGTTTTTGAGATAATGGAAGTATATACTGTACAGTATAATGATATACCTATGCATATTTTCTAAATTTCAAAGGAATAGAACTCAATGAGTTTTCATGCTACAATAAAAACAATGACAATTTTGGAATCCTTGAAACATTCTTAACTAAACTACTGAACTGGACTCTCCATTTTCTATTCTGTCCAATCACTACCTAACTAAAGTATAGGGGGAAAATCGGTTTTGGGCTGCATTGAAAAAAGGGCTAAAATGAAAAATCCTGCTGTATAGTTATCTTAGGAATGCTTCAAGGATTCTAGAACTGTCATTGTTTTTATTGTAGCATGAAAACTCATTCAGTTCTATTCCTTTGAAATTTAGAAAAAATATGTAGGTATATATTCATATATATTTCCATTATCTCAAGAACTAAGGTCTCAATAAAGAAAATTGTGGGAGTAAAAATGTGTTTCTTTTTCAAAAATACATATACTATGCAAATTTCAGAACAATCAGTCTAAAATTGATCATTTTGCCCCCTCACATAATGTACAAGGTGCGAAAGTTCTACCCAACATTTTCTCAATGGCCTCATCACATGGAATAGGAAAATACATGGTACCGTAGCTATAGCTGTAAAAGAGAAATGTGCAAAAAGAATATCCACATTTACATTTTTTTTTTAAATTTGTGACTGAAAATTTAGAATTGAATGATATTTGTTTATAAATGGGATCCCGGAGTCGGACTAAAAATTCCAACTCCTAGAGCAAGTGAGATTCCGACTCAGACTCCCCCTCAAATCCTCCAACTCCGATTCCGCAACCCTGGTCATTCTATATTTACTCATCAGAGGCACATGGTTCTTCAGAAATACCTAATTCCATTTCAGCTTTATTCTGCTTTGGGTTGGTCTTGATAGCCTACACAAAAGCACTGACCAACTGCCGAAGAGAACCAATATTCTCATCAAAAATTAAAATTTCTAAAAATTAGCTGTGCAGTGGAGTTGCAGTATTAAGATTTGAAGTTGACAGTTATTGATTTTTAGGGAATGCAATTGCAATATAAAAAGAATATGTTCTCCTTCTGAAGTGCAATTACGTAAAACATGTACACTGAGTTTAAGCAAATGTTTCGGATTAAAATAGACTAAATCCATCTTCAGTGCTGCAACATTGAGAGATATCATGGAACATACATTGTAAAGAAAACAACCTAGGAAACGGAAGTGTTATCAAATTTTCACCTATATATAGTCTAGATCCTGAGCAAAAGTTAAAGTGAAAGTTATGCGAACCTCAGTACAATATTTTTAGAGGTACAGGTGACTGACAGCTAAGATTTGGTTTCTCCCTGTATAAAAACTTGTTCTAATAGTCTAAGATCTTGCACGTCATTTGTACCTTCACTACTGGTATTACAGAAGTTTCATTGCACTTGAGGTATCTTTATAGTTAGGGGAAGATTTTTGTTAAAACTGTGAGAACAGCTGAATTTGATGGTGCATTCAATTGCTGACTAATGCGGAATGCCCCATGTTCAGCTGTGGGTTACTGTGCCCACATACGGTAGCTGGCAGCAGTCATGTAGCTAATACTTAAAGGTAACATGGGAGTTAGTGCGAGCATCCATTGGGTCACAACGTTTTAATGATGCGCTGATTGTTGCCATATTGTGGTATTATTTTGGAAAGAATCTGTTAGATAACATTGTAACTTCATGTTCTATTTTAACATTGATATCCTACATAGCTTATGGTTATTACAAACTGTATTTTCCCTTTCAACTGTAGCTTCTTTAGTATCGTTTTCTTGACATCTTTTATATGTGCCTATAGCTATTACAGTATGTTACCTACCTTTGATTATGCTAATACAATTTTTTTACTCATCAAGATAAGTGTCAAACATTTAAAATGTTAATAGAGGGTTAGTGCACAGGTATGTTGTAACTATAAAAACAATTAGAGAAAAATAAAACGGAATCATTTCCCATGTTTTGGCAACATTAGCTTATCGCACGGGGTTCTGCTGTTACGCCAGATTAGGCTATGCAACATCACTCTCTAGTCAACATGGGCAAGAAAAGCGGTCTAACAAGTAAATGAAAGATCAATGTAACCTCGTTATTGGCTTCTGGTAAAACACTCGAAGTTTCCAAGGAATTATAGCGTGATCACGGAACAATTAAGGCTTATGCAATTGAAGGTAAGGTTAATCGGAAAACTCCAGATAGAGCCTCTACGAGGAAACTGACTGCTCGGGATATGGAAAATTTGAAGGTTTCTGTGGCTAGAAAACAACTTTCTACAAGTAAGACAATATTTGAAGACGCTGGAGCCCCAAAACTAAAAGACAAGATGTGAGGTTCTGCAGAAGTTAGGGAAAGTGAAGAAGGCAATTAAACGACCACTTCTGACAAAAACAAAAACTCCTAAAGAAAATAGAGTCAAATGGGCTGAAGAGAACATGAAAACTGATTTCTCCAATGTCATATTTACTGACGAATGCAGAGCCACTCTTGATGGTCCAGATAGATGGGCGTCAGGATGGGTCCTCCATGTTCGACCTCAACAGACACTGCTTAAGCATCAACAAGTAGGTGTTGTAATTTTTTGGGCCAGGATAGTAGGTGACACCCTTATTGGTCCATTTGAAGTGGCAGAAACAGTTAAACTGAATGCACAAAGGTACTGCCAGTTTCTTGAAGCCAACTCAATTCCATGGCTTGATGAGCAGACTATCGCATGTAGATCCAAATTGGTATTTCAGCACGATAACGCTCCCTCACGCCAAGCACGGTACACTGCTGACTTGCGGATGGAGGTTTTAAATAAAAAATGATTATGACCTGGCCAACAAATAGCTCCGATTTAAATCCCATTGAGAACCTCTGGGCAATGATCAAATGGAAGTTCTATTAAGGTGGTTGGCAGTTTTTGAGCAGAGTCAGCCTGTGGATTGCAGTAAAAACCGCTGCAGATTCTATCCCACAATCTGAAATATCGAACCTCAAAGAGTCTGTTGATAATTGCCGTACAAAAATCATGAAAAATGGAGGTTGCCATGTTTAAAATTAACTTACGTTTACCACTACTGAACACATATTTCAGGGTCCATTGAACTTTTTGGTTATAATTTCTTAGTTTTGGACGTTTAATAAAAATATTCCTGTTCATTTGTATTTATTTCCTCTTTATGAAGTTTTTATTGTTGCATATTCTGAGGTAACAGTAAAAACTCATAAATAAGCATATTGTATGATAAACTTAGCAAATGGCTAAATATTTATTTTACAAGTGCTGTTAATATTCGCAACATGCCATAGGGTAACGTGTCTACTAGCCGTCCACCATGCTAGTAGCCGTCCACTTGGCACTAAAAAACGTCCTGTGTGAAAACTAGCAGTGCTAGAAAGCCGTACATAGGCTTAAACTGTAGGCTAAGTAGTGCGGCACCATCCCTAAAAATGACGGGTGAAAAACATTAAACAAAGAAAATTGGTGATGGCTTTCACTTTTGTTTCACTAAAAACGTGCCCCGAGGCATGATTTCAGCAGTGTGGAAAGTTTTTTTCAATCTTGTATTACGTAAGATCTAATAGTTGGATTTTTATTTCTCGTATGTCAAACTGAAGGGCAATGATGGGGCTTTCATGTAGAATGGTTGAAACTATCTATTGTTGCTTACATTACTCATAACTTCCGGTGGACGGATTGACGCTATCACAGATTGACCATGTCTAGTATCCGTCCACCTCTCAGAATTCATTCAAATTATGTTAAAACGCATGCCGGTAGCAATAGCTATAGTTAACCGTGCTTGCTTTGGTCAGAGAACCCATATTTTTTAATGTACGTAGTTTTGAAAATGCTTCTTACAGTGTCTAGTAGCCGTTCACTCCCAATGTCTAGTACCCGTTTGGACGGATGCTAGACATTGGGGGTGGACGGATACTAGGCAGGGATGCTATGGCCGACAGTTTCACTCAATCGTACTTGATTTTCAGAGACTTGGCTATGGGATATGTTTAATGATTATTATAAGGGCAAACGAAAGAGGGCAAAAGCATGGACGGAAATTTGAGAACAAAAGACACTGCCAACTGAACCTGAAAACGTGTGACGTCTTTTACGACGATCGTTGTAAAAGTCGTTTAACGACGATCGTCGTAAAAGACGCCCATCGAAAAAACGCTCCGTGTGTAGGCAGCCTAAGAGCTAACCTCGTCGTCAGGAACTGCCGTCAGTTGCACCATCTCCAGTTGAAAAGACACTCAGTAGAGCTCTTGGTGAGTGAGGCCTATTTATATTCTGACGTGGATAGGGCCCGCCAGAATATACACCTGAAGGTGAGAAGACTGCGCTACTGGCGGCTTGTTTAGAAAGTTTTGCGCGGCTCTAATGCAGTTGCGTGAGTTTTCAGTTTCTTAACACTGATTTGGTAATCAAAACTCGTTCTGTTGGCTATGGTGTGGCATTTCTGAACCCCTACGTACGAAACATTTACCGCTAATAGTAACATACCAGGAGGCAAAGAACATAATATTGCGTTCTTTGCTTCCTGGTGCTTATTAAGTCATGTGGTAGTATTTACTAGACTGCCCAAAGTCTGTGACCCCTTGGGTCAACATCACCATGTTCTTCGCCGTCGTAAACACAGCTGTTATTAAGCTGGCCATAGACCTCACATTATTTCACTCTCCACTCCTGTGGCAAATCCCCGTAAGTGGTCACCACCAAAAACTTCTTTGCTTCTCAAGAAATATTCACCACTCTGCATGTAAGCACCGGGAAATATACCTATGAGTTACATAATCCACTTGCATTTCCCTTAGCTATCACTTTTGAATTCAATGTGCACGTTCATGCAGCAGAACTCAACTTCATCTTCCACATCACTGATATATACAATCAAGTTAAAGTTTCAGCGCTCGCTCAAACTTGTTTCCTATCTTTAAGTGAACAAGGAGTGTGGTTTTTTCAATCGTCGTAGCTACTGATACTGGCAAGGTGAATGAAATTTCAATTTTTTAGTGTACTCGACGTCTGTATCAAGTTTACAGCGTTCCATAAATATCGGCCTCAATCTGACTCCTAAACGATGTCGTAGATTGTATGGTGGATTCTAAAACTTTCCTTAAAGAGTATCTCCACCTCTTACGCCTGAATTTCTTTCCATATGGAGGTCGGGGCCCCACAGAGCGCAACAAGCGACACACTGCGAATTTTACGGGAGCTGTGATGCGAGGTATTGCAGTTTCGGCGGTGGGGACAGCAGACTGCTGTACCCTCAGTTATAATTTGTTTTGCAACAAATTTGTCGCGTTGCACCGTGCACGTCGCTCGTCTCTCCGGTGTGGCGGCGGCCTGAATAAATAGCCGAAATCCAAATAGGAGGGGGTGGACGGATACTAGCATGGACTGGACGGATACCGCGTCGGGCCGCGCTAATTCCGTCCACTTTTTAAAATGACTCCAGAAAAAAAATTACGGGAAAATATTCAAAATGAGCATAGCATAATGACGTTCCATCACTTAACTACCAATTACGACATTTGCCGCAACTCCCGATCAAATAGGTTGTTCACAATAAAATTTGAAAAAAAAAATAATAACTTGCAAAAAGTGGACGGGTACTAACCATGGTACCCTACATTAGTTAATATTGATATTTCAGAGTTAGACACTTATCTTGAAAAAATCTTAAGAATACAGTAAATAAAATTGTGTTTGCATAATCAGAGATAACATACTGTAGAACTGTTCAGTGCCATAGCTTAAAAATATTTCTATAGTAAACGCACTGCTGTAATGCAAATAGGTTGCTATAGTTGAAAGAAAAGACTACTAAATGCAATTATCACATAGCTACCTGTATAGCCTAATATCTCAATGTTGAAACCTAGAACGTCAAATTACTAAGGTAGTTACATTATTTACACAGATCTCTGAATATACGTGTCTACTGCAATATGGCAAGAAACTGCACGTTCTTGAAATGTTGTGACCTTGTTGATGCTCTCACTCACTCTTGTGTTGTCTATGTAGGCTATGTGACAATTGTCAGCTGCCAAATGTGAGCAGTAGCGACCTCCGTACAGCTCTTCATTAGAATAGGAACAAAAAACAACAATGGTAAACACCAGCATGGCAGCAAGCCAAGGATTATTATAGTGAAACCAGCTTAAGGAGTCCGATGGGCGTGGCTAAAAACGAAAAGCAACTTTGCCAAATCTCACTTAAGCGCGTGGTATAGGTACTTGTCTCAATCGCTAAAATTATATTTATATTCGAATGCTCTAAGTGTATTAGTCAATAGATTAGATTTGGCACTGCTGCGTTGAATTCAGCCCAGCCCCTAAGGACTGCTTATGCTGGTTTGAGTATAGTAGCTAACTTCAGTAGAGTGGCACACCAACACCACGGAACACTCAAAAATGAAGACCACCCACATACCTGCAACATGTGGCATCAGGCAAGCACCACCACAGCCGAGAGCCAAGCATAATTAGAATGTAAGGGTATGGGGGGTAGTACCCACAGTGGAGCCCAAGTAAGCTAGGTAACTCCTTAATGGGAAGACAAACAACAATAGCAGGTGTTGCACCACAGAAATCCCAACAACAGCAACACCCACCCAAACGAACAAGATCCCCATGCCCACACAGTCAGTCAATCAAACTACAGCTTTAGTCTCCATACTCTCCAACACCACAACCCAGCAAAGCACGGCCAACAAGCCCGAAAAATCTGCTGCAGGCCAACAGGAAGCCAACACACACAGACATCACACATAATCAAACAACACCTCCCCCAAGACAAGCTAGACGCCGCTTGAATATATCTCTGAATATAATGGGTTTTTGGCAACCTCCAACCAGCTCAAATATCTCAAAAAACAAAGTGCAACTGCAGCATGGCTTCACTAACCGGCTGCAGTGCAACACAGCATGCGCACAGCAAGCTCGTGCTCCCCTGAGCACAACATACACTTGTGACATCACACCGACCCTCCACCAACTGACTCAACCACCGCAGGGATGAGCCCACTTGGTAAACAAAATATCTTACCTACACTGTGATAGGCTGGCTTACCACTCCTGCGCCACCCCTCACAGGGTCGCTCATTCCAGGTCCTTCGCAGCCTTCGCTGATTGCCTCCAAAACATCTAGAAACTACTACAAATTCACAGACACTAGATCGAAGTACACACACAACCACCCGCTACCGATTCTTCCTCGAAAATTCCGGCGCGCACTGCCAGCACAGCGCTCTTGCCATATCAACGCAGGATTTTCCCCAAAACAAGGGGGAATAACCTCCAAAACAACATCCAAGGACTTGGACAACACAACCTCCTCTGGCAAAAGAATTTCAAAGCCTAAAAAAACACATCTGGATGGAAATGCCATCTCCCTTGCCTCAGAAGAAAAGTGCGGGCGAATCAGCTTCAATTTATGTCCCCGAGCTACACTGTGGTTGCCAAGAGAAAACAAACTATGCATCTCAGCGCAACCCACCTGGCCACAAGTACCTTCCAGCATTTAATGAAATCAAGCCGCACCATCCTTCCTCTCACTAAGAACAGGTTGAGCCGTCTCAACCTCTCACCATACTCAAGCTCCTCAAGTCCAGCAACATGCCGTGTCCACCTACGCTGCACGGACTCCAAGAGCCAGAGGTCACCCACATAGCCCGTGTTCCAAATAACAGCACAGTAATCGAGGAGAGGTCTGATGTGGGCCACAAAAAGGGCCACCATAAACTGTGGTGACCTACACACAGTGGAGCACAAGAGGCTTCCAGCCAGTCCACCGGCCTTAGTGACCAACTGCCTTATATGAACATGGCATTAGGGAACCCTCTCTGTGTTCTGAGCAGGTTTACGCAAACTGCCTCTGATAATCAGATGGATAATTACTGTACCTATTTATCCTCATAAGGGAAGTTCTTAGTTAAGTAGAGTCTTGGCGATAGAGAAGTAAGTGGAAGCCTAAGTTTCAGCTCCCTGGGAGATCGAGATAGAACCACTGTATGGGTCAGCAGGTGCGTTGCCCTGGGGGCGCAAGCTCCTTAGCACTTAGGATGAGGTGGAATGAAGTGCAAGCAGAATACTGGCGTTTAGCAATGTCAAACCTTAGAATAGAGCCTCACGATGGATCAGTTGAGAAGTTACTCCGGTAAAGGAACTTCTTAAGGCTCCACGGTTCTCGAGTGAGATTTGGGAGGTGTCGGCCTTCCAAAGGAGACTTCCTGGATTAAAATATCTTGGATGTACAGCACATACCGTGCTTTACATACTACAGTCCATCGTAGCGAGGACGGGCTAAGGGATCACAGGTATAGTGGTGAGAAGGTAGTGTCAGAATTCCAGATACCTAACGCCTCTACCCTGCTTGGCTTGGAGAACTCGGTAAGATGAACTACAGAGAGACTAGCCAATGGTTGAAACATCAGGAGTCTCGGCCATCTGAGGGCTGGAAGCTACTGAAATTTGATGGGGCGGACTGAAGGAGCCCTTATTAGGATTTTTGCTCCAGTAGAGTAGAACCTTGAAGGGTTCCTAGCAAGAGCAGCAGGTTATGCAAGCACAGTCAAAGGCGTGTTTGAGGTCAGCTGGTTCGGGGAAAGCGCTAGTTGGAGTCACCCGCCTCTATGAAAGACAAATCTGTCAGAGGGTAAAGGATTCTTATAGATACAGCCAAGCTAGCGGGCAGAGCTGTTAAGAAGCCGTTTTCCCATGTACAGTCCTGAGGGAAAGCAGGAGCCTAAGCATTAACACTTAGGCAGGAACATGAATAGGGTGGCCTTAGCCTGACAAACTCGAGGATATAATGCCAGGGCAGTCATATTTTGAGCCTGGCAAATAGCTGGGTGTATTCGGAGCTGATCTTCCGACCAGATTATGTCCACAAGGTTGACTAACAGACCTGCATAGTGTCTAGATAAGAACCTAAGCAGTATTGATGGAACTTCTAGCAGTGTCCCTTCTCACTGGATTCAGCAAGAAGGGTTGCAACACGTCCACAAGAACGTTTACTGTTCAAACCTTTTAGCATTCCTCGTATCGTTTAGCAATGGTATTACTACGGGTAAGAGTTTCCGTAAATCAGTAAGAGACAGGATTCTTAAGAGATTACAGGATTCTCTAGGACTCCTTTTGCTTCATAAAGTAAAATGGCGCTTTCAATCTCCCTCCTTCCAAAGGACTCACAATAGAGTTCGCTTTCAGGAGAGGACCTGCGAATGAAGGATGCCGTTCTAAAGGCTCTAAATTGAATCTCTTAGGTAACTATATAGGTACCTATGTAGTATGAAGGAAACCTTTTCAAGAGAGGTCTGTTATGAACTCTTTCAACTTTCCAAGCTATGTCTCGGGAACATAGGTGAATGAGCCCACAGTTTCGAAGAGAATCTCCATCCTCAAGAAAATGGTTAGAGAATTAGAACCTCCTTAACACGAAAAGCAGCTTCCAACGTATTGATCCTGCTCAAAGATTCAGCCGTCTCAGATAGAGACGCTAGAAAATCCCAATTCTCTGAGGTGTCAACGCTCTTGACTAGGGTAACTCCAGTCGGTTAGTTTAGCAAACCATAGATGAGCCCCACTGGAAATGGTTTTTCCCCAGTAGCAGATGGATTATAGAGCGTCGAAGGGGAGGTCTTAGAATTCAGAGAAGAGCTGGAAGTTTCTGCTGAGGTTAATAGAGCTACTAAATTCACTTGAAAGGAAAGCTTCTAGGGGAAATTTAGCAGGAGAAGTACCTACCTAGGGCCTAGACCAAATTCAATCTAATGACCTTTCTCTGGAACAATCCAGGACACTTGAAAACAGCACCTTCTGTTGCCGGGGCACCTTCTAGCTGTAGAAAAAAAAAAAACTCTGCAAGTAGGGAGTCTCAGAGGGAAACTGAAGGGTAGCAGGAAGTTTGGACCCTTGCATCCTGCTAGTGCTCCAAGGAGCAGGGAGGAAGGTCAAACTATAGGGATGAATGTGGGTCAAATTTGAGTATCCCTTTTTTAGCACCAGCGGCTCAAAGGAGCAATGAAACACCTCCCTGCTTCGCCGTGGGCATGTCGGTGCTATCGACAGATGTGTTCCGTCGTAGCGAGCCACTGAGAATGGACTGAATGTTCCAAAGAATATTTTTCAGTGGTGAGCAGATCCAGAACACTTCTGGAGAATCGATGAATCCCAAAGCCTCTTCAGTTTCGTTTCATGGCTTAGAGATCTCTACAGGTGCGCTCGTCGTACTAAATTGAGGATCCCTGGTGCTAGTGGATGAAGCCTAACCTGAAAAAATTCATAAGAACACCAAATCTGTATGATGAGGGTTATGCCTCGAAACTGTCTAGGTATGCTATCATATAGACATCCCAAAGTTTGGCGCTGACGCAGGTCTTGTTCTATCGACAGAGGTGTTCTGTCCCGCTCACCACTGAGAAATACAGTATTTATTGAACCATTCAGTCCATTTTATTTCTTGAGTGGTCCAGTCTATTAGTTGTAGAAAGCTTAGCGTTTTGGACTTGTCCTCTACAGGACCGACCCATCAGGGGCAAAGGATGGGCGACAAGGTGGGGTTAGGTTCGCCTATCCTATGTTATGGTGAGCAGCGCCTCCATGGAGATTGTATTGCTTACCTTAGTCATTAGCTAGGCCTTTGGAACGTCTGTCTTTCATGCCCACTTTACTTCTTTGTTTTCCATCTTCATACTCTTCCTGATGATGGTTTGTTCTGTTTTCCTCTTCTTTCCTGACTTGCTATTTTCATTCTCTTGATATTTTTTTATGTCCCTTCTTTCTTCCTCTCTTTGGATCACAGTGTACTGTATTCTGTGGGTAGAGAGGCTTAAACTAGGGATATAATAATAATGTCCTCTACAGTGATAGACCTATTTATTATATTAAAGTTTGGCTTACTTATCAACTCATCAGAATGGCAATAGAATATTATGTAGTGGAGCTTTCTACCATTGGGCTGGTTATGTCTTTCATCTGCCACACATATCTGATGTTACATATATATGGGCATGCAAGCATAAAATATAATGTGATAGGTAGGTACTCTGTGCATTACACCTGTTTATTGGAGGATGACTCTTTATTCTTGAGAAAGTACAGCATTTTACTTTATTTTCAGCTCTGACGTTGCAGTTTGTACGCCACTGCTTTTTGGAGTACCATGATCCTACAATTGGTAAGATTTTCTTTGTGGTATTGCAGCTTCTCTACAGTGTAAAATGTCTAGGAGTTACTTTCACCCTGAAAATCGATTTTGACTTTTCCTAAAACCAGCTTCTACTCGGTGCTTCATAAATATTTAGCTACCTTCTAAATTTTTATATTTTTCAGAAGTGGCTGTGGCTCTCACCATTCATTCCAGTTGGTTTCATAAGGCAAAATAGGCATGCCTAATTTCAGGCAAACTTCTGCATCTGGTGCATAATCTATTTTTGGGCCTGTTGGTAACTCCCTGCACTGTGAAAATCTACTTGTTGGACCTATTAGAGATATTGTTGATTGCATTCATGCCATTGTCTTACCAATTCTGAGCTTATGATATAAGTCAACAGGTTATTTGATGTTCTTACTGATGTAATCGATTGGCATTACCTGTGCATTTAAAACTAGGTAAGTGCTGCATTTAAAACTAGAGCACATATCTCCACCAAGCAAATCAACAGTAATCAAAAATTCAACCTGGATCTGAAACCCTTATTTTCTTTGTATCAACCCCAAAATCTAATCATGTGTGCCTTCTGATAGTACTAACAGTTTCTTCAATTTTCTTGAAAGTATGTTCATAACTTTTTGAGTTATGATGCTTAGAATCATTATAAAAAACAAAAGTCAAACACACAAAGAGACGAACCGATCATCACCAAAATTTAATCATTTATGTCTCTTAGCATTACTAACAATTACTGTATTTCACAAAATCAATCCATAACTTTTTAAGTTATTGTGTTAACTATCATAAAATTAAATACAACAACAAACAAATGAAGAACAAACAGATCATCACAAAAATTTGATCATTTGCTCTTTGTAATATACCTAACAACTCTTCTAAATTTCACGGAAATCCGTCCATAACTTTTTAAGTTATGTTACTAAGAAAAAAAGGCGGACAAGAAAACAGATGAATGGATTTTTACAAAAAGCTTATCATCTGTTTCTGTTAACATTGCCAACAATCCCTGTAATTTTGTAATGATCGGTTCATCACTGTTTGAGTATTCTTAGTGACAGGCGAATATACAGCCAAACAAGACAACAATATAACCTCCATGGCAGGGGTAACTAGGTAAGTGACAAATTTTGTTATTCTTCCTTGCAAATATTTTCAGTACATAGTAATGAATTGTCAGCGGGTAAATATTGATTTAATCCCCTGCAGATCCGAATTCTAATCCTTTCTGCAAAAATTCCAGCAAATTTGTATGAATTTTTCCAAAACTCCCTAGAAACTGATTCTAAAGGGTGCTTCTTAGGAGAGCTCTGGTAGCTACATATATCCCTTGCTTAATGCAACTTAGATAAATAAGCAGTCACTAGGGCTGCTTTCCTCACCTAGTCTGCTTCTAGAAATACTGCCAAAGGAAAATTACTAAGTGGAAAATAGCCATGCAGAATACAGAAAATTGCAAATGCTTCTCTATTTGATATTATTACTCATTACAGTGTACATGATTTTCCCTGTCTAGCCTAGGTAGGCTTATAAAACTGAGCAAAAGCAAACCTATCGTAAGAAGACTGATGGTAAATTTCCACATGGAAATTTTTTTATCTGGCAGTGTTCTGGTGATTACCTAATCTCTGGTATTGCCCTTCTTCTTGCTTACAGAGATTGTGACTTCAAAATTGTCACGCTATAGAGAAATAGCTCTCCCACAATTACCGTGAATTACATGTGGCACCTTTAGTTGTTTTTCTCCTCAATTTTGTTCATCATCAGCATCAGGGTTGCGGAGTCGGAGGCTTCAAGGTCCGACTCCGACTCCTGGCCCTCCTGAATTTACGACTCCGACTCCTGGTCCTCAAGATTTTCCGACTCCTAGGTCCAACTAGTAGATATTTGATGTAAACATAAAACATGTCCAAATAATTTTTGCTGGTATAAACATATATCAAGTTGAAGATGTTAGGTGTTTTGTACATATACAATGATATTTTGCATCATTTAGGATATTAAAGTGAGGACATGAGGACATTAAACAAATTTTGGTAAAACTTTTGCACGTGGTACATTATGGGAGGGGGGGCATGGGGGGGGCAAAATACTCAATTTTCTGCCGATTGTTCTGAAATCTACATAGTGTATGTATTTTTGAAAAGAAACACATTTTACTCCTACAATTTCTTTGATTTGTGCCTTAGTTTTTGAGATAATGGAAGTACTGTATGTACAGTATAATGATATACCTTTGCATATTTTCTAAATTTCAAAGGAATAGAACTCAATGAGTTTTCATGCTACAATAAAAACAAGGACAGTTTTGGAATCCTTGAAACATTCTTAACAAAACTACTGAGCTGGCCTTTCCATTTTCTATTCTGTTCAATCACTACCTAACTAAAATATAGGGGGAAAATTGGTTTTGGGCTGCATTGAAAAAAGGGCTAAAATGAAAAATCCTGCTGTATAGTTTTCTTAGGAATACTTCAAGGATTCTAAAACTGTCATTGCGTTTGTTGTAGCATGAAAACTCATTGAGTTCTATTCCTTTGAAATTTAGAAAAAATGTATGGGTAGCTATATATTCATATATATTTCCATTACCTCAAAAACTATGGCCTCAATAAAAAAAAATTGTGTAAGTAAAATGTGTTTCTTTTTCAAAAATCCATACACTATGCAAATTTCAGAACAATCATTAGAAAATTGAGTATTTTGTCCCCCCCCCTCACATAATGTACCAGGTGCAAAAGTTTTACCCAAATCTTTTTTTAATGTCCTGATGTCCTCAATTTAATGTCCAAACTGTTTCAAGGATTCCAAATCTGTCATTGCTTTTTTCTATCATGAAAACTCATTGAGTTCTATTCCTTTGAAACTTAGAAAAAATGTATATCTACAGTTATATTTATAATTTCCCATTATCTGAAAAAGGAAGGCCTGAACCAAAAAAATTTGTAGGAGCAAAATGTGTTTCTTTTTCAAAAATACATATATAAATACTATGCAAATTTTAGAACAATCGGTCTAAAATTGATAATTTTGCCCCCCCCCCCCTTGCTCCCCCTCACATAATGTACTAGGTGCGAAAGTTCTACCCAATAGTTTCTCAATGGCCTCATCACACGGAATAGGAAAATACATGGTAGCTATAGCTGTAAAAGAGAAATGTGCTAAAAAAATAGTCACATTTATATTTTTTTTATTTTGTGACTGAAAATTTAGAATTGAATATTTGTTTATAAATGGGACCCGGAGTCGGAGTCGGACTAAAAATTCTGACTCTGACTCCTAGAGCAAGTGAGATTCCGACTCCGATTCCCCCTCAAATCCTCCGACTCCGCAACCCTGATCAGCATGGCAACCTGAGCTGCCAGCAACAAACTTGATACCTACCTCAGTTGCGAAGCAAACCATATGAATGTCGCCTACAAGAAGTGGGACTCATCTCCCTGGAACAAAGGCGATTGAGGAGCCAACTAATAGAAACATTCGAGTATTTGAATGGCTTCAACGACGTGCCTTCAGCAAAACTCTTTCGAGAGAGACGAAAATGATCACTTACAAAATAAAGGCCAGAAACTGAAGCATAAAGATCAAAGAACTACTCTCAGTCAGCAGTTTTTCCCTTGTTACGCCGTCCGCCCAGCATTCCGTGATCATGTGACTGCCACACCTTAAGACAGTCAAGCCTTCGGCTATAAAAGGGACTGCCAAGTTATCTCGGCAGCCCAGATAGAGTCCAGAGCTCCAGTACATAGCAGCTCGTCATGACTAGACCGTCTTGTCTAGCCTTCAAGATGTACCTTAGCCACAATAGGTACCACCAGGACTCACTCTGTATCAATCATACCAATACAGAAAGCAGAACTACAATACGTTTCCTTCCGACCCTCTGATTGCGCTGTCGTCTGACCCGTGGACATTGCCCAGCACCCGCAGAAACGCCAGTTAGGTCTGATTCACACAGCAGTGCCCTAACACCCTTACTTCATAGTGAACATTTGGAATATACTACCCTCCAAAGTTGTTGGTGCAGAGTCCATCAATGCATTTAAAACTCGTCTCGACAAATATTGGGAGCAACATCCTCCACAGTTACGAACTCCTCCAGGAGTAACAATCTCCTAACCTCCAAAGCTTCTAAGCCACCATAATCCATGTGTCATGCCACAACTAAATGTCTCCGAGCTCCCCGGAACTGCAGCACTTTATTGTGCTTCCTCGATTTTCTCCTTGCCTAACATTATTTTTTTTCTCTTCTTCTTTTCTCCCCCAAAAGTCTCCATGCTTCTGAATTGATGGCGATAGCTCATTGAGGGCCCGAGCGTAACTCCCGGCTGCTCTCTGCGAATAAGCCTGTTGGTCAGTCCATTGCCAGCTATCTATTCTATTCAAATCTCTTTTCTTCCTTACTGCTGCATTAGTTGCATGTATTCTTGTTTTGTTCAAGCGCTTTTTTTGTGCTATAGTTTATTTCTTTTGATATAGCTATACGTATTTTTTACAGAGGATGCCTATCAGCAGCAGGCCGTTATTGATGGAGAGCCTGCCTTGCTGGACATTCTGGATACTGCAGGCCAGGTGTGTATTTCTGTTGCTCTAGGCAAGATGGTGCTTGTGAATATATATCGAGGGCTTAGAGCCTGAAGTGGCTTTGTCCATTTTTGGCGAAATCAGGTTCCATTCACAAAGTGGGTGCCCGTGAGGCATATTTTTAGTGTCACGGGTGTCTATGCCATATATTTTCATGCCAAATCTCTTCTTAATGAAGAGATATGGCATAAACACCCGTGACACTACAAATACGCCTCACGGGGTCACGGGCACCCACTTTGTCAATGGAACCCGATTTCGCCAAAAATGGACAAAGCCACTTCAGGCTCTAAGCCCTCGATATGTGAACATCGGCTGTGAATATGTCTGTGCACCGCTAATAATGGTTATATTTCTCTATTGATTGTAAATATGTGTGTGTATTGTTAATAGGGGACAGAGCTGTAGCCTATCTGTGCATTTTGTTGAGTGTGGTTGTGTCGATGTATTTTGTTGGTCGTGGATATGTTTGTGTATTATTCAGGACTTGGTAATGTATGTACTGAGAAGGTACTGACCAAGAAAGCATAACTGACTGCAGGACATACTGTACTAGTTGATGTCCTGACCAAAGTACCACAATTGGTAGACTGTAGGACGCAGTGGTTGATTACCTGACCATGGTACCACAATTGATGAACTGGAGTACGTAGTTGATGTCCTGACGAATGTAGCACAATAATTGATCAACTGGTCCTTTCATTATTGATTCGATGACTGAGGTCTCATTTATTGATAACTCGCTGGAACCTGGAAATTCCACAGAACAAAAGCAACGTTCTTTGGTGATGTCTCAGACCCATATCATCCTAATTTTTACCCTGTCTTATACCGTACTGAAGGAACATGTGAAAATTCTTCAGAACAAAAGAATTGTTCCTCAATTATATATGAAATCCTGGACCCTTATCATGCATACGAAGGTTGAAAAATGTTCAACGTTATGCCAAAGAGCTTTAAATGTACAAGAGGGTAAACTCCGCGGCAGTTTTTGTCCCTGTCCCTGTCATTCATAAGGGCGGAATGATGCTGGTGTCGCTTTAGAGTTCAAGTTGAAATGTACCTCAGAGAAGAAGCTCATGTGGTTTTTATACGTTGAACGATAGGCAGTTACCATTTACTTGGAAAAGAATTTAAAGCAAGTTAGGCATTGAATTATGATAGAAATTACCTTTTAAACACTTTTGTATGTGAAGAGCGTAATGCACCTTCAATTAACATTTTTGCTGGGCGGTTGTGGTGACGGTACGAGTAACCTGCGATTTGCAAAGTCCATTCGCACGCGGTTTGTCAACGCGGTTGATTAGCACTGTATACTTACTTCACCCGCTATATTCCATTGTGCATCATAAGCTTTACTTTACAGAATTTATGTTTAAGGCATCTATTCACATTCGTGAACAGAATCTCTGCGATTACGATCACTGAGATCGCTTGAAAGCGATTGTGAGATTGTGGAGTATTAGGTGCTATATATATTACAGACTTATCATTTGTATCTTAGGGCCAGTTCACATGTCCCTCGAATCATCGCGTTCAGTCAGACTGATGGACGCGGCACGTTGATTTGATAAAAGCGGCGGCAGCAAATGCGGGAGACGGAATGATGAAGCACGTCGCATTTCTGAACGCATGGCGTGATTCAAAGTCCAGTAAACAGAACCTATATATACGGAATTAATATTTTATAGCGCTTCTAAATCATGAAAAAGTCGATAAAAGTGCTTTTTTACCGTTGCTTTAACGATGGGAATCACTGTATTCTCGTTTAACACTAGAAAAGTATGTAAACTGAAAATGCTTTCCTAAGAACAGTGGCGCCATCTTTGATTCCACAACGAAGCGATTGCTGCGCGCTGGTTTGACTTTTATCGGTTTATCGGGCTATGAATATTTTGAAAATAGGCTGTTCCCATCAAATTCAGGCTATGAGATCATGGGATACGAATATTACTTCAAACCGACGCGAAATATAAACGAAAATCTAAAGAAACGAGATCATAAGTGAACGCGTTGAAATGAGGGACATGTGAATTGGCCCTTAGTAAATGTATACGGAAACTCTATTTTCACAAGCTTTATTATTATGTAGGACAAGTAAAGATTTGTTTCATTAGTACGCCTTAAACAAGCTGTTCGAAGAAAACTTTTGGATAGAAATCCAATACAGGTAGGCCAATACTGTATGCCTACCTGTATTACAGTAACGGCCGTAGGTATAATTAAAGCGTTACAGTACTTCTTGTTTTAGCTCTCCATTTGTTCTGTGGAAAGTGATATTATTGATGAAGTTTTGTGAATCTTTAATTATTATTTACGTTCTTCCATTTGCAAGCACTCGCTGCTCGTGCACTGTTTGCCCTTAAAATGTTTACCTCTAAAAGCTATGGCGTCATTAGCAGAACCTGTTGTTCGCTCTTAACTTTAGAAATGAAGCATTTTTGCCTATAAACTTGTGGATTTATCAGTCGAAAGCTCACCAATGTCTTTCCTGAAAATAGGTTATCAGTTTAGAACTGTCTGAGCCAATTCTCTGCAAGTTACTTATGGTGCATCCGACGCAACACTACGACGTCAACAATATCGTCTACTGCCGGTACTGCCCGACCAATTTACCTTCTCTGATGCGTTTCTTTTATTTTTATCGTTATTTGCTAAATATTTACGTTTTAATATTGCTTTCTCGGAAGGTAAAAAGTTTGTTTCTGTAGCTAATGTATTAGTTTTTTATGCAAAAATAATTTTGAAGGAGTTCAATTCTTGAGTACCATAAAATGACGTCAACAACATCGTGTAACTTAGGCCGGGGCCCCACTGACGCAACAAGCGACGCAATGCGATGTTTACGGGAGTCGTGTTGCAGCAATACACGGGTGTCGCGAGGCATCGCAGTTGCGGCGGTGGGGGCAGCAGACTGCTGTACNGTTACATTTTGTCGTGCAACAAATTTGTCGCGTTGCACGTCGCTCGTCTCGCCGGTGGGGCCGCGGCCTAAGGTAGCTACCGCGCGACTAACGCATCGTCTCTGATGCAGTTCTCTTTTGTTTTTGTCGTTATTTTGTAATGATGCAATTCATTAAGTGTTGTAAAGTTAAATGCAAACATGTTATGTTTCACTATTTTGACGTACAGTCACGCTTAACTATTTTGCCGTTTACGTTCACTTCTTCATGCGCCGCCATATTCAAACAGAGTTTGTTTTGTGTACGTACTGAACTTTATACAGAATCGCTACCAGAGGGCGACAGAAATTGGGACAAAAAATTTGTATGTACTTTCCGCCCTTATTGTATCCTAAGCTCTTTGGACGGGCACAGAATCATCTACGTAAGACCTGCGAGCAGTAGCAGCTTAAATATGAACTTGAATCCTTCTCCTAGTGATCCCTTCCCAGGACTTATCAGGGATACCTCAAAGATGCCCTAATTTCCCCCTATGTAATGTTGCAGAAAGCATTGCGGTCGTACTAACTTACTAACGTAGGGACAAGCTGAATTATAATCAGTAGCTACTATATAATAATTCACGTCGTGTTTTTATTTATTTATTTATTTATTTATTTATTTATTTATTTATAACTATATATATATATCTTTCCTGTCACGCTCTATGGGAATAAGATAGGAGAAAATTCAGATTTCAAACGGCAAAAAAAAAAGTTGGGTACCTTGGAATCTTTTTCTTCAGTATTAGGTAAGCGGAAAATAGAACTCTGTCTGCTTGCCTTTTTGGCAAAAAGAAAAGTTAGGTACCTTGGAATCTTTTTCTTTGGTATTAGATACAGGAAAAAATGAGGCTTCGGACAGCCGGACGAACGGACTGGCGGACAGACAGCTCTCTTATTACAGTATAGATTGTTTAGACAGAATGCTGAATTTACAGTTAAGAAGCCTTCTAAACAGTATCTAGCACAGGAGACGGCGGGAGTTTTGGTGAAGTGTACTGAATTTTCTCCTATCTTATTCCCATATATGTAAGATTCCAAGGTACCCAACTTTTTTTTTGCCGAAAGGGCAAGCAGACAGAGTTCTTTTTTCTACCTATCTAATACTGAAGAAAAATATTCCAAGTTACCAAACTTTTTTTTCGCCGTTTGAAATCTGAATTTCGTCCTATCTTATTCCCATATATGTAAGATTACAAGGTACCCAACTTTTTTTTTCGCCGTTTGAAATCTAAATTTTCTCCTATCTTATTCCCAAAGAGCGTTACAGGAAATATATAAATATAGTTATAAATAAATAAAAATATGACGTGAATTATTATATAGTACTGATTTACTAGCTAATTCTGTGTTACTCCTCTATTTTTTGTCTAGGATATCTTCAGTACATGTCGAAGGAATAGATGTGAGATCATATTGCTGTGGCGAATATTCTACTTGATACGATTTGGTGAAGAATTAATTCAGAAAATCTATCCTAGTATGAATATGATTTATATCTGCATCAGATGGAGTTCACTGCCATGCGTGATCAATACATGCGCTGTGGTGAAGGCTTCATCATCTGCTACTCCACCTGCGACCGCCGTACATTCGACGAAGTCTCCGGCTACACAGCTGTCATCGATAAAGTGCGAGCCAGCCACTCCTGTCCAGTTGTACTTGTTGGTAACAAGGTCGACCTAACTGACCAAAGAATGGTGAGTTTTATTCCTGTGTGTTTTCTTTTCTCTAGCGTCATTGGTGTCTGCTAAATGGCTCAAATACCATCTCATCTCTTGAAGCTTTGTGTTGTGATGAAACAATTGTTTAACAGTTTTATTTCTGTTAGAATCATAGTGCCTGATACAGTATATGGATGGTTGGTAGATAATAGAATGTTCTCTGTTATCTTAGGTTTCTACGGAAGAGGGTCTGGCATTGGCACAGTCATATGGATGGCCATTCTTTGAAACGTCCGCTGCCTTGCGTCACTGTGTCGATGACGTCTTCTACACAATTGTCCGAGCAATACGATGTCACCAAAAGAACGAGGAGCTCCCTCTGTGCGGCATCTCAGCGACCGCTACAGGCAGTAGGCTCAGGGGCGCTCTCAAGAGATCAAAGCCAAACAGTCGCTGGAAGCGTTTTAAGAATGCCGTTCTTCAGTTCTTCAGGAGGCATCCATGCAAGTAATGCTCGATGCTGGCGAGGGTGGGCGTGTTCGCAGAAACACAAGGCCTGTTCGTAAGGCGAGACTTGAACTTCAACGCTTTACTGGCATCTTTTGGTGAAGTCACTTCCTCTAGGTCCGCTTAAGCTCGTAAGACGTATATATACGAAGCAAGAAACTGAAACTGGTAATCCGCAGGGTGGATGTGCATACGTGTTGCAGCAGAATCTGGCACTTGACGCTAGTTAGATGTCAAGTGTGGGATCTTGTTGCAACTCCCGGTGTCCTCTGCTAAAACCGTTTACGTTCACTTCTTCATGCGCCGCCATATTCAAACAGTTTGTTTTGTGTACGTACTGAACTTTATACAGAATCGCCACCAGAGGGCGACAGAAATTGGGTGTCAGAAATTGGTGAAAATAGAGGTTAAGTTAGGAAACTTTTAGTTCCGGCCTTAAGTTAGGATACCTTTTTATAGATGCAGAAACATTGTTATAACCAAGAATTGACGTTGCAGCAATAATCCCTCGCCTCATGAAACGGCTTTGTGTTTCAGAGGGCTCAGTCCCGCTCGTCACGCGCATGGAACACGCAATTTATTACGAAAACTGTGATGACATCTCAATTTAACTGCCCAACTTTAGGTGCATTCTGCTTTTTTGATCTGTCGGAAGAGAAGTCTTGTACGATAACCTTTGGGGGAACAGCTCTGAAGTGCGCCTAGTTGTAGCTGCTCTACTGAGCATGTCGACTTCAGAATCTCATTTTAATAGTAATTATTATTCTATTTAGCTACTTGGTGCTTTTACTAACGAATGCAATAAGTTGTTCCCTTTTTAGTTGTATGCAATTACACTAGAATAGAAGTGTTCAACTATCGAACTGATATTTGTATTTTGTTATGCTTTTAATGTGATCAACAATAGAGTCGAGTAAGTTTAGCTGAAAGTTGAAAATTGTGATATGGTCATTGGTAATGAAAGTTTTTATGGCTTATCTATTTAAGTTGAAGTGCAAAGCGTGGATGCTTTATGTTTTCTAACTTATACTTACTGTTGGTGACGCGTCGTTCTACTATTTATTGTTGCTTTGTCATACATTGTGATGTAATGATTTGTGTCTGGATAATGTTCACTTCAGCTTATGCATATTCTAAATCATAGAGTATCATACAGTGATACCGGTTTTCAAAAAAATCCCTGGTGCTCTGAATTTGAGAATGGCGTTATGTAAAACGTTACTATGTGATTTCGGTGAGTGTTCTGCAAACTATCACTGATAAAATACAGGGAACATCGCATGAATAGTGATAGGGACCTGATACAAAAAAGTCACAGTGTTGAATTGAAAATACAGTTGTTGGAATTTTAGCTGTAGGATGAGTGTTGTCCAGTGCAGTATTTGATCCAATAGAGTGCTGCACGCTTTTCCATACAAGCAAACAGCATATACAAAAATAGCGTATATTAATTTCGTAATTCTATGCTATAATTGTGTTCCTTACGCAAGTAATAGATATAACTGGATGCAAACTAAAAGTTTTATGGTGACAACAAAGAATTTTGGAAGTCAGTTGGCGCCACATAAGGCCTCTGATTATTATTTCGTGATTAAAGTGAGCCCAGCTGTCGAGTTTTGAGCTAACCGCCGTTGTCTGCGGGAGAGAGTATAAGATAATATCGGCTGCTTGTTCAAAATGTTCAATTAGGAAGTGCGATACAAGTTGCTGAATGATTTTCCTTCCAGTATTTGCTTTTTCTCAACACAGTTAGAGCGTCTTGTTGTTTTACAGCGCAGTGTTACGGACCCGTTTACAGCGCGAGATGTATTTGTATTGCTTTTATCTAGCGACTATATTAACTTACTCATCCACGTTTGTTACGACTTTTTTGGTAATGGTCACGAGTTTCCCTCACGTTACTATTGTATCTAGTCTCTACTGTAATGTGACAGGTTATACCAAAAATTCTTTAGCTTGCTACTCAGTTTTGTAGGGTAATTTTGTGAAGATCTGAAGTGCCGCTGATGCGTGCAGCCTACTGTGTTACTGGTGGCATTGACTGCACCGTTCCGCTGATCTAAGCTAATCTCATTAGTTTTAATTTGCTTCAGTTGTAAGCCTTGATTGTGCTACTATGGATCGAGTTTCAGGCGATAATTACAAACAAAGAACCCTTGAGACGACCTATAAATGAGTGCTTCGAATTAAGTTTGAGGCAGTCTCATCGGTAATTCGGTAGGGATTAACGCCTGCATCTCGGTTTAGAGTAGCGAAACCAGCGCTTATGAGTACAGTTTCGGACAAGTTTAAACAAATGAGGTTAAGTTAAGTCGTCAAAACATCCCAACCGATGACGTCTCAAGTACGAGTCTTGGCTATTGTTCTTGCAGTGTCGGACGATGTGTGTCCATATGTTCGAAAAGGAAGGGTGAGTTGTTTGATCAGGATAAGCAAAGAATTCCACGTACAATATTGACAACTGTGCTCTTTTCAAGGTATTTTATTTGGCTACAAAGTCAGCACGGCAGCGTATATTTTGCGTCATTGTAATTTCTAAATCCCAACCTTCTATTGGACGTCTGAACTCACGTCTCCCCGTCGGACGGTGCCTACTTCAGGGATGAGACACACATTTTTTCTAAAATATTCCAAATATCTTGTTTTGTTAGCTCCAGGAAAATGCAAAGTTTTTTAAGAAACAAATGCGTTGTGGTACCTTGACTTGCGAGTTTAATTTGCTCTGCGACTCGACTCAAAGCTCAACTTATTGTCAGATTGAATCAACCGTAGAATTAATTGAATCCACTTCAAGTGTTGCCCCAGATAGACCATTTCTGGGCCAGTGTGTCATAATTGAAACTCAGCATGTTAATTTTGAAGCTCCAGTTGTCGCAAACAAAATTCAATTTATAATAAGTAACAAAGTCAACGTCGCCAATTGATCACAATACAATTTGGCTTTTGACAAATTATTATCAAATAAGTTAATTTTAAGCAACTTGATTAATAACAATCAAGTTTCACAAGGACATATGAAATTTCACTCGTGACAAAATTGATCTGGAAGTAGAACAGTTGTTGTTATGCGAAACTCGCTCGTTACACTGATTTTGGATCGCAAAGCAAAATTTAGAATAGATATGGACCCAGCGGCGGCTCGTATCTCAGAAAACTCTTTGAGTTGATGTACTCGTAAGTCGAGGTGCCACTGCAGTTTGCTAGACCGCTTCAGCGACAGTGCCTATTTCAAGCTCATACTCCTACAACTGTTACCGTTATAAGTTTATGTTAGTAAGTAGGTGTTGTTCTGAATATGCCTTAGCTGTGTGCTGAATTGGTTGACGCAGATTTGATGTGCTCGTTTTGATGCTGTAGATACGTTGATGCTGCTCACTACTTAATTCGTAATACACTCCTGAATGCTCCAGGTTCTCCCTTCTCGTGGAAGCTTCTACTCGTTTCCATTGAATTTTCCACCCCACAAGTGCCGTAATGCACAAAGAACTCTACTTTTTTCTTTTTTAGATTTACTCTTTGAAATTTGTACTCTGCATTTTTCACCGTACTTACGCACAAATTACGAGGGAATTTTTATGATTTGCTGTTCTTACAATACCTGTTTGTCATATTATCCCCGCCTCAATGATGCTCAAAACACCTGGACGATTTTCTTTTTAGTTGTATGCAATTTTCCATTAGCTTACTGTATATTCCTTGCATTTTTTCAAATGGACCACGTAGGTTACCTTAGCTTTCACTAGACGTTCAGGACGTGTTTCTCTTGTGCCCAATTTGATGCGCTCCATTTGTATACTCCTGCTGATTGTAGTTTGTTTTATTCCGACTTATTCTCATGCGTCGTGTTCCTGTGTGGGAAAACCCTCATGAATGGGTTGGACGTTTCTCTCCTAGTACTACATGCCTGTAGTTTCTCCTCTGTCGAACACCATTCACGACCCGTGTGACAGGAAACGAACATTGTGTCTATTCCTTACGTTATATTTGTACTTACCTGAAGGATCAAATTATGCATCTAACAAGTGGAATTCTGCGGGCAGTCTCTGTATTTACTTACGAATATTACTTACTAGAGGGCCCAGCCGTCAAAACTGACGGCTAAAATTTTGTGATTGAGCTTTTTATTGTTCCGGTTCCCAGTATAGGTTTTGTTGTATAATAGGTCACATCCCTGCAGGCCCGATCTTCCATTAGTGAAACGCAAGCTGTACAACCATGAGCTTTGCGATAGCAAAATTTCCCCCCTGCAAGATGAGTGAATATCTGATAATCAGCCTGGAATTGATCAAGCGTTAAGTAGCACTGCACTAAGAAATAAACTATATAGTTCAGTTAAAAGAATTCACTGGAAATGCCCAGGGCTCACCGTATTGTGGATACCAACTGATTGTTGATCCTCCAGCGTCGAAATTTGGCTGCGATGTAAATTCTATATAAAAAGGCGTCTGCTCAGCGTGAAGATTCAACTACTACGATATCATTCAGCAATAAAAGCGGGGATCCAGAGGCCGGCGATCCAGAGCTATATTTGTCATCAGTACTCCAAGCGCTGAAATTGTATGGTATCTCTACTTGTTTTTCAGTACATGAATCTTCTATTAAACTCTCAAGTGCGTCACGGAGAGACGGACCAACATTGGAGCAAGCAAAGGAGCGAGGGAGCAAGCAAGCGACCAACAACTGTGTTGTATTATATAGTGGATTACCTCTTTTTAATTGTTGGCCATAATTTGAGGAAGGTAACCCTATAGCAGAAAAGTCCGTATGTACTTCGGTAGTACAGCTGTCTACAGAAAATCGTCGTGTTTTTTTCTTGAACATAAATTAGCTCATGGACAAAATATGACTAACGGGAAAGTGGAGACACT
Source organism: Parhyale hawaiensis (assembly GCA_001587735.2). Lineage (NCBI taxonomy): Eukaryota > Metazoa > Arthropoda > Malacostraca > Amphipoda > Hyalidae > Parhyale > Parhyale hawaiensis. The sequence continues at coordinate 34,530,221 of LQNS02000211.1, forward strand.
AACGAGTCATGTAAAAAAATGTTTCGTTTTAGGGCCAAATGCTTAAATGTACAGTTGGAAACCGCGCAATACCTGACTAATCGAGGGAGAGGACTAAGTTGCTCGTTGCTGCGAAGTGTTCTAATTTGCTCTAAAGTGCTGGAATGATAATGCTGATTTATTATCTCGTATACAGTGGTAGTACCTAACGAGGATTTCTTTTTGCCTTAAGTTTAGAATTTCCATGATCAGGTAGTGAGAAGAGCAGGAAAAGTAGTAAGTGCGGGAACCAACTTGAGAATCTATCATCCTACTTCCTCTCGATGCCGTAGTGCTGGGAATTGTTTGAAGATATTTTAACCTACGATTATGTCACTCTCTAGAGGAATGTCCGATGCTGTTTCGTTTAATAGTTAGGAAGGGTTAAAATTTAAGGAGTGCGATTTACTGCACTGGCAAGTGAATGAAAATTCAAATTCAGAATATGTTTATGTTCCTGAGTACAGGAGTTGAATTAGGTTAGATAGCTATCATATAAGTTCAAAATGACGCCCATCCTCTTTGATGCATGCGGGGAAGCACTGCCTGTGTGATTGCCGAACACCAATGCACAGAACGAGGAAAATCACTAATCCATGCACAGCCTACAATAATCCTACAGAACATTTTGGCTGCTCTCCTAGAATTACAGTTCGCCATACCGTAAAGTAAGTGCTCGTCTTAGTTGGTCGTCTGTACTGTACTTCGATATGCTGCGGACCGCCGAATGCTTAGTGTAAGGCCCGCTGCAGACGATAGCCCTTTCGGCAGGATGTCCTGTGCTTTCGCTGCATATGAAAGAAATCTCGGGGCATATGACCGTCGCTTCGAGAGGCATCAGCAGCAGGACACCGAGAGAGCATGTTCTACTTTTGAAGAAGAAACGCGAGTCTTTGGGCTGATCGTATCTCGCGTATTTTTGCTGATATTAAGATTTTCACGCACACGATCACTTGAAAATGTATACGAGAATAACTTGTTTTGATAACCGCATGTTAAGTAGTATTTAAACGTTTTCCACTGAAGTATGCAGTCACCGTCTTACAATTTGTGTGGCGGTACTTGGCAACTATCGAGGTTACGTGGTGTTCCGTTCTCTATGATTGACTATCCTTTGTATAAAACGTAATTGCAGCAATGCAATAGTGACTTGTATACACTATTATCTTTCTTTTGTTTTTGTTTTTAAGATTACTCTTGATGCACTTTATTTATCGAATTTTCTATTTATTTCTGAACAAGCTCAAGTGCAGTTGACGCATTCCACTCTACCGTGTGCATGGTGGAGACTCGCAAAACCGAGGCAAGACATCATTCGAGACTTCTATTTTTAAGGCCATAAGGCTATCATCTGTAGCGGCTCTTTCCCTGCCACAATATGTTTGGGCATCACGCACCCAAGGTTCCCGAGTGCCTTATCCGCAGGAGATGTTGCAGTTTGCCGCAGTTCCTGCTGACGAGGTTAGTATTGTAAAGTAAGGTAGGTTCTCTACTTTCCTCTTTCTGCCCCGTGAGGTGGGCTGTCGATCGAGATAGCCGACCTGGTACGCGGGACATCTCTAGTCTCTCTCGGGTGGAAGGCCGCAAAAAAAGCCGACCACTTGAGTGTCTCCTACTATACTTTGCGCCTTTTTTCCCGCCAGTAGTAGCGCACTGAGCCAACCGAGATTTTCCGGCAGCAATGCCGAGATAAATTATCCTACCGAGCTGCGGAGAACGACCGAGTTTGCACTGTGCGGAGAACGACCGAGTTTGCACTGTGCGGATCACTCATCGAGTGGATACGGTGGTAAAACTATGACTATAATAATAATAATAATCGTCTGTAGCGGCTTGAAACAAGCTCCCGAAATCAACTATTTTTTTTGCTGTCGAGTGAAACAGTAGTCCGCCAGCACAGTAATTTGTACTTCATAAGTTGTAACTCTGCCTAACTTTTAAAGGTAACATTTTCGGACATGCCTCTATGAATAAAATATACTTATTTCGTTGTAAGGAGCGTAGGTTATTATTTCTTCGAATAATTCTCGAACATTTTTTATAGCTATCTGTTGCTTTCACCGCACCTGATGCCAAGTCGCTGTCACTGAACTGCAGAAAGGCAGTGCAACGAATACAAGCAGCACACAGACCACGACCGCTTAGCCTAGAATTGTACTACCGAGCTCTTCATAGCACTCAAATGTTTAGCCTCTGTGTCGGACAGTTTAGCCTATGGATTAGTGTTTTTAGACCAGCAACATTTTTCTGTTGTATCTGATGTCCTTAATGTGGTGTCCATAGGTGAGAGAATTAACTTTGTTCCATTGCAACTGATATCCATCAATGCGAAGTTCATAACTGCTTAAATAATAATTCACTTTAAAGACATCATACCCCTTGCGTTTGAATAACAGCAATTGGACTGAGTAATAGGTTCCTGAATCTATGTAAGATTCTGAAATCTCTCTAACCAATTATATATTGTTCTCGAAGGCCAATTGATCGTTGTAGTTACTGAGCCACCACTGCAGAGCTAAACATGCAGCTTGATACACACTCTTTTAGCAGATGGTACTTTAGCCTCATTTAATTTAGTTGGGTTCGCCCATCCTTGTTACGGGAACAGCGTCTCCAAGGGGACCCTATAGTTTACCTTATTCTTAGTTAGGCTTTCGGGACACCTTTCCTTCTTGCCCACTTTACTTATTCTTTTCTTTCCTGAATAGCTGGGGCATTCTGCAAGGAGATGGCGTACTGTCAAACGGCACCAGACAGTCATCACAATAGGGTTCAGGGCGGTAAAGCAGAGATGTGAAATTGACGGGGCCTATGAACCCAGATAGATCTTAGATTTATTATTGCTGAGGAAGTATATGTTCTCAGCACTATGCTGGGCCAGTGTCAGAGTGCAAAAACTGAGAATATCCCGAGCTTGTGTTTTTGGCGTCAGGCGGCCTTGATGCCTGCAGCGCTGGTAACCCAACCCACTATAATAATAATAATAATTTTATTTTCTGATTTACTGTTCCCATCCGCATTGATCCTGTATGGGAACACCTTCGTGCATCGGTCCCACGTTTTTATCAGTATACTTTATATCTGTCGTTTCTTCCCCAGTGAGATCGCCGTTGTAGTGGTGCCTGAAGCCTAAGCTACCCAAGATAGCTATGTTCTTGGGAGTAGCGCACCTAGCTGGACTTCATTAATTATCTTAACTTCGGTTAGGCCTTCGGGACGCCTTTCGTTTGCACCCACTGTGTTATTTTTCCTACTGACGATCTTTCTTCTGTATTTCTTTTACTTTCGGACTTGCTGTCCCCTTATGGGTTTTACCCCAGTGTGAGCAACTCCTCATCTTCTAGTTCTACGTCTCTCTCAACATAGCTACACGCCGCTTCTGTCTTCAGTCTGTGAGGTCGCAGATGGTGCTGTGGGTAGGGAGGCTGGAACTAGGACTAAAATGATAGTAATGTAACATGTGGTTTTGTATAGAGCTACCTAATGAAACAATTCGTTTTTATGCTTATTACGTCTATGAACTATGTAGAATTTCATGCTATGTTGATGTTACTAATTGTTGCCTGTTAATTTGCAGATATCGCTCGTCATCAATCACTTTTCCATTTGCTGACTGCCCAGTCTTTGTTGATTGAGCCACAATTGCCGATTACTGACACTATATCGTGCGTTTTTTTTTTCACATACCTGCTGCTGCTAATGTGTCTTGTCTCTAAATGACATGCCTACCATTTATCTCTATATTCTGGCGGGTCCTATCCCTATCAGAATATATGGGCCTAAGGACCTCAAGGGATGTTCCGACTGTCTTCTCCTCAGGGGTGCTGCAGCTGGCCGCAGTTCCTGCTGATACGGTTAGTTTGTTAGGTTAGTAGGCCCTCAATACTTCCCCTTCTGTTCCGCGAGGTGGGCCGCCGAATGGTGGTAAGCGACCTATCCCATGGGAATCCTATTGCTCCCGTGTGGGGGCCATTGAAAGAACCCTCCGCACAGGTGTCGTCTCTCTTCTGTTTTCTTCTCGTTTCGTTTCTGTGCCTTTTGTGGCGTGGCCGAGCGAAATCATTCAGCCGTGCCCTGGGGATTAGAAATGCGTTGCGCCTTGTTTCCTGTCAGTAGCGCACTGACCACTTGAGACCGAACTCATCTGAGTTCATTTATAACACTGGGCTGAACCCATGGTTTATCCTGATGTCCAAGTTCAATGTTAAAGTAGGCACGATGAAAATTTTTTAATGAAGAAGTTATATTACGTTTCTGTTTCGAATGTGTGTGCTTTCCACATACATAGCAAAATGAGTCAGGGTGGTTCTTGCACTTCCGTGGCATCCTGTAATATTAATCTGCAACACCCCTTTAATTTATAATCTGCATCAACACTTCAAAATATAATCTGCAACAAAATATATAAACGTCATTAATCAAACACCAGATACACAAAATAGGACATATACTGTACTGTTACATGGAAATTAGAACTTCAGGGGCAAAATGACCACGACCACAGTGTACACTGTACAGCACGTAAAATAGGTACAGAAAATGATATTGACATTTTTGTTGCATTTTTGATGCAGACCAGTGTAATCTGAGACCTTCCGGCGGAAAAGCCGAGAAAAAATCATTGAGAATTCGGCGCGAGGCGAGTGTATAGCTCGCAGCGCTGGTGAACCTGTTTCCGTTTCCCATAATACTACTACTACTCTTACTTATCTCAAGCTGTTGAATATGATTGGATGAAACTTCATTTAAGACATGTGATGCTTATTGTCAACGAACAACTGTATTTTGCAGATGTTTGGCATTGAAGCGGTTACAGATTATTCGAAGATATATTTCTGTTGTGTATTTAACTTGTTTCTACGTAATTTATGATCTAAAGCTTTACTTCTAGCACTGGCTACGTGAAATAAGTTTTTATTTGCAACACCTGTGCTGAAAATTAACTAGGATAAGGTTATGCAAGTGCTTTTGTGTTCACTAATTATGCTAATGTTCAAGTTAAAGTTAGATACCCTTCAAAGAATTTTCATTTTCCTGTTGTGCCAGTTTTCCAGTTTGACGTATCATTTCGTGTTGTGCATAATTTATTTTCCCAAGTGATGTGTTTAGAATCTTTCAGAAATAGCTACACCAATGCCGCAGTCCAATAGACAAGGAGCATGTGTTTTCCTGCTGGCTGTATTCAGCTCAACCATGGCACAGCTTATTGAGTACAACCAAGTATTTAAACAATCACTTATTGCTGCTTAGCTTACTGCTGTTTAGCTAGTAAGCCTTGTACGACCTTGCTCAATCATTATAACTGTTGTCGAATTTTACTCAGAAGTTAAAGAGATCTTAAAGCATCGACTATCATATTGATACGTCTTTGATGCACAAAACGAGACGTCTCTATGATACCAATTTTTTCTAGTAGGTAATGTAGTTAATTACCAACATGTATCTTCATGCATAGTCATGATCTCAAGCGCTGAAACTCCTGGGATACATGTCACCAAATACTTTCAGAATCGACCATAGGGTTGCTCAGCGCCAAAGAATGTACAGTCGACCAGCGTAACGTGTTGAAAATATCATCGTGACGTCAGCCACTGTACAGCCAATCGAGCTTTCACAATGCCAACAGGAAACGTTAACTCCTCTGATAATATACCCGTGGGACCCTTCGTGTTAGGTTAGTAAGGTTCGCTATTGTATGTTTTGTGAAGCGGCGCCCTCAAAAAGATCCCATATGCTACTTTTACCTCTGCGAGGCTTGCGGGACAGCTTTCCTTTCGTGCCCGCTTTGCTTCGTTTGATTTTCATGCTCCAACTGATGATGTAGGTATTCTTCTGTCTTTCCCATTTCGAATTCTCCCTAATTTGTGTTCCCATGGACGATATCCTATGTTGGAACTCCCTCGTGCAGCATGGGTTCCACGTTTTTCTCGACATACTAGCTCATATAACAGGTTTGTACTATCAGAGTGGTGCAAAAGTAATGTCCAATTTCTGTACAAATTTTTCAGACCGAGTTTATTTATTTTTTAACCTCTTCTTGTAGGTGTCAAGTAACTATGTTTGAGTTGTATAATTTTATTAGAGATTATCTAACGTTTGCCCATAATTTTCAGAACACATTCCCTCAATATTTGTCCCACCTAACGGTCACGTAGCCCTCAGGGGCATATTGTTGCGGGCCCTTTCCCTGCCGCAATATGTTTGGGCATCAGGCACCCAAGGGTCCCGAGTGCCTTCTCCGCAGGTGATGTAGCATCTGGCCGCAGTTCCTGCTGACGAGGTTAGTTTTGTAAAGTTAGGTAGGCTCTCAATACTTCCCCTTCTGTTTCGGGAGGTGGGCTGCCGATCGA
>LQNS02000211.1:34597776-34611266 GCA_001587735.2 Parhyale hawaiensis
CTATGTATGTTTTATAAGGTGTACAATAATGAGAGGCATTGGTTGTATTCTTCTCTCCCTGCCCTCAAGGTTTTTGGGAGAGAGACTCGTGCTGCGTGCGGAGCGCACTCTTTTACTTTGGAAGCTGTCAGATGTCGAACTAATCAGTTCTGTCGGTGCTTCGTTCACTGGTCGGCTAAGGTTTGGTATTTGCTGCCGGCATCGTCTTTTGGTCGTATTGGCCTACAGGCGTTTAAGTCAGCTGCTAATAGTTTTTTGCTGGATTTCCTTTAGCAGCGTTTTGGGCTTCCGGTGCTGCAAGATGCTTCATTTGGGTTGTATTACCTGTCCGTGGGAGCTCAAGCGTGAAGTTTTAATAATAATAATTCTAAGACTGAAGGGCGGTGCTCAAATTGACATTGTTCCCGGACGCGAAAGACCCTTGCTACACCGCTGACGGGCAATCCGGGGCTTCAGCTTGGTCAACATTTCACCGTAACGGTCAGCGTTGATGGTCGCTCTAGGTTCCAAGAAATCCAGGAAGTTGGCGCCCTTCCTGTCCCAAAAGACGGTCACTCACATCTGTATCGCCACTCTGAAATCGATGAACCAATCTCCTAACAGTGTTGACATCAACTGCATCGGCTTCGTAAACGTTCACTGTTCAACGTTCAACTGTTTTTGCACAGGGAAATTCAATGACGCACGTCCATGACAGGGATTGCTTTCTTAGAATATCACACCGTCAATATCAGCAACAGAGCGATGAAATTTTCAAGTAAGTTCGGTCATAAAAGCAATGGAATTTGCAATTCCCTCGGGCGTTATAAAAAAGTAGGTGTTACTATTGGAATGACCCTCGTATATAACTTTGCAACTAACTTTAGCAGCAGGAATTGCGACCAGATGCTACGCGCAACATCCCTTGCGTAAAAGCACTCTGGTTGACCTTTGGGGGAGTGAGTCCCATAGATATTCTCACAGAGATCTGATCCGATAGAATAATCCCCTGAAGGGAATGCGAGAAAGAAAAAAAAATTCATTGTACACATAAAGTAATACGAGGATGGAGGATCCCATACATGGAAAGAGCAATAGTGGATAGAACGGAAGTGGCAATAAACAACATAGCAACAGAGGGTGTGTAGCAGAGTAGCACAGCTGCAACCAATGAAGGGACCAGGAAGCAGAGAACGTAACACTCTTTACTTCCTGAGACAGCGCTAAGGTACAGAGAAGATGGAGGAGCTTAGGGCCTCCGGAAGCGGCGATCCTTACTACATAGGACGGAGGACAAACTTCATTTTCGCTCGCCCTTTCCTATATCACATCATACGTATCTTTCGCACTCACAGAAACCCTTTCACTATCGATATCTTAGTGAAGCTGCTGAAGAAGAAAGCAGGAAAAAGAAACAAGCCGTTGAATGTGAGATAGTATAATCAGCAAATTACATCACCAATTTATCACTTAGGTCGACAGACAATGCACTCTAACAGAGCACGAAATAATACTCTATTTCGTTTAGAACGATCTCACGAATAAATTTCAACAGAAATATAATGGATCACAAAGACTATCTATGAACTATGTCGGTTGATCCCTATCAGGTCTGTTCAAATATCTATGCAATATTTTTCTTTCGTGATGCAATCAAACACTTATGCTTCAGAGGCTACACATGCATCAGAAAAATGTAGGAGGCGAGACAGCACTGCGCCACAGCACGTGATCTTACAACAAGATTACAACAGAACACACACGTGTAGATTATTCGGAACCTCGGAGGAAATAAACAATACGCAACAATTCACAAATATCCGCTTCTCTCCGCCATGCATGGCAAGCGAGTTCTTTGCGCAGATATAATCATAGCATTTGATCGTAATAAAAAGCAATTCAAGAAGTCTAGTTTTATTCAAACCTGTGGTAGGAATCAGAGACGCTCTACAGAGCACACCGATGCCTGCCTCTTGCACGCAAAGGTGGAAGCAGTAGGGGATGGAGTCTGTTGACTGGAAGTGCTACACAGATCCTTACAAGGATATTTCTTATTTTCTTCATGAACTAAGGGGTGGCTTCTGATACTACAGCGGTATGAGTAGTAGTAGAAATTTTACTAGCGCTTCAGAGGCACACTGCCTACATCGCGCCGAACTATTCCTGCGTTTAACCACAGGCTCGTGCGCCGCTAGAGCGCAGAATTTGTCTCATTTTGCATTATAAAATAGTTATAAGGAGAACTTTATTATCCTTATATAATTTTACATGTTGTATATGTAACACACAGAGAGAAAATTAGAGCCGTAGTTGACGATAACATTTATCGTAATGGATTTATCACAGTTTGTGATAGAGGTCACATCTAGTAAGAAAAGTCTTGAGGGCATTTCTATTAAATTGGCCGCGAAGTCCCTCAGAAACGCATTCCTCGGAGGATGGAGTCGACATCCCGACCATGCAGGTCCGGATAGCATTCCCTCCCGCTCGTCGGAGAAAGTGGGACACTCGCCATGAAATGCAAGACAGTGAGAGCTGCGACGCAGTCATCACAGTCGGGTTGCGGACGCCTCATCCGCAGATAGTCGTGAGTGAGTCTTGTGTGCCCAATACGTAGGCGGCACAGTACGACGTCCATTCGGCGGTCGTCGCTATTTGGAAGTGCCACGGTCGGACGGATTCTTTAATTGTTCGTAACTTACTATTTCTCTGCGCCAGCCCCTGGGATTGCCATAGCTCGCACAGGTTTCGTTTGATTAGTGGGTAATAGTCTCGGCAGGGGACTGCACGGTTTGCCGTGGGCAGATCTGACAGGGACACTTACCTCGACTCCTCATCAGCGTGCTCATTGCCTGCGATGTCAACATGACTAGGCACCCGATAGAAACACACAGACTTTCCATCCTCTCGTACTTACTATCCAGTTGATGACGGGGTGGATGCTGTCGTATGCTCGAATGGCCTGTACTACACTCAGTGAGTCTGAGAATATGGTAAAGTTATTCTCATCGCTGTCTCTAATGAGGACCAGCGCCGCGCACACGCCGAACAGCTCGTGCGGTGAAAATCGAGGTCTCCGGTAATAGCCGCCGTGCTCTAGTTTCATCAGTCGCAGCGGCTGCGCATCCAAATCGGTCTCCCGTTTTAGAGCCATCGGTATAAATGTGGGTAGTGTCACTATGTTTGCCTCTCACGTGATCCGCGAAGAGTTTTTAGTAACAGGGGTGGGAGTCTTTCTTTTTTGGGTATTGCGTGCCGGGGCAAAAAGTTGAAACTGGTATGCGCCAGGACGGCCTGTCTGAACAGAACCGGAGCCACCTTAAAGGCTCCATTTCCGCTATGAAGAGAGAGCTTCATGGTCATTGGATGAGGGAAGTGTGTACGGAAGTCTGCTCCCTCTTCCCGGTCTCGGTACACTGTTCCAGGTCGGGGCTCGAGGGACTTGTTCTAAGCGGGCTAAGTACTGATAGGTAAGTTGCGCCCTGCGCTGCTACAGGCAGGGTTCGCCACTCTCAGCGAGGAGACTTGGTATGGGTGAGGTTTTATTATTATTATTATTATTATTATTATTATTATTATGTTGGTATTGTCCCGCTATTTCTGAAACTTAGACAATCAATAGCGATCTCAGATGATTTACTCGGCTTACAGCCGGAACCACAACGCTGCGCTCAGGTGGCAAGAGATGAAGGACGAAAAGAGAAGAAGACAGGAGAAAGAAGCGCCCGTGCGGACGGTCCCTTCTGTGGCCCTCCGCACGGGCGAGGTAAGAGCCCCGAAGAAAAGTCGGTCACCTCGATCGGCGGCCCACCTCGCGGGATAGAAAGGAAATATAGAGCACCTACCNGATGCTACATCCCCTGCGGAGAAGGCACTCGGGACCCTTGGGTGCGTGATGCCCAAACATATTGTGGCAGGGAAAGGGCCCGCCACAATATGCCCCTGAGGGCAGCACCTACCTAACTCTACAAAACTAACCTTCTCAGCATGAACTGCGGCCAGATACTACATCCCCTGCGGAGAAGGCACTCGGGACGCTTGGTGCGTGATGCCCAAACATATTGGGGCAGGGATATGGGTGATGTACGGAAGGCTCCAGTGCATAACCTTAGTGCTGCATTGTGCACAGCGTTCAGTCGTTTTAGGACTTTAGTCCTTGTGGACTGATATACGACACAGCCGTAGTCTAGTCTGGAGCGTACAAGAGTTTACAGCAGTATGATATGTCAGCAGTCATATTTTATAGTTCATGAGCAAGTAACAAATAACCAGACTTGGGACTGGGCTGAACGTCAACTTTCGTTGCCACGCGCAGGGTTCACGTCCTGTTGGTGCCGTACCCATAACATCCTACTCACTTACACGTTACCCACACGCCTGTTCCTTGGTAGGACTTGTGGCCGTGTCTCTAATAACATCTATTCGCAGTTACAAGACCAGAAAGTCCACCGTGAGATGCGAGCCCCTTTAGCAACGCAAAACAATTTACAAGGGCTAACTAAGAGATACAACATGGGCGGGACATTTAACAGCTTGTAGAGAGGCATCTGGGCCAAAAAATCTTAAGACTCAACCCTATTCGCACTGGGCTGAGTTAATTTACTACAAGGCTTCTGTCGTTCTAGAATATTCATATGAAGGAAAAAGCCTTCGTTGCAAGAGTGGTACAGCCTGACAGAGATAGGATTAATGTTCGCTACTAATACCGCTCACTATACATCATAAAAGTTCAAAGAGATACACGGTATTTTCTTTGGGTTCTCTATTGTACGTCACTGTAGGCCGTTTGGTGGGCTTCAACTCAACACGGACAACGCTTGCCAGTCTCCACAACAAGTCATGGTTTAATAAGAAACGTCACCATCACTGCTTCACCGTGGCCAGCCTCCCATCCACACTACAGTAGCGGAGCTGCAGTAACACAAGAGTGGTACACAATGTGACAAACTATGGTTCGTGTTAAGCTTATACGAAGACCCCTGGGTCTGCCAGCGTTAACTCGAGAATACAACCATGGGCAAAATCTACCTTACACCTGTTGGTAGGGAACTTTGTTTGGGTTGTGCTCTAGGATGAAAGTATATATAACCTATTTTTGGTATCGGCTGTACCTCGCAGTGACAGCAAAAAACTATGTATAAGATTAATATTAAGAGCCCCGTCGACACAAGCTGGGAGGGACAATTATACCAGCAATACGCTGGCAAGCAACTCGTCACACTCCACGAACATTGAGAAATCATGAGTGACAACATCAAAGGGGAGACATCTTCGATGCAAGGGCATAAAGCACTAACTCTTATACGAGTATCAACTATTATTGCTTTGTGTTAAAGGAATAGAAGGAAGTTCACTATTTGAACAGTCTAGCACCTCACTTGAGGCAACAGCAGTCGCACGAATGCCAAAGACGCCACAATAACGACAAGAAAACAAACAGACTCTACATGCGTCCCGGGTCGGATAATACTGCGCCTGAAATGATGACTGAATTATGTATCACGTCCACGCTGAAGAATCACCTACCTATATCGAACAATTTGGAAAACTTGGGTAAGGAACGTGATGAAAAAACAGAATACATATATTGAATTATTGAAAGGTAAAACCTTGACTGATGAAGGACATGACAAAAAGAAAGGAAGGTGCGAGAGTATGTTTGCCACAGAGTAAAGAGCTTACAATTGGCAAGTTAGCCTCATCAAACATCTAAACACCATCGACTTCGGCATTGCTGTAAATTAAGTCAGTACTTTTGACTTAGCCTTAATTTCAGCGATACTTAAAACAGATAAAAACTTCGTTCACGATAGGTATAAATACATTTATTCGCTAGTCATCTCAGCTACAGCTGTGCGTGTGTGCAGTTACATATTAAGGGGCCATATGAGATCGTATGATAGAGACAGCAGCGTATCAAGGGTAAATGGTTAATACTTTTTGCAGTCAAGAGAACGAACATACCCATCCTTAGGAGTAAAAATAACAGGATAACCTGACAAGAGTATGAAATAAAAGAATATGAGACAAAGGATGTCTCTATCGACCATAATTTTTCTTCCCTGGTCCGTAGGGTAAGAGGAATGAAGACATTCCCTCTCGGCCGAAGCAGAGACGAGTAATACGTTAGCCAATTACGGATGCTACGTTCTCATCTCATCGCAAAAAGATAAGTAAAGAATTTCAAAATTTAATACAGCCAAACATCATTCTCGTATACTACACAGGAAATTAGTGACAAATTTACCAGAACGTACACACGCAGCCAGTAGAAACATCAATTAATTAGAGCCCGCAGAGCATCCGCAAGTATGCGGAATTTTCAGTGTGGATAAGCATCTGTCCTTCACAACCCTGGGCTGCCAAAGCATGGGTATTTCCCCAACAATATGGGTTTTATCAAATATTCCCTTTGCAGCTCTGGCAGTGGAGTTCGAAAGTTTACGGTAGGTCAGCAGTGAGATGACCGCTCTACTGTGCGGAGGCACGTCGCTGCTGCCATTACCCCCCCTGGACTTAGCTTCAAGAGCACGAGAGGGCAGGCAAGTAATTTTATTATATTGCTGAGCTGCCCGTGACCTGTTGGGTCACTAAAAGCCTATTCCATTTTCTTCTGATCCATTAGTGGACTTAAAGCTGGTTACGTCCAAGTTTTCAAGTATCAAAATACAGAAAAGCGAAATTTTTTTCGGAAATAAAAGTACTGCTGTGCCGAATACAGGATGCAGTGGTCACAGAGCTATATCAATGATGAACTAGAATAACAAATGGAACCAGAACCGTATTATTCTGAAATCTCCAAGCTCTTCTCGGTTTATCCCCTATGTACAAATAGGGAATATTGAGTGCAAGGTGACACCCTAGCAAACAAGGTTATCAGTTTTATATAGACTTACATACATGTATAGCTACGCCGCAGTCCGTCCACCGAGGCGGGACTTGGCGGGGTGCGGGCTGGGAGGGCCAGACGTACTTTGCCAGTCTAGTTTTAAGAGCAAAGGAAAGAAAAGAGACGCAGTGGGTGCGAAGACAGCTTACTGGCGCAGCAGACATCACGCGTGGCGCAACAATACACAAGTTAGTTAGTTATAAACTTTGTTTAACCTCCGTAGCCGCAACTCAGGCGTTCCAACAGAGATGAGTGTGTAATATTCAAATACCACAAAATTTGTCGCGTGGCCTACGTGCGCTACTACGGGCAGGAAAAAAGGCGTAAAGCATAGTAGGAGACACTCGAGTGGTCGGCCTTCCACACGAGAGAGATGAGAGAAGTCCCGCAGAGTAGGTGCGCTATCTCGATCGACAGCCCACCTCTTGGAACAGAAAAGGAAATAAAGAACCTACCTAACTTTACAAAACTAACCTCGTCAGCAGGAACTGCGGCCAGATGCTACATCCCCTGCGGAGAAATCACTCGGGACCCTTGGGTGAGTGATGCCCAAACATATTGTGGCAGGGAAAGGGCCCGCCACAATATGCCCCTGAGGGCACAATACACAAGTCTAAGGCATACTTCACAATTCATCATCAACATTCACAGATTCAGAACACACACAACAAGGTGTCCGACTTATGCGGAAGCCACACTATACATTCGCACGCTCAACTCGCGCACGCAGTCCTGACATACAATGAAAGTCGGCCGTTGGCAAAGATACCGAAGGCAAGTAATAAAGTAGGAGAGTGTGTAAACGAAACATCCGCTTGTAAGTTGTGCGTGCGCTTGTGTAGTGTGGCCCCAGCATTAGATTGGTTATTATGATTACAAGGAGACTTAAGAAAGGAGATGACGAAGGTAGCGCCACACCGAGCAGCGGCACAGCAGGAAGGTACAAGAGTATCGATGGAATGCACATAGCTAACGGACGAAGCATACAGACCTTATCACTATCACTTTCATGCATTTATGACAAACACATTAAAGGGCAGGGCATCTTCCACTCGCCCACTTTGAACGAGATCACCTAATCTGATCAGCCTTGTACTTCAATGCTGACTGGCTGATTCACCACTTCGGACTGAGTCCTCAGCATAGAAGCTCTAAGCCAAGACGCAGCTGATCGGATTAGACGATATTGATCCAAGTGGATGAATCGAAGATATGGAGTACGAGTTACAAGTCTTATGAGTAATAAAATTTTGCGAAACGGGCAACATTATTTAGCGAAACAAATAGCAGGTAATTACAGTTACAGTGTCATCGGCTAGGATAGCACCGTCGAAATAATCAAGCCGCAATAACTTCAACACGTTCAAAATTTCAGTTCGAGGTGTTAATTTCGCTACTTTGGATCGAGTTGCAGACGTTACCCCGAAGCAGATTACTCTTGGAATTAATGCCCGAAACTTGATCCAAAAGTAGCGAAACCAACGCTCATGACTGAAATTCTAAACACGTTACAGCTAATGACATTAGCTTACCATGACGGACCTGTCCAAATGGATGATAACCCTCAACATACAACACCGCGGACAGCAGCGCGTGACATGGACACGAGCGTACCTACTACTGTATTATCATTATTATTCAGTCAAATGAGTACGAGATACGCCCTGAGGTATCACGGTGCCTACGAGATTTTCATCGTTATATTCAAATTTTAAAACTTCATTTTCCAGTACAACAGTACATATGATTCTATCCACACATCCAGATTCGTGTAATGTTAAAACCAAGTGTAAGAATTAGTTCATTTTTCAAATTCAAAGACAAACTGCCTCTTCACTTGCTTCTTCTGTCATTTATAAGTATTAATGAAGACAATGTTCTGCTTCCTATATAGGAGACGAAGAAGCAGATGAAAGCCAGAATGTCTCAGCATCAAAGCATTTCTTTCAGAACTGGACAGCGAACTACTATCTTCAATAATAGCAGAATTTTTAATCATTTTCTTGATGCTGGCTATAAAATAGCTGTTGAGGACTTCAAAATTTTATCATCCTGCCATTAATTTGCCTTGAAACTTTTGGAATCCATTTTTATTCAGGAGCAGTCCCCAACCCTGAATGATCATGCTTTTTCTACCAAACTTTTTGCTTTAAAGTGATAGATTTGAAACGATAATATTGTTTGGTATGTAGGATACTTCTAATATGTTCTTTGTTACACCTAATTTTAGAATATCTTAATAGCTTTTCCTGAAGATGATTCAAGATGAATCGAAAGCTGGACGTTAAGAGAATATACCATCGAGCTAAAAATGTCTTTATTGCAAGTCTTGTCCTACTGTTAATAATAAAACAACTATCAAAGAAAGGAAGAAAGAAGGGACATGTAGGATGTCAATAGAAATGTTGACCCCAAACTAGATTATTATTTTATTATTTTCATAAAATTTCCCGATATTTCCGCTATAAAGACTATCAATAGCGTTCATACAAATTTGCTGGCGTATTTCATTTTGATATCGAGTACAATGTACAAGGACTTAAAAGGCTCAATATCAATTGCGGGCGAAGTCTAATAGGAGTGTCAGTAGGTCACATATGAAAGGTATTGAAAGATACAAAATGAAAGCAAAAATTGGTGTAGTGGTGATAAGAAGTTCGAGATGTTTGCAACTAGAATATTAGCTATCAGTGATATCAGTGTCGCCAAGGTAGCGATTGCGTCTCTGAACAATTTCTTGACAGGTCAGCAAGATAAGCTTCACAGCTAAGTGGACACCACAATTTGGGCATAGAGGAGGGTCTTCTCGCCCTTCAAGACAATAGCTGTGAGTCTAGTGGGTGTGGCCAACTCGGAGTCTTGCCAAGACAATCTCCCAATGCCGGATTCGACAGGAAGCATTGGGAAGTGCAAATATGGAAGGTTTTATTTCGAGTAGCTGGATATTGGGCAGCGATTGCCACCTGCGCTGTCGGTGTTCTGTCATGGTCAGCTTATAGTACCACTCATAGTCCGACCTGTGGAGTCGGACAGAGTGACAATACCAATATAATAAGTCGGACAGAATTGATTTCATGGGAGGCTGCATCTCGTGCGGCACGATCGACAAATTCGTTCCCCATCAACCACACATGACTGAGAACCCAACAGAAGATATTTCAAAATCACGAACTTCAATAACACGTTACCTAATCGCATTCCTCTCCCAATCAACACATCATAATACACTAACGAACTTATCGTGTTGCCCTCAGGCAGCGTTTCTGCTATGAGAGGTGTGCAAGGGCTTCCGCATAGTAGAGAGAGAGAGTCGTAGATGGCGTATAGTTCATCCATGTAAGAAGAAGAGGCTGAGTTTCGAATACGACATCGGTAGGTGAGTGGTCCATGTACATACCCAACCTGGATCGAGTAGGTGGATTATCAAGTAGGAGGGGAAGAAGGGAAAGAATAAAATAAAAATATTAGCAAGAGTATGAAAATTGAAGGATGTAAAGTAGGGAGGAAGAAAGAGTAGAGATATCTACAACTGCACAGATACTTTTCACTGTTAGGTGGCGCTAATGAAACCTTTTCATTCAGAGAGGGAACGTCGATATGAGGTTCGGCGTTGAAATATTAGTTGATGTAGCTTGGCATCCAGAGTTGTGATGTCGAATGGACCAACTCTGACTCCGACTCCTGGGTCCAGCCGGTGTCAGACTCCGACTTCTGGTCCGAGTAAACATCCAACGCCTACCGAGAATCCGACTCTACAACCCTGTTGGTAGCTCCCAAAGGAACGGCTCGTAGTATGACAAAGAAGGTACAGTATTGAGGCACACCAGAGGGCCTCTAACAACGGAACAATGAGAGTCAAACTCTTAGCAAATCAAACCACAAGTCAAGAACAAACATTTACATCAATAATAATAATGACAATAATAATTAATATAAAGCGAGACTCATAATTACAAATCCCTTTGTACAAAGTGAAGCATAATATTTTTTGTTCGTTGCAGTAAAAACCTAAAGCCTATGAACTTAAAGTTAAATAGAACTAGACATGAACTGAGGCAGTAATTCACACGAATGTAAAGTAGGTATACGAGAAATAATCGCGCAGCAAAGTCCGCTATAGCATCACTATTATATATACGATTCATTGAACCTCCGCAGCGGTGGGTATGAGGAGCTGGGTTAGCGGTGTTGTAGTCAACACATCATAAGATCATCTTCTACTATGCAACCCGTTACGTTGCATCCGTCAATGGTTCAAGCAGAAATTTCTTCGCCAAGTACTTAATATCAATGGCATTGTTATTACTATAAGGTAATGAACAAACTTCGTGTGGTTTTGATAGCTAATGAATTGTCCATAAATCCTAGCTTTACCACCGGTCCCAAGTTAGATAACGCGACCCACGCTGGAAGACGCTACAATAATATAATTATCAACTATTTAAAATTTGCTCACGGAATAACAGTAACTGGTTGTCGGCAGTATAGAAATCGTATCAGGTTACAGAAGTCTGTGTCACGACGGTATCAGTCACTGATAATGAGCAGATAAATGCTGATTTACGTAAGGAATCATACGCGGTTAATAGAAGTTGACTTACTTATCCGCTTAACATTAGGTAGCTACTTCTGCTGCGGAGATTACACGGTACAATAACTGACTTCCACTCTCGGTGGTTGTGAGTCAAATCTTTAGGAACCACAACCGACCTCAGTGAAGTTTGCTTGTAAAGAGTTCCTGATAACATTAAATGTCAACTCTAATAAGCACGTTCACCACCTCCACATCCACCGAGTCTAATACCACCAACAAGGGACGCGCCACTGCAACTGATGTCACACTTCAGTACACAGCGGGTTTTGATAAGTTCTCTGTACAAACTATAATATATATTTAGTAGGTCTTTGAGGATTAAGTGAGAAAAAAATAAACTTACAAAAACTAGCTAGCAATGAATGCAGACCATAACGTCAACAACACATACCGTACGGACAATCAGAAGTAAACCGTGAAATCATATAGTTTGTTTCGAAAACAAGATAGTCTACTAACTTTGTTATAAACAAGAAGTCCCGAAAATGACACGGAAAATCATCGCTTTAAATCTCATGATGATCCCAAAACAAGTTATCAATAAAATAACACGAGTGCGAACATGATACTATTTGCTCCATCACAGAAAAAAGTTTCGGATAGTCCGGAAAAGATCAGATAAAATAGGGTAGATTTATTTTATGTATAAAAAAGTAAAAGGATTATTTAGTTTCCGGTGAGATAGCAGACTGAGGGCTTGGCAGCGCTGAAGTGGGCTTATCGCTGTGCGTCATAAAGGCGACAGCAAAAAAAAGTTGAACACAATTATTATGCTAAAACAAATTCACGGTCGAAGGAAGGAGACAGTGACTGAGCAGTCCCCCCGATTCTTTCGAAATGACAATTGCACAAAGCTTCAAAAACACATAAAGCTAATAATAACTAGTAACTGGAACACATTTGTACCGATCCAAAGACCACAAACTATTGCGTAGAGTTCACACGTGCAGCTCCTTCTTGCGATGGAAATGCTTTCTGCGTCCGTGTTCTCGGCCATATCACTTTAAATAACAAAATACAGAAATAAAAACTGGTTTAAATGCTTTATGGAAAAGCTAAACTCCTTGAGAACATACAATATCAGAACGTTAAAAAAGCGATTTCAGAACAACTTTCGTTAGGTAATTTAGCTAGCTACTTGCTGACTATCCATGCAGCTGGAGGATTGAAACACCACCAACGCATTCTTCGAGCTGGTTGTAAAAGGCTACTAACTAGGACCTGCCCTGGAAACTTAATGGGCTTCTAATTTGTAGGGACAAGCCCCATCTCCCAAGGGCAAGGACAAATGTTACTAGTAGCCTATACTGGTCACTTTCCAATGGGACTTGACCAATAATGGTATCTAACTCGCTGCACTCACCGCTAGCTCCAACGTGCTACTAAAATTCCCTCATATGTAGCAAGGAGTGGGGCAATGTAACCCATTGCAGGTACCTCATGCCTCTCCTATTTGAACCCTACAGGACTTGTGGTCTGACTGAGGAGCGGCATCAGTTTTCAATCGTAGTGGTATCGTTGACCCTGGCCTGCAGCTTTCGGCTGCGGATCGAAACGCCTCAACCCATTTTATTTCCTCCATGCGGTCAAAGAGAGTAGCGCTCAAGCTGCACCCTTTGGAGGATACTCAAAGCCAACTGGCTACGTCAACCAGTTATTAAGAAACTAAACAATGGTAGAGGAATTCCACATCAGAATCTACTAGGTAGAAAACTATAAGTGTTAAATTTGCGCTGCTACGTTTTGCGTTGAACTAAGGTAGCAGAATTTGCGAGGCAATTAGGGCTGACATGAAGAATGGAGCACAGCCAGCAGAAGCCGCTAAGCCAGTCACAAGCAGAGTCTCCGACTGACTAATGCCTGAACCACGGACCACACGATACCCTGACTGTCCACTCCTCGCATATAAAGCTCATTATTATTAAATCACACCAGACTGGCGACGCAGGAACGGAGAAACTCCATGAGGTTAACAAACCCCCACGCAACCAGCCCAGCGGGTGGAGAAAACAAAAGAATAGAAAAAAA
>LQNS02000211.1:34624346-34646637 GCA_001587735.2 Parhyale hawaiensis
ATGCACACTTATAGCCAAAACCCTGAATGTATATAAACTGCACTAACATTTGCCATTATCCTCACCATATTTTTGTGACATTCAAAAAAACGACTTTCGCGGCGAAAACACCCCGTTTTACCCTAGCTATTAGACTGTATCTAATATATACAAGAATTAAGCTGGATATAAATAAAAAGATAAACAAGCTGAGCGTTGCATTTATATTTAGAAAGCACTTACAAGCAGAAGACAGAAACAGATTCCTTGCAAACTCTCGAAAAAAAAACAATTATAATAGTGTTTGCAAGTAGCTAAATGAAGATATGACAAAAAATTCCTAGAAAGAAATTGCGTGAGTAGTTAACTTCACATGAAGCAAGAGATGGATGATAGCAATGCTGTACCAATAAGGAATTGGATAGATTGAACCAGAGTGATATTTATTGCTCATGAATGAAGTGAGGAGGTGATAATGTTTTCGTTGAAGATTTAAGTAGCTATATTTATGTGTGTATATAGGTATTTATTCAAAGATTGGAGGACTCCCAGGCTGAATCATTTTGTAGGTAAGAGTTAGAATGCCTGCTGGGTTTTGTAGTTTATTTAACCCTGAGCTTTCGAGCCATTATACATGACTCATCTTCAGGAGAACGAAATTTTAAGCGACTGGAGCTATCTGCTCATAGTTATATTTAGAAAGCACTTACAAGCAGAAGACAGAAACAAGTTCCTTGCAAACTCTCGAAAAAAAAAACATAATAATAGTGTTTGCAAGTAAATGAAGATATGACAAAAATTCCTAGAAAGAAATTGCGTGAGTAGCTAACTTCACAAGAAGCAAGAGATGGATGATAGCATAACCTAGGTATATATCTAATTGGCCGGATAGAGGCACACCCCCTCCAAGAACCTTGTAGGTTAGTGGAGCAAGGACTGGTTCTGCTAATATTCTAAATATATATGGGTATATATTCGGGTTTACTGTGTATTAAACGTCATAACGACACTAGAAAACCAGTCCTTGCCTCCTAACCTACAAGGTTGGCGGGGTAAGAGCTCATTGGAAGAGCTGCTGTACTGGGGTAGTGGTTGGTGGCAGTATCAAGAAATTCTGGACATTTATCTGTTGAGAAGTGGGTGTGCATTCCAACGTAGACTTATTTTCCTTCAAAATGAGACCAATCGTAAGAAAATACATGGTGTGTTTAATACTTTTTTCACTATTTGAAGCTAACAGGCCGTTAAGACGGCCTAGATTTTTGGTCCCTCTATCGAAACGCCAGCCACTTAACAGGCTGTAATGGAATATTGTAGGCCATCTAATAGGCCGTATCGATATATATATATATAGCCTATATAAACCATTCGGGGCAAATGGTGATGTTATTTTGGGGGCAAAAACTGGTTTTGCCCTCAGGAGAGTTAGAATCACTATGGACACGAAATGAGTGCATAAACTCTTAGAGCATTTATTTGCGGTCATTTTAGTTTTTGCGTTGCTTTTCTAAGTTGAAAAAAAATGTGTGAGGCCAAAATAATTTTTTGTTACCAAAATGATCTCATCGCCATTTGCCCCAAATGCTGACACTGTATATATCTCTGTCCACCCAAAAACAGGTAGAAGGTGTCAAGCAATGTCCATAATTTTTTTTTTACAGGGAGTTTGGGGGTTGACCTAGATGATTAGATTAGATTAGATTAGATAGGCGGCAGTAGACGAACCAAAAGGCCCATTCCCAAAGAGACACCGGGACTTACACCCCGGCCCTCTATGAGCTATTGCCATTATGTTAGTAGGATGTAGAGGAACTGTGGTATTTTATCATCTACAATATAGGGCCTACTGTTGATTTCTTCTTCAGCTTAGCTTCTTCATAACAGACGATAGCAAGAACGCCCATCAGAATTTACTTTATTTTTTCATTTTTCACTAACCACAAAATTTCATGTGAACAAGTCCGTAGCGTATGTAGTTACTGCAGTTTCTCGAGATCAGACAAGCAACCGAAAGACGGGCAAGGCAAAGTAATAAAAACAACATTGGTTGTTTTTGAAAACAATCGCACTCCTCTACAGCACGGGGGCACACAGATGAGACCCATGCCAAAAAAAAAAAAAAAAATGCCTAGCTGGCCATAAAAAATGTCAGCGTTGAATTTGCCTCCTTCGCGGCAATTGTTTTACGCCATGAGGTATTCTATTTTTCTTACGGCACATTATTAGTTATTAAGGATCTCATTCTACGGAGGTTGCGTCTTAACCTTCTTGGACAGAGCATCCATATGCATATGAGAAATTAGGATTAGCTGGCCATCAAGGATGACTGTGCTGAATTTGCCCCCACTGCAGGTGATGGTCTTACGCCATGAGGCATTCAAGTTTAAACCTAAGATCAAATAGCCAGACAATGTCCCTTCAATAGAAGAATATAAAAAAAAATATCTATTGAAGCATCATCAGTAGTATATTTTTGACAACCAGATACACTCGGGTGAAAATGGTTATTCTTGTTGTAGCATGAATAAAGAAGAAAATTTAGAAAATGGAACCTCAATAGCACCATTTGCCACCAAAACTCACTTGCAATGCAAAATTATTTGCTCCGACATGGAATGAGATTCCCTATTAGGATACAAAGACCTTAGGCTGTCTGATGTTGACTTATGATGCAAAACAGTGCACGATAGGATTTTTTTTTTTAGAAATTTATGGTCAACACATTCCCCATGAATCCTGATTTGGCCTTCTTGCAGAACACTTTCAGTCAAAATTTAGTGCTTGCAACTTCAGTTTGGCGCCAGCCGCTGCACAGACAGGAGGTGACAGTTGTTCTGTGTTATCATTGCTTTACATAAATGCAATAAAAATGACAATAGCTACATCATATGGTTCAATGCGCAAGCAGGTAGCTAGTATCAAAAATGCTGAAATGTGGTAGCTGCTGTATGATGTTCATGTGTACCAATACGCAACAGTGGAATGTTATTGACGGAACACATATGGCCCAATTCACAGGAAACGTGTTTTTTCAATTACAACACTCGATATGCAAAGAAGCTACTTGTTAGGTGTGGTCTTACTGTAGTTCACATCTGCTGTTAGATACTATAGACTAAATCAATGAGTACTTACAAAAAAATATGCTTGTGACTAGCCAAGCGTGTCAGAACAGGCTTTTTCCCATGATAGGTACTTAAACTGGACACTGTAGGACTAAGACTAAGCCCGGGAGATTCTACTGCCTTTACATTCTAATTAATTCTTCACGACAGTTTCCTATTAGAATCGTTACAGATTTCATAGGTTTGATTATTATTGAAAAGCGTATCAATAAAATGTAGGGGGATTGATCTCTTTGTCTCTTTTTGAAACATTTTTCAGGTTGCAAGGCAAAGCCCGTAGCTGTTCCGGAGCTCAGCCAGGCTGTGCAGCGGTCGGCCAAGTGGCACAGCCAACAGCCAGGTGTTGTCCAGGCCAGCCAGCCAGTATCTATATAGAGGCGTGAGCTGGTCCACCTCACCATTCCCACACAAACAACCTAGTAATGCTGGTTAAGTGGGAGCCGCCCACGATATAAACTTTGCTTGCCACATGGAAGGAAAAGGGGTGTTCCGGAGCTCTCGGCTTGTAACAAGCATATTTTTCCAATTCTCGATCACTTGACATATCTACACTGTATTAATTTAAGGACCAAACAGACACTGTTTTAAGTTAAGGCCCAAACAGGTATAATTGACGAGGATGCAATAAGAGATCAAATTGTAAAGGCAGAGACTAAAGTATATAGTATTAAGTCCAAAACTGTTAATGATCTTTCCCAAATAATTTAAGCCATAGCTACATTAATAACAGTCCCAGGTTTTTAGGGAGGAAAGATGCAGCCAGTGAGAGCTCAAAGTCTGGGTCCACGTCGGGCGGGGTATTGTACTCTCAGAGTAAAGAAATGTACTTAGGGAACAACTGCAAACTCATAACCAAGAGGATCTGAGGCAGAACAAGACGGAGCCACATTCCAGATCAAGTCATAGTATTGGGAGACGGGCTTCGAAAGGGCCTCGCCCTATGCGATTGGAAGCTGCGGTCGAGGTATTGACCTGTGTGGACACAACGGAAGCCCAACCTAAAGTGGCATAGGAGCCGAGGGTAGGCAATAAAGTATCACCAGTCTCGGGCTTTGAGTATTTTCAAACGATCTTCTCGCTGAATCCTAAGCATAGCTAACGGCTCGATTGTCGCCTGATGGAATAGCCTGAAAATAGGCGTGGGGAGGAGTTTGAGGGAGATCCTCCTTCTCAGAGGAATTATCTTGATATTATCGTGATACAATGTTTGTGCAGGAGAATATCAGTCCTTCGTCAATCCAGGGGTGCAGCAATCAATATACATGTATCACAAGGAAAGGGCAATTGCCCATGGGTTGGCTTCACTACTGAGGATAAGGTGTCATAGCCGAGCGAGCGGCTGCGACTAACAATCTTTTAAGGCATAAAGCGATCAGAGGGTGCTAGTGATGAACAGGAGTCTGGAATAATGCTTCTGAAGGAAGAAAACTTAGGCCTGGGTAAAATCCATTGGGACCCTAGGACAGTACGGTACTAGCAGCAATAAGAACTGCTCTGTCCACAATGAGAAAATAGTTTAGCTGTCCTTGACTGAGGGTTTGAGTGAGACCCTGGAAAAAGGAACAACTAGACAAATCTAAAGAGTGAATCACTCGAGGGGTAGACACTGCTTTGGAAGAGCTCAAGTGACACCAAGAGAGCCAGGGACTGTTCTCAACACGGGGATAGTGCGACTACCACACACGCTTTAGCTCTTTCCAGTTGTCTTGAAACAACGAAGATTCGAGCACTGCAAAATACAAAAAGGTTTAATTTGTGAATAAAGGGATAGCAGACACGCATAACGGACTGGAAGGGATAGTGATTCAAAGCAAAGTTTGTGGCCAAGCCGTGACAACGAAATATTCTTATAGCTTCCCAGCACGAAGGCAAGGTTGTTTAAATGGTGCGGTACATTGGAATCGCCAGGGATATGAAAGGCATGGCATTCAAACAATTGTTGGATTCCAATTTATGAGGCATATCAGATAGACGGTTACACGCACTGTGGAGATACCGTAGTTCACTCCTGGCTCTCAACTTGGTTGCTAACTGTGACCAAACGAAGGTAGAAAGCCATCCTCGTGGCTCCACAAAGGGGAGGAAACGTGGAAGACGTCACCTGGACCATGTCCGAAGACTCTGATAGCACTCTAAGTAGTCAGATATACATAAGGGTCCATTCGAGAGACCAAGATTTCTTAGATAATAATAGTAGATAGGCTTTCAAGCACATAACTGGCAGGGAAGTGCTGGCACAAATTTACCTCTTGAAGCCAGGATGGGAGTTACTGCACACTCGAAGGGGGCTCGGGGATATCTTGCAATAAATACGGTGAGAGGGGCAGTCAGTCACGGGAAACACCCAGCCCTCTTCTCCGGTAAAAGAGGAGAGGAAAACGCCCTAGTGTTCAGCTGGGGGTTGGTTGTCAATCTGTTAAAGCCACTCGCCATCATTAAGGGAACACTGTTAGCCGATGACACACGGATGCGTTTGTCAACTTTCGAATGTGCGCAGGTACGGTACCGTGCCTCTATGAGGCCGGTAAGGTTTTCACAGAAAAAATAGTGATCCCTCCCTCTCACTGAAGCAGATAAGGAAAATGCCCCTGCAACACTCTCAAACTCGGAGTCAGAACTGACATACTTGTGTCGTTACTCGTGGCAGTAATGAATGTGAGCAGCTTTGTTAATGACTGAGTACTCCGAAGTTCGTAGTGCGAACAGTGAGGGGTCTCCCAGTCAGGTGGCGACCAAAGCGAGAATAACCTTATGGGTTGTAGAACTAGAAAGGAAGCCATTAGAGAGGTGCACTGCCCTCGCCATCAATATGCATTAGGCGAGATTCAACTGACCAACGTTCAAGAAGTGGACAGAGGCCATGTGCGTTGAAAGCCTTCCTCCTAACCAAGACGAAAAATATTTTTGAAGTTACAACTTTGGAGGAATGTTCGACCTGTTGGCGTCGACTAGGCGAACTCCAAGTAACGTTTTAATTTACAGGAGGGATCAAGAGTCAAAGTCGAACAACTCCCGTACAGGTAATGTTTCAATTTTGAGGCAACCTGGCGTAAATTGAGTCAGAGGGGCAATCGGGCGTAGATTGAGTCAGACCTCTTGCCATGAAGAGCCGAGGGGCTGTGATTTCAAGTTTGATCTGCTGCATTCGACCTTAGGAAGTTTCTTATCCACGGGTCTATAGGGACTCAAAGCCTAATGGTTGGTCCGTCCTTGCGTGGAAAGTCAACCTGATGGGCAGTTGAGTGTTGAAAACTTCGACATTTATCATTTTATGTAGACCGCAGTTACACTCTCTATCTCTACGAAAACTTACTTGAAATGTTGGATGGAGGGGAGCTCTGAACGTCACAGATGCTTTAATAGTACTAAGCTACATTGGTTACAGCGTTGTACTGAGACTGCGCCACAACTTCATACACAGAGCCATGACATCATATGTAGCTTGGAGCTACCCGCGCTGCCAGCATGGAGCCGACAGTTGGGGATCGGGCATCCGCCAACCATATAAGCGCAGCTGATATGAGTTCTCCACCGGGAAAGTTCAGAATCGTCACTGCTGATGGGACCAATGCACCAACGGAGTCTAGTGCTGTACAAAAACTTTATCAGAACCTCACCAGCGGGGAGAGTCACAATAGACATAATTATTCGGTTCATTAATGAAGTCCCGAAGTAGCGTTGCCAGAAAGTTAGGAGCATCGAGGCTGTATCTCAAAGTACCGTACACGACCCTAGCAAATATTTACTGTGAGCAGGGATCGATAGTTATTGAGGAGCAGCAGTTTGGTGTTAACCTGTGTAACTCACCTCTGCAGCCTCCAAGCAAAGGCAGGCCAAGAGCAGGACCGCCAGACTAGGGAGGCAAGCAAGGCCCAGTGCGCCGGCACCAGCAACAGAATGCAAACGTAGGCCTATGCACCGATAACGAGCCGGAGAAGTGCGCAGTTGGCCATCGAGAAGCCACCAACATGCAACACATACTTACATGGATGGTCCCCAGGAACAGTGAAAACAGTAAGGGCATGTGGCACAAGGTAAGCACCACCATGGCAGAGAGTCAGGCAGTAGTAGTAACTCTCCAGCAAAGTGGCACCCCACCACCACAGAGCCCTCAAAAAGACAAAAACCCAACTACAGGTAAGCGACCAATCCCATGGGACTCCTATCTGCTCCCGTGTGGGCGAGCCACGGAAGGGACCTTCTGCACGGGAGTTTCTTTGTTCTTCTCCTCTTTTCCTTTTTTTCCCTGTGCCGCATGGCTGAGCGAATTTGTTAGCCCGAGCCGTGTAGGGTTAGTGATGCTCACGCCTTATTTCCTGCCAGACATGGTGCACCCGGCCAAGACTGTTCTAATAGAACTCGAGTTCAACTCAACTTCTAAACTATACAAAACTGGATCGCTGCTATATAGTCTTTGTATTTGGACCCATCTCACAGTCCATGCCCTGGACGCCAACTGGCTGATGGCTGCAGCACTCGGCCGACCACCATACAGCCTGACTGAGCTCTGGAGTGACTGGAACCCCCTTCCGGCGACCTGAGAATTTTTTTGAAAAGACGGAGATTAATCCCCTGCATTCTCTAGCTGTGCTTTTCAAGAATAATCAACCTATGAAATTGGTAACAATTCTAATAGGAAACACTTGTGAAGAAGTAATCAGAATGTAAAGGCAGTACAATCCCCTGGGCTTAGTCCTACATGGTGCCAAGTGAGTGAGAGATGGGAATAAGAAGTTTATTGAAATAAGGTACATGGGAACACTAGTAAGGGCTAAACTACGGTCAACAGTAGCTAATGCATGATTTCAACCTACCATGAACAGCAATCCAGTCATTCAGGTCTTCATTGGGTGGAAGTTTTACAACTTTTCTCAAATTGACGCCCGAGTTTAGAGACGCCTGAGCTTGCTTGTGTAGACTATACTTGAGGGTCCCCGGTGGCAACTTCTTCCGAGGTCTGAATGTCTGCACAGACACACAATACTAAGCACTTCACTGCAGTACCGTAATGGAAGTGGCAGGGACTAATTAACAGAACAGTATTGAAATAAACTAGAACACATCTACGTAGAGCTCATGTAACAACTAGAGCACAAATCTGGTACTGTGACAGTCAGGCGCTAGTTGCCAGCACCATCACCAATCAACTCAATGAAAGTTAGGCTCCAGGGCTAATGCAACAGTAGTAGGTTATTACCCCAATTTAACCATTTATGAAAGCGGGGTTTCAATGCTGATACATAAACTAGGGTAACATCTCATTAACTCAAATATATAATTAGCTATATACTAGCGACACAAAATAACTACAAAGGGAGTTCAAAGCTAGAATAAACTATTTTTTTTGCAAACTAATGGATTAAGGTAAGATAACTAACGTTACACTGGTGATGGCTTTGACAAAAAGTTTGAGTAGCAAAACAAGCTGTGCTGGTGCGTAAAAGCTCAAAGTGACGAACATCAAATCTAAGGTGTTTGAGTGGGCCAGCCATGGTATGCATGCTAGGCTATTAGGTTTCTTTGAATATCTCGTAAGTCAGTCAAAGAATTATTATTATTGAAAAGGTCTTGAATGTCTGTAAAAACAATGTAGGCTACGCAAGTATAATGCAACAGCAAGTGCTGGGTTATAGTTACAACAAAAAAAATAATTCAATAAGCAAAGGATAATCAGCAGCAATAATTCCATAAACTCTAGTGGGTGTTAAATCATGCAGTACCTAGTTACAATACCACAGTTCTAGACCACATAGGCCACCCAATAATCATGTTGAAAGACTAGGATGGCACAAACAAAAAAATTAGCTACACACATTAGCACCCACATCAAACCAAACTGCACCAGCATTAGGTAGGTACTCCACTGCATTACCATTCTCTGTTCTTTGCTATCAAACAGTAGCTAGCTATCTAAGGCAAAAATGAGCTAAATTTTCTTGCACTATCACAAAACTTGCTCATCATTTTTTTTTGTAGGACTTCAGAAATATAGGTACATGAAAAATCTGTTTGCTTAAAAATTTACAGCCAGTTTGCATTTTATGTTGTTGACTGAATTACTTGTTACAGTTGATGCTTTGGGGGGTAGCTAGCTACTGTAAATTTCAATATGAGCGTTTTTGTAGTTACAATGACCTTAAAGAAAGACACCATCTCTAATCTATGCTGCACTACATGCTACACTACCTACAGAGTTCTTTGCCGCCCAAAGTGAGAGAGGAAGAAATAAGGGAAATCATGTCCACTGAAATTTGCAAATGAGACTCAGTGTAAAAACATTAAACTTTGATAAAATCTTTTCCATGCAACAGAACAACCTCAAACAAAAAGTAAACAGTTTTCGGTGATGCAAGAAATGTGTTTATCAGCAAGAAACACAGATTTGCAGCTATATACCAACTTTGGATGATTATTGAAGCTTGGGACAACAAAATAACCTAAAATTGGCTAAAATAAATTTTGCAATTTACTAGGTACTGGCCAGTGCTCACACATGAGTGTTTCTTTCCAATAAATACATTTCTTGCATCTCCAAGAACAGTTTATTTTTTGCTTCAAGTCAGTGGTTTACAGGAACAAATTTCATTAGGGATTTATCAATTTGCCATCAGCCTCACTTGCAAGGAGTGGACAGTCAAGGTATAGTGTGGTCCATGGAGAGATGTATCTATGTCAAGGAAAAAGAGGAACTAATGCTAGGTGACAGCAAAGTGGATAAGAACTTTAGAAGAGCAAGACCAGCAAAATAAAAATCAGTTGCAGTAAGTATAAAAAATAGCAAAAGAAAGTGGGCAGGAAAAAAAAGATGATAAGTGGTCAAACTGAGGCTGACGTAACCAACTGAGTCTCCCTATGATCACAACTCTACAATATAGGATGGACCTAACTAGCCTAATGATGATCAATTCTATGCCAAACAAGGGGAAGTAGATACCATATGTACAGTAGGAACGCAATTTATAACTAACAACTAGTACAGTACTAGCAGCAGCAGCAGAAGAAGTAGATAGCTACATTTGCCAGTACTCAATCCATAATACCATGAAGCAGATCTACAGCAGACAATTCTGTCATCCCAAAACCATGTAAAAATTGGTGATTAATCAACAACATTAAAATCTCTAGCAAGCAGCTGCTCCAGCTCATTATGTGCATTGTGCATGGAGTCAAGAATTAAAGATAAATTACACCACTAGTGCTAAAACATGCAACCTAAATGTGACATTCTCTAAGAAAGTAGAACTAACAATGAACACTTATATTTTAGTACAAGCAAGTGGTACACTGTTACTTTTTTCTAGTAATCAGGTCATACATAATAACTAGTGTAATGTGGAAATATGCAAACAAGTAGACTATATTGCAGTATGCCTTTCAAGATTGCTGTCAATAACTCACAAGTACGTAGCTAATGTTCAAATAAAAATGATTCTTCCTACTTCAAAGAAGGGTTTGTGTGTGTCTCTTTTTTTTGTGTGAGGATGTCAACCACGAGCTATCTTATATCTATGTCAGCCAAATGATACCAATAGATACAGCTGGAAGATATGAGCCACTCTAATTGCATGACAACTCCTAGTTGAAGGTGAATCAAAGCACCAGCAGTAGGGACAGTTCCACTGAGATAAGCTAATTTCAGTCATTAGCTTCAACTTGTCAGGGACTTCAATACTGTACAAAGCAATTGATTTGCTACTTTGATAAGTTTTAGGAATTAATTACCAACCAATTACCTTTAAAATGGTCTCAATGGCAAGCACTTTAGAATAAATTCCTGAAGCGCAAGTCAACGTAACATAACCATTAAACAAGACAAGTTCATAGCCAACAGGACACCCATGGGCTAGAGGAAATGTTACTTGTGATTGTCACTTCTTTAACTTTGGGACTATTTCACTTATTGTATGAAATGCAAGCTATCCAGATACCAAATAATGATACACTATTTGTTGTATGGACCACTAGCAACAGGGTACTAGTAAAATTTCCTTGAAAGCAGCAAGGAGTGGTGCAGTAAAAGCCTTTACACACCACTCCTGCTCTCTAAATTTTAGTTACAGTGGAACCCCGTTTTGCCGGATTTTTTTTTTCTTTTCTGATGTTTTTTGGAAAGGTCCAGCAAACAGAAACCTAACTGGAGCCTGGAATATCGAAAAACTTCGGTATTTGCCGGAAAAGTCCGGCAAATAGAGGTGCATGGTTCGAACAAAGCTCCAGAATTTTGTGCCAATTGAATATTAACACTGGAAAACTTCAGTATTTGATGGAAACAGTTCGGTAAATTGAAGTGGGTGCCTATTCTGGAAATCGTTTCAATTTGGTGCATCAATGTGCAGCAAAGCGGGGTTTCTGGCATTGGAATTTCCAGAAATAGTTTCAATTTACCAGACAGACGTCCGGTAAATGGGATTTTCCAGCAATGGAGATTTTTGTGCTTTGCTGAAAAATTCAGTTTCCTGGAAGAGGCTTCCTCTGTGCTGTCTGGCAAAATGGGGTTCCACTGTATTTCAAAACTTCAGGTCTCACTGAGGCATAGCCCCAGTGTTGAAAAAAAAAAAACAATAGTAATGCGGACTGAGGCCTGCAGTACTAGGCTGCAGGATCAAAGGCCTCATTCCTCATCCTCTCGGTCGTCAGAGGCCCACAGGCCCCAGTTTTGGGACTGAAGCTTTGCCTTGCCTTGGCTAGGCGATGCAGCAAGTCTGCAGTTGTTTGCCACTCTGTTTTGAAGCTAAGACCAGCTCAGGGAGTACCGGTACTATTGGGACCAGGGAGTTGGATGGGGCTTGTAGAATTGTGCTTTGACACCACTTCTGTAAGGATTGCCTACAACTGAGGTTTTGGACTAGTTTAAGACAAGATAAGTTTATTTTTAAGGAACTATCCCAACAAATTATACCTTTTTATCACTTATTGATCAGTCTAAACATACAAGGAAAGAATGAAGTTCTAGGGCCTAGCACTAGAGCAAAGCTGCCCCAATAGAATGGCCCTACATGATGGGATTCAGCCAGACACTGAGAAACAGGAAGGTGGAAATGGTGAAAGTACTATCTCTAGAGCAAACAGATATTAGTTAGTTACAAGTAGAGAATCAGGTAGCTACAGCCTCAGCTGTGCGGTCCTGTGAACACAAGCCAGCATTTAACATACATAAAACTGCCAATCAAATACAGCCCATGCACAACTAGTTAGAGAAAAATATCAAATCATTGTTAAAAATGTATGAAACGTTCACAATAGGACCTATTTACTACAAGAGAGTAGTGACTAATGCTGCTATCTTCTATACCAACATGGTTGGTGACATAGAAGAGATAGTGTAGAAATTAATGAAACCTGTGATGTCCAAAGCCCAATAAAATTTGTGATAAAAGTAAAATGCACTAATGACAGACCCAGATAGGTACCATACTATTAGCAACATTGCAGTAAAAGTGAAAAGAAGAAAGACACCCAAACAACATAGCTATAAAATGCAAGACAGTAACAGAAATCGCCATTTGAAACCATTCCCTGTTAGCCACAAACATGTGTAGAACTGGTGAAACAAAATCAAAAGTAACTATACTCACTTGCTTTGAATTTAACTGGAAAGTAGAAGAGTATCAATATTAGGAAAATTAGAATTTTCAAAGAGACAAACATAATGACAGATGAACATAAATAGGGAGTTATGTAGGTAAATAGTGAAATACATAGAATGATAAATATGATGTTTTATGTCTAACGATCAAAACAATATAACTACAGTCGGACCTTGGTACTCGACCATAATCCGTTCTGAGGTGGTGGTCGAGCACCGATTTGTTCAAACACCAAAACCAATTTTCCTATGAGAAATAATGGAAAGTATTTTAATCCGTTCTTACCATTAAGAAAAATACCTA
The DNA here is from genome assembly GCA_001587735.2 of Parhyale hawaiensis. Lineage (NCBI taxonomy): Eukaryota > Metazoa > Arthropoda > Malacostraca > Amphipoda > Hyalidae > Parhyale > Parhyale hawaiensis. The sequence goes on from LQNS02000211.1 coordinate 34,637,341, forward strand.
AAATATTATAAGAACGCGTATCTAAACAACAATGAAGACGTAAATGTGCACAAGTAGTACACGATAAAGATAAATAAAGCAACTTCTCTATTTCTTCCATTATCTGAGGCCTTGCTTACTAATTGCTGTCACTCCCATTGCATCATCAGCTTTCTTCAACAGTTCCTTATGCTTCAAGATAGTGGAAATGGTTGACTTTGCCAGTTTGTACTGCGATGCAAGGTCGGACTCTCATACACCACTTTCATATTTTGCTATAATTTGCTTCTTCAGTGCAATAGTTGTCCTCACTGTTTTCTTCTTTGCCTTCCCCTTATCACTGTCTTTCTTTGGACCCATCATTAAGGGCAAGAGCAACACGAAAAAGTTTAAATCTGGGAAGAAATGCTCGAACAAACTGCGCACATCTTACTTCGCTGGCGGTCCGAGTCGATCAGACGCTTACGCGCTGGCTGAGAAGGGCCAAGGAGCACGTTTTTTTGGTCGAGCACCGATTTGGTCAAGTATATATAGCGGCGGTTGAGTACCGAGGTATGACTGTATATGTACTGGTAACTAGGTATCTATGTGGCATACCTATACGGTATGGCTTTTACCAGGACAAGTAAAACCTCCATTGCACAGCCTGCATATGGTGTTTACTTTTTCACAACCAACAATACATACAGTTGTATACCATAGCTACCTAATACATCATTCGTATTTTGATCTGACACATAACGTACTGGTAGTTAATAAAACTGACCAGGGTAGCTACCTATTATTTAAAAGAAAAAATCTATTTATATAATTACAAAACCATATGACAAAACAGTGAAAACACATTAGGCTAGCTACATAAAAATAAAAATTGATGCATAGCATTAAAACAGTAGCTACACAGAACAGACCACCAATAAAAACTACAGTGCCTCAGAAATGAGAAATCATGCAAATATGCTAGCTAAAATGAATAAAAATACTTCCATAATATAGGTATACCACAGCACTTTTAAAAAGAGATATAGCTAGCTAGCTACTCATAACTCAAAATGACTTGCAACATGTATGAAGTAGCTAGCTATATAGCACATAGACATATTGAAACAATGGTACCCTGACTTAAAGAGTTTCCTTCACTTCAAGACCGAGAATCTAACTGGAAGCACTGAATGACCCAACAGTGGACCCCATAAAAAATCCTATTGGAAGGTGGGATCTTTTTTTAGCTATTTGAAGGGGGAGGGTTCACCCCAAATAATTCAATTTAAATGTCACGGAACCCACCATCAATGGGAACTGGATACAAACTACAGACGCTGCATGAAGGATATAGATACCTATATCAGATACAAAAGACCACATATGCCAACCTCCCTATTGCGTTTTGCACTTGTTTAATTGAAAAATTAACTATCCTCATTGGGGAAACCTGTCAAGCAAGTAATTTTTCCAGATGTGGAGTCATAATGGTCCCTGAGGTCAGCTGGTACATTACATGTCAAAATTTCATGGTCTTTCTCAATTAAATGCGAGCCTCCTCCAAATGTCCTCAGGACATTTGCATTCCAATGTGATGTGTGTGGTTTATATCTATATTTACTAGCTCAGTATATTCTATGTTTAATGCTTTCTATACTCCTTCTGAATTTTGTTTTACCATCTTTTCTTTGGTGTCTTCATTCCACTCATTTGTTAGGCATCATATTTAGATGTTTCTGGTAAATTCCTCTCCAAAAAGTCATTACCCCTTCACCAACATTCTCACAATCCAAGGCCTCTCCTTCTTCCGAAAACACACAGGTCTAGGGTTATTTTGCTTGAGTTCCTCTTAATTTCCGTATATTCTTCCAGATTTACAGCTGAGTTCCTGCTAGATTGTATTTCTTGGGCTATTTTTTCATATTCTGACATTCTCTCCACTATCAACATTTGAACTCTCATTTTCTGTCTCACATAATCTTCAAAAAACCTCTCTTTCGTCACTGTGTCTGAGGCATTTCATCTCAGCCGATTGTAGTGCCTCCTTAACTTTATTTCTTGCTGTATATCCTTTGTTAACCACACTGGCTCTATTGTCATGATAGCCCTACTTCATTCATGAATGGAGACATCTAGATACAGCAAGATCAGAGTACCTTGCAGATAATATGAGGCATTTCAAGACTTTTCATGAACGAATTTTCTATCACAAACGCTTAGTTTCTGAGATATATACAGTGGAGCACAGTTTTCCCGGAATCCGGTTTCCCGGACTTCTCATTTCTCCAGACTATTTTTACTTTTCCGGGGTTTTCCCGGAATATTCTGGGAAATTGAAACCAAGCCGGAATACCAGAAAACTTTGGTATTTCCCAGAAAAAGTCGGGCATAAGTTCCGAACTTCCAAAAGATTTCCCGGAACTGACGCTGCGCAGATACTGAAATTCCCCTAATGCGCAGAGTCTCTTACGAGAAACGGAAGGCAACCTCCACCATTTCCATTCAGTTGTCGTCTGCACATCGTGGTGTTTGTTTAAGAAGTGCCATTTTAATGATTTAAATTAAAATCTATGGGTTTAATTTCAGATTTTTAATATGAATGTGATGAATACATATTGTGTGCTACACCTAATTAATAAAAATGGCTAGTAAAGTATGTAATTTATTTTTGGATTTTTATTAAAAACATCACTTGATGAACTCTAAATAAACTCTAGCCTATTGGCCAGCTCTGCAGTCAATAAAGTGTGAATACATCAAGCAGCGTTGGGCCAGGTGTGATATCGTAAAATCGCGCAAGTGACGATAGCATTCATACTATTGTAGCAGCAAAAACAAGCTTTCTTGTGCTGGATGGCACTAACATGAGGTAACTGTCCTATAAGCTAAAGATTTTGCGGCTTATGCCATTACAGAAAAGGTTATTAAGGAAAATTGTGTCATAATGTGGATGCAATCACTTGCAAAATATCTCAAGTTGGGTTAGCACTAATACTGCCTCATATTTTTTGGTAGCTACTTCATGCATATATTTACACGTAAAATGCTATGTGGACTGACAATTCCAGAAATAGCTTCAATTTGGTTCACCAATGCGTGGCAAACCGGGGTTTTTCTGGCATTGAATTTCCTGGAAATAGTTTCAATCTACCGGACAAACATCCAGCAAAAGTGAGTTTTTCCGGCAATTGAGATTTTCGCATTTTCCCTGAAAAATCAGTTTCCCAGAAGAAGCTCCTCTCGTGCTGTTGAGGAAAATGGGTCCCACTGTATTTGACTTAGAAGTTCTGATTATTTTTCTATGGGAAAAAATAACCGGTGATCCCATAAGAACCTAAAGTAACCCAAACTAACCTATCCTTACTTAACCTTATCTAATGTAACATTTGGATCAAATCTAACCATATCTAATCTAACCTTATATAATCTAACCATATCTAATCTAACCTTATCTAATCTAACCTTATCTAATCTAACCTTATCTAATCTAACCTTATCTAATCTAACCTTATCTAATCTAACCTTATCTAATCTAACCTTATCTAATCTAACCTTATCTAATCTAACCTTGTCTAATCTTTTCTATTCTAACCTTACCTAACCTGATCAAACCAAACCTTACCTACATTCCTATGGGGTCGCCAGTTAGCTACCGTATCCCATAGAAAAATAATGGGAATTTCAAAGTCAAATATCTCGGAACTAAGCATTTGTGATGAAAAAGTCTTGAAATGCCTTATATATATTACAGGAATAAGTCACAAATATCATAAACATATTCCGTAGTCCTAAATACCAGAAACCAACGAAAACCAGCAAAATTTCATTATCTATGCAGTATAAAAAATAAAATCGTATCAAACAGCACAATGAGCACATCAATGACCTATGAACAGCACCTTGCAGTTTTGGCCTGACTTTTGCCTCTCCCTAATGAGACGGTATGAAGGATATCATTCTTCACTGTGTAATACTGAAAGCGTAACATACAGTACAGACTTACGAACCTCTGGACTTACAAACTTTTCGACCTACACTTTTCTTGGTCCAAAAATTACGTCTGAGATATGAACCTTTACCTGACTTACAAACCGGAGAAGATTGTGTCAGTAGAAAAGTCATGCAGTGGCGTTTAGAGTTTTTACAAAACCGAGTGAAGGACAAAGGCTGTATCAAAAATTTTGACCTCACAAAGGAATAACTTGGCCTGGTGCTGGACAAACACAACTGCAACCCAACTCTTTAGTTCTGCCACGGACCTCTTCCCTCGCATTCCCTCTGCCACATTTGCAGTAAAATCCCCCAATGACCAGCTTTTCCTGTCCTCCAAGAGCTACTTGTCTTTCCAAGTCTTTCCTATTTTCCACCATCCCTTCATTTGTCCCCCACACCAGCTGGTACGCCAATATCACTCTTAAACCACCGCAACCACTCTCTCCCCTTACCATCTCTTCATGCCTCCCTCCATCCATCTCCCCCTCAACACACAGGTATATATGTAGGCACCTGACCCCCTGAGCCTCATCTGGACAATGAGCAAACATCTCGCTACTATAGAGCCCAGAACTACGGGCTTTGTGATAGGTTTGACCTCCGGAGATACTCTGCCTATTGCTTACCACTGTAAGAGTGTTCATTGGAACATTCAGCCTATTTGCAGTGGCTCGCTTCCGGCAGAATACCTTTGTCAGATAGCACGACTTTCCAACAGCGTAGCTTGCGGAGCAGGGAGGGGCTCTGTGGCGTATCCTGATGTGGAGGGTACCGTTGATGATCATCAATCTTACCCTGATCTGTTGTCCATTATACTCGACTGTGGAGGTCTTCCGATTGACCTACCACAGGAGCCTGGCTTTGAACTGTGTATCATGTATTTTCGGTGTTTTCTATGAACAACAGAACTCCAATTGTTAGTATCCTACACTCTCTTCTGTGAGTGCTACCAAGAGGGACCTGTATTCTTTGTCCCAATTGCATCACTGTCTGAGGGTAGTGACTTTACACTCTAATCACAGTAAGATTTATTTTTTTTTGAATGGAACAACTGATTTTTATTTGTATCTTTATAATTATAAATGTGTTTATATACCTATGTATCTATCCATCTCTCTCTACATCTCTTATCACTTTTATTTATGCCCTCTTATTCCTCTGTTTGTTGAACTTTCCAATCTTGGTTCCTCTAACCTTATGCTAGCCCTCTGTTTGTTTCTGATAATCAGCAAGAAGTATCCAAACAGGAGACTTCTGTTCAACCTATCTAATGTGTAGAGGATGTCCTTTCTAAGAACATAGAGGTTACCCTCATCTTCCATTTCTGATTCATTTTGAGAGGGTAATTTCTCAACTCTTCGAGTCATTTAAGTGGCTATTCCGAAAGCTGCTAGGATAAGCCCCTTTCTATTTTATCCAGCTGGAAGCTTTGAAGACTTCCAATTATAATTTATGTCCACTGAATATAAGTGCCTGGAAGCTCTGGACTCACGTCCAAGGGGAGGATTAAATATTCCCTGTTCTATCCAGATCCAAATGAGCTTTCAGGCCCTGAGTCATCTTGGAAGCAAATTAACTCCTCTTCCTGATTCCCGCTACCTAACCTAACTTAACCTTACCCGACCTAACCTAATACAATCTAATCTAATTCAACCCAACCTAACCCATCTTAACCTAATCCAACCTAACCTTTAAGCTAGGTTTGATTAGGTTAGGTCTCTTTAGGTTAGTTTGAGTTAGGTTAGGTTGGATAAAATTAGATTGGGTTAGCTTAGATTGGGTAAGATTAGCTTGGGTTACAGTAGGTTAGGTTACATTAGGTTAGGTTAGTTTGAGTTAGGTTATATTGGGTTGGGTTAGGATGGGTTAGGTAGGGTTGGGTCAGATTAAGTTATGTTGGGTTAATAAGGTTCCTATGGGATTGCTAGCAAGCCTATGATGAAACGGGCTATTTTCTCCTATAGGGCAATGTCTCAATTACCGAATGCCCATCTATTACCGAATATAGGTAGGAATCTTATTGCGTTCGGTAATAGAAAGGCATTCGGTAATTGAGACATTACCCTAGAAAAACAACAGAAACTTCAAAGTCATATATCTCAAAAACCATACATTTCCAACAGATATATATGGGTATCGCTGAACTTCTCTAATAGACTACTATCAATTTCTAGTGGTGAATTAGCTGGGCACCATATTGGACTTTTGTAAAAATTTACTGAAACTTTGGTAAATATTCGTCTTATCCCCCACCCGAGTTATAGTATAAGAAAGTGATATCTAGCATAATTGAGGTGTGCTGAAAACGAATATGACATCCATTTTTTGTGGAAACGAATAATAAAAAAAATATTGGAGGTTTTCTGCCAACGAACGAAACACCAAAACCGTGGTATATCTCGTAGGATATTAGCAGAACCAGTCCTACACTGCCTAACCTGGATAGAAAATAGCCACGTTATTGTCTCATAATGGTTTTCCAAGGCTATGTTTCNTCTTGGCGAGTAGTTTGCCGCCCTCGGAAATGCGGGTGGGCGCCTATGAGCGCCGCGGCCTGTGGAACCTCATTTCATAGTGTGGCACTTCTCGCCAAGATCTTGGCGAGTAGTTTGCCGCCCTCGGAAATGCGGCTACACTGCCTAACCTGGATAGAAAATAGCCACGTTATTGTCTCATATTGGTTTTCCAAGGCTATGTTTCAGTAATGAGAAATTCTTATTACGAGAATGTGTGAAAAAAAAAAACACGATTGCCAACGTCAGGTTATTCAAACGTTTTTGGTGGTTCTTCGTCGGGTAGAAAATGTCCAATATTTCTGTTATTATTGGTTTACACAGGAAATTTGATGCAATTTTTGTTTTCGGAAAGCCTAAATCATGCTAGAAACCACTTTCAAAATTCCTAAAACAAAAAAATAATGGATGACGTCTTAAAATCGAGAGGACCGGCACAACACATCACACGTAAACAGCTCAGAAACTACTAACGAGAAGCGGCCCGGTCACNGTTAAGGAACTAAAATATGGAAATTTTATATAATAAAAAATAATTTTCAGAAGTAAAGCTTATAATGTAGTAAATGGGCAATTTCAATTGATTGCAAAAATAGCAAGAAACTTGTTAAACTTACCTCACAGTCCTTTTTAGAAATCGGCAATTCGAAACAAGTGATGGTGGGGGAGTCCATTATGACAGTGGGAGGAGGATGATCTGTTTAAACAGCGAAAGCCAAGGAGGTTTAATTAAACCTCCTTAATTAAACCTCCTTGCTGCAGGAGCTGAAGTGCGCGGCGACGGGTTGATTAATAAACTGAAAATACGAAAATTTGATAAAAACAAAACAGAACTTCCACAAAGAAAGACCTATATATTCTAAATCAGCTATTTATAAAGACTGAAAATATAGTAATATAATTTTGAGGTTCGAGTGGGGGATAAGACGAATATTAGCCGAAACTTTTGCTGCAATGACTAAAAAAATTGAAAACTTTGCAAATTCCGAAATAACCCCAGGGGTGACAGCCACATTTCTGAGGGCGGCAAACATGTCGCCAAGATCTTGGCGAGAAGTGCCACACTATGAAATGAGGTTCCACGGGTCGCGGCGCTCATCGGCGCCCACCCGCATTTCTGAGGGCGGCAAACATGTCACCAAGATCTTGGCGAGATGTGCCCCACTATGAAATGAGGTTCCACGGGTTGCGGCGCTCATCGGCGCCCACCCGCATTTCCGAGGGCGGCAAACTTGTCGCCAAGATCTTGGCGAGAAGTGCCACACTATGAAATAAGGGGTGACGGAATAGCCTAACCTTACGGTACTCCAGTGCACCTTATGTGGTTGTGGCATCACTGACACATGTTACCTATTGAACTTTACGACAAGAATTATTAACAAAAAATATCAATAATTGTCCCAAGTTATTCCATTGGACAGTATCATTTCTGTGCATTAAAAAAAAAAAACTAGCAATACCACCAAGACTGTCTATTTGGTAACTATGTCTAAATGGTTCATTTCGGAACTTACAGTGTGACAGGAACAATATAACTCATTACATCTTCCAAAAACGTCATTAGCTGAAACCTCTAGTTAGTCCACTAGCCCTAGTTACACTACACCATAGTTTATTAGCCCAGGTTACAGCATTTGGTCCATTTTCAAGACAATAGCTATGTAGCATCCAAGATCAAATATTTAGTAAGCTTGAAAAAGTGTGAGAGTATGAAAAGAACACAGGGCTCTGAAATTCAAGGTGATAAATAAAATTTACCCATTAAGTGCTGTGGAGACAACTGGAGTCTCGTCCTGTGTGATTTCGTGTACTTTTCCAAGCTTCTTTTTATAAATGCTACCCTAAGTAATTAGGTCCATCAACAATTCTTTAGCAACGATGCCAATTAATTAATATATCAACATACAATCAGTCAACTTACCTTTCCTTTCTGGAAAAATTCAACGAATCCGCTGAGCGCAGCCATGACTCAAATCTAAACAATACGTTCGAATCTGTTTACGAGGCTATAACTTACAATAACCAGCAACTGCGACTTGGCAAACGGTTATATTTAACAAGGAGAATAAATGTTCGTATCGGGACTGAGGTTTTCATTATACACATTTGTTTGGTTCACATTATCTACACAAATTTATTTAGGTGAGATACTGAACATTTTGGGAAAACGTGGTGTACACTTGCAAACACAGAATCGAACGCACGCTGACCTTTTTATCGTAAAGATAACTACGACATGTAGTGCGCAGGAAAATCCCCCACGCACAAGAAAAAGATTATCGATAAGTGCCTGCGCGTGTGGAAAGACCAGTGGCAAGAGGACATTTTCTCCGGAGTTATGCACAATTTAGCAGAAGATATAGCTATTATTCAGCGATATAAGCCTGTGAATAATAATAAAAAAAAAAAAAAAACGTAACCCACTGCGTATGAAAGAGCTTAGCAAGAAGTGGATTCTATTATTTTGCTAAAAACGAAGAGCAGTGAGCGTGACTGGTGACGATGGCACAAGATTATCTAAAAAAAAAACACACTGGCCTAGGAACGGTGAAAGCTGACGTTCAACTGTGAAGAAAACATGAGATGGTCTAATTATGGCGTTGAAGTACCTCGTTCATCAACACCTAAATGGTCGAGGAAAATGTCAGTGGGTTCCGCATGGAAGTGACTTTTCGGAGCGGTGCCTCGAAACTTTTCATGTAACAAGCCTGAAGAACTCACGCGTTGCTCTATAGTCTTATGGGACACTAGACTACAAGCAAAAATAGGTTGAAAGAATTTGGGCCGGGAAGTTGTATCGCAGGTCGCTAACCAATGATAGTAATGAAGA
>LQNS02000211.1:34654811-34703116 GCA_001587735.2 Parhyale hawaiensis
AGGGGATGCCAGTGAATGAATTTTTAGCTATACTTTTTGCCAGTATATATAAAGTTTTACCCGCCAATCAGCATCTACAACTACAATTAAATATCTGACCGATAATGTGAGGGCGGAATATCGATTAATTGCAATGGAATGCTGAATTCGCGTGTAGTGACCTTGAATTGATCGTGACTTCTCTTTCTCATATCGTTGGGACAAGGAGGCGAAATTGTTTGTGATTTTGATCGTCGATTTTTGTATTTGTGATCGCTGAAAAGATCGTCGTGTAGACGCGGCTTTAGGACAGTTTTTCAACCTTCGTATGTATGATATGGGCCCGAGGGTATCATAATTGAAGAACAATTCTTTTGTTCCGTAGCATTTCCACAGGGTTATTCACTATAAGAGGGGCCAGCCGTCAAAAATGACGGCAACAATTTCGTGATTGTGTNTAGTGAAACGCAAGCTGTACAACCATGAGTTTTGCGATAGCAAAATATCCCCCCTGTAAGATAAAGAGTGAATATCAGCTTGGAATTGATTAAACGTTAAGCTGCACTAAGAAAGATAGAGTTCAGTCAAAAGAATTCAATGAAAATGCCCAGGGCTCACCGTATTGTGGATACCAACTGATTGTTGAACCTCCAGCGTCGAAATTTGGCTGCGATGTAAATTCAATATAAAAAGGCTTCTGTCCAGCGTGAAGATTCAATTATTATTATCAAAACTTCACGCTTGAGCTCCCACGGACAGGTAATACAACCCAGATGAAGCATCTTGCAACACCGGGAAGCCCAAAACGCTGCTAAAGAAAATCCAGCAAAAACCATTAACAAGTGACTTAAACGCCTACAGGCCTACACGACCAAAAGCCGATGCCGGCAACAAATTCCAAACCCTAGCCGACCAGGACACGAAGTACCAACAGAACTGAACTGATTAGTTCGACATTTGACAGCCTCCAAAGTGAAAGAGTGCGCTACGCACGCAGCACGAGTCTCTCTCCCAAAATTCTTGAGGGTAGGGAGGGAAGAATACAACCAATGCCTCTCATTGTTGTTCACCTTATAAAACATAAATAGCTCGGCTATATACTCCTCTCCTGTGGGACAGGTTCACCAGATCATTATCAGCGCACCAGACTGCGTCCAACAGGCGCAAGTGAGTGTCAGCAGCTGAACCCCAGACCGGTAAGCAATACTCTAACGCAAGCAGCAAAAACGCATAAAAACATCTGCGGACAACCTGACTGTCACCAGACACAGAATTCACCTTACGCATGAGCCCAATCTTAGTGGAAGCACGTTACACCAACCTCCTAATATGCGACTCAAAAGTAAGCTTCTCATCAAAGGCAACACCAAGGAGCTAGACTCCTGAAGCAAAGTGTCATCAATCTCCAGTTGGGGATGCTGCGTTACAAGTGTCCGAGACCGACTGATAATCATCGACTTGGTCTTACTGGCATCCAGCTTCATATTCCAGGCCGGGCACCATGCACTAATGCGCGACTAATCCCTATTCAGAGACTGAGTCACAGCATCACGAAGGCGAGGAGCAGGTATCACTGCCATCAAAGTGGAATCGTCGGCATAGTTCATCATCGTGTTTTCAAGCGAAGAGAACATGTCACTAGTATAGAGAATGAACAACAGCGGACCAAGCACTCTGCCCTGAGGAACGCCAGACACCACCGCGACTGAGGCGCTGAAAAAGTCGTCAACAGACACACTCTGCGTTCGCTCAGAAACAAAATCGCGAATGATTGACAGAACCCTACCACCCACATCAAAAGACTATGGCTTGTATAATAGACCCCTGTGGTTAACAATGTCAAACGCCGCGCTAAGGTCCAACTGGACAAGGCGTGCCTCCGACCTACAATCCCGCGCAGACTGTAAATGGTGTGCCACAGACAACAGAGCGTCACAGCAACCCAAGCCAACTCTGTACGCAAACTGACCAGCAGGCAGCAACCCCGTAACCTCAGCGAAACGACCCAGCTTACCAGCGATCAGCCTCTCGAACACCTTCGACAAAATGGACGTCAGTGTGATGGGCCGACAGTTGGCCACATAGGGCGACACCGGACCCTTGGGAATAGGAGTAATATTCCCAGTACGCCAACAAGGAGGAAAATTTCCTAACCGTATCAGGTGCCGAAAGATCACTGCATGCTTGGGGGCAAGAACGTCAGCCAGCTGCTTATAAAACAGAGTAAACATGCCCACCGGATCCACACCTGCATACGGATCAAGGCCATCAAGCAGCACCTTGACTGTACCAGATCTGAACGCCAAAGAGGTCAAGCGAGGTTCAGGGTGGCATCCATGAGGCAATGCGATAACATCTCTACTCTGCTTCCCGATATCATTCAGCTATGAAAGCGGAGATCCAGAGGCCGCAGATCCAGAGCTATGTATATTTGTCACTGGTACCCCAAGCTCTGAAATTGTATGGTATCTCAACTTGTTTTTCAGTGCATGAATTTTCTCCTATTAAACTCTTAACTGCGTGACGGAGAAACGGACCAACACTGGAGCAAGCAAACAAGGAAGCAAGAGAGCAAGCAAGTGAGCGACCAACAACTGTGCTTTATTATATAGTGGATAAGATAAGGGAAAATTCAGACGATATGGGCCTATGATATCACTGAAGAACATTGCTTCTACTTTGTGGAATTTCCACGTGTTCCAGCTGCTTCCACAGCAGCGTAATGAGAGGGGTAGGAAGAAACGTTCCCATGTTTCGTTAGAGTGAATTCGTCAGGTTTAAGTGACTGGCGTTATTCATGGGGTAGGTTAGGATAGAGGAGCAGGGTTAGGTCAAGCTAAATGCCTAATAAAAGTGTAGTTTAGATTGCTACATCTTATAAAGTGAGAGCATTAAATAATCGGTGAATTTCTACGGGTCAAGATAGCTTATGCGACATAATTAGGTTTGGGTAGACAGACATTGTTGAGTTGGAATGAGTTTGTCAGGGATCAGCGGAGGACGGTTACTCGGACGGGGTGGGTTACGTTAGAAGAGCAGCATTAGGTTAAACTGAGGTAAATTGCAATAGTGTAGCGTGGGTCTGGTTCATTTTGCAGAGTATCAACTTTTTCAACGGTGGAATTTCCACGGTTATTATTATTATTACGTAAGGATATTACTAAGAAAATTATGATCAATGAAGAAGGGTCATCACAAATTCTTCGCTGTCATTTCTGATAGCGCGGGCAGTCTAGTATTCCCGGAGTCTTGTATCATCAAAATATTTATATGCTGGTCACTTTTAGCAAATTACTTTCCCAATTTTTGGTGGATGGATAACAAGAACTCTAACTTACAACGGCACTTTATCTTGTGTTCACCAAGAGATGCGTCTACATTTGTTGCTACGGTCTTTTGTCTCTGCAATATATTTCCCTTGCGAGCAAGTGGTAGTATTACCAGGCAAAGTTTTGCTAAATAGCATGACGGCTTCAGTTATCTTACGTTTAGAGGCGTCCGCAGTGAATACAGCAATAGTTTTGTCTCACGGACAGGCATCCATGGGGGAAATTAATGCACACTAAAACACCACATATCTTTATTACTTCGTTTCACAGATGGGCGGGATATTACACAGTCGGCCTACGATTATCAGGGTATCTATCAGTAGACCATAATGCCGGTCCCACACGGTGGGTCGTGTGCCAGGGCATGCCCTGAGACACGTCACGTCCGCGGACACGACCTGTCGTACGGAACGGGCATAACAACGACAGTCCTCTATTACAGTATGATTGATTCATGGCAAGCGAATGGCGGCAAGTAAATCCTGCAATCAAGTCAAACGTCTTCATAATGCATAACGATTGTCCGAAAATTAATAAGTAGACTATACTGAATACAAATTTAGAACTTATATGTACCAGAACACATTCTCGTCACACAATAAGCGTTTGAGTTGCATAATAACCAAGAGAGAATTATGTAACAAATAACGATAGAGGGAGTCTGTCAACACTAAATCTCCCGTGCAACTAACATTTTAGGTTATTTTTAGTGCATAATATACAATGGGAATACAGAGAATATGTTTCGTTGTTACGCCATCACTGCACAGACCTTCCAAGACGCCACTCTTATAGGGAGCTCATCCAACAGCATATTTCCAAGCCCACTTAAGGCTCGTAGTACACTTTACAATTAATAATTATTAATAATAATAATTACTAACACTCAATTCTGCAAGTATAGTATTGTTGTCTAGGAAGCTCTACAGCTGACACGTTGCTATGTAACACATCAGCTGCAGCCGAGAGGCGTGTTGCAATAGCAAGCTCCAAAACTGCTACTGGTAACCTAAACCTTGGGCATAGCAAGCCGTTCTAACTTGAAGAGACATCACAGACTTTACAAATGAACGTTGCTAAGCCAACTGATTTGACGGCGAACATCTTAACATACCGGTGGTGTCAACTTCTTCACTCAAATTTCCTGAGGTTCCAGGGAATAAGCCCACACGACTTCAAGTCAGTACGTTTATTAGGTCTCCACTGTCGTGTTAACAGGGACATAATAGAAGATTGGGGCGGAGAGCTGGAAAACTCGTTCATTGACAACGGTATAGCGCGAATCCGCCGACAGTCTCCACCGCATTTCGGGTTGCAATTACGATCCGATTTTTGCGCGGCGGGTGACGGTGGTATTACACACGTTACGTCCCAGTGATTATTGCAACACGCCTCTGCACATGAACGATACTCTATAGTATGAATTAAAGTACAATAGTTCCACATGTAGCTTTATATTTTTTTAGGTTTGAGCGATTCAATGCACATCTTGGCTAACTAAGAATGTATGAATACGGTGTGCAGTTGCTTATTTGGGCATATGTTCTTACTGATACATCACTTCTTAGACATATCTGAACCTGATATCGGTTGCATTTTCACATCATACACGTACTTAAAGTAGTAATAAGTTAAACTAAGAGAAGGAATGTGAAAAACACCGAAAACATCACGCAAGTACAGGTAAGGGTGCTTCACAATCTAAACCTTACACACCATGTCTTTCCTTATGTGTGCAGAATAATGTTAGGTAGCGTCAAAATCCAAAAACCGCCAATGAAAAGTGAAAGTGAGTAATTCAATGTGTCACATGTACATTCATTTCGGTTGCAGCCTGCGTCCCATCGGCTTTGGTGATGGAGGCGATTTGAAGCTTACCCTAATGTTCTGCTCTGCGATTCCGACGGAACAGCGATGCCCTCGTAACATAAGAGAGATGGGGCAGTGCCGTCGGTGTTCTACCTCCGGCAAAGTTCACGGAATAGCGTCTCGTCACTCTTCCAAAGGTTGACGAGGTGGGGAATAAATTATTTTTTCTGTACAGTATTGAGGGACATCAAATCTAGTTTAAAGCATTACAATGAAAATATCATGTGTGTAATTTTTTCCCAAGCTGAAACTGAAGCAGCAAATGCTGTACGAGGAAGGAAAATAAAGGTTCACTGCCCGCCCACCTGCTGCGCCTTCTGTCCAGAGTAAGTTCTTGTTTTGGCTTGCTACCCGTCAGCGGACTGGGGTGCCCCTACAGTAAACGGGAAGCAGTTTGTACCAACTGGGTAACTACTTTGCCTACATTCACTTAGAGTGCTGGTTCTAGTAGCACTATTACCTTTAATTAAAGCAGAACTAAGGTACTTTCTTAAAAAGAAAATTCGAAATAGAATCTTGAAATGTTCTAACGCAGTGACCCATATATTCTAAGATTACGAGTCCTATACAGAGGAAATAAGGACGCACAAGAAAATACGGAAAAAAGTAATGACACATACAGCGGAGCAAGAGATAGATCAAAGACGTAAAAAAATTCAAAGATATGCAAACGAAGTGGCAGAAAACGACGTTTATAACTGCTGCCATTATGTTATACGGTAATTTATAGTAGTCATAAGGTTGATAAACGTCTATTATTACCTTTACGCAGGAATTTATTCAAATTTTTATGCATATCAGATCTTGCTCTTCTCTGTTTTGTACTTTCCCATTACGTTTTTCTGTATTCTTCTCCTTTTTTTCTGTTTTAATAGAGAACATTCGGGGATATCAAATGTATACCGCTATAGAACCTTTCTATAGTTTTAAGACTGCACGGTAATTAAATGCGTAATGTATTTAGGTCCAACAATGTTCCTCAGAGTGGGAAAGTGAGTAAGTATCACATTCACCAGGTTAGTGAAGCCCCGTTTATAAGAGGTGATTCTTGGTGCGCAACCTCGTTTTCCCCCTACGCTTCCTACTCGGGACGAAAAATTTTCTCACGCCGTGATTTCTCACTTGTGTTGTTCTGCGTAACACGCTATGGGACATACCCTCAATTCAAAAATAATTATAAGTTTCACATGCTTGACAATGAAAAATTAGGTTCGAATTTCAACAGTTACTTTGCGAATCAATAAGCAAACCTCGACACTCGATAGTTATGGATCAAATCCCACGAACATGGAGAAAATCCCAACGAGTACAGCTGTGTTGCACGACGGAGCTACACTCAAATGCTCTGAACTAACTCACACACTTCGTTGGCAAATAGTTAGCGCATCGTGGCTGCAGTGCACGACGAATGAAGCAGTTCATGCTTGGACTACAGAAAGAACCACGTTCCACCAGCGGTCATTCCTAGTTGCTACACAGATACCTGCTAAGTACTGCAAGTGTGAAACAAACAGAGTTCACTCATACAGCCGGCGCAGAGTGCCAAGTCCGACTTGTGAAGAGCCAGAGTGCAGCAACACCGAAAGAAGCGCAAACACTCGTTATAATTCAATGCAAAAAAAAAACTCGTTCTACGTTGTTTCTGAGCTTACTGATATATCCTGCGCTTGCAGCAAATCAAAATGGGTCAAGGTCACTCCCTCCGGTACCTTTGTATTCAAGAAAGCGTAGCACGCATTTCTAAAGCCCGCTACACACGATATAGTTTTTTTGACCTTTGTTTTCACTTCACAGAGTTCGAATATCTAATTGCGTTGTGTTTGTCGACCAAACGATTTGCAAAAATGTTAGCTGTCACGTCAGTCGATCAGCTAGTGCCACTAGTAAAGTTTTTGATGTTAACTCAAATTTAAAGTGACAACTCAGATAGCAGCGCACTATTTGTCTAGCCCTTTCGGCACGACAACTCTGCTCTAGCGAAAGTTTACTGTTGCATAGAAGCTCTTAGAGAACACTTCATAGGAATCACAGAAGTTCATCTATAGTTTTAATCAGAACGTACATAAAATACTAGTACTGCGTTTAGAGGGGCTGTAAAATAAGCTATCCAAATAACCAAGCAACGCGCTTGTTTTAATAATCAAAATTTTGACGCTGCTGCTATCTAGAGACGCCGCCAGTACCGAAAGGGTTAAACAGACAGCGTAACACACTCACTGGCCTGGCGAGCAAACACAGGACCAAATCCTAGTGTATGTGGCTAGCGTACGGGTACATCCTTCGCACCTTCAGCACACACACTACGCACACTCCCCACCTAATACCAGTATTACATATAGTGCGACAACGACCGTGTCCCCTATTAAATGTTTATGTTTAACCCGTCACTGCATGCTTGAGTCTTGTCTTTCCCGTGACAGTAACACCAAACAGGCATGTATTACACACAGAAAAATGATTGTTTGCCATTAAGCAAAATTAGTTAACTGTACACTACCTTGTCGTTTGAATTTGCGTCAATGCACATTGTCGTTTGTGATGAACAACAGATGAATAAGAGCGTTGTGATGAACAACAGTGGCTTTTACAATTAACTATTATTGTTATGTAGCTCAAATATTACGTCGTTAGTGATAAGAAACCAGGTGTTTTTTATCGTAAAGAACATACATTTCTGCGTGTACTTATGCTACAGCCTACAGTTGTGGAACAAGTCGTGGAGATATGCAGCCATTCATATTCGTTGCTGTTAAATGGTAGATTCATATCCAAATAATACGAAACGATACAAGTAACGACAGTCTATCGCTTCTTTATTGTAATGAGTGCTGTATATATATATATATATTCCTAGTTTAGCCCTCCCTACCCAGAGTATACGTTGCGATCCAGAAATGTGGAAGGAAGAAGGGATTGAAAGTACGACTATCGATACGCAGAGCGACACGGGAACAAAAATTAGAGAAAGAAGAGGAAGAGCAGGGCAAAAAGCTAAATGATCAGGTGCATGAAGGAAGCAAGTAGTAGCTATAGTGGGCACAAAAGAGAAGTCCGAAGGCCTGGCTGCTGATAATATTCGCATTTTTTCTGAATATTTAACGGCTGCTGCAGGTGGGCCTCGAGCTGGGCACGTGACAAGGAGAGAGGGAGACAGCGCCTCAGCATGTCCGTGGCTCCATCAGCAAGTCACGCACACGTTCAACTGATTTCCATAATGTAGTATGAGCTGATGTCACTACAGAATGAAACTAAGTTTTGTTGATTGGGGGCTTGCTCGTCTCTCCGACCCGATGTGAAGGATTAAATAAGAGAAAACTCATCTGCTGAAAAGCAAGATGGCCGTCGCCTTACCAAATTTTATAAATCGAATGAGTGACGACGACTAAGCTAAATACCTCTGCATGGTAGGGCAGACTATTTCTTTCCGAGTTACTGCTGCGCAAGCTGCGGTCAGAAAGGAAACTAGACAAATCCTTAGGAGAACCTCGCAGAAGAGCGATGGAAGCGCAGCCTCGATAAAGTAATTATTTTTAGCCATCATTTGATGACGGTTCGGTCCACTAATAGGAAGAAGTCATATAGTGTAGACAGAAGAGAGAAGAGGAACCTACTGTTCACGCCAGCACAGAACTGCAGAGGAGAGTCGTAAGACAGTGAGTCTGTGAAGTCACATTATCCTTCTACAACAAAGTGAACCTTTAAAACCACACACAGCGGTGAAATTATAGTGTTCATGGTTCTAAACATTTGAATTATCTTTTTGGGCTGTTGAAAATGAAATCTTATTTTACATATCCGCAGAATAAAAAAAAAAAAAAACAGCTGCGCAGTCCGTAGTTGCTATAGTGTACAGAGTACTCCAATAAACGCAAAAAAACCGCATGAAAATATTTTGATTTTCAAAATTACTAACAATATTTTCGGTGTATTAAGCAATAATATTATACAGGACAGGACTTGACTGTTGCGCGATGCAGGCCGCGATATTTGTATGACATCGGAAGCTAAGCAACAGATGAGCTCTTATTCAAAAGATTTTGCACGAAAATAATCAAACTTAACAATAACAAGCACGTTTGCAAAACTAGCATAATAAACTATTTAGTACACGATAGAATATTGTATCCAAACGATAAGAAAGTTTGTTATTTTTACAAAGCAACAGACGAAAATATTTGAAGAGTGAGATATAAATTTACAATTATATACTTTTTACAAAGCAACACAAGAACAAACAACGAGAAGTAAAGGATAAATTTACAGTATTAGCTACAAATCTATAATAGTGAACTATCATATAGCTATCATAAGTAAACTTTAAAAGTACCCTCCTGAGCAAGTAGATAATAAGTAACTCTAGAACATAAACTACCGCCATGGTAGAGCAAAAAGGGCTAGAGTACATACAAAGCAGTATTTTTTAGTTCGGTGATACCAATATGACGTCACGAGCAACGACATCACCACGGACCAATAGCAGCGCCTTGATTGCCCACGTGGTCGTACAGAGGGAAGTGTGCCTCTAGTCAGGGCCGCTACTAGCCATGCACCCAAATGACGTCAGGAGCGTAATGGAAATTAAGCTCGCCTATTGGCTGAATCAGCGGACACATTTTTCCTTAGATATGAAACTACCTCCCTTTGCTCTACCAAGCCTGTCGCACACGTAACAAATAATGCAGGTAAACATGTATGATGCGCACACAACTGTACAGCTTGAACTCTTGTCAATAGCTCTATGGTCCGAAGGATTTCACGACGAGGTAGAAGCTAGTTACTACACATTTCTTTTTTTTTATTGAACCTTATTAGAAGCAGCATATTCATATAGCCCAGAGATATGTACTGAGGATAGTCATATCAACGAAGCAGTTTAAAAGGACGAACTTCACGAAGATATCCTAGGTTCAAGTTTTTTAAATTCATTGTGGCTTCGCAACTGCAAATTTCGTTGCAGTATGTCTTTTATAACAAGCAAGCGATTCTTATTCAGACTTGTAATCGATCATGCCGCCTGCTAATTTTTTGTCCCACGTTAGCATTAGCTCCACGGAACACTCCAGCTCAGGTCAGGATGCTGTGCTCTCATACAATGGGCACAGCATCTATATGAGATATAACAGAGGTCTCTTTCTTTCTTGCTAGGTATGGATGCTGCACTTTGGGATAGTCCACGACTGCTGTAAAGAATTATCAAAATTATTTTGTCTTAAACAAAAGCTTTACTGGAGCCCTTTGGGTACTGTACCAATATTTGGTACATCGACTTGTGCCTCCGCAGCGTTCCGTAACCGGTGGACGGGGAGGCGTTCGCTGCGGGCACCAAGTAGCAGTGTACTTGACGCTCGCTTGTATCTACATACAACTGTGGTGCGTAAAGCAATAAAAATTTCGATAAGTTTTACCACAATTACAGTTCTAAAATTTTCTGGCAGAGGGCCGTAGTCGTCCCAAGCATTCGGCAACGGCCGTAGATGTCCCTCACAGCCGGCGGCAACCGGCCCTACCCAAACAGCCGGCAACGGGCCCTACCCAAACAGCCGGCAACGGGCCCTAGACAGCCGACAGAGGGCATTAGATATCGTGGACAGCCAGAAAAGGGCCCTAGATATCGAAGCAAGATTACTACTAGCTGGAATGCGAGCTGATGCAGGCAGCACCATTACGATGTTTTTTTCAATTGGCGAGGCACAAACAAACGAAAATTCGAATAAAATCTGAGGGCAGGGACGTGTGCTCCACGGAACATGTAACCAGCAAAAGCATAAACTATTATGGGGCATTTCCGGAAATTTCGTGAAACACCACAGCTTGTCAGAACTTTACTGAAGGCGATACAGTTGTGCTGGTTCTACTGCAATTGTTCGCAGCGGTCTTGCAACAACCTTTCGGTCTATCCACTATCCATCTAATACGTCACAGAAGCTGCTTGGCCACTACGGTACAGATTGTGACGGTCGAAAAGTGGGGAGGAAACACCTAAAGTGTCACAGTTACACGGTGTGGAATGCAAGAACAAGTTTAGACTAAAGAAGAAGCCATACCTAGTAATTTAGAGAGCCAATTTCTGCAAAATGGCAGTGAAAAATGGCATCAATTCTTGGTTCTCTGCGCCTCAGTTAAAGTTCTCAGTTTATATTCTCGTAACTGTTAGTTTGGAAAGGCAGTTGTGTAGAAAGAAGTACCTTAGTACATCTTAATGCTTCTCAAGTCGAGGCGTAAGCACGCGCAGGCTGAGAGGCGGTGCGATCGACCGCACGAACCAATGCACTTTTGCCCCCCCCCCGCTGTGCTCTATGTCGCTTGGAAAAAACTTTCCGACATCATATCTGACAGGCGACCAGCCGGTGCTTCCCTGCTGGCATAGGTAACGTGCGACATAGAACAGGGAACAGCAGTTATCCGTAGTGTCTGGTGAGACTAATTGGCACTAGTGCTGACGACACGCAGAGAGGCACCATGAACTACTGATCCAGCTGGGCAAAGTATACTAGTGATCCAGCTGGGCAAAATATACTAGTGATCCAGCTGGGCAAAATATACTAGTGATCCAGCTGAGCAAAGTATACTAGTGATCCAGCTGGGCAAAGTATACTAGTGATCCAGCTGGGCAAAATATACTAGTGATCCAGCTGAGCAAAGTATGCTAGTGATCCAGCTGGGCAAAGTATACTAGTGATCCAGCTGGGCAAAGTATACTAGTGATCCAGCTGAGCAAAGTATACTAGTGATCCAGCTGAGCAAAGTATACTAGTGATCCAGCTGAGCAAAGTATGCTAGTGATCCAGCTGGGCAACGTATACTAGTGATCCAGCTGGACAGTGTGAACTAGTGAGCCAGCACACCAGACAACAATGATGGAGCTGAACATCATTATAGGCAGTGACCTTCACGTTACATATCAAGCTCTCGCACCGCGTCCCGAGGAGGTCACATCGTACAGATTGAGGTCTCAAATAGAAGACCTTGGCAGCATACTAAGGGCACGAAACACAACCCCCTTACACCAAAGCACGTTAACACATAGGTAAATATGTACAAAGTTATTGAGCAGATTGTATATAATTATAAAGAACGATTAAATGTTCCCATAGACACCCATCACTGCGAGCTGTAAGCTATGTCGATCGGGAGGGATACCCGGCACCCTATGGTATCTGCCTCACCACGTATGGCTTAGCGGTGTGAAATAAGATACTTTGAAAATTGCACTCGTATAACAAAGGTGAATATTTACAAGCTAAGTGCGCCGTAAGAAGAACAAGAAATTTAGTGATATTACACGCCACGACAAAACAACTTAAGCCTATTCACGATACCGGTACAGTTGCACAAGGTAAAGGTGAGTTCGCACGACAGCCGTTTGTTCCCCGTACGTTGAACTGGAGCTGCAAATACATTGCAGGCTCGATCTACAGAAGGGAAAAGTATACAGCTTCCTGGGCTGCACTTTACTCCAAATATAAAAAGTAATCTGTATCCTTACTAGTGACATTTTCTAAATCAACTAAGTTGACGGCTGGCATATAAGTAAACATTTTGGTTGACCCACAGCTGTATCTGCACGGACACAACAAAATAGTCGGACGCTGAAGAGAGTAAACGGGGATCAGAAAACTGTGGAGTGAACTCGTCTTCAGCTGGAAAGAAGAATTAGCACCGGTAACTAACTATTCCCGCAGACAAGCTTCGTGCCTAACGACTCCAGCTGTTTGTCAGATAAACATACGCACAGTGAGCAAGAAAAAATTAGTAATAAACAATAAAACAAAAGTGCAAGGTGCGGGGATCCCATAATTTTCAAAAACTTCGATTTGAAGTCTTCACTGACGGCGACGTTTTTTCGAAACTGTTATCAGTGTCGGTAACGAAGTCTCCAGTTCGGCCAATCGATAACAATAAGTAAGAATCAAAAGGGTAACGCGTTAAACATAATCGAATATTGGCAGAAACTATAGAGACTGCTCAGAGCGACGAGGAGCACACCATAGTCTGCTGCCGCTGCGCCTGTTATTTAGCGAGTCTCAACTTTGTTCTCACATCCGTGTAACTTTCAAGCCTATATTAATACAACCGCACGTGTTAAGAATGAAAAAAATCATTAATGAGCAGCAAGTTCCATATCGTCTCTACGCATTTCAATGCTTGGCAGATCGAATAGATAAACTTAAAAGAAACAGGACGATGATATGGCAGTGTGTGTGTGTGTGTGTGTGTGTGTGTGTGTGTGTGTGGACCTCAGTTGAGGACACGCTCTGTACCAATTGCCCAGTTATGAGTGACGATGACAATTAACGCAGAGGTGGTATATCCCCAGAAGAGACAATGTATAGCTACATGTATCCATTTACACTATCGATAAAAATACGCTTGCAACTTACTGTAAAGGTCGGTAAAGCAACGTGGAAACACAATGAGGAGTATCAGTAGCTGGCGCAGCAGACACCAGACACTTGTACTGTTGACCAGACACAATAATAGGACGCATTAGGAATAATAGGACGCATTAGGTTACACTGTTGATAGAACAGCAGTGGTAGCACGATCTTAAGACTGCAACGCAGCCTAGACAACGAGGGGCAGCACCAGCTGGTGTGCACAGCAGATGCCACCTGATATATTGATGGCCTACGAGTTATCAACTTGTGTGGCCACAGAAACACACAACTCACAGCATATCACAAGCTCCACGACCAGAATTTAAGAGGCATGGAACTCAGAGCAGAAGCTGCCCTAGGAGTGCAGGGCGCAGATACACGTACAGACCCCCACACTGTTCCCGACACGACACCACTTTCGCTTCCCTCAGCGAGCTGCAACGAGCCATGCAGAACAGGCGCTGAAGTTTCTGAGCTTCACCACGCGAGCATAAAGGCCACTGCAGACGGCAGTCTTGTGGCCTTGTGTGCTGTCCTGCCTCAGAATTTCAAGGTTGGACCACGCACACGACAGAGCAGAACGTATCAGCTGATCCTGGACCTTCTTCACAAATATATAAATTGAAAAAATCGATAAATAAAGTGCAACAAGAGAAATATTATAATTAATACAATCAAAACAAAGGTAGTAGTGTACAGAAGTCACTACTGCATTGGCGCAATTGCATTTTATATAAGAAAATATTCAATCATAGAGAACGGGATATCACCGTCGTAACCACGTGACCTGTACAGTCGCTAAGTACCGCCACACAAGTTGTAAGACGGTGACTGGAATAAATTCTTTATAGTTACCTCAGTAAAAAAAACGTTTAAATACTAATTAACATGCGGTAGCCATCAAAACAACTATTCTTGTATACATTTTCAAGTGATCGTGTGCGTGAAACTGTTAATATCAGCAAAAATTCGCAAGGTATGATCAACCCAGAGACTCAGTTTCTTCGTCAAAAGTAAAACATGCGGGATCCGTGTCCTGCTGCTGATGCCTCTCTAAGTGACTGTCATATGTCCCGAGTTTTCTTTCATATGCAGCGAAAACACAGGACGTCCTGCCGAAAGGACTATCGTCTGCAGCGGGCCTAAGAGCGCTTTCATTGCTCCGTCCCGTCTGACCACATTAGGTTATTACTGACATGACTAAATGGTATTCGTAACTGCCATGACTCACGGCCCAAACACCAGCCCAGCCTGGAAATTGATGCCATGCCGAAATCTTCCCTGAAGGGAAGACGCCCCACAATGGCCTAGCGTAGGATGTCGACTACCTAATTTCCTACATTAATCTCTTTGGTCTGACATCAGTTATAAAAGTCAGTCTGCTAACCAACATCCAAGGACAGCATTAACAATCTTAGTGCAGCGAAATGTTCACCTGTCCAAGTCAGGAGTGCACATAAATAAAACTTAAACAATAGGATGATTTACAGAGGTGCGAAATTGGACGGTGGAATGTCAGAGTCTGACTGCTGGAACCAGCAGGTGTCCCACGTCGATGCTTGGCACTCTAGAAGTCTCCGACTCTTAACCTATTAGTATTATCTGCCGTATGTGCGTCGGTGAACTATCCCATACTATACTCCTGTCTGTTCGAAGGGGGAGGGCGCCTCAGTACTGCTCTGCTCCGACTCATGTGACGAAAGACTGTGCTGTGCGACAGGCGCAGCTTGTCTGGCTATGAAAGTCGTAGCAGCGGGCTGTGAGTGTACGTACAGACTCCAGTTTTGTCCTTGAATCACATTTATAAAAGATGCCAGATTAGTCAGCAGTTCTGTGTAGTGTGGAGAGAAATCGCTATTGATTCTCTCGTAGGTCACCAACTGTAGGCAGCGAACTGGCCTCTGCCCGCGCGAGGTGACGCGCATAACAGCACCTGAACCTCCTCCGAAGTCACCTAAGGTAAACAGGACCGCAGTTCACAGACCCAAAGCTTGAGTGAGCTCCGTACACCCACGGAAGGCCGGGTCGCAGAAAAGACACAGGCTTATTCTTATCACTGAACAATACCAATCTATCAGTTACACAAAGGTATATTCCAACAGCCCAATTAGACTAGCCTGATTTTATATAGTAATGAAATTTAATTTACGAACCGTAAGTATATATAATAACTGATTTTACAATACAACTTTGTAGCTTTTCCCCATTTCCAGTAGAGAATTTTCATGAATTTAAAGCAAGCGTGTGGCCAATTGCAGAATAATCTGAAATTATTAGAAATCCAGGAGAAGCTACAAAACTATGCTGGAAAAATTTAAACTAGTTAATTTATTAATAAGTCTAATCACAAGCCAATCATCACCTCAGGATATATAATTTGCCACTAATGCGCAGGTCATAATTACCACAGTCTGAGAAATACGATACCGAAAATAATCTTACACTGTACAGCACACGCACGATCTTCATCGCATGTCTACTCTAGAGCAGAGGCAAAACAACAACGGTGCGGGAAAGAGTTCAAAAACTTATACGTTACCGAAGCAATTTGAACAATCGCTAAGCAAAAAGTAGCAAGAAAAAAAGTGTTTTCAGGTGGCTCACTTCTATCGAGGTTATTAAATCTGAATAGGTTAAACCATTTAACTTGTCCGTAACGTTCAATTTCGAGGGCTGTATGATGCGTTAATCGTAAACCGGGTTACGTTTGAGGCGTCCGTTGTAATTAATACCAGAAACTCGATTCGATCCAAGGTGTCGAATTGACAACTTACGACAAAGACCCAAAGAGTTTGGGGTGATCTGATTAGATAATCTCCATTCCAGGGGAGGGGGGGGGGGAATGGAGCCATCTCGAACCATATTTCACCGAGGTCGCTCGGTTTCACTTCGAGGGTTCTTCCTCCAACTCCATTGCTTCAAGAAGAAGAACAATTGTAGTGACAGCGCAATGCCCGAGTAAAAGTAAAGGTTAAGTCGTCCTGATCGTACACACCAAGTAAGAAGCCCACATGCACTGGTTCGTGCTAACGCCAACAACAGTGCACGGCTGCAGTCAACTAAATAGTAGTTAACATTGAGGACCTTGCGTATTTGATTGCTTGTTACTTTGCGCAGGCGTGGAAGGGTGTGAAGAGATGTGTGCCTGTCATACGTGAACATTTGTAAAAATGAGACCTCAGTTTCACGCACTAACGCTAATAGTAATGATACAAGCGGTAGAAGTGGGGGCTTGAACCGACAAATAATTAATGATCTCATGTGTTGCTGGTGACCACCTTTTTTAGACAAGAAGACATCGCTCGTGTACAAGATATCTAGAAGCTCAACATAGCTACATAGAGGTGTGCAACAAAAATGTAATGCTACAAATAGTAAATTAAATATGCTTTATACTGCAATAGCAATACTTGCACAGTTTAAAAGTATCGCAAGAGGAATAAGTTACTTTTAACATAAAACTAGACGGCCCGTGACCCGTTGGGTCGTCATCAAGATCGTCTTTGCTTTCCCGAAAAAAACCCGGTGTTATTTAGCTGGTCATAGACCACACGCTATTCGGCCGTCCTCTCCTACCCGTACTGGTCGCCATCAATAGCTTCTTTGCATCTCTAACGAATATTCAACACGCAGTCTGTAAGCAAATTCAATTTATATGTTACCTATTTCAGTTGTATTTTCCGCAGCAACTTTGAAATTATCGTGCCCGGTCTTGCAACCGAGGGGCTGGTTCCACGTGCGTATCACAGATACAAATGAATTAAAGAGCTAATCCATGGAAGTATTGGCGGGGGGGCTGTGCCTAGACCCTCGAATTTCTTCTTTTCTAAAAGTAAAGAAACTGTGAGCAAACAAGACACAAACAACTTGCGCAAGGTTCACGGAGTTTTAGTATAATACTAGACGGCCCGTGACCCGTTGGCTCGTCATCACGATCGTCTTCGCTCTCTCAAAAAAGCAGGTGTTAGTTAGCTGGGCATAGACCACCCGCTATTCGGCCGTCCTCTTCTGCCCATCAAGGAGCGGCCCGTTCGGTGCACTATCAACAGATTCTTTGCTTCTCTAACGAATATTCAAGACCCAGGTTGTAAGCAAAGTCGAAGTATTAGGGGGATTACCCAATTGCCGAACTAACACTATTTCCAAACAAACAGTTTTTATTTGATAGGATTATTACTTTCACCTATCAAATATTGATGTTTATCCAGAAATAGAGTTAGTTCGGCAATTGGGTAATACCCATATATGTTACGTATTTCAGTTGTTTTGCCCGTGGAACCGATGAATTGATCATGCCCGTTCTTACGGCCCAGCTCAGTTTAACTTCCGTATCACAAATACAATAGAATAAAAGAGCTAATCCGTGGAAAGAATGCTACTGCCCCAATACCTCGAATTTCTTCCCGTACAAAAGCGAAGAATCTGAGTCAAACAAGACAAGAATGCAACTGCTCCCCAATACCTCGAATTTCTTCTCGTCT
Source organism: Parhyale hawaiensis (assembly GCA_001587735.2). Taxonomy (NCBI): domain Eukaryota; kingdom Metazoa; phylum Arthropoda; class Malacostraca; order Amphipoda; family Hyalidae; genus Parhyale; species Parhyale hawaiensis. The sequence goes on from LQNS02000211.1 coordinate 34,672,848, forward strand.
AAAAGTGAAGAAGATGTGTCAAACAAGACACAAATACACAAGACACAAATAAATAAACAAACAAGACCGGTTCACTGACTTTTAGTATAATATAGATAGATAGATATATAGATATCTAGGCTGTGAAAAAGCTGCGGCAGACTGTAACTGGTGGACATGCGCAGCACGGATAAACTCGAGGTCAAACGGGAGCGCTGCCGCACGTACGGTGCCCGCAGGTCCCTACATGCTGCAGCTTATCATGGATTAGATCATGAGCTGGGTTGAATCTTAGAGCTTCAAATGTTTCTGTTATGGAGCCTGTCAGCGAAATGCAGGAAGAAGAAACAGTCTTTGATAGCAAAACCCCAAAAGAAGCGCTGTCTGTAAACTGAAAAATAGATCGTGAAGAGTCGGACATTTTTGTACATTGAAAACCCGTGTGAGGTGCTCATCACAAAGCGAGTCACCTCCAGAAACTGAATTACGCAGCTGAATGTCACGCTAAAAGTTCAAGTCTTAACAACGTTGACGAGGAAAGAACTTCAAAAGAAGTTACGATTTGTATACAGTTATAGCGACATCGAAAATATTATACATAGCAACTTAAAATATCGAAAAAGTAAGTCACAGTTAGTGGAAATATTTAGAGATATTTTCAGTCTGACTTTCCAAGTCGCGTAACCTGTCCTGCGGAGGGACTACTTGGGAACCGTGAGCAGATCTGATGATGGCGAGTGGTAACTCTGAGCAGTTGCCGCCTGTGCGAGCAGCGTAGTGAGGTGCTAAACTTTTGCCCGAGTTCGAGGCAAGAGGCCGGTCTGGCGCAGCGGCATGTGGTGACCTTTTTTCTCTCCCGTGACAGGGGTTAGCAGCGCTTGATTGGACGGATCCGCGATTGAGTGGTGCTAAACTTTCCCGCGGCGATAAGGTAGAAAATTTGAACGCGGAGGCGTGCTTGGGCGAAAAAAGTGGATTGGCGATATTAGATTGCGAAGCCGAACGGTCGGCGAGATAACTTGCTTGCGTGTGAGCAAATAGCGGATTGGAAAATCTGGCATTAAAAAGGGGGTTTTGTACATCACGTGATAAACCAAGGGCCATTGCAGCTCGAGGGTTCAAACCCTGCACGTTTTGACTAGTAAAAGTTTCATGAAGATCGGTCAAGTGCTGAGGTCGGACAGGAGGTACACGGTCACACTCCCGGCCTGTCGTCTGCGGAGAAGCGCCCGCTGAACTGTCAAATGATGAAGAGGCAGGCGCATTCCACTGCATGTGCTCACGGTATGCGTTAGCAGCAGAGACGTGAAGCGAAGGGCTGTGGAATGGTGGCTCGGGTAATCTTGCTTCCGACAACGATGAGGCGTCAAAGGCGGTCGGTTTCACTTGGCTCTCGGCCACGTACTTTGCCTTAAGTGCCAACAACCTCGGATCTTGGGTATCTGAAAATTGCTCTGCGGTGCGATTCGCGGGAAATGCAGACGAAGCTGAGAACATCGCTTTCAAGTTCTTCATGTCGCCACTCCTATACATCTCCCGCAGCTTATCAGCGCCGTGCTTGGCGATCATGGCTTGGATGGCAGCCCCGTCCGGAGGCCCAAAGCCTGGCACGGAACCAGATCCCTCTCGCATGATAGCGTCTGACCTCCGACTGCTTACGGTAAGGTCCTGTCCATTAGAAAAACTGCTATGCTCAGCTAACCTTTGATTTACAGGTAGTCGATCTTCGAACCTGGAGAAGCTAAGCAGACCGCAGTCAACATTAGGAACATCAGATGGATGGTGAGTAACATTCGATGTGGGAGATGCGGACCTCAGAAAGGTTGATGGACTATCGAGTTCTGGAATATCTCGTTGACTTGAGGGCTTCAGCGGGTAGTTGTCGCTTCTGGCCAAGTTTATAGGCCCAGCTATACCGGACTCAAAGCCAGGCTTGCTGTCGTCAAGTCCATCATGACCACCCGGAGGTTCTGCAGCACCACCTCGCGCTGTTGACCCGTGCCAGAAGTATTGCTTCATGTCCTCGTAACTCGCTCCGCTATAGAACATCTTCCTAAGCGTTTGTAAGTCAGGACCAGACTTGTTATCCTGGAATGGGGGGCCTGCTTCCATGACAGCGCCATCATCATGCATGGGGGGAGAACTTTCATACGGGTCCAGGTCTTCTGTTTTTATTTTCTTGGTAACTTCATACTCATCGAAAGATGACTCACGGGAATTCTTCGTTGCCATATTTTCAAAGAGAGATGCATGGTGTCGAATACCAGCTATTGCTCTGAAAAGGTTGGTACTGATATGAGCAGCATTGGCTTCGCCATATTTCCAGCAAATGTACTGGTAAAGCAACTTTCTGTAGAAAAGGTGCAGCTCCGAGTCTGACTGCTGATCGAAAACAATAATTAAGATAATCATGTAGCCCATACGAATGTCAACCTGAAATTGTCCTAAAATTCCGAGGACTTCCTGAAAAGTAGAGAACAGTCTCGGAGTCAGTGTTGACTCAATGGCGGGCATATCCGTGACTTTTCTGGTGGGAGTGTGCAGCACGTTGCCGTAGTTGCCAGAGCGGTTGTCCAAGAAGCTCGAGCCAAAGACAAGAGCGATGACGGTGATGTTGTTTTGAATTGCGCTTGACTGAGTTGCCAGGGGCAGACTTTTAAATTCTTCAAATTGATTGAGGAAGAAGGTTATTCGCTTGATAAAGAGGGAGTAGCATGAAAATACGTTGCCGCATTCGTTCATGGAGTAAGGCAGCTGGCCCTCCATTTTCTGCATGTTGCGTACAACGGTCTTCAGCTTAACGAGTTCTAAGTTGTTCATATAATTGGTGATGGGGAAGCCAGGCCTCTCGTTAATCATAATGGTATATTTGTTAGGATCTCGGGGAAAGCTGCTCAGCGAAAGATCGGGAGGAATGTCACCAGGGATGGACAAAGTGTCATTGCTGTCACTAAAACTTCCATTAACGTCATCAGCCTTTGAGTCAGCCTCAACTGATGATGGAGAGTTGGATAAAGAGCTACCCTCAGAGCCGAGACTGGTACCACGGTAGAACTCTCTAGCACGGGACGACTCCCTCTCCAGGGCGAAGCTCGAATGGCGTAAGACTTCTGTTGTACTAGCACCCGAACTAAACGAACGGCTGTTGGTGTATCGCGATCCCAAGGTCTCCTGGTTCACGTAATTCTGTTCGTGGAGCGGCTGGACAGAGGCAGGGGGCACGTCTTGGCTAGATTTTGGTGGTAACTCGGGAGAAGGAATTTTTTCAGCTGCTGGGATGAGAGGCGACGATGACACAGGTGACACAACAGCGGCATCTGGTCCAGGGCTCAAACAGAGAGAATTAGCGGGGAATTTTTCATCTCTCGGACTAAAATATGAGCTGGCAGGAGATATCTCTCGTTTAGGACTGGCATGTAAAGGATTGAGCGGCGATGCTTCTTCTCTTGGGCTAAAAACAGAACCGCTTGCCGACGCCGACAAATTTTCCTTCATAGGACTGAAAGAGGGGGAGTTAGCAAAGACATTATCGTCTCTAGGACTTTTGTAGACATTAGATGGAGACTTGTCATCTCTGGGACTGAAACAGGAAGCACTGACTGGCGATTTATCGTCTCCGGGACTTAAACAAGACGAGCTTGAAGATGACTGAGAGGAGGGTCGGTCATATTTCGATTTATCGCATTTCTCAGACTGCGATCGAGGCGCAGTTCCCGACTGCCAATTTTCTTTGTCTCCTTCCACAGCCGAGCAAGCGATTTCCTCGCCGCTGGGAGGCCTAGTAAGTCCGGAATCGCAAGAGCTCAAAGCTGTGTCGGCGTCCGCTATTTTTTGGGAGGAACGCAGATGTTTTTGTCTTACCCTTGCGGATTTTCTCACAGGTTCGTCTTCCTTCTGTTCGGTGTTTTCTGAGTGCTCAATACCGTCACATATTTCTATATCGTCAGGATCATCATCAGAATCGTCTTCTATATCGAGAGTGGGTGGTTTCCGGCTCTTAAGAGGAGGTTTCTGTTTGGCCGAATTCCTATACAAACTCGGATCAACTTCTCCAGGCTCAAGACCTTTGTTTGCGCTGCGGTAGAGACTTGGGTCGACTTCGCCAGGCTCAAGGTGGCGTTTTCTGTATTTGGTGATGTCGACCTCGCCAGGTTCTCGACTGTTGCGGCTCGAGTCGTTACTATCGGCATCTAATTCATCCAAATCTCGGCGGCGACACTCCATGTGGCGCCGGCGGTTCAGACCGTGAAGGTTGGGGGCGCCACTAGCTGTGAGGGCCACACGCCCCTTGTATGAGCTCACCAAGGCAGGGTCCACACTACCTTCAGCAACACCTACGTCAGACTTCTTGTTGAGGCGACTCTTCATGAGCTGCACGCGCTCCTCCTCACTCATCACCCACTCCCGCACCATGCCCACCTTCTCGCACTTGTTGAATCTGAAAGTAGAGTCAATGAACTAGAAATGTGGTCAGATAGTGCATGTTAAAAACAATAATAAAGGATATATACCACAGAAAAGGGAACTTTAGAAGGAGTCAACAAACAAGGGAAAACCCAAATTTTGGAAAACAATACTCGAGAGAAGCGGAACAACTAGCATTTAAAGTTCGGTACGCAAATTACTGTTGTATGAAAATTAAGTAGAACAGACGCTTTAAAAATATTTTTTGCTCGCCTAGATAGTTGCTATACATTTTATTGCAATTTTTAATTATACGATTTTTAGAGAGCATCATGCATGCACAACTGGCTCTGGTAATGGGTCGTGCTCTTTTCATGCAGGCCTTGATGAGGTGCTAAGGTATTAATGCAGGTATTCGACGTCAGTCCTCAAGACTTCGTTTCGTGCACACATTTTAGAAAAGCTATTGTTAACTTTTGAAGGTATAGTTTGAACATGTTATGTATTACCATGAAAGTTACATGGATATCAATTAGTAATATCATTTTCCTTCAAGGGTTCTATACCTACAATAATAATTAGCTTATCATATTTATAAAAACTAAATATTATCAGTGACAGAGTGGATGCATATTGCCATTTAAATTATCGATTGTTGCTATTTATTTAAGAAATAATTATTATTAAATATAGCAGTACATTCTGAAACTCTTGCGGTTTCTTTCGGTGTTATTACAGAAAATCATGATGTACGTCCTCATTTTAAAGAACTGAACCATTGCTTACCTCATATCGAGGGCTACCTAACCTGTATAAAATTATAAGAGCGTGTATTTTCCTACTTGTCCGTGCAACAAGTCTTGGGCGATGAACGCCTCGTAGCATGTACCTTGCATTATGACTACACTAAAGAGTTTCCTGATAGTCTTAGCATTAGTGGGAGGGGAGAGGGATACTTAATTGTCCCAGGCGTAGCAACTGAGGCGGCCAAATTAAGATGGTAACATGACTACGAATAATCATATTATGAATGTACCGTCATATTACAAACTCAGTTTGGTGTACCAGCTGTTGCACATGAGTAAATTTTTCTTTCTCTTTGCTTTGAATGATCGCATGGAAAGGGATAAACGAAGCAACTTTATGCATATGAACTTTTTTGCGTGTACCATATGCTGTATTGTATAAAAGGGGCAAAGGGAGATATATGACTACGATTTTCGCACAGACATAACGAGCAAAAACGAAGAAAGGATACAGGTATGATTTTATGTATTGCAAAAGATGTAAAAGTGGTGAAGTATATATAACTAAGAACTTTTGCACAGATGTAGGGGAACTAATGAAAAAACACAAAAAGGCAAGAATTGGTTGACGCTAAGGAAAAAAATGAGAACTCTCTGCCCTAAACACATTTTCATGCGCCATAGTGCCCTGCATAGCGAGATTTCAAAAATAACTTGCCACAAGGGATAACTGAACATGGAATTATTCCTCTGGCATGCAGAGATTCCAAGAATAACTTACCGCAAGGGATATATGTATGGCATAGAATGATTCCTCTGGCATACAGATATTTCAAGAATGAGTTACCGCAAAGGATACATGACATATTACAGAAATATTCATCGATATGGAGATAGCAAGGATAAGAAATGTTACCTGCAGAGCTTGCAGAACTTCCTTGAAGCAATGGATATGACACACCGCTTGTCGCCGCTGCACTTGAAGTGTCTGAAGCCATCGTTCTGAACAGAGCGCCTGAAGAAAGCCTTACACGAGTCGCAGCACAGGCCGCCGAAGTGCATCGACTTGGCGATGTCTCCGCAGATCTGCAACACAAGCGCTCACTGTATTGCCAGCTCAGTTACTTCATGAACAACAATAATAAAACTGCAATTTAATTCATGGACTTTTTTGGCTGCAGGAGGTGAAGCATTGCGCACCAGTTTAATGTAGGTATGTCTTCATTAAAATACTTTAGAATTAAAGATTTTAAAGTTTTTTTCAATATTTCTATTAAAATGGGTAGCCAACTTCAAGGTACTGGATTAAAAATTAGCCACGAAATCATATTTTAGGGAAGATTGCAACTTTCAGAAATTTAATTGCGAGGTATCTCACAGAAAGACTTTTTTTTAATCTCCAAGATTTTTCGAGGAACAAAAAAAAGACAATTTTTGAAAAATTAGTCAAAAAATATCACGAGGCAAGTCTACAATTACTAGAAAATTATACGAAATACATTAAGCGATGCCAATAATTTTTTTTAGAAAATAAGCAACGGGACACAGAGACGAAAAACAATAACTTTTAAAAAACTCAACTACGCGATATCTCGAGTGAAGACTAGAATTTGTTGGAAATATTAACGAGGTGTCATTGACAGCAGAGCCGAACAGAGGCATGAGCATTTCGTGATGGTAATAATTTGAACTTATTGGGGAAGCGCAACTGGCTGGGAAACTATGACATACGATTTTTAGTTTCACAGGTGTTAAACAAATCGGTCGGTTGACTACACCTGCTGATGTTAACTATATTTTCTACAAACTTTGGCTACGTCTATTACATTTCCTTGAAATAATTTTTTCTGAATAACTGACACTGAAATTCTCTATTACTAAGGTTTTTTTAGTTAAGATTTGAGCTTTGGATTCAAGTCGCCGAAGCTGCTGAACGGCTTTATTTGCTGATATTTGTTAAAGCCGGGTGCACATGCACGACTTGCGTCGGCGCTATCAGCATAGAGCCAACTCAACTAATCCAATTACGTCGTTAGAGTACGGCCGGAGGTTGTGCATACTCAACTTGTTAAAAATTGTTGAAAATCTCAGTAGTCAATGCAACTTCTACACCACAGCAAGTGCCAATAGTACCTAAACTTTAGACTATCTTTGCTAATTATCAGCGAGATTAAAGTAGCGAAAATTTGAAATTATAATTTTTAGCACCTTGTGCAAACATTTTAAGTTGTAGTCACGGTCACAACAACGCAATAATAATGTTCAATATAAGAAAGACCTATGGGTGTTTAACTGCTTATTCGTTTACTAGTGCACTCGGCCGTCAAACTGACGGCAAAGAATTTGTGATGACATTTCTTTAGTGACCTCAGTTTCGTTAATGATTAGTTTTTAGAAAATGCCTTGCATCTATCAAAACAAAGCAACTTGAGATGAGCGTTTTTAGCTCCACTTCTACTGAGCTGCGTAACTTTTCCTTTTCTTCTGTGACTTACAGAAAAAATTAGAATTATTTCAACAGGCACTCAAGTATCACTCATAAAACTATTGAGGGTTCTCTGCACGACACGCAAGATATAACTATCAGTCGATTTTTTCCGCGCAAACAAAAGCTGTTTCGTCAAAAACGAAGTCAAGTTGGAAAAAAACTTGTTAAACGAAATTTTCGGGCCTTCGTCCGGCTTCTTGTTACACCTTTCTCCGTCGATCATCTAATTAATTTAAGAGTTAACTTAGACCAGCTGAAGTTTGGATGTAAGAAGAAACTAAGAGGGGCAGTGAATATCTTCATTGCTTAGACTTTAACCTTTGCAATGCAAGAAGTGCATTCGAATACGATATTGCATTCCTCTGCTATCAATTGCAACCTGGTAAGTTTCTACCTGTCTGTTTTCATACAGCGTGAGAGAATCGCGACAGTTTCCAACATGGCCGAATCCTAGCCTTTTTTTTGCGTGACAAAAATGGACAAATAAACAGATAAAGGAGTATTGGTCTTTTATTATACTGTAGATTCACATGTTTATATCCTATTTCTGCACCACTTAAAGAGAACAGGCGTAAATTATAGGCCAGGTTGCAGGTGATGGCAAAACAGTACGGCAAATGAATGCACTTCTAGCACTGCCAACGCTGAAACTGAATATCTTAGCACTCTTAAGCATCCTGATTCTTAGTTCCTTCCAGCAGATAAATTTTTGGATCACTTATTCTCCTAACCTGATTTCATTCATCGAACATTATTCGAGGGAAATAATTTTGACGTGCACAGTATATCTTGGCATGTCCATGATGCAGAGTCGAAATTGATATTTTGAGTGATGCCGACTGCCTGCAAAAAAATTAATTTCTCTCCCTCCATGTCACAGAAAGAAAAGAAGGCTGCTCAACATGTAGGCGTGAAGCGGAGACCGCTCATCTAGCATGCTCCTTCAAGTCAGCAGTCGCATCAACTGAAAGTGTGGCAATGGAAAAATATATTCACAATTTCTTCATCGCCATTTTTGAACGGCCTGATAAACTAGTCATAACAATAAAAATAATAACTATTGCATCGTTACCCGCCACGCGCAAATCTTCCAATCTGAAGCCCATTAGTCACAACTACTTGTGAGCGGCTCTTGCTTTGCTACCCTTCTTAAAGTTGAGCAATGAAAGCACCTCAACTAGCTACTTCTTAAACATAACACACAAGTGTCAGCAAGAGCTGAGGTAGCGTCGAAGCGACTATTTTTTGCCGACATTGCATAGCCACACGATGGGAAGCCGGAGCAATTATGACGTCACTCGCTAGCTATAGATCGAAGAAAACATGTCTTCCTGTATTCGAAACTCACTTGAAGATGCTCAAGTAAAACAGAGGCAGCGCTAAGTCGCAGTCGCGTTTGTGATGGGCAAGGAGCACTTTCCGCAGCCTAAAAAGAAATCTCTACGGAGATCAAAGGATGTTCATACAAATGTCACGATACAGAAGACCAACCATAACTTGGGACGCTCTAATGCCGGGGATACACTGGGCATTTATACCTACAACTTGCTTCAAGGAGGCGAGACTCGGAGGTCATTTATGCCACGGTATTTATGCTACCGATTTTAAATATAGCTATAGTGAAACGGCAAGCGAGCCGCTCATCCTAGCAACCAGAGGCGTTTCTCCGTGTACAAGCAAAAGTTCGCAACCATAAACAAAGTTATGGTTCCATTGACGAGCAACTAGTTAGGGTTCAGGTTTACCTTTTGTCTGCCAGCTTAAGACCAGCTTCGAGCGGAGGTCGACTAGCAATCAATTGTTTCTCCAATCGCGTGACAGATGGAGTTCGAGGCCCAGCGTGATGCGCTGTTATTATAGAAATCGGCCAATCGGCCGCGAAGATCCGTGTTTATGTACGAATCTCCATTATACGATACCTCAGCTGATCAGAGACGAGGGAAGAAATGGTGAAGGAGTTGTGTCGTGATTTTTCAAATTCACGATAGTAAGAGAACATAAACAATGGATGTTCGACGATTATATAATGATGTAACTTTCTAAAAGAACTAAGTTTAGCCGCAAAAGTATATCCTTAAATTGACACAAAAATAGATGCATTGTGTGATCAATTATATGGGGACTGTGCGTACTAGATCACGTGACAATTTTTGAAGAGCATTACCCCTATTTAAAACAAGCTATTGTTATTTGATTACCTACTATATATGTAGTAGACCGGGTGGTCAAAATTGGCGCAAAAATATAGCAGCAGCACCGCTTCAATGTTCATGCTAGGAGGTTGACATTCTAATTAAGCAGGATGTAGGTAAGATAACCTTAAAGGACCCCTGGGGTGAACGTACCGAAACTAACCTTATGGCCTACGTATGGCCCACCTTATGTCCCTGAGGGGCTGTCTCAGAGCAGCCATAATACAGACAGAGTCGCATACTTGTCGAGCTGTTTCCCAAGAAAAGAAATGAAAAAGTATGCATAGAGAAGAATGAACTTTGTTCATGTCCTCAATAGTATGATCCCTCATCTAATTGAATATATAGCAGTATTCTACAGAGAAGGAAACATCGGATGAACGATGCCTGTATCACAATTTGGGCCAATACTCTTGCCAGTATTGTATTTTATGAATAGACGGTCGTCTTACAAATATGTGTCATCTGCCTTCGATGCAACCATCCATGGAATGAACTCCCGGCCTCTGTACTTTGAAGTTGACAGCTACTTTGCATGCAATTATTATAATGGTCTGGAATATGAATTCCACCTAATGCTTATTACCTCTGCCGAAGATGCAATGTTTTTGTCTGTGTCTATTTGTTTGTTTGTCAGCTTATTTTTCTTAGGGCCATAACTCAAAAAGTTATGGACGGTTTTTTATGATAATACTATCAAAAGGCACAAATGACTAGATTTTGGTGTTGGTACAAAGAAAATAATGGCTTCAGAACCAAGTTGAATTTTCCATTACTGTTGCGTAGCTTGGCAGAGGTATGCGCTCTCAGAGAGCTCTCTAGTTTAATCAAGTTACGTTTGTTTAGTCCAGGGTCGAATTTCTTTTTATCCTCTACCCATGGAGGAAGAGTGGACATGGATACTAAAAAAATAAAGACACATTGGTCTTTATCACATTGTGCTGATGAATGGTTGGCAGCATGTAACGTGTCTGACTGTTAATTGCATTGCTTCCTTTTCGACTTTTTTCATTGATAATTCACTCCAAACTGGCATATTTAGGCCTTAACTAAAGCTGCACTGGCAACACTTCAAAAAAGTCAGCTGACATGACGGCAAACATTTTGATCAATCAATTGGTAGACGTACAGTGGTGCTTACAATGCCGGAATCACACTATACTTTGATCGAACAATGTGACGCGAGTCGTTCAAGCTACCGTATCTATGCTACCGAGTTCAACTATGTTTTAGGAAAACACGTGAGCTGCCCAGCGTCGCTTCCGGTTGTTCGTGCGAATGCGTATGTGGCCTCGGCATAAGGGAATAAGAGAACGTTTGGACACTTAGCACTATACGTACGAGATACAGAAGACCGTCCAAACTCTAAAGCCTACATTCGTTTTTAGTGCGGCACAATTCACCCTCCCGAAAATTAGTGCAAAAGTTTGGTCCAAGAGGCCCTTGACACGGGCGGGTCCGGGAGACGATGCCACTGCAGCCAGGGATGATGAGACTTAACAAGGTTAACACACGGGGAGGGGCCAAGCTGCAGTACACCATGGATATAGAGGCTTGTGACGTCACACAATTCAAGTACATACGTTAATAAGTAGCTATTTTACATTGCTTCTTCATCGTTTCATTTGGGCCTCCAGAGTGTCCTACATGTCCTACAATCTTCATAGTTGCACAAAATATGTGTCAAATCACCTACGATTTTTTTTTGTATCTTTCAAAAGGATATAATTTTTAATTTAATTAAAAGGCTTGTAAAAGAGCCGCTGAATTGAACCGGCAAGTGCCCGCATGTGCCAGAAGGACTTCTAAAGCCAAGTTTATCGTCTTTAATACGCAATAAATGAAGTGAGTTTTGTCGAGAGTAATATGCCATTCTAAAGATGGAATCATATGAATGAATAACTCATTGTTTTTAATTTATTTTCGTCCTCTACCAATCAGTTGCTATCTCTATAATTTCAAACAGCTGTAACAAAATTAGCTCAGTTGCGAATGATTAAACACCAAGATAAAAAAAGTTTTCAACACGATTTGTAAGAAAAACATTAAAGAACCAGAGAAACAAGTTATTTCCCTTCCGACGAAGTAATATTATAAACTTGCAAAAGTATATACATAATACGCAGAAGCCATACCATTGCTCCATAAAATCAGAAAAAAAAGTTAGCAACTACACGCTGCGCACGTTACAGCAGCAGTGACGCGTCAGACACGCGTCAACTAACGTGTACAGAAATTACTTAATCGTATTCCCCACACATAAACTGTCTTAAGGAATGATGTGGAAGCTGGCGAATGTTAAATCCACAATTTTTTCCAATGATGCATTAATTTTTACGATTAGGAGAGGAGGATATGTTAACGACGCGTACGCGACGGCACAGCTTAGGGCCACATTTTACAGACACTATCCGAAATAATAATAATGATAAAATTTTATGCTTCAGAGCACTAAAAAAGTTCGTAGATGCTTTGATATATATTTTGTGCAACAATAAAAATTGTAGGACACTCTGGAGACCCAAATAAAATGACGAAGAAACAATGTCGAATAGCTACGTATTAGCCAACGTACTTGAATTTTGTGACGTCACAAGCTTCATTACCTATGGTGCACTGCGCTTGACCCTCCCCGTGAGGTACCGGTAACCTTGTCAAGTCTCATCATCCTTGCACTGCAGCAGAGCAGTATCGTAACGTTAGCGCGTCACCGCTGTTTCGCATTTCAAGTGCCACAAAAGGACACTTCACACGTAAGTCTTTTCAACGTGTTCTTTCAGCTAGTTGTCCGAAGGCGTCACAGTGTCATTTCTGCATCACAAAGTGCAGGGGCTGCGGAGTGCTAATTCACTGCAAGTCTGAAGAGATGTCAGAAATATTGCTAGCAACACTTGCTAGAGCCAACTGTTTTGAATGCTAACATTGTTGTATGTAGTAGTATAAGAACATTTAAGCCTCCCTAAATAAGAACTAAAAAGCTTTTCTAAGAGAGGAAAAGCAAGGGACATATAGTATGTCGATAAACGGGGTACCCATGCACGAAGGTGTTCCCACACAGGATCAACGAGCATGGGAACAGCAAGTCGGGAAAGAAGAAGAAGAACAGACAACAGTTAGATCAGTAGGAGTATGAAAGTGGAAGGAAGCAAAGTGGGCACGAAAGACAGACGTCCCGAAGACCTAGCTGATGGCTAAGGTAACCGACACAAACCCTCTGGGGCGCTACTCCCCTTAACATAGGATGGACGAACCTAACTAACCTAACCATACGGCCTATGGCGCATCCTATGCCCCCCGAGGGAGACATTTTAGTAAATTTTTAGTAAATACATATACATCTGTGATTACATGAGCACAAGAGCAAGTATCCATGGGTGAGTCACACTTGGGCAACTCAACAGATGTGCCTACCTATCACACGTGGGTCCCAGGTGTTGGAACTCATTTGGGCCACTTGAAGGCAATGCCATTAGCTTACCGCAGCTTACCCACCTGTAACCCATTGGAACTCAATTGGGAAGCCCTTGTGGGTCCAGGATACATTTAACATAATGGCCCTCCAACCCAGAATGCTGTTAATTAGAAGGACGTGCAATTCATCAGCTGTGCTACCGACTGCAAGTACTTCAGGTTTCATTGCTCACAGAAGACACCCAGCAGAGTGACTCCACACACGTGAGGTGATGAGAGAAACGTCACCTGGACTTCTTCCGAAGACTCTCAAGGTACATCAATGCGACAGTTTCCTTCATGCAATGACGACTTACGTATCACTAAGCTAAGACGTTCAGAAGACTCGCGTGTGAATAGGCCTATACGACGCGTGCCTCAGTATGTGACGGAGTCGGCATGCAAGGACGTAATGGGCTAAGTATTCGGCGACTATCCAAAGCAAAGTAACAAAGAAGAGAGTGAGCTCAGGAGACATTTAGCGTTACAAAGTGAGACATTCCCATTGACTTATTCATGGCAGTTTAATTTTACGCAGTGTCCCATGTAACAACACAGTATTCTCCACGCAACACTATGGGCCACGCAACACTATGGGCCACGCAACAGACACTGTGTCTCATGCAAGACCTAGTCTTACGCCGAAGGCACACTTTACATTCGTACGCACTACTGGTTGCGAGTAAGGGCAGTTCGCACGTCGTTCCGATACATATTTCAAGTCGGTAGCATAGATACGGTAGCATGAACGACGTGCGAGCTGCACATCCTCCCTATCAGTTGGGCGTACAAATGCATAGTGTGACCCCGGCAAAAGGCAAGACAGTATCCCATGCACCACAGAGGCCCAACGTTCTCTAGCACTTGGGGAAGTCCCAGGAACGTGTGATGTGTCCAGTAGTTCTCTGAATAGGCGCCGACATTCGCGGCTCAGACTTTATCCCAGTTTGTGCAGCGATGTCAGCAAAATAATAATCAAAGTCGTTCAAATTTCAAACAATGTATAATTAATAAATGTGTAAATGAGGCTAAATTGCCAAATTCAAGAGGAAAAGCATAAAATATCCAGCATTACGACGCTGTATTCCTGTCGAAAGCTATACAGTTACGACAACCATAACTTTACGAAGCGTTAGGGATTCCGGCATGAATGTGATGAAAGTCAAGGACTTTTCTTAGGATCGGATATGAGGTGTCCGGCTACGCAGTGTCCACATCCATTGCCGCGGGCCCGGACCCATTCTCGTGACGACCGGCAGTCAGACGTCCGTGATAGGCGGGCCTGTGCCAGCAACCCACCGTTTCTCACGACAACTGGAATGGCTGATGCTTGTATAACGGTTCCAAAAATTCAGCGCCTACGTGCACTGCAATCCGTTCGATGACGCCAAGTTTCATATTAGAAGAAGTTATACAGAAGGAGTATTACTCTGCAATAAATACATGAACTTTGAAAGCAGCAGTTTTCAATACTTTTCTGCATCGAACCATTGCTTTGACCTCTCGCTGTTATCGGAGAGTATCCATTTCCCCATCACACGTAATGAGTCCATGCAGAAACTGTTCCGTTTCCTGCCGAGAAAACAACACAGAGCGCACTGTAACTTACCAGTCTTTTGACTATTCCAGTCTGGTAGTGTCGTGAGCCAACACATGCGAGACATCCGGAGCTCTGATGACATTTGTTGGACTGATGTTCTCGGAGTTCGTTTAACCGCAGCATCCAATTCACCATGGTCAGTGACTGATTTTGGTCTCCGCAGCATCCAATTCATCATGGTCAGTGACTGAGTTTGGTCTCCACAGCATCCAATTCATCATGGTCAGTGACTGATTTTGGTCTCCACAGCATCCAATTCATCATGGTCAGTGACTGATTTTGGACTCCACAGCATCCAATTCATCATGGTCAGTGACTGATTTTGGACTCCACAGCATCCAATTCATCATGGTCAGTGACTGATTTTGGTCTCCACAGCATCCAATTCATCATGGTCAGTGACTGATTTTGGTCTCCCTCTGGGTTCATTTTTGACGCTCAGCTTACTGAACAAAAGTTTTTGAACCTTCTGCGAACAGTTCAGGTGTCAACACAAAGAACGTCTGCTTCTGAGGCAGAGTCAGCCAGCTTTTGCCCGTTCAAGAAAACCAACCGAGACTGTTCAGTTGCCAGTGGGACCAAAGAGGGACGGGTAGCACATTGAATATTTACAACTGGTTGATAACAAAACTTGATGTGCTGATTTGTTACAACTTAATAGCTGTTGCCTCACAACTAGGATGGTGCTGAAAAATAAAGATTGGAATGAGAGGTGCTCACATTAGCCTTACTGCGCCGCACTCAGTTGTTCTGAAGTACTTCACGCCTTGACCGCAGCCAAGCTACATTGTATCGTGACGGAGTGATCCCGCACCGTAGCTCATGTACCTACGGTCTTCATGTTTGCAGCACGTCTACAATTAAAACTCAAGGTACCAAGTGGAATTTTTTAATTTCATTATTTGAGGGGCCACAAAAGATACCGTAGTCATTGAAATGAGAAAAAAACGTTAAACATAATAAAGTCGTGGTACATTGTGGGATCAAATTGCATCATTTTTGATGGCCAGCTTATCTTAAGTTTTCTGGCATGGGTCACATCGATGACAGCCCACCACACTCCGTGTAAAAAAAAAAATCATGAACATAGCTCAACTCCTTCTACCTGTTTTTGGGAGGAGAGAAAATTTCATCGCCGTCATTTTCTAAGGCCAGCGATTCCCAGTTTTTTGGCATGGATCATATCGAGGGCAACTCACCAAACTCCCTGCAAAAAATTATGAACATTGCTCAACTCCTTCGATCACTTATTGGGTGGACAGACAAATATACAAATATATTTATACATATTTATAAAAATATATGTATTTCGATACAGACTATTAGATGGCCAACAATATTCTGTACGGAGCATTAGATGACCGGCGTCTCGTTATAGGTACCATGCATGAATCTGGTACGTCAATCGTCCCGGGCAGTTCAAATAGCCTGAAAATAAGCCTGGAAACTATTTAAAACACCGTAGATTTTCTCCGGTTCGGTCTCATTTGAAGGAAAACAAACCTACGTTTGAACGCACGCCCACTTCTCCACAGATAAACGTCCAAAATACATATATATATATATATATAGATAGATACTTAAATCTTCAACGAAAACATTATCACCTCTCTCACTTTGTTCGTGGGTAAGGATTAGCTATATAACGAACAGAGCTTCAACTACAACCTGATATATTTGCGCACGTTAGTAGTGGGTAAGGCGATGAAATACCCCTTTTTGAGGGTAGGTTCCCCTCGCGCGCCCCGCGCTACCCTCGCCCGCCCGGCGCTACCCTCGCGCGCTCCCCCAACCCCGCCCTTCCCTCGGTTACCCTCGCGGTTGGTGTCACGAGTNGTACACAGAGCTAATCTGTGATCTCGGATCTTCTTTTTTTTCATTCTTTTGTTTTCTCCACCCGCTGGGCTGGTTGCGTGGGGGTTTGTTAACCTCATGGAGTTTCTCCGTTCCTACGTCGCCAGCCTGGTGTGATTCAATAATAATAATAATAATAATATAGGAAACTAGAGCGCCTTGTGGCCTAAGACCATCACCCGCGGTGGGATCAAATTGCATCATTTTTGATGGCCAGCTCATCTTAAGTTTTCTGGCATGGGTCACATCGATGACAGCCCACCACACTCCCTGTAAAAAAAATCATGAACATAGCTCAACTCCATCTACCTGTTTTTGGGAGGAGAGAAAATTTCATCGCCGTCATTTTTTACGGCAAGTGATTCCCAGTTTTTTGGCATGGATCACATCGAGGGCAACTCATAAAGACTCCCTGTAAAAAATTATGAACATTGCTCAACTCCTTCGATCACTTATTGGGTGGACAGACAAATATACAAATATATATTTATACATATTTATAAAAATATATGTATTTCGATGGCCAACAATTTTTTCTATACGGACCATTAGATGACCGGCGTCTCGTTATAGGTACCATGCATGAATCTGGTACGTCAATCGTCCCGGGCAGTTCAAATAGCCTGAAAATAAGCCTGGAAACTATTTTAAAACACCGTAGATTTTCTCCGGTTCGGTCTCATTTGAAGGAAAACAAACCTACGTTTGAACGCACGCCCACTTCTCGACAGATAAACGTCTAATATGTATATATATAGATAGATACTTAAATCTTCAACGAAAACATTATCACCTCTCTCACTTTGTAGGTGGGTGATAAAAAGGATTATATAACGAACAGAGCTTCAACTACAACCTGATATATTTGCACACGTTCTAAAAGTATTCGTATTTCAACGTTAGCACAACGAGAGAGGGAGTAGTAAAGAGTGTGAGGGAGGGACGTGTGAGTAGTAAGGGCGTGAGAGAGGGGAGTGTGAGTAGTAAGGGCGTGAGGCAGGGACGTGTGAGTAGCAAGAATGTGAAGGAGGGGCATGGGAGTAGCAACAGTGTGAATGAGATAACAGCATGAATGAGATGAGTGCATGGCTACACACAAAAGAAGTTTGAAGACAGATACAGTGAGCCGATAAGAGCAACAAAATGAAGAGCACTTCACGCACGACCTCAAGGAGCGGCGACAACACAAAACCTGCCTGCGTCCTCAGACATTACCAAGATACGCACGTAAGTTTCGGTGACAAAGTCTCAGCGTAAAACTCGGCGTTTTTTCATCGAGAACAAAGCAGTTAGGAAATTAAATAGAAAAATGCGGACCCCAATTTAAAGGGACTACACAGATATACTGAAGGACCTACACTTAAGCACATGCAAGGGCCTGCATGAGACTGCGGAACCTCGATAACTTACGGCGCCATTCTACAGCACCTGTAGGTGAGCTCATGTCACTACAATGATAGCGTCTTCTATGGGCTTCTTTGAGAACCTCATAAAAGAGCAAAGATGTCGGACCGAATGGGTTAATACCGTATTCTGCATGCCATGGTCCTGAGACGGTTCCCGGGACTATGATGAATTCGTTTCAACTGACTTTTTGGGAGTATGAAGTGCGGTAGTCACTTCTAATTCCCGCGCTCTCATTTCGCGTCGCTCCCAAATCAACCTCAATTTTTTTCATCCAAAAGCCCCTAATTTGCACTATTTTGGGAGACTGCAACATCGCGAGAATTAGCGACTTCAAAAGTATTGTATGGATAAGCACGAATAATGCCGGATGCCCATCTATGCAATTTGTCGCCGCCTTTAGCACCAAACGACACTAATTGTAAAAAAGGACTCTCGTCTCCTGTAAGAGGCAAAGGAAAATTGAAAGATGCAGGAACCAGTACGCAAGTCGACACGAAGAGCAGGAGGCCCCACACCACAGCGAATATTGCCGATGGATGACGAACGCTTGGCCGGGTAGCGGCCGGGTAGAACCAGGCCTTCTCGGGGCAGGTCACCTCAGCAGGATGCCTTAGAAGGGCAAAGCTTTCCTAACTTAAGTGCTGTCGTAATGAACTTATAGGTCTGGAATGGAGGTTGGAGCCTCGTGCAGAGGATGTGCAATAATTGGAATCTTGCTGGCCTGCCGTGGACACGCACTGGAGGCCGGTAGCTGTGTGCGCGATGCAAAGTGCTGGGAAGCTGGACAAGACAACGCTCACTTGCATGTACAGTAAAATGCGTGTCACAAATATATTAAGCCCCGTTCGCACTGGCAACGTATTTCAAACTACCGACATCATCAGTACTATTTAATATTTTTTCCCTCGATAGCTGAGCCCCTAACAATGCTGTTTTTGCGGTGCCTAGTGTAAGGGTGTAATAGAGAAACGAGGTGGATTTCCTTCTTTGAGTACCAGTTCTAAAAGTGTGGCAAACGAAAGATCTCAAATAGTTCAGTTGAGATTTGGCTTGGTTATTTCGTTTAATCTTTGTTACAGTCAGACACTAACAAGTTCGTTCAAAGTTACTATTGAGGTTCAATCACATTTCTCTATTTGGCACTTATACCGTCTCGTTTCCATAGCCCCACCAGCTGTAATACCGGCAGCTGGTTGCGTTAATACCTGCAGCTCAAATACTTTTCCACATCAATACCGTCTCAGCCACCGGCTGGTCGGGATTTGGCGGACTTCATCAGCACTGTCGCTACGCAACACAGGCGGTCAAGGTTGTTTTCCACCAATGCGCACGGCATTAGCCCATTAGCGCAATAAGTAAACCTTTATCTCTAAGAAAGGTAGCACTATTGTTTATCAATGAAGTCTAGAAAAATGACCAGTCTGCGTTAATAGGTTAACCCTTTCTTTCACGCCGCTACATATATAATACACTTGACATGGGGGTATTTCTGCGATAAAGGTAAACTAATTCATAGAAGAAAGGGCTAAGATTCAACCTCGGAAACTTCTCCTACACGGGAAATATTCACGTTTAATTTACAAGATGAACAGGAGCTTGACTGAAGTAATTTTCATGAGATCCAGGCTTTTGCTAGTTCAGCCCTATATGGCCAGGGAGCTATCGGGGAACATATCACTTACCAATTAGAACAAAGGCAGACTTTAGGAGGCGCTGAGAAACTAACAGGCCTGTCGTGTTGAAGCCGGCAACTGTTGCGCCCATCAATTCCCCTTTTGGCCTATCTTATTACAAATTTTGCTATCTTAGTCGGTTGCAAGGCAAAACTCTCCGTCTTTTGACGGCGCCACTTGTTTGACACGGTACACTGCAGCAGTGTGTTTCAAGGCAGTAAATTGCTTAAGTTATAACAATAAAACAGTAATTTCTGGCGCAGAAGCTGAAGAAGTCGGTGCAATTTACATAGGGCGACCCAACAGTTCCGCTAGCTACAGAGATTAAACGAATAACCAAGCCAAATCTCAACCGATCTGTTTGAGATTTTTTGTTAGCCAAACTTTTAGAACTGCTAATTAAAACAAGAAATCCACCTCGTTTCTCCATTTCACCCTTAGGACCACTAGGCATCGCTTCAACAGCAGTGTGTGGGACGTCATGAGATATTTTGTCTCATTCACAGGCCAAACTTTTCGTAGCTGCAACTGAACGGTGAGGATAGACTAAGCACAAGCACTGGCCTCAAAGATGGAAACAACTGCTGAAGTCCATGGAGTTATGGTCAGAGCTTGAGGGTTGTCACACTTCATAGGAGAATATCTGAGACGTTGTTGCGAAGATCTGTTGGCAGTCGGCAGGCGGACCCCTCCATCTTGCTGGAAGTGATACGGCCAAGCACTGCACGGGTCGTGGCTCAGGTTTTACCACAGGTTCAAGGCTAAGTTCTTCTTAGCTCTCAGCCGTGATTTCCTTTTCTTCGGGAACAAAAACAATAACAGTCTTGCTCTTTGAAGACACTCCCGCCCATAACATCACCGACTAGGGTTTCTGCGTTCGGTAGATATTTCTATCATCAATTGGATTTGGCGATTGTGAGCTTGCTCAATAGTGAAAAACTTTTCGTCTGTGAACCGTACTACACTTTCCAAATCAAGCGTTTCCAGGCCATTAAACAGGGCACGACTTCTTGCAAGCTTTTTTCCTTGAAACAATTTTCATGCTGTAAACTTTATTGCACTTCAGAGATACAAGTCGCATGTAGTCTTTCACAACTCGCCATAATAACTGTCTAGAAACATTGAGTTCTGCAGCCGTCTTTCTCGTGGAGCGACTTAGATTTTTTGAAACTCTGGCTTTGACAATTTTCGTGAGCGTAGAAACCTGACTGAACTGGGACGTCGAATTTGAGCACTTTTTGAATTCGACCGGTATCCCTGAATCGACATTTAGTTGGCGAAATGAAAAGTTGCTTACTTGTAGGCTACAGGAGATTGAAAACCTTTGATACAGTCTTGAGTGCTTTGCGTCTTTGCGTAACTCATTTCTTGTAGTACAATTACGTCCCATGCTTACTTTGTGAAAAACGTATTTGAAACAAGAAAATAGTTCTTTAGTATTACGAAAAGAAATTCCTAAATTGTACTTGTTGTGGCTAAGATAATTTTTTTTAAATAATAGAACTTTTGGACAGCCCTTTATGCACATCCACTTAACACAGGAAGCGTGTATCACGTCGTTGCGAGCACTATAGCTCAAGAAACCATACAAAAAAATCGAAACTTCTTGAGACGTCGTAAACCAATCAGCTCTGATCAATTAGGAGTACACAGTTGGAGTCCTGGGAACGGATGTTCGCACTAGACACAAACGATCACATGAAATATCCTTAGCTTCACGAGCTCAAGGTAGCATAGGCAGCAATTACGTTCTATTGGAAAGCCGATCAGGGTTGAGAAATTGTGAGGAGAGGTAGAATTTACACAGGGATAACTCAGGATGTTCCTAAGAATGTATATGTCACAATTGTGGTTACAGAGGAAATGTCTGAATTATTTCAAATGATTTGGAAGCACACATAACAGTGTGCATGTAGCTCATATGCTCGCTCACAGTAGCAAGGACTGGTGTAGATACAACGCAGTTTTCGCCTCAAGGCACAAGCCGCAGCATCGTACAACGTCACAAGACAGCACTGCGCCTGACACAGAACATAGGCTTCTTAGACATAACAATGACAACCGTGAACAGACGTTGCGGACACACACGGCACTGTTTCCTAGACATCATCGCTTTCGTTTCGCTACAGCGGGCCGTACATGTAGTTTTAACATCAATCCCATGAAGGTCGGCGTAATGTCGATCCGACTTTACAGCAAAACAGTCAATAAAACACAGCTTAAAAAAATTAGAGTCTGATATTGAAAATGGAAGCTCGGAAGTTCGTTCAAGAAAATAAAGATAAAACTTGAGACCTTAATGCACTCTAGCAATGATATGTATTAGGCGACTCCTAAACACACTTGGCAAACAAAAATATTTTGAAGTATTTGCAAAAAATCTCCGGACACTTGGGACAGGATTTAAATAACGCGAAGAAAATTCTGCTCCAGACATGAATAGATTTTGGCAGTTGGTTCAGTTCTGTGTCTAAAGTGTATGTTTGGTGGGCGTGTCCAGCACGCCGTTAAGTCAGAGGATGTATTGAGAGCTTGCTGTACGTGCATAGTGGTAAAGATAAGATTTTGTTCACCTACTGCTACGTGTCCTACAGTTAAAAAAAATGTGTCAAATATTTGTAGGCCGACAGGTAGCGGCGTCTCTACACTATTTTAGTTAGGCGCTTCTGTTTTAGCTCCTTCAATGAAGTGAAATTTTTCCCGAGTTTGTCCGACTTGCTCTTTAAATTGTCTGTCACTAAGGTAATTCAAAATGTTATGGACGGATCTTTACAAAATTCTAAAAATTGTTAGATAGTAGGAAGAACAGATGATTGAATTTTTCGTGAAGATCCGTTTAACCGTTTGTTTGTCTACCTGTTTCTTCTTGGTAGCATAACTAAAAAGTTATGGACCGATCTTCAAGGAATTTGAAGAATTGTTTGGGTTGTTACTAAGACCATATGATCAAATTTTTGTGGTGATCTGTTTGTTGATTTGTATTTGTTTGGCTCAATGTTTGTTTTTATGTTTGTCAATAAGATAACACGAAAAGTTACGAACGTATCATTGTGAAATTTGAAGGAGTCGTAAGCAATGTTAGAAGACACAAATGGTCACACTTTGGTATGGTCGGTTCCTCCGTTTTGGCGGGTTAGACTAATATGTTTGTCGAGGAGTTTGGCAGAATATAATTCAAAAATTTACATACGTATCTCTAAGAAAATTACAGAAGCTCTTATTACTGTCAAGAGGCACAACTGACCAAATTTTAGTGATGATAAGGAGGGAACCCTAGTCTCAGGATCAATGCGCTCTTATCAAGAATTATGAGACTAAGAAGTTAAACCACGGGGCGGGCCAAGCTGTAGTGCACCATGGGAAATGGGCTTGTGACGTCATAAAAACCTAGTACGTTTATCAGTAGCTATTTTGCATGGTTTCTTCTTCAATTCATTTGGACCTCCAGAGTGTCCTACAATCTTTATAGTTGCACAAAAATACGTATCAAAGCATCTACGAACTTTTTTAGTTCTTTGAAGGATAAATTTTAGTATTATTTCGCTTCTTTTTTCGTAACAGGCACGCACCCGGTCGGAGAGAGTCGGTAAAATGTTGCCCTAAGCTGTGACGTCGCGTACGTGGCGTTAACATATCAGCCTCTCCTAATCGTAAAAACTACAGCATCATCGGAAAAATTATGAATTTAACATTCGCCAGTTTCAACAACATCATTCCGCAAGACAGTTTAGGTGTGGGGCATACGGTTAGATAATTGTTTTGCAAGTTAGTTAACGCGAGTCGGAAGCGACCCTACTGTTACAGATACAGCTGTAACGCGCGCAGGGTATAGCAGGTGAAGTTTTTTTTCTAATGCTACCGAACAATTGTATGGCTTCTGCGGATTATATATAGACGATTGCTTTAATACTACTTCGCCGGAAGGAAAGTAAATTGTTTCTTTGGTCCTTTAATGTTTACTTAGAAATCTTGCTTAAAGCGTTCAAACGCTCGCATCTGAGCCAATTTTTGTTGCAGCGGTTTGAAATTATAGAGGATAGCAGATAATTGGTAGGAAACGAATATAAATCGAAAATATTGCGGTATTCACTCATATACATCAATGTTTAGAATGGCATATTACTCTCGATAGAACTCACTTGATTTATTGCACTTTGAAGACGATAAACTTGGCTCTAAAAGTGCTTCTGACACATGCGGGCATTTGCCGGTTGAAATCATCTGCTCTTTTACAAGCCTTTTAAGGAACGTTCTTTAAAAATTTTATCCTTCAGAGAGCTAAAACAAGGTTCGTAGATGCTTTGATACATATTTTTGTGCAACCATAGACCGCAACAGTACGTGACTCTCAGGTCCAAAGTGACCTCTGATGCTGGCGGCCAAAATGGGAAAAAATGGGATTTTCCCAAGAGCTATTATGAACATGTAAAGACACGGTCATGCAGGCTAGCGCCCAGGTGCGTCACCGCCGTATCCAAGATACCTTCTTCGCAAGAAAAATGTTGGGTATCTTGGAATGAAAATCCCATTTTTCCGTTGCCGACTTTTGGCCGCCAGCGTCAGACCTAAGAGTCAAGTACTGTTGCGGTCTATGGTGAAACTATAAAGATTCTAGGACACCCTGGAGGCCCAAATGAAATGATGAAGAAACAAAGCAAAATAGCTACTGATAAACGTACTAGGTTTTCATGACGTCACAAGCCCATTTCCCATGATGCACTACAGCTTGGCCCCGCCCCGTGGGTTAACGTGTTAGTCTCATAATCCTTGCGTTTCTATAGTGCTCTAGTTGTGTATTGTTATAAGAGAAAGAGCCACTTGTAGTGAGGTAGCAGATGCAGAGGCTTTACAGCTTCAAGCAATGACTGCGGAGATATCTTGTAGCGAATTTTTTTAAAGGAAAAATAAAAGTTTTGGGCTGGCAGCAAGATACTTTATGAGTATATTAAGGTACAGAAAAATCAATTTTATCTTAAAACATAAAACTGTTACACTAGCAAAAAAAAGTAATGTACGTAGTTTTGCAAAGATTAATGCAGACAGACCCGCAACGCTGCAAGACTGGAGACAGGCAGGCGCGTTAAATATTAAGCGTTTAGCAGAATATCTTGCCGAAAGCAGGACATAAAAGTTCGTAGCAAGAATTCCGACGGTCGTACAATCCTATTGTTGCAAATCCTTGCACAATATGCTGAACTGAGAATATTACACTGAGGCTTGCGTGCTCCTGCGCTGCTCCAGGGTGGAGACGAGCGGATGTCGCATGCGTGACGGTTGGTCACAATGGGATTTGATATGCGGACTCACGGAAAGAATTGGGCGATGCGCTGCGTGTCACTCTGTCCGTGATGCACAGCTCACTAAACAACGCACACACACGCACACATCCACTTGTAATGTCGAAAATAACACGCAGAAGACGCAAAGGCAGAGACGCCACGCCGAACCAAAGAAAAGAAAAGCAGAGCTGAAAATCGACTGTGATGTTACAAAGCGCACCACAGCTTCACAACTGTCGCGCAAAATGTACTGACAAAAGAGAGCAAGTCACGGCCAGGGAGGCGTGAAGTTCAGAGAAAAACTTAACTTGTGAACGGAAAAATAAGAGCTAATTACACAGGAGAAGCAAACCGTGAGGAAGTTCGCTTCATTTAAGTAGCAGCGCGCACGACCGCATAACTACCGGACAAAGGCTACAAGCGCGTAAATTGTAGAATGATTGCTTGGCCGTAGACGGACGCTGTCGGCGTATAGATACCGCAGCCGTGGACAAGCTCTGATGGTCTGGTAAGGAATCACAACACAATGTCTGCGGGGTCTGCACAAACTTCAGCTACTCCGGGGTCAGCGACATGAGCTGGAGCTGGTGTAATTGGTCAAGTCTTGGAGCAGCTTGGCAGTGCTACAGCAGCAGTATGGCTCAACCAGCCATCAATTTGCTGCCGCTGAAGATGCTGGCAGGCGGTATGGGGGGGGGGGCTTTGGCCCAGTCCTAAGGATTCAGGGATGTGGTCGATCACAAGGCAGTGAAGCTGTGTCAAGCATGCACGATATTAAGAATTCGCAGTCATGTTCTAACATCACAGGTTTTGGGGTTGTGGCCAGCCTACGACTTCAGAGTGCTTATGCATTACCCCACGCTGTAACGTTGAGGCTAACCCGAAGACTTCAAACTAGTGGTCTGTGGACGTTGTGGCCAGCCCCATGGACTTCAGAGTCGTGGTTCATCACATCAGTATGACAAGTCCACAATAACACTGCGGGGTTGTTGCCAATCCCGGAGTGGACTTGACTCAAAGCTAGCATAGCGCACAGTCCACACTTCATAAAGACTACTGACTGTCACAGGCCCGGTCCATTAGCTGCTGGCCGCGTCGCCAACGGCCGCTAGCGATTGTAATCACGAAGAGCAGAGTTTGTTTCTTTCTGTGAACAGTCTGGAGAATTTTTTCAAGTTGGCACATACGACACACAAGCTGTAAGCAGTAAAAAAATATGTGCTCTTCAAAATTAAAGAAAGACTTGCAGGAGCGAAGTATTAGCAGATAAGTAGAGACGTAAAACACTGCATGAAACTTGTTGTCCCATCCCTAGTCTGCGGGGGCTGTGTCGGACGATAGGACAAGGGGAGTAAAAGAAGATGGGCACAGTTGCAAAAAAACTTTCTTTTCGTTATTTACGCTGAAGGCTCCAATTGAGGGCTTCCAGCACGCCGCTCGGCACCTCGCAGCAGTGATGACAGGCAAAGTTGCGGCAAGCGAGTTGCATGACGAAGGACTTTGGATTTTTACGCGACTTTTGTTCACAAGACGCTGCGCCACAAATTAGTTCACGACAGAGCCAATTCCTTATAGTTGCGTCACTTTGTAACGTCAACAGCTGGAATCTCTTTTTGGAAGTACACAACATCAAATTGCAGACGCTGTAAAATATCATCAGCGCAAAGAAGCTACATTTGCACCATGTTACTCACAGTTGAAGAATGTTATGTGTACCTGAGAAATACAGAGGGCTAAAAATGTATTCCATTCTTATTCCTTAAGCAAGAGAAACTTGGGGAAAAACGAAAGACGTTACTGCAGCTCGCCGCGATTTCTAAAAGACCTCAATTGGCCGCTAAACCAACAATAGGAGAGCTTCATTTCCGCTATACCAATGACGTCACTTTGTCACTCGACAAGGGCGGCTGGAGGGATATGCCATGTTATAAAA
The DNA here is from genome assembly GCA_001587735.2 of Parhyale hawaiensis. Classification (NCBI taxonomy): domain Eukaryota; kingdom Metazoa; phylum Arthropoda; class Malacostraca; order Amphipoda; family Hyalidae; genus Parhyale; species Parhyale hawaiensis. The sequence continues at coordinate 34,699,853 of LQNS02000211.1, forward strand.
TCACGTGATCAAACTAAAGCTTCATTGACACGATGCAGCTGTGGCGCAGCAGGCTGTACTCCATGGGATTTTTCCCACGTTCTTGGGATCCACTTTCGACTGTGGAATTTCTAGCTATGCAGTCAAATTTCACTTATGGTTTTCTACGGATTAGCTCTCCAAATTCGAATAAGTAGTTTAGCTTTGCAGTGCTAAGCTGTGGAAGACTAAAAAGTCTTGCTGTCAAGAATGTCTGTCTCTTTTGCTTTGTTGAGCTTATATTCAATATGCTTAGAGTATAAAACATATTCGTTCATGAAGGAAAGTAAAATCCAGTATCGGTAACACCACTTAAAGACGTTCATGAGACGTCTTCGATCAGTACGCCTATACTTGACTCGTACTAAATGTGGCAAGGCGATGACTCCCTCGCTCTTCAACAGACGAGTCCTCTCGGCTGAGGCTCAGAGACGTCTACAAACTGAGTACTATTATACAGATTAGATTAGATAGGCGGCAGTAGACGAACCAATAGGCTCATTCCCAAAGAGACACAGGAACATACGCCCCGGCACTCTATGAGCTATTGCCATTATGTTAGTAGCATATAAAGGACAGGAGAAAAGAGAGAGAGAGAAAAAAAGAAGGGGGGGGGGTGAAGAGTCCCTGCCCAAGAAACGATCTTGAATGCACGCAAGCACGTTCAAGAGTCGCTGACATGCGGAGCTTAGCGACAGTAGAGTACCCAGTAACAATTATTTATTTATGTATTTATTTATTGAGCATTTATTTCTCCACCGGCGGGAGGTGTTCTTGGATTATTATATTACAGCTTACATTAAAAATTTGTGTACATTCATTTCTAGGCAATATTACAGCTATAAATTCACAACCTTATCTACATGGCACAGTGCCACCACACCACCACAATAGTACTTGCTACCTAACGATCACCCTTGCACGAGAAGCAAAATAAAATATAATTATGTTTCTGCGAATATCACAGCTCGTTCAATTAAAGTGAGGTAAATGGGAAATGCAGTTATTGCTTCCCGATAAGAGATCTACATGGCTTAACACTATTTCACCTGATTGCCTAAATACTATCACATACAATATCATCCAATAGGTATGGCGGTACTATACAGCATGACCTACAGTACAAACATGCAAATTTGAAATTTTGTATTTACATATAGCTATCTAATAATATGACGGCTTTCATCAAGTGAATTATTATATCCGCCACAGGGCATTTCCCACAGTGATGTTAGTCGGCTAAGAGACGCAATTGGGAATATCCTATCTCGACATCGGCTCTCCTTCGCCATACAGTATAAGTTAGCACAGTGCACTACTACTGGCAGGATAAAGGCGCAAAGAATAGAGAAAGACACTCGAGTGGACGGCCCCTTTCATGGCCTGAAATGAGAGTAATTAGTTACGGTAGTGATGAAGCTTTTTACTGTTCTTACTTTTGGTACGGGTTTGGCTGCAACATAAGTAACGGCATCATAAGTTCGAGGAGCAAAATTTCCCGCCCACGAGCAATACCGCTATTTCCATTTTTAAATACTTGAAAGTCAAGCAGCGCAATGAAAATTCAGATTAACTATAAGAATTCACAGCACATGTTCAGTTCCTATTGTATCCTTCTGAACACAAATTTTAAACCCATCAGGATCAATATTTGGCACCAATAAGAATTCAAACTGTTAAAAGGCTCTGCTAACCGTGAAGCCTCAACTGCCACGAAAACAGTGAACTAGAAAAAAAATATAGTGAAATAGATTATGCACAACTTGAACAAAAACTCCGTCGACCATCGAAGCTCTCAACTCCTTCGCTCAAAAGCAGGCCATCCAAAAGTTATCAGGCTAGTTTCCTAAGCAAAGCGGGCTTCAGAAAATACGGTATTTCGAGCATACCCCAAGAAACTATATTTGGTACACTACTTTGACACTCAAAGTCCTGTCTGCTACCTTATGTCATTATCATTGAGTAGGTGAATAATCTCCTATTTAAATCATCCACATCGGGAAGAGGAACCATCCAACAAATCTACTAGGCAAGCAACTAACAAACCGTGTATTATTTATTACACAGTGGATAGTGGGATATCGTACATGTGTCCATGCTTCTTATTTAATAATATAGGTATAAGTATAAATAAACTTATGTATGCCATTTCTGCCGTGTGTTATTCATTAAAATGCGAATTTTTCCTTGATGTGTGTAGAAATACTTCAAGTGTGTTGGATAAAGTGCAAGTCCCGGCGGCGGTCGGGGCGTAAGTCCCGGCAGCTCTCTGGGAATGGGCCTGTTGGTCTGTCTCCTGCCGCCTGTCTGATCTAAATATAACGACAGTTTCTTTCCATGGCCAATTTGTACGATCAATCTTAATTTGTTAGCACGGGAAGGTGTATCGAAATGCAGAGCCTAGATGCAACTGGGCCCGCTCACATCTTTTGTTGAGGGCGTACATGAGGGGTTACCGACAATAAAACGCAGGTGCGAAGTTTCCTCAAGACGCAGCGCTGTCACTGCGCAGCAATAATAAGTTGGCGTCAGTGCATTTTCTTTGCGTCATTTCTGAACGCTGGGTATATAATTCCTACGGTAGCATAAATAATGCGGCCGCCACTGCATGTCCATACTGCAAAAACTTTGTAGATGACTAATAATAAGGCAGGTGCAGTCGCAATCTTTGTAAGTGCAAAGCACTCGCCTTGCTACTTGGAGATGCCACGGGAATAGTGCAAGCTGCCAAGCATAATCAATACAAAAAATATAAATACATATAGCACACATGGGAGCATATCACAGCGATCTGATACATGGAACACCGCCAACACTGGGCAGGAAGCGAGCAGCACAGACCGACGACCCAGGCGATTGTTGCCAAGAAACGTAGCGTCGCGCGATCACATGCGATCCTGTGGCAATAAACAGACCTTTTGCGAAAGTGTTAAATTGCTCGCGAGATAGAAATGGTGAATCTAGTACCCACCCCTGCAAGTGTAACGGGCGGCGAGCTTACATTACTTTGGGCGGCGAGCAGCCTGCTCTAACAAATGTTACGTGAGTCTTGGATTGGGTCGAACGGGAGGCTCTGAATTGAGCAGTTCTATCGGGGGGCTCTGAATTGAGCAGCTCCAAGGGGAGGCTCTGAATTGAGCAGCTCCAAGGGGAGGCTCTGAATTGAGCAGCTCCAACGGGAGGCTCTGAATTGAGCAGCTCCAACGGGAGGCTCTGAATTGAGCAGCTCCAACGGGAGGCTCTGAA
>LQNS02000211.1:34710687-34727457 GCA_001587735.2 Parhyale hawaiensis
GGCCCGGCTGCTCGAAAGCATCAGCTCCGACTTATCTACATAATTGGGGCCCCGGTGTTCGAACACTGTGCTAAGTTAAGGGCAAGTTGAATGTTCAGTTCAGATAACATAAACCAATGTCACGAGTCAGTACGGTTTACTGATTTATGAGAATAAAATCGTATTTGTCCCCGAAGCGATGGGTAACTGAGAATGCCAATGAGTCCCACTCAGAAATGATTAAACGTTAACCGTTATGCCAATGCATACATTCGTGTCAACAGAGGCATACTTAATAACACTTAACTTGACCAAGTCTTCGAGAAACCACGGCCTAGTTCCTCGAAAACCTCGTAAGGTTACGGCGATGTCAGCTATGCATTTGCAGGCACGACTGCATTGGCGTAACGGTTACAGTTTAGCGCATTCCTATTAAATTGAGCAATTTTGTCTCCTTTAAATTATTAACTTTTCATCGCTCGAAATTTAGAACCACTATTGATCATACTTTTGTTACAATCAGCATAAAGAAGAGACAAAATCCAAACCGCGGTCTCGGAGTTTGTGACGGAACTGCCGAGTTTACGTTCGCTGACCGCTACGAGGCGTTGGAGAATCCGGACTCAAGAGGGCGGGTGATGTGCGGTGAGGAGGCGGAGGTGCTCAGTTCGTATTCGACCGTAAGCACGAGGCTTAAAATATAAACTACGTTGTATACAAGTGGAGAGCCCGGAATGAGGTAATTATTGTAACAACCACGGCTGAAAATAACCTGTTATGAGCGAGACTACGTGCAGTGCAACGACATCTCGCTGCTTGCTCTTCCGTTAGTCAAAAGCTATAAGACCTGCAGTGGTGCGCCTCAGCGTACCAACCACTGTACAACTTTCAAAGCCAAATGGAGTGCGTGAAATATCATAGGAAGCATTACTGCATGAAAAGGAGTAAATCGCTCCCAGATTTCCGTTAGATTATGAAATAAAAAAAAAATTACCCATGGAATCTGCTACGAGGTAAATACTCGTATGTTCATTTGCCTAAGTAGTTAAGTACCAACTTTGTCAGTTTTTTTCCACTTTCTATTTTATTTTGGCAGGTTGTTGAAGTGAATGAAATGATGAATTTTCGGAAATGAAGAATATTGACTATCGGGCAATCATCAATGACCTTCATCAGAAATCCATAATGATGTGGTGCACAGGCAGAGGATTTCAGATGGAGACATGTTTTCCAAATGAAAATACTTGGTGACTGCTCCATACAAAACTTTCACCATTTTTAAAAACTTCGTCAGTGCTTTCACTTCAACAACGGGTCAGATTAAAATAAAGTGTTAAACCCTACATACTTAATAGTCAAGTTATAGGCAAATTTAGTAGGAGACAACGAGAGGAAGTTTTCATTATCAACTGCTTTGACAGATGTCTGTGTGAGGCTCAGTACTTTACAATCATATGCTGGATACTGAAGAAAACGTCAACCAACAAACCAGCACACGCCTGTCTGCGTCAGCAAGAAAAAAAGTGCAGTTTTAGTGCAGCACCAGCGCTTCAAGTCAAGCAATTCCCGTCGGTGCACGACAAGACAGGAAATTCCCGTCGGTGCACGACAAGACAGGAAATTCCCGTCGGTGCACGACAAGACAGGCAATTCCCGCCGGTGCACGACAAGACAGGCAATTCCCGTCGGTGCACGACAAGACAGACAATTCCCGTCGGTGCACGACAAAACAGGCAATTCCCGTCGGTGCACGACAAGACAGGCAATTCCCGTCGGTGCACGACAAAACAGGCAATTCCCGTCGGTGCACGACAAGACAGGCAATTCCCGTCGGTGCACGACAAGACAGGCAATTCCCGTCGGTGCACGACAAGACAGGCAATTCCCGTCGGTGCACGACAAGACAGACAATTACCGTTCGTGCACGACAAAACAGACAATTGGCGTTCGTGCACGACAAAAGACAATTGGCGTTCGTGCACGACAAGACAGGCAATTGCTGTGGGTGCTCGACAAGACAGGCAATTGCTGTGGGTGCACGACAAGACATGCAATTGCTGTGGGTGCTCGACAAGACAGGCAATTGCTGTGGGTGCACGACAAGACAGGCAATTGCTGTGGGTGCTCGACAAGACAGGCAATTGCTGTGGGTGCACGACAAGACAGGCAATTGCTGTGGGTGCTCGACAAGACAGGCAATTGCTGTGGGTGCTCGACAAGACAGGCAATAGCTGTGGTTGCTCGACAAGGCAGGCAATTGCTGTGGGTGCACGACAAGACAGGCAATTGCTATGCGTGCTCGACAAGACAGGCAATTACTGTGGGTGCACGACAAGACAGGCAATTGCTGTGGGTGCTCGACAAGACAGGCAATTGCTGTGGGTGCTCGACAAGACAGGCAATTGCTGTGGGTGCTCGACAAGACAGGCGGGGGCCTGGACGTTTCGAGCGAGCTCAATGTGAGACATTTCGAGCGGGACTATCTCGAGTTTGCCGATGCTGCTAATAACCGAGTTTTAAATCTTGACATGGTCTCCGTTCATGGTATTTTTCTTTATTTTTTCCCCATTTGGCCGCACATGTGATGCTTGTAATATGTGTAGCTTCTAACAACATGCGCCACCACGTGACCTACTAACGTTTTCGTCTTTGATGGAACGCTGATATCTCGCTCTTTTAAATTAGGTGACTATAACGTAATATGGCAAAAACGTAAGGGTGTAGATGTGGATTGACTTGACATTTATTTATTTTTTAATCTCAAGAGTAAAAAGTATCAACCTGGTTATTCAAAATTGTTAGGTTTGCCCAGGAAGCAAAAAGTGTACGTCGTAACGAGACGGGAGGACTCAACGGGACTAAAATAAAACTTAGCCGTGACCGCATGCATAAGCGTACGAGCTGAGGTTTACCAGAAGGGGAAAGGGCCAACACACAATTTGCCCGTATTTTACGAATTTTCAGAACTTCTCTAATATGCTGTGTATCGGGTAACACCGTTTTACATCGCATAACCCCAGAAAATTCTGATTGCAATTAACAGGCCTCAGCTCGTGTTCATTTAAGTGATTGAACGCGTTACGATGAGGGACGCATGAACTCGTCCTTCAATTAGAAATAAGTTATTAAAAGTGTCGGCAGAAAAAAAAACATTCGCAGCCAACAATTATCGACAATTCAAAGAGCGTTAGTTTACCACGCTCGGATAATCCCCCGCTCGATAAGGTGCTCGCTCGAAATGTCCAGGCTCGCTCGAAACGTTCAGAGAACAAACAAGTACCGTAATTCCCGTTGGTGCATGACAATGGTGCACGTCATTGACAGAGAATTCCCGTTGCTGCACGACAAGACAGGCAATTCCCGTTGGTACACAAGGTAGGAAATTAACGTTGGTGCACGACATGACAAGCGATTCCCGTTGGTGCACGATAAGGCAGACAATTTCCGTTGGTACACGACATGACAGGCTTTACACCTCCGTTTTCTCAGCACGCAAGGATTGCTATGCAAACATAAATATAAGAAATTAAAAAAAGCACGAATCCCCCGGCACTGTACCAGTCGGTAGTGCACATCTTTTAAGTCAGCGGTTCCCGAGTACTTCTATACCTGCCTGGCACCTCTGCACTTCCAAAGCTCTCGTACCGCCACAATTTTCATAACCTAAGATGGTAAGAGAAATTTACACTTATATTCGTGCAGCGCATTTAAGATAATTTTTGAACGACATAGAATTAAAACAAAATTTTGCACCGCCTGAAAGGTCAGCGGGCACCGCGAACACCCACCCCTGATCTCGGGCACCCCTGGAGGTGCGAACACCCCTGATCCGGGCACCCCTGGAGGTGCGAACACCCCTGATCACGGGCACCCCTGGAGGTGCGAACACCCCTGATCTCGGGCACCCCTGGAGGTGCGAACACCCCTGATCTCGGGCACCCCTGGAGGTGCGAACACCCCTGATCTCGGGCACCCCTGGAGGTGCGAACACCCCTGGAGGTGCGAACACCCCTGATATCGGGCACCCTTGGAGGTGCGAACACCCCTGATCTCGGGCACCCCTGGAGGTGCGAACACCCCTGATCTCGGGCACCCCTGGAGGTGCGAACACCCCTGATCTCGGGCACCCCTGGAGGTGCGAACACCCCTGATCTCGGTCAACCGTGTAGACTGCATGCAGATCACTGATGACACCTGAGACGGAGAACAAACTCGTGTGTGCAAGGTAGCAATTATGAGAGAAGAGACGTTCAGTGCATGCATGTAATTACGGTAACGACATTGATCTTTTTGTCACTTCAGCTACAGCAGTAACATAAACCACGTAACACGTGGGTATCGATTATTGACTCGAGACACATAACTTCTCAACTTCAGACAAAGGGCTACGTTTCGATCACCTGATAATTTACAGCTATAACAAAGAATTGGTGTTCAGGAACAAATGCCATGATGGTGGACATGTCGTCAGGTACATAAAGGTACGGTACTCGTATCCATGACTACAAGGCAACAATAGACTTCCATTATTAGCCCCAAAATAGGAATTTCCATATTACAATCGAACGAAAACATGGGTATGGCGCATGGCAACAAGGACTGCCATACGTCGCAACAGTGAAACTCAACTACCAATACTAAGCAGCTAATTCATTGGTAGATGTAACATATTACTACCGTGGGTGCACCAGCTGTAACGGCGTTTTGAGTGATTCTTCTTCTGCGGCGCTGCGGGAAGTCTGGGGCTGCTTGATGCCTCATTTCTTTGGGTTTTGATGACCCTTACTTTACCGGATGTGCAGTCTGAATAATAATGACAAAAAAGCTATATGGCAACTAGGATTTGCGGCAATGAAAATAATTCGTAACGAAGGTAGCTGGGGGCATCTGCATTGAAAATAATAATAATAAACAATGACCCACGGGCTACTCACACTAACAAATTTCATTATACACAAAAGACGCTAAACACTGAGTTTTAACGACAAGAGAACATGCTTTATCTAGATAATTTCGTAATAATAACTCACGAAAATTTTACAGATGAGTGTGTACTACATTACTGGCACGTACAAGGCGACAATGAAGGAATAGTACGAAACATGCGAATACTTATTATAAAAAGCAAAGTATACAAAGCGTAACTTGACAAGCTTTACGGGCTGTAACCTTGAGGTGAACGTACATACTAGCACCAATAAATGCGCCCTGGAGTTTTAACGCTTAAAAAGCAGGTAACGTCATATAACCTTCAGTGCAATTAAAAAATTGTGAACCCATCATATACAACCCCATTGTGATGCTTAGCACATACATAGGAGGAATCACTTCGCTTGTTGCATGAGGGGTGACGTGCGATTATGGGACACAGTTTCACTGTCCCACTGTGAGTTAACACACTCTTTTTATATACTGCATGTAAATCACCATGCAAAGAAGCGAATGATGGTATACGACGTTGTGGTTCTTAATAAAACAGAACAACCATGGCTGCCTTATAGAGTAGTGACAGCTTAAATCTGCTCCGTAACAATGAGCGTGTAGTCATCAGCAGTGACAGCACGAGCTCCACGAACAGAAATGGAGAGCTTGGCAAGTGGACTCCCGCATGGACTCCTTGGCGGGAGCCTGTGCCGGCCAGGTGCAGCCCACATTCTCCACAGAAGGTTTTGTGGAGACTGTGCCGGCCAGTAGCAGCCCACAGTTTCCACAGAAGGTTTTGTGGAGACAGTGCCGGCCAGGAGCAGCCCACAGTCTCCACAGAAGGTTCTGCCACGCGGCGGTGGACGGTAAGTTGTTTGTTTGCTGTTTTTTATTTTTGTTTTTTCTAGCATTTCATTCAATTTGATAAAGGATAAAATTAGTAATGTTGAGCGCCTGTGGGAACTGGTTCACGTTACCCCGTCATTTAGGTGTTAAAGGAACTTCTTCGCTCGAATGATGTTTTCTTGACGCTTAGTTCTGAACAACAACTAAAAAGAATAAAAATTTTTCCCAGCTTATTCGACACAAAACTAACTATAAATATCAACTATTTCTGCATGTACATCGAAAGTATTCTTCGCTAACTGACTTTTCGTTGCGTTTGAAATTTATTTAATTTTATTTATTTCAATTAATATGCATTATATAAAGGTGTCCATTTCTTGACTTCTACCTACAGCGTTCATGCAACACATATCGAGGTTACCCTCGAAATCGCACATAGGGAACTGCATTTGCTAAAACGTCTTTCAAAACAAGAACTGCCTTTTACTTACTTATAGGCATGAAATACACAAATCGCACTACTCAAAGCCTAATACAATTCGGCAAGTGAAGTTTTTACGCAGCAACTTCCATATCGACGATATGCTCCAGTATTCACCAACTAACTTATTAAATTTTAAAGCAAATTTGCACCTAAGCAGTGAGTAAGATCACTCGGTGACTAACAATCTGACGCAAATCCCCAGCATACAAACAACATTATCAGCGAGATATGTTGTACACAAGCTACTTTGATGCATACAAGAGAGTGTACGGTGCGGATTACGCGATAAATTTCTGCAACGAGGGCCTCTTTTTTTCTCCTATACAGTACATCAAAGACTTCCATTGCAAAATATTCAACAAGTTCTATGGTAATAAGAAGCGATGAGGTACACAAAGCGCGCTATACACGACACCCATACCCTTAGGTCGCCATGGAGATATTAAAGAAAATAGAGAATATCTTCATTAGAGGGAGAGTTAAGAGCGCCACATGCCCTCGCACTTCACATAATTTTCAATAATTAGAAAGAAAGAGCAAAGGCTTCCATGTGCAAGTTAAAAGAGACTTATTGCGAAGCTTGGCTGTCATGGCAACGGCGGCGTCAGGATCGATGTCCGGCAGCACCTCAGAGCGTGGGGGGATGGGGGAGGCATACCCTCCGGGGCCGTGTACTGTAACTGTGTACCCTTATTTTACATTCTGTCCACCCACCGTGGGCCTATACGAAATCTGCCGTTATATCCAGTGCTTTGTAGAGAACTCGGAAATACGTTACGTTGTATAATGGTTTCGACGTAGTCCGGCGTCCCAGACGCATGTATTTTGAAATAGTAGCTAGTACAACTTACAATACTGAAAGCCTTACCTGTGGTTAAGTGGTCATAACAATGTTCTATGTACTGAGCTCACTCACTGCGCCTACACTTGAATAAACAGTTTATATTCTACTGAGCGAACTCCGAAATTTATGCACCGTTCCGTGAGGAGACATGCCCGTTGAGCCTACACAGAAAAACATACACTCCTATACTCTATATCGCACTGCAACTCGCATGACAAGAAAGAATAATATTCTTTTTATTATACGATGAGCGAAATACTCAGTCGTCAATACCAGAAAGTTTCTAGCAGAAAGGTCAGTAACTCCGAAGTTCATTTATTAGAATCAACTGGTAACTACTTGTCAGATTTTGAATTCACAAAACTAAGCACTGAAGTGGCCGCTATCGATGAACTTGGTCGAAACAGTGCTTCTGGACCAGATGATATTTTTGCATAGGTGCTCAAAATGTGGAAGCTAAGTATTTTTTATCCGCTTTACCTAATGTGGCGTAAGTCATTGGACGGTGTGCAATACCAAGCACTATAATTTTGCAATCATCACTCCAATTCCCAAAACTGGAAACGGCTAACTACAAACCTGTCTCACTAACTAGCCACGTAGTGAAAATGTTCGAACAGGCTTGGCGTGAACACCTAGTGCACCATCTAAGGCGGAATGACTGGCTAATATCAAAACAACATAGTTTTCGACATAAACGTTCCACTATTTACAACTGCTAGAACATCATGATTCCATTATATAGAGTCATTGTGTCACTGAAAGATTGTGGACGAAGTATACTTGGACTTTGCTAGGGCCTTTGATAAGGCTGCTCACGGAATCTCAATGTTATCAAACTTTCCCTAATGGGCATCCGTTCAAAAAGTCTTCGGTGGCTTGAAGCATTCCTGTCAAGTAGAATTCGAACCGTCAATGTCAACAATAGAATGTCTTCCTTCAAGATAGCCAGAACTCAGTGGAGTAACACAAGACACCGTGCTTGGGCCTGTACTTTTTCTTATCATGATCAATAACATAGAACAATGCAGTCCCGTCATTTGCTGACGACACTCGAATATGACCTGCTGTACAATCAGTGGAAGACGTGCTATCTGCCCAACGAGATTCGGAAAGTATCTGGCAATTGTCGGTTAAGAATAATATAGCTTTGAACGAAAAGAAATTCGAGCTGATAATTAAGATACGGAAAAAATCAATACTCTTTGAGTCCACAATATACTTCTAGTGATGGCTATGATTTGATAGAAAGACAATTTTAATAAACCTTGGCGACAGAAATTTTAAGCCAGACGATGCTACCTTTTGAATAACATGAAGCTAGAGTTATCGCTGTGGAAAAGAAATAGAGTGAGTGGGTTTTACGAATTTCTCGACACGAGAAGCAGAGGTGATGCTCATTATAACCCTCGAACGATGTGAGAGAGGTGATAATGTTTTCGTTGAAGATTTAAGTATATATATTGGCATATATATCTGTATATAGATTTGTCTGTCCACCCAATAAGTGGTCGAAAGAAATGAGCAATCTTTATAATTTTTTGTAGGGAGTTTGGTGGGTTGCCCTCGATGTGACCCATGCCAAAAAACTAGGATTAGCTGGCCTAAAAAAAATGACGGCGATGAAATTCGCTCCCACCGCAGGTTATAGTCTTACGTCACGAGGCATTCTAGTTGTATGGATGCAATTAATTCTGTCAAGAATAGACTACTGTTCTTAACTTTGGATGCCGAGTATGCGAAAAAAATTAGGACAACTCGAAGCAATTTAAAGATCGTTCACTGCCAAAATTTGAGGCATGCAAGAGTACGACTACCACAAACGACTTAACTGGCCCCAGTTGTATTCTATACAAATGAAGATTCGAGCGTTTCACAATCATATTTGTTTGGAAAATTCTAGTGCGGATCACTGTAACTGTGACTGAACGGAGTGTCGCCAGACACTCAAAAAAGACTAGAGTGTACGTTTTCCAAGCTGAGATGGTGAGAAAGCCGTGGCGACAAAATATTCGAATATCTTCACTGCATACAGGGAGCAAGACCGTTTAATAAAATGCCGCAGCATATTCGAAACACCACTGACATGAAAGTTATAAAAAAATTTGTGGATTCTCATTTAAGAACAATACCAGACAGACATGCTGTCAGCGGTAACGTGCACTGTGGAGATTATTTACAGCTGGCTCTCTCTTTGGTCGCTTCGGAACACAAAGAAAAAACACCATCGTGACTCCATACACGTGAGATGATGTAGGCAACGTCACCGGGACTTCGTCCAAAGATTCACGAGGTACCCAGGGTAGGTACGATTCTACGGAGCACAGAACTTAATTCAGCTTTCCACTAGCCACACTTTTCCCCATCAGTGTTTCGCACAGTGAAGTGAGTCCCACTCGGGTGCAGAGCCACCGGGTTCGGGGCAGCTGCTGCAGTCGTCATACATTTGCAACCTACAGTCCGGATGCTGAAAAACGGAAAGAAATCGCCAAAACTGCAGCAGCTGCATGTTAAGAGCTTCAACCAAGTAATATTTGTAGGGCATCAAAAGCTTAAATGAAGCAGTAGTAGCAGGACTTCAAGTAGGATGATAGCAGACATCGGCCAACTGCTCTACCACTGCGCCCATGCTGATCGACCTGGTGCCGGACAAGTTACAAATACAACCAGTGCGAGTCAGGTTTACCTAGTCACTGGACTACGATATCTAACTTGTTTGCCATCCTGTATAAACAAGAACTGAAGCGTTACGGAGTTTAAATTATGGTTGTTTAGTGCAATTTGCTGACTGGCACGAGATCATGTTCACACAAGTTCTGGGATCGTCAGCCATATCCAAACTGATTAGTAAGTTCTTCCTCGCAGGAAGAACTCGACTGGGATAACAGATCTCTACTGCATCGAGGCGCTTGCTGTAAATTATTCAGCGTTTTAAAATAGCTACACTTGCGCAGGGAGACAGAACAAAAGCCCTCAGCTATGCTCACGCTCTCAAATGCAGCTATAGCACACGAAGTGTCAACGTGAAATTGTTTTCAATGACAAAACTGCCGTGAAGAATCGAACCAGCGTTCCGACGAATGGGGCCCTGGAACGTGAGCACGGGATGACATCAAACGAACAGGATCACTACGGACTATATACTAACAATGAGTAGGACTGTGAAACGTGAAAATAGGAGGACATCATACGAGTGGATGGACGAGGTGCTGCATCCTAACATCATGCATTGTCGCAAGCCATCGCGCCAGGAAACTACCACCTCCCGCCTTATCAAGCGTGATTAAATATAATTACCAATGCGTAATTCAGGGCAGCGAAGCTTCAGTTTAGGTGCAGTCTACTGTATGAATCGTCCGCTACCGCCTAAAATAAACTGGCAAAGCACAGACTTTACATAGAGCATAAGGAACGGACACGTAAAGTGCCTGTATTCGCACGAGAACAGCGACAAACTACCGGCAGTCTAGTTAAGCCGTCGACACATGTTTTTCGCGGAGTAAATTTTACGTATGGGTAGAAAAAAAAACTAAAAAAGAGATTTTCAAAATAAATTCGTCAATCCCCTCGAGCCTCCCGTATATACGGTTCTCAGTAGCCGACTTTGGATACCTAAAAAAATAGAGGAGAAAATGCTCTGAATTTTTGGGTTAATAATCTCCGTACAAATACGGTAATGTAACACGCTGCGAGACTTTCATACGCGTATTAACAACAATTTTGCTTTTTAGCATATTTACGCGATTTCTTTGATGTAATTCTAGTAATTAGTGGGCCCACGATTGAATGTATGGTTATACCTGCACGCCGACCGTTACAGCACCTCCGACAAAATTCTCTACTCCTTCCACTCATAAGCGTAAAATCGAGCTTAACGGGCCGCCTCCTTCTCCTGTTTATTCAGTAATGAGAGGGTCGGGTGTAATATCCAGTTCCAATTGCATGTAATCAAAGTAGGAAAAATTATTATGGCTCTCACGTCGACTGCACTACGACTTCTCCAAAGCGGGGGTGGGGGAGAAATTAATCTCTGGGAGGAGGGGGGGGAACGATTTCAAGATTTCTGGTTGAACCAGGACGGCAGAAGCAATAAAATACGCTTTCGGAGGGCAGCTGCAGTTAAAGAATATATCATTTACAGTTACTGAAAACAAAGTGTAAGTTGAACAATTCGAGCACCTTTGAAATAAAATATAGGTAAAGAACAACTGAAATAAATATATTATCAATGCAATATAATGCAAAAAATCAACAGCGTAAAGTCAAGTGGGCTGCTTTCGGTTCATCCGGTACACTCCTGTCGACGTGCTGTCAAGTTTATAGGAAAGTTACAATAACACGAGATACGATCCTTACAGCTACCCACTCACGTGGCACAGGCGAGTCTTCTTTGAAGTTCCTTCCATGTTGTCCAGTGCCGTCAGCTTGCGATGGTGGAGGCCAATGTAGAGTCTAAAAAGACCTAAAGGCAGGTGAAGCGGAAACTAAGAAAAAGAACAATAGGGGAAAGGACAGAGTGAGCTATTTATATAGAAAGCTACGATAAAAATTTGCGCGTTCTTAATGCGGAGATTCATTGCGCAGAGTCACTGGTGTTGGTACGATCGGATACACCACTGTTAGCTGGACACGTACGTTAAATCGTTACCTACTGAATCTGGGGTATTCGGTAGATATCGTAGGGTGCAGAGCACAAGGGTTTATCCGCTAATTAGAAAATCGGCAGAGAACTTCAAATTCACAATTTCACGCTTCTAATACACGAATGCTCAACTTAAGAATCGAAAGTTGCAAGTCGTTTCAAGTTTGCTGTGAGTAAACGTACCCAGGCTAGATTTTCAAACATTAAAAGCACTTCACATCACTCCAGTCGACGCAAGTGTTACAGTTCCACAAAATACAAATTTTAACACCTCGTTTCCAGCACACTTCGTAGAGAGTCGCGCTCATCTGCTATCCTTCAATAAACAAAAAATAAATAGCGCTAACGAGAAGCACAAAATGTAAACTGAATTGAGTTCGGTTGCTCAACTTTACAAAAATAGTTGCCACTATTAGCAATAAAGTATGTATATATTTCTACATATGGTGCTGTATTCGCAAGTGTCAAGTAGCTATAGAGGAAGTAATATTTTGAACTGACACCGCCAATGCAATTTATATTTTATAAAAATGATAGGTATTATCTAGATGGATATAGTTTCAGGTGAGGTATATAATATAGACAAATATAGGTAACAGACTTTCTATCAATTCACTAGTGTTCAACACTTACGGTTATCGGTAAACTTCTACAGGTATGCTATGGGGTGAGCGTATAGTTAAATTTATATATGGATCTGATAAATCATAAAAACTTTAAATAAAGGAATTATCTTCAGTAAACTAACTGTAACTATATATATGTCAGGCTAAGTTTTAATTCAGAAATAATTCGGTCAATACGAGTTGGCCTTGAAGTAACGCACGGAAATATCTCACAGTTTCGATCCAAGAAGACACAGTAATTCATAGAGTGCTACCAGGTACCATTCAGACACGTACAGTGAATGCCCATAGAATTCAGTTACATGCTACGCACTGTCTAACTTACATAGCGTACATTAACTTATTGAGCTCGGGGGTTGTTTAATAATATATAGCTTTCACAAACTCCGGTTAGGTGCGGTCACCAGGGCTTCAGTCTACGCAGTCGCTTGACGGATAAGGTCAAGAACTGGTTAACTTGCGGCAGATTCTCCGGTCCCAACACTATCGCTGGTCCAACACGCAAGAGGTAAAGGATCTTGTACACTAGTGGCAGAATCTCAAGCCTAAGCGCTTTCGTTGGTCCTACAAATATGAGGCGAAGGTCAAGTAACACTGCTTCAAAAGCTTAGTCTGATAGCAAGGCTTAGCAAATTCTACCTAGATGTCTCTATCATATGCGAAAGCTCGATCGATGTACAAGGTACTCTCTTCTAGACGCGTTCTACTGAATGCTCAAGAGTACTCATTGGTCCGTAGTTTATTGCAGAAGAAATAAATATCTAGATGCACAAGTCTACAGATAAAAATAGGTTTCTTCAAAGGCAAGACTGCTACAACAGCTGGTTCAGACTTGTTAGCGCCGCAGGTCAGAGCCGCAACCCGGTCTAAAGTTTGTACAAGCACAACTCAATGTTCGTTAGCGAGCACCAGAACACTACCTTCCACTACAGGTGCAGACTCATTACTTAATGAAAGTATTTTATAGCAGACCATATTTACGTACTTGAGGCAGACAAAAGATATCTACGCAAAATAGATATCACTCTCGGTAGGTAAATCACAGCTGTATCACTCAATGGTACTAGGGGAGAGGGTAGTTATCAAGTGTCCAAGGATAGACAACAGAGGTCGTGTGGTAGACAGCAAGGTCAAAATAACGTAGGAAAGACGAGGAAACAAGCCAGGAGGAGGTTCGCATTATAGGTTAGGTTGCCAGCAGTGCACGGAAGAGACGTTGTTCCAATGCAAATCTAGGAAAGTGAAGAGATATAGATGAGATTATGGGAAGAGAAGAAGGGAAACTGCAAACGCAGGACGGTGATCAGTGTTGCTCCTTCCTCGGCCTCAACCTGGAACAAAGATAAAAGAAATTAACTAACTGATGATACAAATAACGAGATTAATTAAAGAATTATCTGAGAAGTTCGAACGTGACCTAAGGAGGGGGACACTAAAGCGACATTTAATTTCCAACTAGCTAGCAAATGTACGGATGACCATCGGATGTGTTCCTACAAAAGATTAGTATAGACCAGCGTACCGATCAGGAATTTCAAAATATAAAAGAACCTTCCTTCAGGCTTATTCGTATTGGCACACCAAGACTCCAAATTTAGAGTAAGTTCCATAAAAGTGTTCGTTTCGTCAGATTTCGGCACTTTCTGAACGAAAATACATTGACATTTAAATAAATACACTTTATTAAGTACACATAGGGACAGGGTACACGTGCGCAGGGCACAGCTTAATATTAAAGTTACTTTGGATCCAAAAAACAGGTAATAGTACTACTGTCATTACAAATCACACGGTATTGCAGCTCACTGTTTGGCCCCTGTTCGGTAATACGGTACATAATGAACTACCATCGATTGTACATGATAGATAGTGTGTAGCTAGAACCATTACGAATCCCCTTGAGTAAGATCTTTCTCTTCTGAGCTGAACACAGAAAGTGCATTTTCATGTCCTGACTTTGAGGCAATCAGTACACTTCTGTGCAACTCTTATACATGCATGGGTTGACTTCGGCACATTCACCAGTCGCCAAAATATATCATTATAGGCTACATGTAGGCGTCCAATAGACCTGCTTAAATTCAACAAAAGCGAGTAACATTTCAGGGGATAGCAATATGCAGCTCCGAAAGAGCTGGCATTTGACCTCTTCCTAGCAGTGACCCAACTTTCTGATTAGCATGTTGCCTACTCTCTGGAGTTTCAGTGTTTCTTTCTCTACATAAATCCTGGCTATCAGGAAAGTCATTGGTTATTTTATGACTCAGTTGTGAGAAACTGTCGACATAAGTGAGATCGACACCATTGAGACGAGTGACTTTATAGGCGCGTAGCTTACTTCTCCTACGTTTAATGTACAAGTAGACACTTTTAATATGTAGTACAGCATACAGTATGACACAACGCGCCTTTTTGTACTCGCGCTATACGGTTAACCACATAACACGATATAAAACTGTTTTATGGTTATCCCTGAAATTTCTAGAAAACGTGAGTTAGGAATTAAAGAAAAATAATTCTCGAGTTATTGGGGTAGCTAAACAAACTTTAACAATTCTGCATATTTATTCGTCAGAAGTATACATTGAGTTGTAGCTATACAACAAGAGTATTATTTTACTGTTAGTTAACAATAAAATAGTAATTAAAAAAGATTCACAGTATGGTAAAAGAAAAATAATATCTGACATATTTCAATACGTTTAAAGTATTGAATCGAAAGAAAATTAAAACAAATTTTCATGTTAATGAAAGTCTATTTGCTGCTCAATAAACTTTGTGAGGGAATCGACTCCCCAGTTGAACGCTTCGCGCTTTTTGGGATTTTTTCGAGTAAAGCTGCGAATCGCATGATTTCTTTAGTTGTTTCATGAAACCGTTTGCGAACTTCAACCTCTGATAAAGGATGATTTCCTGCACGTTCTTCAGTGTTAGAGACAGTGTGAATAACAAGTTGGTTCTTCGGCATCGTCAATCATCAGCAACAGGGGACAATTCAATCTCCAATAACTCATTTGTCATTTCATCTTCGTTTTGGTTTGTCATTTCACTTATAGCTCCTTTCTGCAAGTATTAAAATCCTATCTGATGCATTAGCTTGAGCGTTTCCAAGTTATAAGTTTCCAGGTTGTCTTCAGAGACTGTTTCAACAGAATCCCAATTTGGCTATAATAATAATAATGGCTTCCACGGGTTGGTCATTGTTGTATTACTGACTTTCCCAGGCTTGGCAGGTAATCTCAACAGCATCATTTATGTGAAATTGTTGCCATCAGGAATGAACTTCACCTTCCTCTGCTGGTGTTGCTGCGAGACGGTTCATTGATGTTCGTAAATAAACTGCTTTACAATTAGCAATGATCGCTTGATCCATAGTCTGTATGAGGAGGGAGGGTGGTGTTCGGTGGAAGGAAAACCACTTTAATGTGAGGAAACATATTGCAAATCGTTGTAGGATGCCTCTCAAACTTATCAAGGACTAGTAGAGCTTTATCATGCAGACCTTTAAATACTTCGACTCGTCGGTGTGACGTCATTCGTCGACATTGCGGTTACAGCTAGGTATTATTTTCGTTCTATTGAGACCTCCCGTTGCATCTTTGCTTCCTGATTCCAATAAAAATCCGGCTAGCTTAAGTATAAATGACCCCCACATGTTGAAGCGAGAGTAAAAAAAAGCTGAAACGTTTGCTTTGAAGGTTTACCTCAAATAGTATTTAATGTAAATTTTAAGGACTTACCAAGTGCATACATTATATGAATTTAGAAATATATGCTGCGAAATTTTACAGAATTACAGAATGTGCAAATTTAATGTTATGGTCTCTTCGTACATACTTTGGGCTATCACTGGTGCAAAACCGTATCTTCGATTTACCAATATTATCAATAAATGTCAGATTATCTTAATTACTGCAAAAATTACATTTTCTAAATATCAATATCTCAAAAATCATCAAGGAAGGACTAACAATTTTACTGAACAATTAGCGCTACCTATATGAATAGCGTTGTGTGAAATCCTCAAACTCAGTTTTCCCTTGCGTAGTGAGAATATCGCGCTACGTGGTACTTTACTGTCCGATACATAAGAAAGGGGATAAGAAAAGTCCAAGCAACTATCGACCAATCAGTCTTACTTCGGTCGTCAGCAAAATCATCGAACGCCTGTGGAAAAAGAGCATCACTGATCACCTGAGGATGCAGCAACTCATATCCGACACTCAATATGGCTTCCGAAATGGAAGAAGCTGCTTAACAAACCTATTGGACTTTTGCTCAAAAGTTACAGATATTAAAGATGAAGAAAGGGGTGTAGACCTTGTGTATCTAGACTTCCAAAAGGCTTTTGATAAAGTCCCCCATCACCGGCTAATGAAAAAATTGGAAACCCATGGTATCCAGGGTGACTATTTACGATGGATCA
>LQNS02000211.1:34768081-34790925 GCA_001587735.2 Parhyale hawaiensis
AGAGATAATTCATCAGCCTTATCACAGATACGCCAGCTTCTCGAACTGAATAAAGCTCGAATTTCCTTCTATCTTTTAATGATGAAGAGCGTGACACAAAAGGTAAGTAGGTAGGTACGTAGGTACTAGCGTATTAATATATAGATAAAGGGGAGTTAACCTTCAAGTTATTCATAAGTACTGTAGGTATGATCATAAACCGCAACAGTACTTGACTCTTAGGTCCAAGTGGCCTCTGACGCCGGCGGCCAAAATGGGAAAGTGGGATTTTCTCAAGAGCTATTATGACCATGTCCAAACACGGCCATACAGGCAAGCACCCAAGTGCGTCCCCGCCGTATTCAAGATATCTTGCCCGCAAGAAACATGTTGGGTACCTAGGAATTTTTGTCTTTAGTAATAGATATGGGGAAAAGAACAGCTCTAGAGAAAATCCCATTTTTCCGTTGCCGACTTTACACACAGAAAAAATGGTTGTTTGCCATTAAGCAAAATTAGTTAACTGTTAACTACCTTGTCGTTTGAATTAGCGTCAATGCACATTGTCGTTTGTGATGAACAACAGATGAACTAGAGCGTTGTGATGAAAAACAGTGTCTTATACGAATAATTATTATTGCTTTGTAGCTAAAATATTACTTCGTTAGTGATAAGAAACCAGGTGTTTTTTTATCGTAAAGAACATACTTTCAGGGTGTAGGTCCCCAGCGTCAGTCCTAAGAGTCAAGTACTGTTGCGGTCTATGGCATGGTATTAAATTGCTAAATTTAACGGAAATATGTAGAACATTAGATGTTATTGCATTGTATTTGCAATCACAACTGAGCAGTACGAAGAGTTCGAAATCTGCGACTCTCGGCAGACGGCGCGATGCCGGATGCTGGGATATCGACGGAGGTTTGACAATGTTCAATTCCTGCACGCAAGGGTGTTTTTGTTAGGAGAACTAGCTTAGACAGGGTGGAGAAAACATCGGGTTGCGGCAACAGACTAACAGATGTCTTATAATCATACACAATAATCTAGGTATGAAAGATTGATTTAGAAAATTATTTTGTTGCTCGAAAGTAACGTATATTGCTGCAACTACAAGGAAGATTGATGCAATCAATGGAAGAGTGTTTAACTCACAATTGGCTAGCTCTCAGCAAATGATCAAATAGTGTATAATGACTCACGCAGAGCATCCTTACATAATAAAACGTATCGTGTAGTTATTTATTTCGTTCCGATCTTAAGGAAATAGGCGAAAAATAGGCCAGGTTGCACATTTCGTAATTAAGTTTCGTTTCCATGGAGATCGATGACCAGGTTGCAGAAGGCTGAAGTGAAATCCTTATCCCTTTATTATCTGCATGCATTTCTTGTTGCGACGTTGGAGATTTTGGCGATCCTGTTCCATTCTGATGGAATTCAGTAGGCAATAATTAGACGATATCGCAGAAGAAGGCTTAATTTGGAATACGGTGCATATCGTTATCAACATTGAATGCAGTTCTTGCTCTTCCAGCTTCTCTTGGCGTTCCCATGGAGTCTGATATTCATTACTTCTTCTCTAGATCGAAATTATATATTTTTTTGGTTTACGATGTAAACATTTTGCAGAAATCCAGCGAAGCGTAGACGAACCGATTTTTATCCGGTGTAGTAGACGTAGAAATTCCTAATTCACATCTTGGGCGTGAAAATTTTGTTCTGCTGAAACTATCTCACTGTGTATTATGACTACGAAGGAGAAATTAAATTCATTCATGTTCCAGCACTTACTAACAGAGTTTTTTCTTCACATGTCATCTAATGGAAGAGAGGAGTGTGCTGAAGACGAATTGAAGTGTACTGCTCAGAAGAAAGCATACATCTCATACGATAATTTGAGTTGGCCGTCATAGCGTTTCTCTCTATATGTATTTTAGTAAGGAAAGTGCAATCAATGAAGAAATGTCATCACAAATTTCTTGTGATGAAGAAGAAATGTCATCACAAATTTCTTGTGATGAAGAAGAAACAAGTCAAAGAAGAGAAGGCTCCGCACTGGCCTATATGTTAAGCAACTATATCGATTATTGTGTGAATTTTTTCATGCGAGGGTTCACTAGACTACAATATAATAAAGATCGATGTGTATTTATCTGTTTGTTTATCCATTTTCTGTCACGCTTTAACAAAACCGATAGGCGGAAATTAGCCCAGGTTGAAGGCATAGAGTCGTCCTCTCAAGTTCCATTGGAAACTAAAACGTAGAAAATTGGCCGGGTTGCAGAAGATGGGACAGTTGAAATTCAAAAATGAAGATATCGCAGGCTTAGTCTAATCCGTTCGAGTATTAGGTACCTTCTCCATACATCGAATCTATGGCAAAGTATCGGGCGACCTCAAGTCTATATGCACAGCTTGCGTTGCCAAAGTTGAAATCTCAGCACAGACGATATCTGAAGCTTCCATTGGCACTCTCATGCATTTTGATTCGTAGTTTCTTCCCACAGATGATTTTCTTGCATCAGCTGTTCTTCCAACTTCGATGCAATTGTCGACGAAACATCTTTCAACTAGAGCACTCTGAGAGCGCATACCTCCCTCAAGCGAGGCGACGGTAGCAAAAAATTCAAATTGGCTCTGAAACCACAATTTTCTTAGTATAAACTCCAAAATCTAATCATTTGTGCCTTTTGATAGTTATAACAGCTTGTGCAATTTTCTTGAAGATCCGTTCATAACTTTTTGAGTTATACTGCTAAAAAACGTTATGACAAACATGAGTCAAACATACAAACGAACAAACCGATCGGGCACCAAAATTCAATCATTCATGTTTTTCAACATTACTAACAACCCCAATAAATTTCATAAAAGATCCATTCATTATTTTCTGAGTTATTGTCCTAACAAACATAAAATTAAAAACAGTGAAAAACGAACGAACGAACGAGCAAACGGATCATTACCAAAATTTGGTCATTTACTTTTGTTATATACCTAACAACTCATGTTAATTTCATAATAATCCATCCATAACTTGTTGAGTTATGGCATTGAGAAAAATGAGGCAGACAAACAAACAAGCGGATGGACATATCTTCACCAAAAGTTAATCGTCTGTTCCTCCTAACATACCTAACAATCTCTGTAAATTTCGTCTAAACCGGTTCATAACTTATTGAGTTATCTTGGGGACAGACAAGCACGACGAAAACATAACCTCCTTGGCGGAGGTAATAATAAGTAACCATGACACTTCGTGGCGGCTTTCTATTGTTTGTCTAACTAAAAATGCAAGAATTTTCTGGTTTACTTGCTGCGATATTAACTTCTACGGCAGTCTTACAATGATATAATAAAGGCCTAAATGAAGCTGATACTTTTAAAACACGTTCAGACAAATTATACGCGCCATGAGCATTTATCCAGGTATGCCGCTAGTCTAGCCGGTTTCATTTTATTCCAGTTCGGTATCAAGAAATTTGCAATGATGCGCTGTAAATGTATGATTATGGCAAATAAATCTCACTTCAATTGCTGCCGATGTCCCATTGAAACAGACTGCGACAATTATTTGCGAGGCGGCCCTTCTCCTTCGAGTGAATCTGTAGGTATTGTGTACATAATTTACGGCCTCACATTGCGGCCTTCGCAAAGTCCCAGCGAACTATCGCATGGCACAACTTGCGGCGACATGAACTTCAGCGCCAAAGAAGCTTTCTTTACAACGCTTTTCCTTTCTCAAGGTAAACCGTAATGGTCCTGGCTACAAACGATTTAACGTGTACAACCGACGGCAGCGCATACTATTACCAAACAGGAGCCAAACAATGGGCCGCAATGCAGTGTAGTTTGTAATGATGGTATTACTCGATCTTTGTATACGATGTAACTCTAGCAATAAGCTGTTCCTTGTACATATACCATGTACCTATGTGTACTTAATAAAGCATATTTTTATTTATACATTAAAGCCCAGACTGCACTATGCTTGATCGAAAGTCCGCTCGAAATGAAGCTTTTTTCCAAATGAGTCCTAAGGCTCATGGATGCTAATTCCAATGGAACTTTTCACAGAGCGTCGTAGCGAAACGAATGCCGGGCTGTATAGGTGACAGCGCGCGGCGTTCTTCTCTCCGGTCGTAATTAGCGAACAGCGCCTGTTTGGGGATCAATACCTCGCAAACTCTTGTCGCGGAAATTGTGCTACGCTACGAGCCGTGGATTTCGGCGAAGACGATCGTTCTCAGTTACACGAGGTCTCGAAATCTTCATAGTGACCAATAAAAAAAAAAAAACATTAGCAAGATACACAAACTTGGCAATGGAGGGAGAAATTTACCGAATCCACAAAATGTTACGACACCAAAATGACTTGAAAGTGAAGTATAATTTTGATACCAAACGACAAGTTACATAAACGAATTACGTAGGTACGTGTCTCTAGTTTCTTGCTATTGATTAACCGTCTGGGATCAGGTATTGTTAAGTGTAATTAAAAAAACGAATTTTAATGACGAATACTGAAACCGCACGTGAATTCGCAAAGAGTGGACAGTGAGATGCACGGCGAGGTCATGAGTCATAGCTAGGAAACATCAGTTTAGCCCACAGGCAATTCCTTACCAAAGAAAACAAGTGTGGCGAGTATAAGATTTAGACAGTCGAGCACCGTCGTTCTGCAGCTGGGTGGATACTTAAGTTTCTCAGGGAGAGACTGGGACAACTGTAATAAAGGACTTCCAATGTTTGATGCATATAATTTGGAATGTGCATCTTCAGCAGATACTCTCGGATAGCGGTAACGATACTGTAACATACTTTTGACGAGGTGCATAGGGCCAAAAAGGTAGAGCACGTATAGTAATTGTATTGAAAATTCCATCAACCCAAACAGAATTTTCTGTCGCCCTATAGCAGCTAAAATGGCGAATCAGCTTCTGGAGCGCCGGAAGCAAACGTTAGGCTGTCACTCGGACAGAGCAGCTCTGCAACAACTGAGTTATATCGAGGCCACATATGTGCTAGCACGGCCAACCGATTGCTAGGATATGCAACTCGCGTGTCCGTTTCGTTACATATTTGAAATCGGTAGCATAGATACGGGAGGGTAAGTGATGTTCGAGCTTCACATCCTCGCATCAAGTGGCAAGTGCGACAACACAGACAGAAACTGACTCCCTTTACTTAACTCCAGGCACGCGAGCTCTTTGCAGATCTTGGTGCGTCGCTGACTCGGCAGTTGGGTGTGCATCGACTGCGCCGTGGTGGAACTTACCTTCCTGACAGATGAGGAGGGGAGGGGGTCTCGGGTCATTTGTTTCTTCCGTCAAATTGGCGCCATAGTTCTTGGTGACCCGAGGTCGACTGCAACTACACTTAATCGTATGGGGGCCAGTGGACCTACACCCGCAGCACAAAAAGTGCATGTGGGTTTCCCATGGGAGGGTGTGGTCTAAGTTGACTTTACTTTACTTTTACAGCCGCCTGCACATTGGGACACGGCTGAAGTTGGCAGCTAATTGAGGCCAACTCTTAAGCATAGGCTTTTGTGTCGGGATGATTACTAAACGACGAGCGCTTGAATACACCGCTTGTGCAACAATAATCTGCAGAATATACATAACTTCCATATATACCGATGTGTATAATACTGCAGCTCACACTCGATGCGATACGAGTAAGCAGAGGCCTACGTATGTCCAAAAGTTGGAGTGTCTATACCCTATTCCCTGTGAGTTTAAGATGTATTCCTAGCATAAGTTCAACAATAAAAGAATTTAATGCTCCCTTTTAAGCTTATTTCTTCAACTTTTTGTGAATAATTTTGATATTAAATATGAGGTAACTTCGAGGTTTTCTAGTTCTTAGAAATATAATTTTTAAATTGTTATTGATATTCTCGTAAGGGTATCATAAGTTCGTGACTGCCCTTTGCCGTTCAGTTTCACGCAATTCCATTCAAATGAAAAGTTCAATAAGAAATGGAAAATGGTCACGCACCTGAGATATAAGAAATATATCTTTTGTGGAAACGTGTAGCAGAAGCGAAATCCTGTAAAATCATAAAAATGTTATAAAAGTCACCTACGGCATGCTGAAAATTTCGCACTTATTGCAATAACTGCTATATCTTTAAACACACGTAGCACAAGAGCTATCATTCATACAAGAATTTTTTTTTGCACCGTCTTCCATATCTCATAAAAACCTTTCACACTTTAACCATTAATGTTACTGAAGGCTTGTACAACATCCCTTTTCTAAAATTTTGTATTTGAAATTTTAGTAAATAGAAAAAGGCTAACTAAAAACATAAAACAGCTTAGAATCAATAACCATATATGAAGCTTACTAGCGGTAGCCTATATCCACAGACGTCATTGGTACAACAATGCGCTCCAACAGCAGAGGTCGCTATGGCAGGGTAGACGTTCGGTACAACGGGTAGTAACCAGCCCTCAGGGGCATATTGTGGCGAGCCCTTTCCCTACCACAATAGATTTGGGCACCACGCTCCCAAGGGTCCCGAGTGCCTTCTCCGCAGGAGATGTAGCATCTGGCCGCAGTTCCTGCTGACGAGGTTAGTTTTGTAAAGTTAGGTAGGCTCTCAATATTTCTGCTTCGGGAGGTGGGCGGCCGATCAAGGTGGCTGACCTATTCCCGCTAGACTTCTACTTTCTTCTATTTCGTTTCCTTCTCCTGTGCGGCGCAGCTGAGCGAAAGCGTTCAGCCGCACCGGGGGGTTGGAGATGCTCAACTTGAGCCTTTTCCTGTCAGTAGCGCACTGAACACTCTGAGACCTACCGGCAGAAATGCCGAGACAAAAATCATTGATAATTTAAAACGCGCCCTAGTCGGCGCACGAGCCTGTGGTTAAACACAGGAATCGTTCGGCGCGATATAGGCAATGTGTCACTGAAGCGCTAGTAAAATACCTTCTACTACTACTACTACGGGTAGTAACCAGCTGAACGCATGAAGGCATAATTACTGCTGGATATGTTGAATTTCTCATCAGAAAGAGGCATAGCTCACCGAGACACAAGGGCTGCAGACGAGGTGGGGCATATGCCTTCACGCCAGTGTTGGCCTCCCCAGGTGCTGATGTAAGACTCGTTACAAGGTTCAACTAGGCCTATTGATGAGGTGGGACATGTGCCAAAAGGTCACTCACTGCACGGGTCAACAGTGGCTAGCAAGGCATGGATACACGGCCTCCCTCGACCCTAGCAGTCTTTGGGTCTCTGCAGCCTATGGACAGGCAACGCCATCAAGGGACGAGACCTGCCTGCACCTGGGGGGGGGGGGCGGTGTATATGCATAGCCGGTGCTGGAACAGTAGGTATGTCGTCCACCTGAGACTTGGGGATACCGTGTGCGCCTCTGCGTTAAGTTTACAATCTTGTCGAGCAGAACGAAACCTATCCCAACCTACTCTGAACTGACCCAACTGAACACAAACTTTTTGAGGTGCGCCACACTCTGCTGAGGTCGCGTGAACATCAGTGACGGCCTCGGCTGGTGAAGTTAGAGGGTGTGTACCCCAGCAGCCGCAATCGAGTATTTTCCGTCTACAGAGGCGCTCGCTGCCGCATGGCTGCAATTAAGGAGCCTCGGCGGGCGACAACGATTGTGATTTTGAAAATATCATACAAAGCGAAACTCCTCGTACACGAAGCATACGTAGTGAATAAAGCAAGATAATTAACAGTTTATCTTGTACTCCTAACTTATATCTAGAACTTTTAATATCACAGCTACCCAAGAAGACACTCCAACACGTAATGGCATCGTGTAAATGACAAACGACGACGTACAGAATAAAATATCCGTAATAATATAACAGCACAGTCTGGGGATGTGGAAAAAACATCGGTCGTTGCAATATTGAATAAATAAATAATTTCATGGCAAAGTAAGAGCGTTTCATGCTTGTGGAAGTGAAGAGAACACGCAAGCAATTTCTTCTTTATACTTCCCTCTCGAATAATCAATATAATAGCGCAGGAAGCACCGCTAAGTCTCCTCTAAAAGAGCAATAATGGACGAGACGGTGGCAGCGAGTGCCCCAACAGCCGAGGGAACTCACTTTAGGCTTCGTAAATATCCTGCTCATCTCAAACACTGCTGTGCAAAAACAAATAACTTCCCACGACTTGAGGAAAGGATTAGCAATAAATAACGCGACAGCAATGAGCAGATAATTAGGCTGCCACAGATGTACACATGCCAGCCATCGACTGGGGTTCCAGCAGAAGGCCTCGAGCTTGGACGCTATTGGAAAGTCATAGACAATTATGCGATGGCTACAGAGACGGCATCAGATAGTATCCGAAAATTGTCTTCGAAAGCTGATTACAGGGAAGATGTACAACAGCTGCACCGCTTAGTAGCAGTGCACGTAACAGCTGCTCCGCTAAGTAGCAGTGCACGTAGCAGCTGCACCGCTAAGTAGCAGTGCACGTAACAGCTGCACCGTTAAGTGGCAGTGCACGTAGCAGCTGCACCGCTAAGTAGCAGTGCACGTAGCAGCTGCACCGCTAAGTAGCAGTGTACGTAGCAGCTGCACCGTTAAGTGGCAGTGCACGTAGCAGCTGCACCGCTAAGTAGCAGTGCACGTAACAGCTGCACCGCTAAGTAGCAGTGCACGTAGCAGCTGTACCGCTAAGTGGCAGTGCACGTAGCAGCTGCACCGTTAAGTGGCAGTGCACGTAACAGCTGCACCGCTAAGTAGCAGTGCACGTAACAGCTGCACCGTTAAGTGGCAGTGCACGTAGCAGCTGCACCGCTATATAAGTAGCAGTGCACGTAACAGATGCACCGCTAAGTAGCAGTGCACGTAACAGCTGCACCGCTATGTAGCAGTGCACGTAACAGCTGCACCGCTAAGTAGCAGTGCACGTAGCAGCTGCACCGCTAAGTAGCAGTGCACGTAGCAGCTGCACCGCTAAGTAGCCGTGCACGTAACAGCTGCACCGCTAAGTAGCAGTGCACGTAGCAGCAGCACCGCTAAGTAGCAGTGCACGTAGCAGCTGCACCGCTAAGTGGCAGTGCACGCAACAGCTGCACCGTTAAGTGGCAGTGCACGTAGCAGCTGCACCGCTAAGTAGCAGTGCACGTAACAGCTGCACCGCTAAGTAGCAGTGCACGTAGCAGCAGCGCCGCTAAGTAGCAGTGCACGTAACAGCTGCCTCGCTATGTAGCAGTGCACGTAACAGCTGCACCGCTAAGTAGCAGTGCACGCAACAGCTGCACCGTTAAGTGGCAGTGCACGTAACAGCTGCCTCGCTATGTAGCAGTGCACGTAACAGCTGCACCGCTAAGTAGCAGTGGACATAGCAGCTGCACAAACGCCAGCAGTCGACAGGTGCACACACGGAGGGACTTCTAGAAGAAACAGCTCCAGCAGATGTATCAGGAGTACCTACTGCACGGAAGAGTTACGGCATGTTCGATTAGACGTCAAAATAAAGTCTTCGAGGCTTGACTCATTAGAAACTTCAGGCAGGTGCCCTGGCTTCAACCTGCTGAATTGAGTTTCAGGCAGGGACCCTTAACCAGTTACCCTTGAGACTTTCAGAAATTAAATCTTGCTCCGTAAAATGGAGTTCTCAGCAGCTTCAACGTAATCGTGTTGCTTCCAACACTTGCAACACAATCCAGAGGAGCAAAGCCCAAGCTTCTGTCTGCAGTTTCGGACAAGTGAGGCTTCGAAGGCTGAATTTCGGTGCCCAATCGAACGTACTCCAACACAAACGCCAGCAGTAGACAAGTAGCCTATAGAGTCTATAGACGGAGAAGGCCTCACCCAACAGTTCGGGAGATACGCAGCTATACAAATGCGAGCCGGGGACCGGCGTCGTGGACGCGGCGCAGCTGCAGCAGCTCCTGGTGCCTCACAAAAACAAGCATTACGGGTGTGCCCGGCAGCAGCACAAACTGGATGTATAGAAAAAATTAATTGCAGTTGTATGTGGCAAGGAGGACGAGCTGGCCATACGCAAGGCCTGTGAAGTAGAAGTTGCGCTAGGTAGGTATACGCTACAACACACGCACGGATGACGTGTAGATGTTGCGTGTACAGTACACGAACACGATTGCGTGCGCGTCAGAGACACAGATGCGAGGTTTCGGTTGGCGAAAAAATATATATCTAAAGTTTAACAGAGCCAGGGAAAACTAAACCAATATGATCGTCTATGTGAGATAGATATGATCGAAAGCTCTCCCTTGTGGCAATTTTAAAAGCGCTTTCACATATCTCCGTCGCGACGCGAGTTCTCGTTTCGACGCACAATACCTTCAGGGTACTGTGAGTCGAGGCCCAATCAGAAAATTAAAGGCGAGTAATAGTTGCAGCCCGTATGGATTTTGGACAAATGCTTGTTATGTCCCTTGAGGGTGCACGACTGTAACCAGGAACCATGATGCAGCAAGAGAATTTCTGTAGCCACAATGACAAGATGGCCAAGAGCGATCCAACGTTTATAAAAAATGGTGGCAACTAGCAAAGTCATTCTGCGTCGAGAGGGAACGGAGTCATTCTAGGTTGAGACGAAATTGATTCACTCGAGTTGCGAAAAAAAAAAAAAAAAATAGATTCACTCGAATTCTGGATGAAACAGATTCACTCGAAGTCGAGACGAAACAGATTCATCCAAAATCGCAACGGAACCGCTTCAACTACATGTATCGGGAAGGTGAGACACTCGGAAGGTGGCGCCCCCCCCCCCCAGGCACCGGCTGCGAACTGGCTGGCTGGCTCTGGTAGTTGCTCATCACGTCACAAACAGGCTGCGCTGCGCTGCTAACATGCAGGTAGTAAATTTAGCTGATTGCATAGCTCTTATGTACGAGTGATACACGAGAGGTACTGAGCGCCACAAAGCTGCGAGATTAACAAATAAAAAATAGCCCTGCTTGTCTACTACTATGTACTCGTTTAAGATCAAGTGCCAAGTCTGTAGCTTTTAATATTTCTAACTTTATTTTGGCAGCATCTTGAAGTGACACAACTGACGAATTTCTATTAAATGGAGAAAACCCATTAGCAGGTAGGCATCGAGTATCTTTACCTGAAAAGCACATAAATTCCCATACAAAAATCAGTAGGTACGCAAGGGCGCAGAGACCGGGGATTTCAGATGCAGACGTGCTGGGCGACTGCTCGATATTAATGTTTTCCATTCCCCAGAAATTCGTCCGCTCTTTCACCGTAACAACCCGCCGAAATTAAACACAAGTGCTAGAACTAACAAACAGAGACACTTAAGGATATAATAAGAAACAGACTACAGGGGTTTCTTTTCATTTGGTTATACTCCACAGATACCTGCCTGAGGCTAGGGACTTTTCACACACCTCTAAAGGACACCCAAGACACACACAGGTGAAACAGACACACTGCAGTGCACAGCACGGCCGACAGAGGACTGCGACCACTGCTTCCAGCTAAATTTTGATTTCAAGGACAAAGACAGTCTGGATGTTCCATGTGGTGGGAGCCAACACCACACAACTCACCACACAATCTAGGATAGAGTATGATGCGCACAGAACGCAAGACTGTGGAATGCACGGTAAGATTCTGTAATTTTATAATTACAGATATTGTCTGCTGAATATGGTCATCAGTGTCCCCGAACCTGTCCTAAGCAGCACGACGTCTCACCTCATTTTCTGAGAAGTCGCAGCAAAATTATTGCAGTCATGCCTTAGCACAGAGCAGCTAAAGTCCCGCATGACCTCTTCTCTAGCCAGTATAATAGCAACCTCGAATTAAAGTGATTAAATTTCATGAGCAGCAGACTCCAGGCATGTCTGTAAGTAATAACTGTAAATACATGCAACTAGGATACCAGTGTAGCCCGCCGTAAAAAAATGACGGTGACAATAATGGCGTTGTACAATTTTCATAGACGATGCCCGTAGTCATTCATTACTCTACAATATAGAGCGGGAACAGTGGTACTGCTGCTCGTAAATCGCGCTTCTGTCATCAAATGAAACTAATGCCGAATTTCCAGACGCTAAAGAATCGCACCAGCGGTGAAAATCTCCTTCGTCTGCTGTGATGAAGTGCGACAATTTCCACTGTCACATCTGTTCACTTGAACCCTTCTCAAGTCGCTACTTCAAAGATCAGCTACAATCTGCAAAAGAATGCATCTGCGCCATTTCTGAGTTTCATTTCTAATATCAAAAGAAAAGAGCGCGTCAATTCGCCTCGGAAGAGCAGTGCAGATTTCTCTTGCCGAGAGGAAGAGCAGCGGCAGGGAATGTTAATATCAACGTTCAGTCTGGCCAGCAGCAACCGTACCTAAGTAAACGTCCAGGGCCTAGCAGTACTCACAGTGCCGCTGGAGAACTACTTTTGCCACTCACTGTTGGAACCATGGAGAAAATAATGCTTCAAGTGTGACGGAAAATGGACACATGAACAAAGAGACACAAGAATTCACATTGGTCTTTATTCGAGTGTTTGATAATCAAATAATAGATGTTTGTATTTGGTGTTAAGCTCTCAACGAAATAGGCTAAACACAGGCCAGGTTGCAGATACTGTAATTATGTGCTTTGATGGAGATCGATAAGCGAAAATCAGACCCAGGTTGCAGACGATGGCCAAAAAGGGAATCGTTATTCTTATAAGTGAATGCACTTCTTACTCAAAGTTGAAATCCAAACATTGAACATATTTACAGCTTCCGTTAGCGTTCTCATGGAGTCTGGTTTTTATTTTCTCCATAGGTACATCGAAACTACAGTACGTATGTTCTCAGTACACGACGTACAAGTTGCGTAGATGATCAACGAAGCACAGGAAAAGAGATTTTTCATGGTGCAGTAGACGCAGCAATTATTTTTTTAGTTGACAAAGCACAGTTTTCTTCAGAGCAAAAATTTCGACGAACTGAAGTTGTATCATACGTATATATAAGATAAGAGGCGGGCAATTCAATTAAATTCAGTAACATAGATTGCATTTTGCGCCAGCCATCTGAGGGAAGGAAGGAGTGTTCTGCTCAGATGAACTGAAACACAGAGCGCGCCATCTCTTATGACAATCTGAGTTGGCTGTTATAGCTGTTATACAAAAAAGTACGATCAATGAAGAAGTGTTATCACATATTCTTCGCTGTCATTATCGACAGCGGGGGCACTGTAGTAAATGCTATAATTCTGTTTGTCTATATTAATAGGCTTGTTATTACCTACTTACGTAGCTGCGGTGTGGGTCACGGTTATCAATGAGGGAAGTTATAAAGTATCCACGATGCGGAAGCCAGCGAATGATGTAACTGGGTGAGGCCTTTTAATTCGTGTCATGCGCCTGAGCTCTTCTGCATGAAGCTGTCAGAAGCAGCATCGGTGTTGGGTAGCAAGGGATTTCCCAGGGTCCAGTTAGACAGGACAGAGCAGCTCAGGACTTATTAGCAAGTCGGCTGGTGTTACAACATCTCATATCTTGCCTCAGTTGCTGACAGTAAGTGCTGTGTTGTCATGGCAAAACCTGAAGGTTTCATAGGTCCAGCTGCGGGATTTCCACAGGTCAAGACTATATAGTTCTACAGTAAAAAGAAATCCTTTTTGTTACAGCATTAATAGGTATGTACCGCTATGCCGTACGCATTCAGTATAAGATGGGAGAAAATTATGGTATGTCACATGAGCTCAGCAACAACAGAGGTCAGTTTTAGGCTGCCTGCTTCTCATAGGACACACATGAGAAATCAGACTTGGAACATATTTCCACACTTTGTATGACACGGGTCCGTGGGCATAGTATGACACGGGTCCGTGGGCATAGTACGGTATGGCACGGGTCCGTGGGCATAGTATGGCACGGGTCCGTGGGCATAGGATGGCACGGGTCCGTGGGCATAGTATGGCATGGGTCCGTGGGCATAGTATGACGCGGGTCCGTGGGCATGGTATGACATGGATCCGTGGGCATAGTATGACACGGGTCCGTGGGCATAGTATGACACGGGTCCGTGGGCATAAGTGAAGCAGGCTTTTGTTCTGGGAAATTTCCACAGGTCGTGTGGACCCAACAAAAGAAACCCAGCATCGCGACTCCACACACGTGACGTGATGTGAGCAACGTCACCTGGACATTGTCCGAAGACCCGCAGAGTAACTCAAGATAGGCACAGGTTCAGCAAGTCTACAGTAGCACTCTACTTGCAATAGCGGATCCTTGATACATATGCTTGGGAACAACGGGTCCATATTGAGCTACTCGGTCTGATTTATAGACAGTAATATCGTTTCGCAGTTCGTACTGTTTATATCCTTTCTACGGGACTGAGCGTATAAAAAACAAAAGTCTTGGTTCATAGAATTTCCGTGGCTTGCGGTTAATTATTATTAGGGTAGTGCGGAGGGACTTGTGCCTAGGGGTATCATGGGTCTAACTGCAATTAATTTTTTTTAAATTGTCATTTACGCAAATGTATCTTTCTTCAAATTTGGATGTTAACAGTCCATGTGAAAGCTTATTCTCTGTGTTTTACAATGCTTTTAATTTAAAATGCATACAGTTTTCCAATAAGCAGTGGCAACAGGTCAAAGTTAGGTGAAATAAAAAAACACCAAAAAAATATGGCCTGTAAAAACTTCTGTCTGAAAAAAAGAGAATTTCATCTAGTCTCAAATTTTATAGCTCAATTTGTAAAACTTTTTTTCTGGCTTTCAATTCATAAAAAGTATTCGGTCAACAGTCAACAACTTTTTTATAGACAATAAACTAACGTGGAGTAACACGTGCCTATGGCACCCTTTTCACATGTTAGGCACCGCAAACACAATGCCTTGGGTTGCCTTGCCTTGAGAGTCTTCGGAAGAAGTCCAGGTGACGTTGTTCACGTCACCCCACGTGTGTGGAGTCACTCTGCTGGGTGTCTTCTGTGGTGCCGCAGTTTGCGACCAAAGAGAGAGCCAGCAGCAAATTATCTCCACAGTGCACNTGGGCATAGTATGACACGGGTCCGTGGGCATAGTATGACACGGGTCCGTGGGCATAGTATGACACGGGTCCGTGGGCATAGTATGACACGGGTCCGTGGGCATAGTATGACACGGGTCCGTGGGCATAGTATGACACGGGCCCGTGGGCATAGTATGACACGGGTCCGTGGGCATAGTATGACACGGGTCCGTGGGCATAGTATGACACGGGTCCGTAGGCATAAGTGAAGCAGGCTTTTGTTCTGGGAAATTTCCACAGGTCGTGTGGACCCAACAAAAAAAACCCAGCATCGCGACTCCACACACGTGACGTGATGTGAGCAACGTCACCTGGACATTGTCCGAAGACCCGCAGAGTACCTCAAGACAGGCACAGGTTCAGTAAGTCTACAGTAGCACTCTACTTGCAATAGCAGATCCATGATATATATGGTCTTGGGAACAACGGGTCCATATTGAGCTAGTCGCAGACAAGAGATGCGCGGTCTGATTTATAGACCGTAATATCGTTTCGCAGTTCGTACTGTTTATATCCTTTCTACGGGACTGAGCGTATAAAAAACAAAAGTCTTGGTTCATAGAATTTCCGTGGCTTGCGGTTAATTATTATCAGGGTAGTGCGGGGGGAATTGTGCCTCCTAGGGGTATCATGGGTCTAACTGCAATTATTTTTTTTTAAATTGTCATTTACGCAAATGTATCTTTCTTCCAATTTGGATGTTAACAGTCCATTTAAAAGCTTATTCTCTGTGTTTTACAATGCTTTTAATTTAAAATGCATTCAGTTTGCCAATAAGCAGTGACAACAGGTCACAGTTAGGTGAAAAAAAACTACTAAAAAAATATGGCCTCCAAAAACTTCTGTCCGGACAAAAGAGTATGTCATCTGGTCTCAAAATTTATAGCTCATTTTGGAAAGAATTTAGTTGGCTTTCATTTCATAAAAAGTATTCGGTCAATAGTTTCAACAGCTTTTTTTATAGACAAAAAACTAACATGGAGTGCCACGTGCCTTTGGCACCCTTTTTGCATGTTAGGTAACGCAAACACAATAGTTATCTAACGAAATAATTTTCGTTCGTTTAACTCAAACATCTTCTGTCTGTAGCTGCGCATGCGCCTGCAGTTTGCCAGTGCAATATTCTGGAGTTGGAGCAGCAACCGACGGCCTCAAATTACACGGCCACAATTAATTAGTCGCCGAGTCTTGTATCGAACACGTCAGAAATGCGAGGATCTGAGGTACGGAGTTCTGCACTGCAGTCATTGCAGCAGCCGCTCGGGGATGCAGTCTTTCGCCACAATCCAACGGCTGCAGCGGCGCTATCCTTCGCCACAATCCAGCGGGCGGCGGCGCTATCCTTCGCTACAATCCAGCGGCTGCGGCGACGCTATCCTTCACCACAATCCAGCGGCTGCGGCTGCGCTATCCTTCACCACAATCCAGCGGCTGCGGCGGCGCCATCCTCCAACACAGTCCAGTGGCATTTCAGTGCCACAATCCCCTCATGTACATCAGTGACTACACCCTTGTAGCGGTACACCGAATCGAGTGTCACAATCCCACCACATGCACAGAGGCCGCGACACTCGCGACTATAGCAATATGCACGCGAGTGTACCCGCACCGTACCACAATTAAGGCTTGCACAAAAACTACTGCATCATATATTCCGCATGGACCACAGAAGTCCATCAGGCATCACTGCTAAGACATCGAGCGCCGGACTCTCGTTGAGAGCCAACAAGCTCATAATTTCGCACAAACACCCTGACTTGATAGATATCGCGGCATACTAGATAGGTACCATGAGGCATAGTGTTTTTAGAAGAGGGGGTTGGCGGGTGGGTTGGTGAGACCGGAGGGGGGCAGGGGTTGGAGAGACCACTGAAGCAATTGAGACGCTATAGTTTATTATCCCTTGCATGTATTCGTGGGGATTTCTTTCTTAGGTCGTGGATGACTATACGAATGAATATCATGTGGCTGGATACAGCTTAGAGTCTGCTGTAAGAGAAGGCTGGCGTGAATGCAGTGACGCAGAGATAAACAGGCCAGGAAATTAATAATTTGACTTACAAAACGAAAAGAGTTTATTCTTGGCATTTAGAAATTATGTATCGGAAGAGTATGGACGTGAGCCTATTATTTCATTCCGGGTGGCTTAAATTAGCCTGTAGCAAGCTCGATAGAAAAAGATATTGATCCTGTAACCATTGCCCGCTTTGTTGATATGCCAAGTTGAAATAAAATCCTGTCGAGGCGCCGCCCCCCACGGTATACAGTCCCGTCACTATCGAGGGTCACTTAGAGCAAGTTTTCGTATTCATGTAGCTATCTCATGCAGGCATGAATGACTTTTTCTGAATACTAAGTTTTCCTCATTACACAACATGCTATACCTACTCATGTTTCAGATTACAATGTCGCCCAATACTCGTAATTCGCAACTGTTAAGTCTTGCAACTACACTTTCCAAACAAGAACCAATTCACGTCAAATTTTTTATTCAACGACAAAGTTTAATGGTTACAGGACTCTCTCAGGTCCGTCGTAAGCATCGTTGAAGTTGCTCCACCAACTTTTCACGAGTCGATCAACATCACGGCATCCTTACCCAAGCCGCTAACTTCAACAAATACTGACAATATTTTTCTTGTCAGTCTGGTTACCTCCGCCAAGGAGGTTATGTTTTTGTTGAATTTGTTTGTTTGTCTATCACACAGATGACAAAAAAATTTAAGGACCGATCCATAGACCACAACAGTACTTGACTCTTGGGTCCAAGTGGCCTCTGACGCTGGCGGCCAAAATGTTAAAAATGGGATTTTCCCAAGAGCTATTATGAACATGTCCAGACACGGTCATACAGGCAAGCGCCCAAGTGCATCCCCGCTGTATCCAAGATACCTTTTCCGCAAGAAAAATGTTGGGTACCTTGGAATATTTTTTTCAGTATTAGATAGGGGGAAAATAATAGCTCTTGGGAAAATCCCATTTTTCCGTTGCCGACTTTTGGCCGCCAGCGTCAGACCTAAGAGTCAAGTTCTGTTGTAGTCTATGACCGATCTTCACAAAATTTATAGGGATAGTTAGATATGTTACGAGGAACAAATGATTAACTCCGGAGAAGATCCATTCAACCGTTTGTTCACCTGCCTCTTTTTTTTTTCTTGGCAGCATACCTCAAAAACTTACGACGGGAACTTAATGAATTTTTCAGGCCTTGTTAGGGTTGTTTCTAGAAGCAAATGATCAAATTGTTGTGCTGCTCTGTTCGTTTAATGTATGTCTATGTTTGATTTTATGTTTGTAACATAACTCAAAAAGTTACGAACAGATCTTCATGAAATTTGCAGGAATTGTTAGAAATGTTAAAAAACAGAGGACCAAATTTTGGTTCGTGCGTCTATGTGTTTGACTAATGTGTGTCAAATATTTGTCAGTAACAGTTACAAACTAATGAACGGATTTGCATGAAATTTGTGAGAATTTTTAGGAATGTTAAAAAATACAAATGACCAAATTTTGGTGACGATCGGTTTGTCTGTTTGATTAAATGTTTATAGAACATAACTCAAAAACTTATGGACGGATTTTCAAAAAAATTATAGATGCTGTTATTACTGCCAAGAGTCACAAATAACCAAGTTTTGGTGAAGATAAAGGGGAAATCCTAGTTTCAGGATCAATTTGAAATTTTCGTTACCATTGTCTTGCTTGGCAGAGGTATGCGTTCTCAGAGTGCTCTGGTTTATCCTTTAATTGCATTTCCGCAAGCAGGTGCATCGATCATCAATTAATAAGGGATGATAAGTAATCGCGAAAGCAGAACCAACCTACATAGATAGTATCCCCCTACTAGCCAAGATAGTTAATGAACCTATAAGAACTAAAACAAATGGTAAACAAACAAGACTAGCTTGCATATATACGGTAAGAGAGGAATTTCACTGCATTGTCTTAACAAGTTTGTGATTAGAAAAAAGGCAGGGGAAGAGACAGTCGTAAATAAAAGGGGCACTCAATAATGATCTACCCTGACCCATTAATGTTTACCATATCACGCGAAAATAGCACCTGTGTAAGTGTATGGCCACATGGAGCTATATATAGGTCACATATAATTTGAAGCATTGAACTCATACTGCTTTCCTTTTTAATGGGTATCAGATGCAAGTTAGGAGTGACTATCAGAGTGCGACCAGGTTATACATTTGATAGGTTCGTGACAATCCGAAAAAGACCTCCGTTTACATGCAAGAAACGTTGGGAGATAATGTCCGATCACATAACGCTGTAAAACACCGGCACCGATAATTCGAGAGCCACCGAACACCAATTGACGGCTTCCATTCCCCAAGGCTCTCGTCCTGCCTGAATTTGATGAAGACACCGCCAAGTAGCAGCTGTCATGTGAGAAAACCAACATGCAACTGCTCACTAGCCGGAGCGAACTGACAACCTATAAGCCTCGGGTCTTTGGAAAAAATCACCGAGAAAACTTTGCACAACCATACGGTGTCTGCACGGTGGACTACCAACAATAGGCTGTTCGCTGCTTTTCAGCGGTAGAAATGCGTTTACAGCTCAAAAGCTCTTTTGAACATAAATATGGAAAACCCGTTATCTGCCATTGACAGACTTCTCAACGATCCTGAGACGAGAGTCTTCTCTTCGCACTTTTAACTCACAATCCCTTAAAAATGCAAGAAGTCAACCATCTGCATGAAAGATCACGCTCGCCTTCGAATCGCACCAGCACGGAGTAGAGATCACTGATTTTCTTACACAAGGTAACGAAGTTAATGAAACATACCGTGAATTTAATTCACTATGTATAGTGGGCAATTTACAAGAAGGTATCAAACTCAAAATAGTCACCATACTTATCACGGGAGTTTGTTTCCTGAGAAACACAGCCCCGCCCATTACTAGTATAATGCCGTGAAGTGCTTCCTCGATCGCCCAAGCTCATATCCTACTGACCATGCACTACCTATTTCACTTCTGCCTGTTTCAAACCACGAGGCAGTTTTAGAAGGGAAACGATTTCTCAGAAGATTAAACACTGATATTTGAAGTGAAATCTTGGTTTTGAGGCTGACTCCGCCAACTTGTGCACACCTGGTCTCCAGCGTCGCATAACAAATTGAAAAGTGTATAAATTTTATGACGCTTGAGTGATAAAGAGAGAGAGAGAGAGTAATTTCCGACCCATGTGTTAGCTGGTCTAAGCCTGTCGAAGTGGGCCAGGAGAAATCTTTAATGAGAGAGCCTCGTAGCTATATTTACTGTATAGGTATATGCACTATATTTAGCTCGCACGATACGTCCAAATGAAAATATATCAATGCAGAATCGAGGTCACTGGTAAATGCGCCGAAAATACAGACGAACTATACGTAATTTGCCGTATTTGCCCACTGTTCACTAGCTTGCAATGATCATTAGGCAATTCTCACATAAATGTTCCGATTCAGACAAAGAAGACTTGGATAGACAATGACTTCTGTTGGTTTTGTTGGTGGATGTGTCTGCGCCGCAAGCCTGATTCCGACTCTCGGTTGTTTGCACCTCATACAACAATATTTCTGGTAGCAACATTTACTGACGGTACTTATGCCAGTACTAGGAACAATTTTTCACTGTTCAACAATACAATTCCTGGCAACATTTCGCCGGTGAGGCCGATCCAGCGAGCCTCAAATAGACAAACCGTAGTGGTTGTTCCGCAACAGAATTCCTCATCATTACATTTCTGCGGTGGGAATGACGCCAGTTTCGGATAGATTTGCAGTTTCCACAGCAGTAATCCTGGTAATACAATTCGCCGACTCTTTGGAAGCCATCCGCAGAGCACAACGCGGGGCCGCGCCGCATTGCATTCAGTTCGGGTCTCGCGTAATAACAGCAGCATACGGCAACCCGCCCAACCGGTGCATCTCAGCAAGTTTTTCAACAAAATATTTGATGGCACTAAAAGACTGGACAGCTACAGAGCAAGAGCTCGATACCTTTTTTTTTACAAAGAATTATTCAAGACGTTTGATGCCGTGTTTTTCAAGAACACGAAGCTTTGTTCCGTATAAGACTTTCGTATTTCATAGATGTGCTAAACAGAACATTCGTAACGACACACATGAAGCGGACAAAATAAAGTTACGAGACTTAACTCTTCACTATGCCGTGCATAGCACAACACGTTTCTAGGAACTTTACCTTACGAGAAGGAAATGGTAACGATCGTCATCTTGACCGCACATAACAGAAAATCCACATGCACTGGCGGGTGCGGCAGATTAATCGCCGATAGACCCCAGAGGAGAACACGACTGCAATCGACCACGGATTGACAGAACTTAGGCGCCAATGGCGGAAGGCTCATGTGGCAACTGTGACCACCCGACGGTCCCCATTGCTGGTTAGTGTCCTGGCAACGGACTGAAAGTGTCAGCAACGCTGACGTTACAAACCTGAGAATTGCATGAATTCATCTCCCAGGCTGCGAAGCGAACACCCGGCGGCGAGAACGTAAGCGTGGCATTCTACTAATTTGCTACAGCGAGTACAACGGAAGATTAAGTTATATACTCTATGTATACTCTACGTCATTACTGATACCTAATACAAATTGGAAAATACAATTATATCTATATAGGGCCAGTTATGGCTTGTTCCCAAATATAAGTTTACATTTTGTTATTCCGACTTGAGGGATTCGTTTTAGGAAAAGCGGGTTGTCTTGGATTACTTTGTATCTACAGACTGCCGAAAAGCTTAAGAGTGTCTCAATTTTTGTGGGTACTCCAAAACAAGCGAAAGTAGGCAGGAATCCAGCTACGGTGAGGGCCTAAGGGTTATGCAACTATCCTGTGGGGACAAAATCATGAGGACATAACGATTTGTATTAAAAAAAGGGCGGATTTCCCAAGAGCAAAATAGCCTATCAGGTTGGGCTAACCTTATGAGGGCTGGACCTCGTGAGTGCGTCCATCTGAAGGAAACACTACGATTGGGCAAACCCTTGCACACTGGGGTTGAACTGAAATGTTCTATCCCGAATTTCTACGTTATTTATATTGTGCGTTCAGTTCTGGCGGGACGGAGGGCAGCGCATAACTGCTGCCGCTCTGGAGCCGGTATTGACTTGAATGGGCCGCAGTATTTGTGCCCTTGTTTGGACACTTGACTTCTGTTTCATTACACATGTGCTCTGTGACCATCGAAAATACACGAAAGAATCGATGTCACGTTCAAACCTATCCCTCCCAGCTCATGAGTCAGCACAATTTTGGAAAGTCGTTCAGTAATTAATAGAAAACCAACAGGCCAAGACTTTTGCTATGGTCTTAAAAAAACGTTTCGATTTCGGCAAAAAAGAAGAAGAAAAAACCGCACTCCATACAGTAAGGAATCGCATTAGCAGTAAGACTATACACTTTTAATAGGAAAACAAATGACTCACTTGGACGTTTTAAAGGTTTAAGTGAAAGAATTCAATTGCCACACGTGAGCTATACAGCAGGTACGGTAGTGTGCGCAGTTACAGGACCAGAGCCGCAATGAGTCGGTACGGTAGTGTGCGCGGTTACAGGACCAGAGCCGCAAGGAGTCGGTACAGTAGTGTGCGCGGTTACAGGACCAGAGCCGCAAGGAGTCGGTACAGTAGTGTGCGCGGTTACAGGACCAGAGCCACAAGGAGCCGGTACAGTAGTGTGCACGGTTACAGGACCAGAGCCGCAAGGAGTCAGTACAGTAGTGTGCGCGGTTACAGGACCGGAGCCGCAAAGAGTCGGTACAGTAGTATGCGCGGTTACAGGACCAGAGCCGCAAGGAGTCGGTACGGTAGTGTGCACGGTTACAGGACCAGAGCCGCAAGGAGTCGGTA
>LQNS02000211.1:34791384-34808403 GCA_001587735.2 Parhyale hawaiensis
CCGCTCTGCAGCGCATAACTGCTGCCGCTCTGCAGCGCATAACTGCTGCCGCTCTGCAGCGCATAACTGCTGCCGCTCTGCAGCGCATAACTGCTGCCGCTCTGCAGCCTATATTGACTCGAATGGGCCGCTGTATTTGTGCCCGTGTTTGGACACTTGGCTTCTGTTTCATTACACGTGTGCTCTGTGACCATCGAAAATACACGAAAGAATCGATGTCACGTTCAAACCTATCCCTCCCAGCTCATGAGTCAGCACAATTTTGGAAATTCGTTCAGCAATTAATAGAAAACCAACAGGCCAAGACTCTTGCTTTGGTCTTAAAAACGTTTCGATCTCGGCAAAAAAGAAGAAGAAGAAAAAAAAAAGAACTGCACTCCATACAGTAAGGAATTGCATTAGTAGTATGAGGATACACTTTTTTCCTATAATGGGAAAACAAATGTCCCACATGGACTCTTTGAAGATTTAGGTGAAAGAATTCAATTGCCACAAGTGAGCTATAGAGCAGGTACGGTAGTGTGCCCGGTTACAGGACCAGAGCCGCAAGGAGTCGGTATGGTAGTGTGCCCGGTTACAGGACCAGAGCCGCAAGGAGTCGGTATGGTAGTGTGCCCGGTTACAGGACCAGAGCCGCAAGGAGTCGGTACGGTAATGTGCCCGGTTACAGGACCAGAGCCGCAAGGAGTCGGTATGGTAGAGTGCGCGGTTACAGGGCCAGAGCCGCAAGGAGTCGGTATGGTAGTGTGCCCGGTTACAGGACCAGAGCCGCAAGGAGTCGGTATGGTAGTGTGCCCGGTTACAGGACCAGAGCCGAAAGGAGTCGGTATGGTAGTGTGCCCGGTTACAGGACCAGAGCCGCAAGGAGTCGGTACGGTAGTGTGCCCGGTTACAGGACCAGAGCCGCAAGGAGTCGGTACGGTAGTGTGCCCGGTTACAGGACCAGAGCCGCAAGGAGTCGGTATGGTAGAGTGCGCGGTTACAGGGCCAGAGCCGCAAGGAGTCGGTATGGTAGTGTGCGCGGTTACAGGACCAGAGCCGCAAGGAGTCGATCACTTTTAGGACTGAGGAGCTGCAGTTCGAAACATGTTGGTCGCACTCCCCGTGGTGTGTTCTATAAGTTTACTTTACACTGTAAAGCATTTTCAACAAGGAACTCATTGACGCACTGTGAAAACTTGTAATTTAATACTAATCGCGTAACATCTACAGAAATTAGAAACAAAATTTAACTAGAGCACTCTGAGAGCGCATACCTCCGCCAAGTGAAGCAACGGTAGCAAAAAATTCAAATTGGCTCTGAAACCATAATTTTCTTCGTATAAACTTCAAAAATCTAATCATTTGTGCCTTTTTATATTATTAACAGCTTGTTCAATTTTCTTGAAGATCCGTTCATAACTTTTGAGTTACCTATACTGTCAACAAACGTTATGACAAACATGAGTCAAACATACAAACCAACAAACCGATCTGCACCAAAATTTGATCATTTATGTCTTTTAGCAATACTAACAACTCCTATAAATTTCATAAAGATCTCTTCATTATTTTTTGAGTTATTGTGCTAACAAGTATAAAATTAAAAAGTGACAAACGAACGAACGAACAAGCGAATCATTACCAAAATTTGGTCATTTACTCTTTGT
Source organism: Parhyale hawaiensis (assembly GCA_001587735.2). Taxonomy (NCBI): domain Eukaryota; kingdom Metazoa; phylum Arthropoda; class Malacostraca; order Amphipoda; family Hyalidae; genus Parhyale; species Parhyale hawaiensis. The sequence continues at coordinate 34,793,034 of LQNS02000211.1, forward strand.
TATAAACCTAACAATTCATGTAAATTTCATCAAAATCCATCCATAACCTTTTGAGTTATAGCGTCGAGAAAATGAGGCAGACAAACAAACAAACGGGTGGACATATCTTCACCAAACGTTAATCAACTGTTCCTCCTAACATACCTAACAATCCCTGCAAATTTCATCCAAATCGGTTCATAACTTTTTTAGTTATCTTGGTGACAGACAAAGAGACAGACAAATAGACAGACAGACAAACACGACGAAAACATAACCTCCTTGGCGGAGGTAAATATCACTACGCAAAGTATTATCCAAGTGACATGTACAATTAGCGGAGGCACTATCCCTATAAATTCCACTCGCAGGAATAAACCTGACTCATAGACTTCGTTACTCAAGTGCTTGCAGTATGATATACTGAGGGCGCTAATCTACACGGAATTGACATCATATTATAAACTTATATTAAATAGAACTTAGTCAGTCATTTTTATGTGCATGAAAACAATAGCTGTAGACATGATTTGCAAGATAGAACAACACAGTTACAGGTACGGATAATTTCACCCTCCCAAGACACAATTAAAACGGGCGCCGCTCGAGCGACGATCAATCGACAGCTCCATCCCCCGCATATACACTTGAAAGCATAGCTATATGCCTATACAGTGCACCACTCTGCCACTTAATCCTGAACCCCATACTGGATCTTATTAGTATCACACCGAAATGATGGATTTGTTTATATGTACCTACTGTATTTGCATAAAACGATAACTGTGTAAACTGCATAGATTACGCATATATTAATTTGTAGAACGGAAGATGCACAGCATAGTAAACGTCCATACCAATGCAAAACAAGTTACGATTGCAATGACTCGAAGAGCCATCAATAATCTTTACGCGGATGTGCTTCTTCGAGTTGTGAAATATCATACAATTCCCAGTAGGGTACCGGCAAGTGGCAGCAACCCAACTGTCGCTCACCACTCGACCCATTTCATTGCGGCAATAAGTCATCGTTTCATTCCCAAACAATTGCCTCTCCAGCCGAACATTTATTGCAAGCGACTCAGGTCAAGAACCTAAGGCTGGTGGCGTTGTCGCTCAGCTTTAGTACATTCCTGCTGAGCAAATCCAGCTTATTACGGAACTGGGTTCTTAGTACACAGAGCATTAATTACGAAGGAATGCTGTCGGTTCGAACGAAACACAGATCACTGAAGACAACGGAATTGTTCGTTGGAACGTACAAGGGCAGGATAACTCGCATGCTTTTGGCAATAATACAAACGCAGTGATCTCATTCGAGACTTGGCAATCCTGCCCTAGCAACCAAGATCTAATCATTCGGCCTAACGTCATGGGAAGCGCAACACGGACGGTAGGCTACACTTCATACACTAAATTAATCTTACATTATCTAGGATAAAATGAAAACATAGATAAAAAGCAAGGCTTCGGTTTCCGGAATATATATGATGTGCGCGTTTGGTGGATTTGCGCGATCGATCGATCGCGCTGCGCGTTTGGTGGGTGTTGTAGGTATTAGGCCGTAATTTCGGGTAAGTTGGACTATATTCGGGTTTAATGTCGGGTAGGTTAGGGGAGGCAAGGNGAGCCGCAAGGAGTCGGTACAGTAGTGTGCGCGGTTACAGGACCAGAGCCGCAAAGAGTCGGTACAGTAGTATGCGCGGTTACAGGACCAGAGCCGCAAGGAGTCGGTACAGTAGTGTGCGCGGTTACAGGACCAGAGCCGCAAGGAGTCGGTACGGTAGTGTGCGCGGTTACAGGACCAGAGCCGCAAGGAGTCGGTACGGTAGTGTGCGCGGTTACAGGACCAGAGCCGCAAGGAGTCGGTACGGTAGTGTGCACGGTTACAGGACCAGAGCCGCAAGGAGTCGGTACGGTAGTGTGTGCGGTTACAGGACCAGAGCCGCGAGGAGTCGAATACTTACTTTTAGGACTGAGGAGCTGCACTTCGAAAAACTGTTGGTCGCACTTCTGGTAGTGTGTTCTATAAGTTTACTTTAAACTCCAAAGCATTTTCAGGAAGGAACTCATAGATGCACTGCGGAAACTTGTGATTTAATACTAATCTCGTAACGTCTGCAGACATTAAAAACAAAATTTAAATATCACTACGCAAGTATTATCCAAGTGACATGTACAATTATCGGAGGCACTGCCCCGATCAATTCCACTAGCGAGGAATAAACCTGACCCATAAACTTCCTTACTCAAGTGCTAGCAGTACAATATACTGAGGGCGCTAATCTACACACACGGAATTGACATCATATTATGAAATTACATTAAGTAGAACTAACTCAGTCATTTTCTTGTGCATGAAAACAATAGCTGTAGACATGATTCGCGAGATGGAACAATACAGGTACAGGTTGGGATGATCTTACGCTCCCAAGACACAATTAAGATTGTCGCCGCTCGAGCGACAGCTCCATCCCCTGTATATACACTTGAAAGCAGTAAGAGCTATGTCCCTATGCAGTGCACCACTGTGCCACTTAATCCTGAACCCCATATTGGATCTTATTAGTTTCACACTGAAATGATAGATTTGTTTATATGTACATACTGTATATATTTGCATCAAACGATAACTGTGTAAATTGAATAGACTATGCATATATGACTTTGTTCAACGGAAGATGAACAGCATAGTTAACTTCCATAACATTACAAAACAAGTTACGACTGTAATGACTTCACGCTGATGTGCTTGTTCGAGCTGTAAAATGTCATACAATTCCTAGTAGGGTACGAGAAACCCAACTATCGCCCACCACTCGACCCATTTCATGGCGGCAATAAGTCACCGTTTCATTCCCAAATAATTGCCTCTCCAGCCGAACATTTATTGCAAACGACTCAGGTCAAGAACCTGCAGGGTGGCGTTGTCGCTCAGCTTCAATACATTCCTGCTGAGCAAATCCCTCTTATTAAGGAACTGGGTTCTTAGTACACGGAGCATTAATTACGAAGGAATGCTGTCGGTTCGAACGAAACACAGATCACTGAAGACAACGGAATTGTTTGTTCGAACGTACAAGGGCAGGATAACTCGCATGCTTTTGGCAATAATACAAACGCAGTCATGTCATTCGAGACTTGGCAATCCTGCCCTAGCAACCAACATCTAATCATTCGGCCTAACGTCATGGGAAGCGCAACACGGAAGGTAGGCTACACTTCACACACTAAATTAATCTTACATTATCTTGGATAAAATGAAGACAAATATAAAAAGCAAGGCTTCGGTTTCCGGAATATATATATATATACTGATCAGCAGGTAGTGGGGAGACTATAGAGCAAGAACAGCCAGAACTGAGAGCAGATGTTAGTTACGTTTCATACTTCTCAAGTCCTGCCAGTATGCATTTGCCTGAAGCTCCTAAATCCAATCGGTAGGTATATTGCTTATATATTGCTTATGAGGTCGGGTGACCTCAATAGTGGTCATCCGTGCAGTTCTAAATCCCACGAGCGACCAAAGTTTCGCTGCCCCGATATTGGATAAACAGCTGAATGTGTTGAGCACGCTCGTAAATTTTGATTATTACTGAGAACACTCAAAACCAGGGCGGCAATGAACAGGAAAACCGAGGAGGATAAGTAAACACCCTTAGGCCACTAGAAATATTGCGAAGAAGTAGCTACCAGTCAAGATCTTATTCACGGTAAACTTCATAGCCAGCAACTCCGCATGTCCGTATATATACAGATCCCAATAATGGATACCATCAAAGAAAAAACACAGGACGGAACTGAATTTTATACACAAAGAACAATATGCGCTGCAGCAACCCAGCTATCGGTTAGCATTTACATACATAAATTTTGAACAATATGCGCTGTAGAACACAAGCCACCTATCTGTAAACCATCTTAAAATTAGTTCATCCATTAGTTCATCCTATAATACTACTATCCACCATTGAGAACGTTTCAAACAGTGCTATCCTTACGAGAAATGGAAGTTTTTACCGGTCATTAGAAGGTCAAGATGGAATGTACACACAGCTACTTGCTCGACAGGCAGTCACATATCTGTTCGTAAGCTTAGCCCACATGGATAAAAATGTTTTCGCCTCAAAAATACTAACAGTAAATATACACTGTTGCCTACACAGGTGACAACCATTAGCCAAGAAGTAAACCTCGCCGCACCTGTCACTTGCTTAACAACTGTGTCAACTTTACAGCTGCTACATCAAGCATTTGAAGGCACGACTGATGGCATCTAAAAGGCGTTATGTTTTCCCAGTTATTTACTTTAAACCATGAACATAAAAATGTGCCAAGGTTCCCCGAGCAGAACATGGAACGCTCATCGTGACAGGGCGATAAGCAAAGGCATAGACTGCACAGTACATATGATGTAGTCTATGGTAAAGGATATCACACTTGAGTTAATGCTGTCATCTACCTCTACTTTAAAAATTTATTCATATTCATAATTGTTTTTTTTTAATTAGCCGCGGTAATTACCTGAACAGGACGAATTTGTAAAGGGTGCAGAATAAAAAAAAAAGAGTGAAGGAAACGTCTTTAATTAGTAACTACCTGTTTGTGTTTCAGAGCAATAAGTGAGCGAACAAAGAGAATAAGAGAAGGTAGAAGCATTCAAGTAATATTCTCGAGTTATAAGTTTTAATTGGAGCAGCAGCTGGCGTGTAACGACCCCCCAGTCGCACATACAATCAGGGGGCAGCAGCAGGGGGCAGATGTACCGGAAAGGGCAAAACGCCAGAGTGAGGCGCTTTCAAACGACCCGCAACTGGTGCAGCTTCTGCAGTTACTGCATCAGGGGCTACTGCACTGGACACTGTAGGTTACTGTGCAGTGCCTGGATAGTCGCACGCCCTCAGTGCGCGTCAGTGTTGTGCTACGCTGCGGGTCGTGGCGTTCAGCGAGGACTCTACATAATCATACGTACCAGTACTGCAGACTGCCGCCGATGACCCGCTAGCTGCATGGGGTTTCAGTTTCTTTGCTTCTCAGAGGAATATATTCAATACTCTTCCAGCAAGCAAGGATAAATATATACATTACGTAGCCCAGTTGCATTTTCGGTATTACCTTTACATTTAACGTACCAGTTTATGCATCCAAAATCAGGTTCATTCTCCGTATCATGGATACACTCGCACTAAATCGTCAACGCTCGAATTTATTCTTCCGTTACACGAAGATACTGAGCAAGTGACAGACAAGCAAGTAAACAAGCACGATTATTAGAGTTTTATAAGGAAGCAGAGCATTGTTTTGTGGTGTTGTTTTCAGAGGTGGCTCGGCACCGGCGGCCTAGCCACAGCAGTAAAAATAGAGAGAGAGGGTAAGAATTTTTTGAGGCCCTCGCGTCTTCTTTGCACAAGCCCAGCTCTAACTTAAATACTGCCGTGGAGTTTCAGCAGTGTGGGCACAAGTCATCAAGCCATTTAGGGTCGAGCATATAAACTGGGACCAATTTCAAAAGCATATATGTGTGTGTATCTTCATAGCTCTCAGCTGCCTGCTGTCAGGGGTCCCGCTGCAGAGCTCTCAGCTGCCTGCTGTCAAGGGTCCCGCTGCAGAGCTCTCAGCTGCCTGCTGTCAAGGGTCCCGCTGCAGAGCTCTCAGCAGCCAGGGATTCCCGCTAGGGACCTCAGCACGCGTTACTGCAACACCGAGCTCAATATTTAGACATTCGCACGACGCTTACCTCTAAAAAATCTCGAGAGCACGAGCATAGCTGCACAATTTCCCTTTGAGCTTCTACTTGAGCTTCTTCAATTTGTTGCAGTCTATAATAGTACGAGCCTCATATCACTGTAGCCATTGTAGACAATAACAGTCAGCCGCGGTATATACGTCGAACAGCGTTCATTACACGATAAGAGCAAAACTTCACACATATTCTCCTTCGCAATCATCACTAAACCATGCACAGTGACCCGGCAGTCCTGACTCACATATGTTCACACGCACGCGCGATCATATAATAAAGATGGCCAATTCTACATGCAATTGGGCCAGGAAGGACTGGAGCCTATACTAGAGAGGTTACAACGCAATTGGCCCACAAGAGAAGTACATAATATCTCACCAGACCCCAAAGGAGCCTATGAGCGCCAGAACACAACAAACTCATGCATAGGGAGAGTTACGCAACAGCACTAGCATTGGACACGGCCGTCGGCAGCCGACACGCAGGCAGGCAACGCTCGCGTAGCATTTGCGCACACGGGAAGCTGCCAAGGGAAGTTCAAGGTAAGCAAGTGCAGCAAGCACCTGCAACATATTCCCTATTCATGGAGCCATCAGCGGCAATGGCTATAGGCACGTCAACATGTGGCCCTTCCAAATTTCCCCAAGGATTCAAATATCCCTCAGGCAATCGGTCGCGTTATATTAATCCCCATCTCTAAGGAAATATATATTTTAAAACCACGCAACACGGGCACAGCGCTCAGATCCAAAACTCAATCAACCAGAAAAATTTGACGTCGATGGACGAAACCATTTTCTGTGAAGCATAACTGAAAAATACGGGCGTAAGTTTCGCTGAAATATCGAGCCCCTGGGACTGTGCTGCAATATGGCGGCACCGTGTGCTGCAGGTCATCATACTCTGCACAGCAGGCCACGACTCTGCAGCAGAATTACCGCGTGGGCTTGGAAGTATTAGGCGCCTTAACTTGTGCTGTGCTTGTGCTTTGGAAGGATTATGTGATTATGGCGTCGACTCGAGAGCTTAATTACTTACGCTTTGAGTTTCAAACTGCAGAAAAAATCCATGCAGGTAAGTCAGCGGAATAACTACCTATGCATGTTGGATCGTCGGTTGTTCAACACATATTTTTTTATAAAATGAGAATCATAACTATTATTTAATAAGTTAATTTAAGCTTTTCTAATCCAGTACTATATAGCCCTTCTAACAGAAGAAAAAGTAGAGACATAAGTATGCTAAGAGCAAAGTGGACTCCATGCGCGTAGGTATTTCTTCCTATACTTGATCAACGCTAATCGGTAGGTAAAGGTCTTTGGGTAAGATGAGAAAAGTCAGGAAAAAATCATCAGTGGTCACAGTACGAAACCGGAAGCAAGCAAAGTGGCCCCGAATGCAAGAGGTTGCGAAAGCCAGGAGAGGCTAAATATCATTACACCTGAAGCTCTCGCTAGCAGCTGAAAATAGTGATAAAGGAACTAAAATAAGCACAATAAGTCGCATCGGGACTTGGATTAAGGACGCCAGATGGCTATAAATAAATCATGTGATGCACCAGAGTACACAACGTGAGAGGTACGCCCGGGCCCAGGTAACTTGAGCGAGTGCAGCACGAAGTTGGGACGTAGCACATCGCGTCTTCGGTAATACCAACATACGGTCCAGGAACGCAAGAACGCAGGGTCACAGAAATCACGACGCGGTCTTACAAACTGATGTGGCAATCTTCTTTTTTTCCGGTCGAAGCTAATGCTATCGACAAAGGCAGTTACAAACAGCAATGTGGATACGAATGGCGAGCGTATAATTATTATGGATATTAAGAGATATTTTAGGTGTAAGGTAATGCAACACGCGAAGGCATCATACACGAACCTTACGGATATTAAATGACATCATATAGGCAATGCAGATATTTTACGTACAACAGCGTCCATTGTACGTCCAATCCTAGGACATGCACATATAAGCCACCGAAAACTATCATAAGAGGTTGTATTTACGTAATGACGGCATATACATAATAGATAAGAAAACACCATACGATAAAGAAGTTACAAGTGCATTAGTTCTATTTTAAATAGGCTACCTGCTATATTGTAGCATGCAAGGTATCTCTGTCCTAGGGCAGGGATTCCCAACTAGGGGTGTTCGCACCCCTGGGAGTGAGAGATGACATTTTGTGTGGGGAGGGGGAACTGGTTTGATTTCTATGTCGCTCAAAAATTAACCGACATATTCGTTGCACAGAAAAAAAGTATATAATTTCGTTTGACAACAACATGGGATGTGAATTTCGTAAGGTGGTACGTGAATATCTTGAAAATTCGCCAGGTGTTCCACGTAAAAAAAGGTTGGGAACCACTGGCATAGGGGAAAATAAGCCTTTGTAGCGAGGTAGCACAGCCTGGTCAACATCATAGTATTAATATTAAGAGATGTTGCGCAAGTTAAGAGTTTTACGTATTCGATTTAGAACGACAGTTTCGGAATTGCCCAAATGAAAATGTGGTGATCAACTCACCACCGTCCCGTGTGCGGAGCAGCTGGTGAATACTTACCACATCAACCTGGAATTACCGCACGCGATTGGGCACACGCTCTCAACCAACCAAATCGTCCATTGATCCACTACGACACAACCACCGTAGAGTAAATAAGTATAAAGGCCGGTCTGTGGACAGCTGCAGTTGATCTCCACTGATTAATCACGGTGAAAAGATGCTCCTCTCTTTCGTCCGCTACTGCAAGCTTGGGAACACACTAGTCGTCCCCGGGAGTCCAGGAGCTTCCGAGCCGCACGCCACACCGGTTCCTGCGCTGGCGCTGCCTTCGCTTTCCGTAGCCTCATCGCTCGCTTCTCGCCCACGACATCGCTCCTGCTCGGCGTTCTTCATCAACTGGTCTTACGACGCTCAAGGCAAGCGGCTCCGAAGACATCTGCCGCCACGGCCCGGCAAGATGTAGGCCTATGTGCCGCATCCCGCCGCTGGAGACTTTGGGATCGGCTTTACACCGCCTCGAAAATCCAGAACTTTTCATTACTTTGTTGTTGCCCACCTCATCTGTGTAGTGTGTACCAAGTCAACATATACACCAACCAAGTCAACATACAAACCATGTTCTTGTGCCTGCCTACCATCCACCTTAGCAGTGCTTCGCTAGTGCACATCATAAACACTGTTGCGAGTGATATGGCATTGGCAGTGATAATCATTGACAGAAAAATGAGTTAAACTTTGTTCGCACTGTAAACTTTTGACGCCGTCAGTGCCCGTCTACATAGGATCACAATATTTCCTTGCTGCTATGTAAACAACGGGGAGTCCACAGTTTTCTGAGTGTCAAGTCACTCTCATTTTACAGCGATATTCCAAAATTCGCCAGGGACGCTAAAAACAAGCTGCTGGCGTGACGGCTGCCATTGTAGCTACAGTTTGATAGCAAGTAATATTGTGTTGGCCAGGATGTTGGCCTAAGAAGCGGTTCGAAAACGACTGCAAAATGACAGGCATAAATTATGAAATTCGTACACCAGGTCACAGCTTTCCATGGAAATGAGCCAAATCTGGTTACCTCATGAACGATGTGATCAGTATGTATTGAAAAAAGGCATGCATAAAGACAGTATGTTACCATGCATACGATGACGAAACTTTACAGGTGTACAGCACGTAGTGTAGATTCAGAGACGCCTGACGTAAGGCCATTCGAATAACACCTACTAGCGATGAACAGCACGTCGGCTAACAGAAAAACCCTCCTAGAAAAATGTCCCCACTGGCGTCTCCCAAATTCTTTCGCTAGTTTATAATGTAAGTCATAAATGTCGAGCGCGTCATAAAAAGCAACATGAAGGAAAGGTCACACAGACATATAAAAGGAACCGTCGAAAAAGACTCGCATAAATTATGCAGCAACAAATAACTTGGGGAAGGAAGGACAATTAATTATTCCTGGATGAGCCTTGGAAAGGAAAAAACGTTTTCAAACGCACAAAAATTAAATACGTACAGTAATCTTTTATAAGCCTGGCGGATTAAGGCAAGCCAATGTAAGTAAAACTCGACGTCGGTGCTATTATCACGCATCAAGACCCCTTCACATTAAATTCCTTTTGCTTTAGCAAGGAGTTGCCAAGTTCACCCAAGTGAACAAAGTTTAGGAAGTATGATCCATTCATTGGTGGACACGCAAGTTGCTGAGGGGGTGTATTCTTTAATTATGCGGCCGATTTGCAGTATTTTGCTATTTCCTGGCAGAGGCGAAAACCAGCGGACACCCCCATAGCTGGGCCGCACAAACCTTCTAATGTCTATGAGTACTTAATAAAGATTATTATTATTATTATTACACCGCAAGTGGCCTCCTTTGTTTCCCAGAATTCATTCTCATGTATTACAGGAGAGCAAAAAAATAAATAAACTAGAGCACTCTGAGAGCGCGTACCTCCGCCAAGCTAAGCAAGGCTAGCGAAAAATTCAAACTGGTTCTGAAACCATGATTTCCTTTTCATCAGCACCAAAATATGGTCTCTTGTGCTTTTTCACAGTAATAACAGCCTCTACAGTACCTATATATTCTTGAAGATCCGTTCATAACTTTTCGAGTTATGTTGTTAACAAACATTCTGACAAACGTTGGCCAAACAAACACACAAACAGATCAGCCGATCATCACCAGAATGTGATTATTTGCTCTTCGTACTATACCTAACAACTCATATAAATTTCTTCAAAATTTTATTCATAAATTTGTATATTTATTTTGCTAACAAAGATAAAATCAAACACAGAGACAAACAACCGAACCAACAGATCATCACAGAAATTTGATCAATTATTCTTTGTGATATACCTGACAACTCATGTAAATTTAATAAAAATCCGTCCATATATTTTTGAGTTATGGTACTATGAAAAAAAAAAGGCAGACAAAAACTGTTGAACGGATCTTCACCAAAAGTTGATCATCTGTTACTCTTAACATGCCCAACATCCCTATAAATTTCGTAAAGATCCGTCCATAACTTATTGAATTGCCAAATTGACAGACAGACAAACTCTACAAAAACATAACCTCCTTGGCGGAGGTAACAAAACAGTCCAGATAGCATCTTTAGACTCCGACTTATTCTCTGACCAATCAGGTTGAATCTAACAATAACTCAAGATACAATATAATTTTATTCCAACTCCAACAACTTAATTTCAAGATTATAGGCTTCCACCTGAAGCAATTAAGATCAGTATTTACCGTGATGAACTAGTCCCGAGAAGAAGGACTTGACGTAACGCTTTACCCTCAGTCCTCTGTTTCTCCGATATCAGCAATGACAGCTCAATGCATCACTGAACAGCCATTATTCTCCCATCACCTGACGCCGACTACCTGCGGCAGGCAATTAGTGGACCACAAAAATTATAACGAGGAATTACGCCGAGAAAACACCCGGGCACCAAGGCCACACGTAGAAGATGTCCACAGGCGGCGCGTATATTGGCAGCACCACTTGCTACACTTGCAGATCAAACGCCTGCTTAGTGAGGCGCGTCGCCGGCTGTCAGGTCGGCCCGAGGGCGGCAAACTGAAAAATGCATGAGGCACCAAAGAGGCGAAGGCGACGGTCCAGAGCTGCGGCTGCTCTGAGCGCCACACGCACGCTTGTTATAGCACGCCGCGTATCCCTGGGATGCACAGTTTTCTGCGTGTCTGTGTATCTGTCTGCCCGCACCCAGGGCTGCCAAAGCATGGGTTCTTTCGCCGAGATTATGTTCTTTTTCCCCTCAAAAATCCCAGTGGTAGCCCTGGCAGCGGTATCAAAAGCGGGCGAGTGACTCAGTTAAGGTGTGACCAAGGAGGTTTAGGAAAAGCATTATTTGAAGCGTCCAAGAATGGCCCGCTGGTTCTTTGGGGTTAAATATTTTATTCTCCATGGCGGAGGCAGAGCAATGAGATAAGCCGCGCGCTCTGAGGTTCCGCTGTAGGTCGTTTTTTTTTTCACTGACAAAAACACTTGCCATCACAAAAGCATTTTCGGGAAGAAACCGAAATGCTAGAAGCGAAACCTTATACAGCAAACTGCTTGCAGACCAAGCTCGCTAAAAGGCCACCTATCGATGCAAAATAATTTTACGGCAGAAACTGGGTTCGGACTGAAATGAAAGTAAACCAAGGCGTTGAGGAGTTACAAGCTATAAGTGAAATATTCAGTTAATTGCTTGCGACATTTGGCAGTAGAATTACGTGTCAGTTCGGCGACTTTCTTCATTTAATTTTTAATTTATTTTTTTAGCGTCAAAATAGAGTGACGGATGGCTTTGCAGAAATGATACTGACGCAGATTATTGACGAAGTAAGGCTGCAGCTTCTCACAATAAAGAAATCGTTAACAGGCTATTCACAATTTAGGGTATTATGAACACGTAAGCACATTTACCAATTCTTCTACTGCTACGTGTTTTATAACAAGACCGTGATTGCGAAATAAAATTCCAGTGAGAAGCTTCAACAAAGGAAAAGTTGAACTAAACTCACGACAAGGACTTGGGTCGATATCGCTCTCACATGCAAAACATTTGTGACTCTCGCCTCCAGGCGAGTTCTTGCGGTGGTCTTGCTGAGTCAGCACTTGCGCCCGGGGGCTACTGCGACGGTAGTAACCCTAACTTAAAATAGGGACGATCGCGGAGGGGATGGGGGGTCTCAGGTCGTCGAAATACGAGCCTTCGGTCTCTGGCACCACAGCTCTTAACGATGCGTGGTCGACTGCAGTACCTCTCTCCTCTGAGTCCAACTGGCATATATATCATATCTTTAGCACGAACCAGTGCTTGCAAGTTTCCCAATTCGGGTGTGAGTGTAGTCAAGCCGGCTGCACATTTACCAATTCTTCTAAAGAGTGCAAATTCAACACGTTCTTTCAAAAGATCGCAAACTGAAAATTAAACAAATTCAGCACAATACTACAAACAAAGAAGTACTTCCTGAGAGACTTTTTAGCTGAAGAATTGTAGGCTTTGTAGTTACTTTCAATGTCGTTTATTTCCTTCGTAATCACTTGTAAGCACTATAGTCTCACCAGAAGAGAGGATCTTCAATACTGTACTACTTTTTAGCAAAAGAAGTTGCAGTAACACAGTGTTGCGTTTTCATTCATGTCCTTCTCATTTATTACCAGCTGTAGCACAGAATATTGTTCGGCATATGAACCAATGTTAATATTTAATCACCAAGCTCCTGGCTATAGCAGTGGAAGGCACAATTACTTAGTATTTCTTTTCACTTTCATTCTTTATCAACTGCCAAGACAGCTGTGTGAAAGATTGCACGACCCTTTTCTTCAAGTCTTCATCGACGTTCATGGTACATGGCAGGTTCGATTGGGAGCCAAAGTTAAGCCATAGTGGGCTTACTTGTTTGAAACTTCACGCAGGTGCGCTGGCTTCGACCCACTGAATTGAGTTTCCGGGATTGACTCTCAACCGGTAACCCTTGAGACTTCCAAAAACTCAAATCTCGCTCCGTAAAATACAGTTTTCTACAGGCTCAATGTAAATGCGTTACTTCTAACACGTACGCACGGCACGTTTCACACTTCTTCCCGTATTTCATCTGGAATAAACAACACTCCGAAGTTGTCGGTGGGGAGACAGTCAACACGTTTAAAAACCGTCTTGACAAACATTGGGAGCGACATCCTCGTCTAGTAATTATACTCTTAACGGCCAAAGCTTCGGAAGGCACTTTAATCCATTATCTTCCACGCTCCTACTAACTTAACGGCAAGTTCCGCGAATCTGCCGTAAAAAATCGTACAAGCAAGAGTATCTCTTCCTCTGATTTTTTTTCTCTTCTTTTCTTCCTCAGACATCTAAACGATACTGATATAATGGCAATAGCTCATAGAGGGCCGGAGCGTGAGTCCCGGCTGCTCTCTGGGAATGGGCCCGTCTACTGCCAGCTATCTAATCTAAATCCAAAGCTTCCATCTGAGGCTTCAGACTCGTCAAGCCTTGAAGGCTTAATCTGGAGCCCAACCGAACGTGCCCATTACCTGCATCTCTACAAGAGCGCACCAGCCACAGCTATGGGCAGGCACGCACACACACCTCATAGTTGTCCACTGCGTACAGGCAGGAGACAGCACACAGGGTCCCCAACTGTTTGTGATGCGAGGCACTACGCCAAGAGACGGCAGCACGAGCACGGCCACAAGGACTTCTTGGGTGACCACCGCAGCTTACAGCGACTACGACCAGAGATCCGATACGCATTGATTCTCCATTGCCCTGTAAGAGTGCCATGGCAAGCGACTGCAGGGTGAAGTGCCAATTAATTAAGAGAAAGCAGTAAGAGAACGGGATACGGTCATAAGGACTTATATGATATATAGGTCGCAGTTTCCCAAGGTACATGACAAAGGCACGTCAGATGCCGATGGATCATCATTTTGATTGCTCTGTATAACGCCGCCGTAGTACATCGATCGCATTACCTTTAGCAGTTGTAAGAAACTGCTCAAACGTCTAGTAGTGTGCAGCTATCTCCAGTATTTGGAGCAACAATGTACACACTCTGTAGATATCTATTTACATCAAAAGCAACTTACAGCAATGGCTATGGCCGGCTAGGGCACCCTGTCCAGGGAGTTTTTGTGAATATCAGCCACGTAGATGCAGCTGAGATCACTTGAACCGCTGCTGCGGCCCTGACTGGAGCCAATATAGAATACGTCATACATGGAGTCACATTTCACAACACAAGTAAATTGTTAGCTTCAACCGCGTGCTACAGCTGAGCGCGCATGTGCCACTATAGGGCCAAGGTAAGCCTGAGCAACTTGATCAATGAGCAGCTGCACGGGCAACTGTATCTCGCGAGTCGAAGATAACGTGTTTCCGGAGGTTGTTTGTTCTACGACAGTTCGAGTAACAAAGGAACTGCGTGGAAAAAAGTGGGTCTGAGCAAAGACGTCGATTACGACTCAAACGTTCGAACAATGAAAATAGGTCCGAGGTATGAGTTCCTATTTTCAATGTAGTACTTCTCGATTTTGTGGCTCGACTCATAAATAATTATTCGAGTAACGGATCACTAACGTAAACACCTTACGAATATCTTCCTGTCACACCCTGGCACTCAAGCGAAGTTATTCCCCATCTCCAATGTAAAAAATATTCCGAAAATTGTACAAGAAAGTTACGGCATAGCAGCAAATGAGCAAAAGTCCTGTAAAACTTACTGTTGTTCGTATTAAAAAATCTGCTACTTCACAGAGGTTCTATAAGTTCTTAAAGGCCTCAGTCTGTACTCTAAAAGTATCGCTGCAGTGTAGAAGAGAAAATAAATCTCCGTAAATTCCATGGACAAATGATGCGGGCAAAAATACCATACGAAAGTCACTCACAAATTACCGATTTTCACTGTGTTAACCGTGTACCATTACTGTGTTAACCGTGTACCGTTACTGAGTTAACCGGGTACCGTTACTGAGTTAACCGGGTACCGTTACTGAGTTAACCGTGTACCGTTACTGAGTTAACCGTGTACCGTTACTGTGTTAACCGTGTACCGTTACTGAGTTAACCGTGTACCTGTAAAAAAAAAACTTCACGCGATGATAAATTCAGACGCTACAGTGCA
>LQNS02000211.1:34833876-34853097 GCA_001587735.2 Parhyale hawaiensis
CGATGAACAGAGATGGAAATGAATGCTCAACTGCTAGGTGGACTGCAGCGCACAGGCTGATTCACCCAACATGGCACTACATGGCTAGAAACGTTGATAAACAATAATAACATTCGGTATACAAAGCGTGCATATCAGTTTTAGATCACAAACGTGGCTCTGCAGTATTTATTACCTTCGCCTATGAGATTATGTTTTTGTGGAGTTTTTCTTGCCTGTCTGTCTGTCGGTTTGTCTGTCACTTAAAATAACTTAAAATATTATGGGTGGATCTTTACGAAACTTACAGGGATCGTTAGACAAGTTGGGAGGAACAGATGATTAACTTTTGGTGAAGATCCGTCGAACAGTTTGTTTGTCTGCCTGTATTTTCTGGGTAACGTAACTCAAAAATTTATGGACAGCTGTTAATGAAATTTGCACGAATTTTGAGTTATATTACGAAGAGCAAATGACAAAATTTTTTTTCAAGATTTGTTTGTGTCTATATTTGAGACATTACACTGCTGACAGTTACCTATATTTGTCAGCAACATAACTCAAAAAGTCGTGACCGGATCGTCATGAAAAGTGCAGTAATTGCACAAATGTTAAAAGAAACAAATGACCAAAAGTTTGTCATCATCGGTTCGTCCGTTTGTATGTGTAACTAAAATTTGTCATAATATTTATCAGAATGCAGCTCAAGAAGTTACGGACAGATCTTCAAGCGAAGTACAGATGTTATTAATGTCAAGAGGCACAAATGACCAAACTTTGGTGATAAAAAAAAAGAACTCCTAGTTTCAAGACCAATTTGAATTTATGGTTAACACAGCCCTGCTTGGCGGATGTACGAGCTCTCAGAGAGCTCTATATTCAAAATAATTAAGGTCAGTGCATCCCAAAAGCAGGTAAGGGCTGATGACGACGACGTATTCCAGCACTAGGTCGCAAGTGTCGTTCAGTATGGGGTGGGAGGCTGGAATGGACGTGGGGTATAGACAGGAGGAATCCAATCACAGGTGTGGAGACCTTATCACCGTTGATCACGAGCGAGGCCGTGATAAGATGGGCGTGAATACCAGTGGGGGGTTTGAGCCCCCAAAAATGAGCTAAGACCCCCCTCAATATTGCTGCGATGTATGCTTGGAGATATGTATGTATGTTAAATAGATGCGAGCTCTGGCGAGAGTGTTTTGAATTTTTGACATACTGTAGATTATAATGAAATTGAAATTTATTGGGACGTTTCCACCCATCACCTGCTGTCCTTGTGGTGTCAAGCGAATTTGAATAAGCGTTTTGGATGTTCTCGCTGAAATTCATTTATGTATTCCATCGATTGCTTCCTTGCATTTTAATACTGTGATGCTTGTTACAATAAAAAGTTCGTTGTATATTGTGTGATTTATCAACTTTCAGTAAGTCAGAGCTCGCATCTATTTAGGTTGAGATTTCTGATTGATCATTTATTTATATTAATTCTATTCATTCATCGTTCTCGGAGTTAGCCTATTATTTATTGCTTTTCATTATTTATTTGTTATGATCTGGGGGGGGGGGGAGGAGGGGTTATCTCGCCTCCCAAAAAAATTGGCGTTACCTACATGGTTATGTACATATATCCAATTAACCAATTAATCACATAAACAACCACACCACGCCGTAGCATAGGAAAAAATTACTAAACCTTGATCGAATGATATTCAATAAACACAGCATAAGCTGTCACAGTAGATCGCTATGAAAACATGACTAAAATTGATTGCTCCAGACTGCCAAGCTGCTCCAGCTTTCACTCTATACACATTCACGACGAATAACTATCATTCGGAATGCCTCGTGGATAAAGCGTACAGAAAAGTAGACGCGGCGATAGTGGCTGGACGGCGTGACGAGATGTCGGCCTCACTGCTACAAATGTCTGTCCCAAGACACATGAAAGACGCGGCCGAATACGTTGGCGCAGCCCAGCGACCTGATGTTTGTCTTGGTCTAGGCCAGCCTGAGTCCCAGCCAATGGCCCTGATGCTGGTCTTCCATTATGCCAATAACAAATTTTAAAAAAATTCAGCACTTTACTATTTCAGAAAAAATAAATCCATAGACTGGCACAGTCTTTTGGAATGTTCATTCAGACAGGGTATAGCATCTGCTCATATATACGCAAAGACAACCATTACACGCATATTATGCTAAGTTGACGTTTACCTTTACAGAGGCAAATCTAAACGGGAGTCTGGTCTGATTAGATTTACCTTATAAATGGCAAATATAAAGATACTGCAATAGAAATTACTCGGTGTGTTAAGTGAGTAATTCACGTAAACAAAGTCAGCCTGAATATCTTACTTCAAATCCAAAGTTCCGACGAACGTGCACTGCCAGTCCATATTACTCTGGTAAAATGTACCAAGGGCTTTTGTTCCATTTAGAAATCTAAAGTTCTTAAGAGGGCTTTTTTCCATTTAAAAATCTAAAGTTCTTAAGAGGGCTTTTTTCCATTTAAAAATCTAAAGTTCTTAAGAGGATTTTTTTCCATTTAGAAATCTAAAGTTCATAAGAGGGCTTTTTTTCCATTTAGAAATCTAAAGCTCATGTCTAAAACGAAATTTGAGTACTGAAATCCATGTCTAATGAACGAAAAATATGACACAATAATTTTACTCTATTTGCAAACACCGTGCGAGTGTGCGGTGTTTGGGCGCCTTGATGCGGTGCGGTCAAGCTTCCGCACACACAAGCGAAACTTGTATATAAAGCAACAGCAGGCGCCAGCAGGCGTGGCAGCGGTCGACACCACTGCTAACTGGTATTTTCCACACCAGATTTACCCAACGGTGGCAACACTGAAGGCATTTCAATTTAAGAAATAAACCGCATTTTGGTAAAATGCGGATGGGATCATCAAATTTCGTGACAATGGATCTCTGCGGTTTGGAAGATCAAGCACACACAGGCCGAGGTCATGTAGTTCAAAGCTCAATACATATCAACAAAGGCTTACGCTGGTCGATCACACAGTCATGTTCTGCGGACTTGACATAGCAACACGCTATATCACAGAGACTAATATTCACACAGCCACTTTGGTACCACACGACTTTATTATGCAAGAGTAATGGACTTCGACTGCCGCCGAGCGCAAGCCTCAAGCTTTTCCAATAGTCACGCAAACGTCAAGTAAGAAATAATATAACATGTTTAATATAATACGTTAAGTCGCGTCGCGTGAACAGTTCTACTTACCTGCCAGTGAAGGTTATGCATCCATTTGAATATTAAATAAACAATATATTCATGAGCGTTCCCCTTTATAACATATGTGCATAGCTGGCTGTGAGGTCATTGGATTCATATCTAAACTGTGAATAAACAATTAATTCAATAGTGTCATCCAAACAGCTGAGCACACCTGTTTGTAAGAGCATTCGTAATTACTGTTGGTTTATAGAGCATCTCAAACCTGTAACGGCCACGTGTGATGGCTTTCTGATACTAAAAATCTCAAGACGAATTCGGTAGCACTGGCAGTGAGGAGTAATAGTGCCAGTGCAAGCTGCAGGAGGGTAGTTCCGTGCACGGTTAATATCCCTATAGCATCTGCAGATGCTAGCTGCTTCATACTCATTAGTTTAGCACTGAAATTTTGAACAAAAAGTGAGGCAAGTACTTCACATAAAGCATGAAAGGAAAACTTTAAAACATCCCAGTGAACATAGCGTTAAGGCAACGAAAAATTCTTTTACATATGCCTAGCGTGACAGCAAACCATACATAAATTTGTGTCAAGCGGAGGTAGAGGATGCAGAACCTTCGTTACCACTCTAAAAAAATACAATAAAAGACCTAATACAATGAATATATAAGCATTTGTGCTCAGATATTGCAGGAGTACGGCAAAAACGCACAAACTCGATCGTCCTTTTCATTGTATTAAAACGTGGTACAGCTGTCTTACGTGCAGCTACTCGAAGCGGCCCCAACTCTTTACTAGAAACATTTTGGAGGCTCTAGAAACATTTTGGACCGTCAACATAGTTTTTCCTACTAAACTAACTAAACTAGTGCGGCAAACTAATTTTTTAAGTATGAAAAGCGAAATTATTGTATAATCAATTTCAAATAAGAAGTCAATACTCCCACGATTTTTTGGTCAGTAATGTACATTGTTCTATAATAAATTAGAGCAATCTGAGAGCGCATACCTCCGCCAATTAAGGCAACAGATTCAGTAATTTTTTTTTAGGATCCGTTCATAACTTATTGAGTTATACTGCTAACAAACATTATGACAAACACGAGTCAAACATACAAACGAACCAGCCGATCTGCATATAAATTTTATCATTTATGCCTTTTAAAAATACTAACAACTCCTATATAAATTTCATGAAGATCCATTCATTATTTTTTGTTATTGTGATAACAAGCATAAAATACCAGAGTGACAAACGAACGAACAAACAAACAAACAAACGGATAATTACAAAAAATTGGTCATTTACTATTCGTGATATACCTAACAACTCATGTATATTTCATAAAAATCCGTCCATAAAATTTTGAGTTACGGCATTGAGAAAGTTAAGCAAACAAACGGATGGATATTCACCAGAAGTTAATCATTTGTTCCTCTCAATATACCTAACAAACCCTGTAAATTTCGTCCAAATCCGTCCATAACTGTTTGAGTTAGCTTGGTGACAGAGAGAATAATAGACAAAGCCGACGAAAATATAACCCCCTTGGCGGAGGTAATGATCAGTCCAAAGATATGAAAGCATACTTATAGGTACATTATGTTCTTATTGACGATGATATTCATTACTACACGACTGGAGCACTGAGAACCTAATAAATACGTCAGAGTATTATTTTTGTCTACATCAAGAGCGACGTCTGCTAGCGGAATTAAGGTGCTGGAGTCAACAATGAGTTTTAAAGTCATTTGCAGTTAAGGATTTATATTTCATAACAGTAAAGAGTGTCTACAATTATTAGAGTATATTTTACTTTTATTGATAGAGACAAGCGTTTTAGTTAAAGAATTTCGGCTTAGTTAGGATCCAACAATAGTAGGAAACAGAATCATAGAATCATTTGGGTTTGACTAACACTGGCATTTGTTTCCAGTTAAAGCATTTTCGCTTGATTAATATGAATATCTGTACGCAGCTAAACCGGTTCGGCTTCATTAGTATGAATATTTATACGATCCTAGATTATTTTGAATTTACTAACATATGGGAATTGATTCTTATTTGAAGCGAGCTGACTTTATCGCATTTTTTTCTTGCGTTTGGCACTCAACGTTGGCTACAACGCTCCAGGTTCGGCAGCAAGAAGTACTATAAAAGTACTTCACTTGCCTGCGAATGCGCCAATGTCTCCGCACTTTCGTTCACAATTATACGCAGTGTGTGTGTGGTCTGCGGCGAGACGGTTCCGCCGGTACCTAGCGTCCCGCTTTTACGAAATGCAGGCAAAAATTTGATAAATTAGGAGTCAGTTGCCCGCGCTACTCGGGGGCTGCAGCCGTTGACATCGCTCTCAAGTGTCATATTCCAACACCGGATTAGCCAGCCGTGGTAAGAAAGTCCTTTTGCGATGAAAATGAACGGTACTTGAGCGAAGTATCTGAAGACTATTGAGAAGGCCCTGCATAGCGACCTTGAGTTTTCACGTAACATCAGAAGTGGAGGAAAACGCTTACATATTTCCCAAAACGTAATAGCATTAGGCACGAGTCCTCTCACTGCCTCAGTGACTTGGTATTCATGACTTTGATCTGCAAAAACATAAAGGACTGATCACTCAAGCGTTCATGCTGTTATACCAACCTTATCGAATTAAGTCTCTGTACGTCAGGCCACCACCACAGCACTTCGGTACAGGCGTGGAACAGGGCAGTAGGGACTCACGTGGTCCAGTGCACGGAGAAAGTGTTAGACATGCAATGCAGTGAAAGCCAATGCTGCACAACACTGTAGTGATTCTACTTATACTAAGTAAGCAACAGCATCATTTTTGTATGGGAATCTGGACGACAGGAACATTAAAGTGAATTACGCGCTCTTGTAAGCGTTACACCGCTGCCCACTGGGGAAATAATCTTAATAAGTTAATACCATGCAGATATTGTTATTGTATTGGCCTCTCCCCCCACTCTGGAGGTGATACTCAAGGGAGGAAGAACTAACGGAAAATGAGAGTGCAAAAAGGTAAAATAATAAGCCGCGAGTCAATATACATATGCGCAAATCACGCTCGCGGATCCACTAGATCGAACATCACTCGAGTTCGCTAAGTTTCTCTCGACAAAAACAGGGTTTGTTGCAGTAGGTATAATGAGGAGGATAAAGCAAAAGCTGGTGTAAAACATACGTTCAACTATTGCTTGAAAAAGGTACATAACATTGCAATTCGAAGTAAAATATTCATCTTAAAACACAGCTCTAACTCAGTGCATTATCGCCACGATGAGGAAAAGCTCGCATTACAAGCAGCTGCGCAGAATAGGGTCATTAGAGACTATTACGTTTTTGCAATTTGGACTTCGCGCGGCCTTTGATGCTAGTGAAACGAAGTTCTCATATGAAGAGCAGATATTAAAAAACACAATCACTGTTTTGCCAGCACGATTCCACGAGCTTCAAAACACACAGAGCACAATTACAGTGGATTTAAACAGGGCTTTTCAGGCCAAAGGGCGTAAATCAAATTAAAAAGAATGTGATCAGTTAGTGACATTCTGTTTGCAGCGCTGTTGGTCAAAACTGATTAATCTATATTGTCAAATTTTCCTGAGTTGAGGGAATCTCGCTTATGCAGAACCTGTCATCGGAAAATGACGGATGCAAGTTTGAAAACATTCTCTTTTACCAATATTATTATATTCCCAGTTTTACCACCGCACGCTCCCACGTCATACGACGCATGAAACCAAGCAGTGTGAATCAGTTTATTATGTAGGGCGTTCAATAAGTAATGACCCTGACACACTTCTAGGTGTCTGATCCATCTGAAATTTGCAATGTGAACGATTTATATCTCTATATGTTTGTGGCAAATTACAGCTCTGAACTAAGTGTGGTTTCTCTTTACAGGTGTTGGAACTGAATAAAGTGTGAAATGGTGCCTGTTAAGTGTTGCGCAGTGATCCGGTTATTGTATTGGAAAGGATGCACACCCCAGGAGAGTTTTGATGAAATGTACGAAACCCACGGCGATGATGTCTCGCCATATGGCCTTGCAGAACTCTGACATCGTGAACTTAATCCCTGACGGAATCTGTTGAAACAACTACCAGACCTGTTCGCCCCCCCCCTTACTTTTGCCGTTGATGAGACACCTGTGAGTCAAGCTGTGGCTGCCACTTTGGAAGATCGACGCATGACTATTCGCCAAAAAGCCGCCAAAGATCAAGATTAGTACAGGTTCTGCGGAAGCTATTACGAAAGACCATTTGCATATGCATAAGGTGTCGGCCAGATGGATTTCCAGGTTGCTCGACCCTAACAAAAATTAGGGCCGCCAAAACCCCTATAAAGCTGCTAATCCGCGCCCAAATTTTGTTAGGGGAATGTGTCAGGTGCTCGAGGATAAATTTGGAGATACGCGAAGAAGACGAGTCAAAGTTTTGCCAAGAAGATGAGCCAAAGTTTTTCAAAAGACTATTACACAGGATGAAACCTGGGTCTATCCCCATGATGCAGAGACCAAAGCCCAGTCAATGCAATGGAAGCACTTGGACTCGCCACCTCCAAAGAAGGCAAAGGTAGCTCGCCACTGGCAAGGTCATGCTCACAGTTTTTGTCAGTCTACTGGGACCTGGACGGAGTAATGGCGACAGATTTCCATGCAAAGGGTTTGACAATTATGCTTCACTTTTGAGGAAATTAAGAGAAGTTATCGATATCAAGAGGCGGGGCAAAATCACCAAAGGTGTCGTCCTCCCGTAGGCCAACGCTCCGCCGGCCCACAACTGACATGTCGGCGTCGCCAGATTATAAGCACGGGCGTTTGGCTATATATAAAATCCTCCCTACTGTCGTCACCTTGCACCCTCTGACTTTCATTTTTCCAATTGATGAAGCTGTTTTCGAAAAGAAAGCGTTACCTAGATGATGAAGCCTTGATTTCTGAAGTCACGTCGTGGTTGGAGGACCAACCAGGGATGTTTTGTAAATAACAGCGATGGAACGAACTAATTGGGCTCGATGCTACATAGAAAGTGGTGATCGCACAAGCTGTGCATAGATGTGCAGATCACTATATAGAGCAGAGCGGTGACTGATACAGTACACTTAGAACGAAAATAACAGCTTTAGCACAAAATTGACCGTATCTCATTTTTGCGCAGTCAAATTTTCTGGAAACTTGCAGGGAAATCGTGACCTCTTATGGCAACACCGTTGAGTTGGTCTACATTTTTCTGTGTTTCCTGATTGACAGCTCTTCGTATATTTTCTCTTTTTGATGTGAACGACAATAACAGCTTCTTGTATATTCTGCTAAAATGGGACGTATAAAAGCTCTAACTAACGAGGAGACAGAAATTATCATCAAAGAAACTGCTAAGGGCACCTCTCATGATGTTAAGGCCCGTAAAATAGGACGCCATATTGATACAGAGTCAAGATTCTTGAAGGACGCTTCACCACGGAAAAAACGATCAGATGCTGGGCATGCAAGGACTATTACTGATAGAGACATGAGAAATATGACTCGTCAGCTACGTAAACGACCCGGGCAAACAAGTAAATCAATTTTTACGGCTGTAGGGCTTCCTGGAGTGCCTAAAACCACAATAAATGACATCCTTCGCTCCATTGCTTGTCAAAACTTCCCTGAAATTGCCTCCTCTAACTCTAAGACATAAAATTTTGAGGATGGAATGGGCAGAGAAATAGATGAAGATCAACATGAATCATGTTCTTTTCACTGACGAAACCCGGGCAACCCTTGACGGACCTGATGGGTGGAGTAGGTAAGCGTTGGGGTGCTACCTGGAGGTGTCATCAACACGTAAAATGTCAACAACAGGGAGGTGGTGTTATGATATGGGCTTTTAGCAAAGGATATCGACTTGTAGGTCCGGTTAGAGTACCTGATGGCTTGAAAATATTATCTGCATCATTTTGTGACACGTTAAAGGAAGTTTTGGTCCCATGGCGGGATGACATACCCCTTTCGTTGCTTCGAAACTTGATTTTCAAGCATGATAATACGCCTTCTCACTTTGCCCGTACTACCACAGCATTTCTGGACTCATTGGGGTTCCATGGAGAGAAACTGTTAGTTTGGCCACCGTGCTCCCCTGATCTTAACCCAATTGAAAACTTCTGGGCCCTTCTGAAAAAAGGGAAATTTACGTAGATTGAAGGCAGTACAACTTAAAATCTGTCTTGTGGGATGCTGTTACAGCAGCAGCAGCAAGAGCAGTTCCACCTTCTGCAATAGAGAAACTAACTGCCTGCATGGATTCAAGGATTAATTATTGAAGTTACTAGTTGACCCGCGCGTGAAAAAAATCACGCAATAATCGATATTTTTTATTAACATAGGCAGGTGCGGAATCTTCTTTTCTCTGACTTGCTTCATTTTCTTTATTGATCCTTTGTCGTGCTTTCAACCTCAGTTTTTTTTTCTCTGACTTGTCGTTTCCTCATTTTCCCGCTCACGCTTATTAGCAGCTCTCATTCACTTCTGCAACCTTTCTGCTTCAAGTCTTTCATGACTGTATCGCATAGACGATTCATCTCTCTCCATGCATTCGTGGCACGTGTTCGATCTTGGACTGTAATAGTTTCGTACTCCTTATACGTTCCCTATCTTCCTTCTTGATTAGGCGTGCGCCTTCAATTGTGAGAGGCAGAATTTTTTTAGTAAAACACTGCAATAAACTTGAAAGTAACTCCAGCCAGCTTGCATGCATGTCAGTGCTCCGTAGCCAAGATACGGTCTTGCGAACTCAAATATCTGCTTCACTGAAGTTTCGGGCTATGAATCAAAATTCGCACCTTCAGAGAACGACAGTGTGAGGGATGATATGCGTGGTATGGAGCTGAAGGAGCATATGGTAATGGACAGAAATACATGGAATAGCAAGATCTGCATCAGCGACCCCCCTTTGAACGGGAATAATACTGCTGTTAAAGAAAAAGTGAAAGACAGTAAGCTAGAAGAAATAATTGTCTACTGCCCGTGAAAAATCACCCCCTCCACAGCGCTTCGTTGACCATCTACTACCGAATTTATACGTCGTGACACGAGAGAAAAAAAAGTTATAAAATCGGAGTCCAGAAGCTACATACATAGTATTCTGATTTAAAGAAGTGTTTCAAGCAAGAAGTGACTTCAGATAAAGGGATGAGGATCAGAAGTCGCCATCTTCTACAACCTGGTCATCGATTTACAAAATCTGCAACCTGGCTTATTTTTCGCCTATTTCCTTCAAAGCGGACACGAAATAAATACACCAAGCGTTTTATTATATAACTTAAGGATTAAACTTCCAGGGGGTCATGCTGGCAAATATGATTTTTTCAGTCACTGTAAACTTTTGATTAATGATTTCTTGTTTAATACATATTGTTCTCATTTGTGTTCTTCGTTTTCGCTCCTTCGGTGAAATAAAACTGTGAATATTTTTTTAGTCAAAAACCTATTACCGCCGATCAGTGAAATTAGAAAAGTTGACAAAAAAACACAGTTTTTCTAGAACCAGCACGATTAGTCGTTTGAAAACTTACAGACACTATAAGCATCATAAGTTTAACTTTCTGTGAAATTTTCACTGCAACTTATATAGCCAAATAGTCGAAATGTGGTCAATTCTGAGATAAAACTATTATTTCCGTTTTTAAGTGTAAATAAGAAGTACGGTACGCGTAATGAGTACAGTTGCGGCAGTTGGTCGTAAAGCCACAGAAGAAACCGCAACCTAGCTGGAGCAAAATAACATCGTAGAGCAGGCAGTATCGCAGTTACACGGGAGAAATAATCATACAGTAAAAAATAACAGCTAAATGGATTCTCGACTCTCAGGAAAATGTTTCCGAAGTTTGGCGTTTTAATATACAATGAACAGCGTACGGTGTAGTTACAGACGGCACCTTAACTGACGGTCCTCTCTTTCTTTGCCAAGGAGTCCTGCGGCCAAGTCATTAAATTTATACACACGTTTTTCAATTAAAATAGAAACCTGAAATAAATTGTTCATGGTGACAGAAGGAATGCAATTATTAGAAAGAAACACAAATTCATCAACATAGGACATTGGTGGTGGGGCAACATTAAATACCATCATTTTGGGTCATTTCGGTGTTCTGAAATTCAAAATTGTCACCCACCGCCGCCCCAAATATATAAATTTGTTTTTCTTAATTGCCGATAAACATATCCCTCGCACCACCATGAATAGGTTACTTTTGGTGAGGTTTATATGTTAGTTCGAAAAATGATAAAAGTTTTATCGATAGTACGACCTACTTATAACTTCGAGAGGGGCGTCTATACATAGAGTAGCTAGATACAGCTACCGAACGTTCAGTGCCGTGTCACATATGCTGCTATGCTGACGGAACCTGGCAGCTACTGTGGACGGTACAAGGTTAAGCCGCTGTAAGCTATCATCAAAGCTGCACTGAGAGCATACTCAGCGCACCACTGCGCTTTGGACTTGAAACTCGAGAAGATGTAAGGGCACAAGTGGCAGACACAGGACAAACAGATTTGCACGAGCACGGCACAGCGGGACCTGGCGAAGTTCTACCGAGGGAAAAATTTTAAAGTAATTCACAACAAATGATAACTAATTACGTAATCATGCAAAGCTAAACAAGCACCAATCGATTGTATAGCTTGCATAAACACTAACAAGTATTTTAATAGAGGGTATCACGGTAAATACTTATCTGGTAAACACTTAACAAAAAAGAACGTGCGTTAATTTTGTGTCGACATGCACTGCTTAATTTCCTGACAAAATGCGACCAGAAATTTGCGAGATCAGGGTTAGCGTAACATCATTGATGCAGAAAAATTGCGTTACTATTTCAACTACACGTCAAAGGCCCTACATAATTAAATCTTCTGATTTTATTCGCAGTCCGAAAGACTTTTTCCAGGATTGTAATTCTTCCGTTAATGTTTCTCATTTGCGAGTTTCAGTATTCGATTGGCACACTCAACATTTACTGTCAGCTAATTTTGCATGTGCAGCTGCCGATGTTATATTATACGAGAACGCCTCGTAGCGTAAGACCATCACGCGTGGTGGGGGCAAATTCAACGAAGTCATTTTTGAAGGCCAGCTAATCTTAGTATCTCATATGGATGCTGTGTCCAACAAGGTTAGGGTACACCCCAATCCCAGAGTAGAGATTCAATAATAACATAAGAAAAATAGAACGCCTCGTGGCGTAGGACAATCTGCCGCAGTGGAGGCAAATTCAACGCCGCCATTTTTATGGCCAGCTAGGCCTAGTTTTTTGCCACGAGTCACATCGGGGTCAGCCCACCAAACTCCCAACAAAAAATTATGAGCATTACTCAATTCTTTCCACCACTCTTTGAGTGGACAGACAAATATATATATATATATATAGGTATATATACTTAAATCGTCAACATAAAAATGACCACCTCTCTCATTTCGTTAGCGAGTGATAAATATATATGCATCTAATTGGCCTGATAGAGGTACACCTCCCCCCCTCCCGAGAACCTTGTAGGTTATGGGGCAAAGACTGGTTCTGCTAATATCCTAAGTATATATAGGTATACACGGGTTTACTATGTAATAAACGTCATTAAGACACTAGTAGAACCAGTTCTTGCCTCCTAACCAACAAGGTTCACTTATTCCCCAACAAAATTACGAAATGAGACGTTCTGTTCTCAATCTCCCTAATATGCGTGTTGACGTTGAAAAACGCTCAACAGTTTTTCAAATTGCATTGCTTCTCAATAAAATTCCTTCGCATTTATTAGATCCAATTTCTGACAATATATTTAAAGACCGTTTTAAAGAATATGTATTGCAACTGTATTAGCCTTTGTTTTTATAATTGCCCACAAAGTTATGCTTAACTTTTAGTGGCTATGCTGATACATCATTGTGATTGTCTCTTACGTATCAAAACTATGATTGTATTGTATCAATGTGTCTGTGTGTAATAAACCAATTATTATTAAACCTATGTATTTCGATATGGACTATTAGATGGCAAACAATTTTTCTATTCGGACCATTATCTGGCCGGCTGGCGTCTCGTTATAGGTACCATGAATCTGGTACGTCTATGGTCCCGGGCAATTGAAATAGCCTGAAAACTATTTAAAACACCGTAGATTTTCTCCGGTTCGGTCTCATGTGAAGTAAAATAAATCTACGTTTGAACGCACGCCCACTTCTCGATAGTAAAACGCGTTTTGGATTGGATTGGAAAGCAGCAAGCCTCAGTGAATTTAACTCAATTACCTGCCGGGTATATATTCATTATACCGAACCGACCTTCAAAACACCGAAGATTTTGAGTTGAAGTGAAATCAGCCGAGGCCGTCAAGATAGAGAATCAGTTCCGTCAAAAGGAACAAGGCAAGCGGAAAAAATAATATCTAGTACCGGAGAAAAATCATCGCCTCGTCTGCCCTTCATTGATTAAATTCTGAATTTGTACGTGGTCAACTGAGAACAAACATATGGTTCGATGTTGGGAGAAAGTTATTATAAAATACGACTGCATGGCCGCGATAAAAGAAGCTGTAATGCAATTACAGCTTCGTCTGTAATGTTCCATCTTGCATGCGATTCCATGCAAGATGTGTTTCAAGCAAGGAGTACATTGAGGAAAAGGATTAAGGAGCCAACTTTTACCACCTCCTTCAACCTGGTCATCGATCTCCATGGAAACGCAGCCTAATTACAAAATCTGCAACCTGACCTATTTTTCGCCGATCCATTTTGTTAAGAGGGGGATACAAAATATAGATATTTATAAACATATAACTAGTCTATATAAAGAATAAACATACGACGGTGTTTATGATATTGTTTGATTTACTTAAATCTTCAACGAAAACATTATCACCTCTCTCACTTCGTTTGCGGGTGATAAATATCAGCAAGTAAAGGTCTGTCCACACGATAATCGTAAGCACGCGTTCCCTCGTCCAATCGTTCTAATGTTCTGTACCTCGTCGTTCTAAACACAACTGTGGGTACGCCACAAAGAGTTATTAAAATGTTAGCTATCTGATCAGTTTCCTCGATCGGCAAGTTATGGATATCTCTTCCAATCTGCAGTGAAATAATACTCGGAAACCAGTGCAAAATTCTGCTACTGCTACGGTACACAAACATATGGACGCTTATGTGAGTGATCCCGTTCCGAAGAGCTTAACTTACGTCTAGAATGGCTTTCATATAACAAACGTCACATGCAGGTACAGTACATGTGAAGATCAGTATTTGATTCTTACAGTGTGAGCTGATCTTGGAGGCATAGTCACCGAGCAGAGACGCGCTGCCAGTGGATTGGTCATCTATGGTAGGCATCGTATGAAGGATGATGAAGTCCAACTGCATGTTTTCTTAAATATTCCAGGCTTTACAATAACTCCAGTGTATTGCAGTTTTTTTCCTTCATACCTAAAGCTTAAAATTTGAGCTATCCATCTCGATAAATAATCCGATGCGCGTCACTAAACAAGAAATAATAGAAGTCAGGTGATAAATTTCATACTTGCTGCAAGCATCGTGAAACTGAGGCCGCAGGACTTTAAGTAAGGTGAACGTCCTGTTACGGAAGGGAAGCCTTTGGCATCGATGGAAGGAAAAAAAGCATCGCTGTAATCCCGGGGGATAAACTGCACTGCTTTCAATACCATCCGCCGAGGCGCGGAGATACGGCGGCCTCAAAAGCTGCTACTGAAGGCACGCGTCTTGGACTCGTACACCGAGACGTAGGCCGGGGCCCCATCGAAACTAGTGACGCAAGAAATTTGTAGCCTGAAAAAACGTAACATCAGGTTAAACAATCTACCGTCCCTACCGACACAACCCAGATTGAACGGCACACTATCGCTCACAGGCGCCATGTCTCTCGCAAAAATCGCATTGCATCGCTTGTTGTATCAGTGGGGTCCCGGCCTAAGACATTAATCACGTATAGCTTTATCTTGCTGAGTATTCCAATCGTGCTTGGTAATTCCATTTGTAAGTTTAGTCGACTTTCAGGCGGTAATCGCAAACTGTTACAGTTGAGAGTTGGAGACGCGTCTGAAAAGTCTTTCCTGCGATTACATGCCCAAGCAAAATTGAGCTTTTCTTTACACTATACGGATTAGATTAAGCTTATCGCGCAAAGCGAATCGAAGATGATTCAGGTGAATCTTTCATATTTTTTCTTAAGAAAACAACATTAGCCAATAGCTTGTCCAAATTTTATGAAAAAGCAACTATTATAGTTCAGTGGTGCAGAAAATAAACAAGCGGAAGAACATTATCAGTGGACAGGACGTTCACTGATAAAATGAAGACCATAAATTTGCCGCCACGGTAGCTGCATGCTTCCGTTCGCAGCTCTAACACCTTGTATCGCTCACAGGTCGAGGCAACCCAGGCAGGCGAGCTCTTTGTAGATTTATGTGTGCTGACTCGGCAGTTGAGTGCATGCACTGCGCCGTGGTAGAACTGCCTTCCTCAGATGAGGGGGGTGGGGGGTCTCGGGTCATTTGTTCCTTCCGTCCAATTGGCGCCATATTTTTCGGTGACCCGAGGTCGACTGCAACTACACTTACTCATCTGGGGCCAGTGGGCCTATACCCGCAGCACAAACCACTGCATGTGGGTTTCCCAGGTGAGGGTGTGGTCTAAGTTGACTTTACCTTTAGAAAGAGTCGCGAGTTGCTTCAGACGGACCCTTAGCCTAAACTGATCAAGAATACATAGCGTCTAGCCTTTGTCAGCATGTGCGGCCCAATGCGAGGTTTGCTCCCTTACGATGTGGTTTCTGCAGTTACAGTCCAATGCAAAAACGTCCTTGGGTGTCGAATCACTAAGATAGTCGGTGGTCGGGCTATTCATAAGTACTAGAAAATTAATACTTCGCAACATGTTAATTATATTAACTGAACAGCAGAGAAACATGAAAGGCCGATCTGTGCCACTGAAAATGACAGCAGCTTTGAAGGATCGGCCCAAGTGACTCCACTAAAGCTTTCAAATTGAATTGATAAACTAATGTCAATATACACTGTTTATAACAATAATAATAATAATGCTTATTACCTAATTCAAAATTTCACAGCTAAAGCCTCCTTACCAGAGGATCGAAAAGAAGAACGAGCATACCGTTAGTGCTTCCAGTAAGCCAATGAACCTGGGCGTGGCAATGACAAACCAGGAAAAGAAATGAAGGCAGCAAATGATCAAACGTTCAAGTGCGATAAACGACGCAAGTGAGGGCGCGAGGAAACATATCCCGGGAGTAAACTTGGGACTAAGACCCTAATTACGGGATCTATTCGCTGGCCAGTCTTCACTAACGGTAAAGCGGGGTACACACCGTAGTCGTTTGGCGCCGTCACAGCCGCCCACGAGTCCGAATGCAATGTTTACTAATTAAACACCCTAGGAAAGGGGACAGCTTTTAAAATTTAAATTCATTTAATATCCAAAGAAACATCCAAACCTTCACTGCGAACACGACGGCTTACATTGCAGCAAGTCGTTTGGCCGCCCTACTGTTTCATCGTTGCGATTACTAGGAAGCAATAGGTCCGATCACTTCATTTGTACTAAGTACGGGCAACAAAATACTACACTGTGAACCCGCCTCAAGTTTTGGATAGTTTAACACTAGTAATATATACTGCATACGTAGTTGAAAAAAATTCTTCAAATTTTCAAACAACAAAAATTCTTCAAAATACTATACCTAAATCTAAACACAAACTCCCTCAAACAGTCACTCTCTGTCTAGCAGCCAGAATGCAAATAACTGATCCAGATAAATCCTGGACGAATTTGATCTGTCAATTATCTCTATTTTCTCCATCCCTGACCTCAATTCATCAGAAAATGATGGCATTTGGTGAGAACGGGGGCAGACCAGGACCACGCAGCCCCTTGCAGACCAGCAGCACCGACGATCTGAGGACCGCCATAATGGTGCGGTTGTGACGTCATCAGTAATTAGCCACGGCCCTGTAATTACCGATATCAACCGTAGTCCTGGCAACGAACTATGGCCACGAAGATCATATCACTCACGGTCACGGTTTAAATAGGTAACGAGTTCCAATGAAACATGGCGGGGAGGCAAGAGCAACGAAAGATTCTCATAGCTTTACCGCTCGATGCGCAAGGCTGTTAAACAAAACTAGCTAGAACCAACACGAATTCCACAGAACAAAAACAATGCTCTCCAGCGATATCTCAGACTCGTATCATCCTAATTTTCCCCTATCTAATACCGACAAAAACGTCAAGGTCGTACTAACTAACAGAGGCACAAGCAGAATTATAACATAGATACCCCGTTACAAGGTGAGAAGTTAAAAGGTGACTGCGAGCTCACTTACTGAAGTGCCAGACAAACAAGCCGTGAGCGCGTACGTGCCCTGTGGAGATATCACGCTGCTGGCTCTCCTGCTGGTCATGGAATACGCAGCATCACCTCTGCACGAGACGGGTGGAGTGCATAACATCACTTGGATTTCGTTTGAAGAACTTCAAAGGTATCAAATATATAGCGTCAAGTCGAAAGGTATCGTCAGTTTCGAATATTACCGCATGGAAACGCCTAGGTACTTTAGAATAAATCGAAACGTGCAACTATCTTTCTTGTTTTCATTGTTTCAATTTTCCAATACAACCGAGGCCTGACAGGAAGTTCTTTTTGAGACGGTCTGTACGGGATGCGCAGGAGCACCGCAATCTCATCACACACGCAGTAGTAAATACAAGTAAGCTGCATCTTTCTATAAGGGCAAAAACTAGCTCCAGAGCATCTTTTTATACGCTGCTAAATTTCAACGCAGTTATAGTTTCAAGACAACGGCTCTTCAGGTACGATCTCCTGCAGAACGGGGGGCCCCTAGGCCCTAAGGCCGTGCAAACACCAAAAAGTAAACGTTTAAAAAGCAGAAAATGAAGGAGGCAGACGTGGCGCAGCTGCAGAGAATCGAAATTGTCAGGAAGAGTACGTTATACAGCGCAATATTTGCCAATTTTCCCTATAAACACGATCGATCACCATTCCCGTCTGACTGCACTGTAGGTACCTACCGTATATGTACCTAGGTACAGCTTTCGTACAAGCGCTCGGTGCAAAGAAGACGTTATTATCTACAGCACCCAGTACTGTGTCCTACAAACAAGTCACTTAATTACAACAGCGGTGGTTTCTGCATGGTTTTAAAGGTGAATGTCAGGTATAAATTATGCGTTAGGGTTAGACGGTTAAGCAAAGTCAGAATTCGATTAGACGAGGTACGTTCAAGAGCTAGGATAGGTTATGAAAGTGAATCACAGGTTCTGGTCACCACCACCGCCAAACCACGGTAAAAATCACCGTTGCTAGAAGTCAGGTTCCGTACGCAGGGCTGCAGCTATGCAGGCAAGACTGAGATGCAGTGCCCAGGTAGTCATGGCTACAGTGCTACATTACACACAGAAGTGCACATGTTGCCAGGCAAGCGTGGTGTCGCTACTGGCAGCGCAGAGGCTGTGAGGTTAACTACCTGCCGTAAGAATGTGCGCACGAGACGGTCCGTGAGCATAACGTACGGCCCGTTCACACGTCAGTCTGTAGCCCTACGTTCACAATTAACAGTGTCGAAATGCGTAGCTATGTCTACTAAAAAATGGAAATCACTTAGTTTTGAGAGTTTTAAATTCACTCCAAATGTAAAGCGACGCCCAAACAAACGCACAAAAATTGCTAAACAACCAGGACGACCAACACTTCAGCCAAATGTTCAGCGTACACGCAGTCGCGTTTGCAAAGATACGACGAAACGTTTGGCTTTTTTAAGAATGCAAGTTGCGCCAAAGATAAACGTGATGTCGTAATCATAAGAATTCCTGCTGCAAATCCTGATAATTACAACCCTCCTAATAAGAATCATGTTTTTAGTGGTTGTCAGAAAGCTGCAATCAGTATCGGTATATTTTAGGAAAACATTGGAAGCTAACATCGTGATGCACATGTACGTAGTGATAGG
>LQNS02000211.1:34891739-34927074 GCA_001587735.2 Parhyale hawaiensis
GGCCGGGGTCTGAGTTGGGTGGGTCTGAGTCGGCGGGGTCTGAGTTGGGGGGTCTGAGTTGGGAGGGTCTGAGTTGGGGGGTCTGAGTTGTCCAGGGGTCCGAATTGACCTGTAACCAAAAAATATAGTGGTAGGTATGTTAAAAAATGTTTTACGAAAAGCAGTGGGAACTGAATATGAAGTGTAAATAAGGCTTTACTTCAAAAAAGAAGTTAAATCAGGGGGCCATACCTGCCCAGATATTGCCTCTGATGCTGTGAAAGTCCTTCACCAGCCTCCACTGCAATATACTACTAATAATTATGCATAATCAAATAATATATATATATATATGTTCTTTTCGTTTACCTATGTATTTAAGGGCTTTAAGCTTGTAACTAACGACTTTTTTAGCGATAATAATTAAAGTAATCATAGGATGTTCAGCTCTACCGTTGGTCGATGTGACGTCATTGATGACGTAACTTTTCGATGCTAGCTTCACGCGAGTAATTCCGTTACGCTCTTCGCATCCTGAGCACGACAGTCGGTCATAACAATGATAGTATACAGGGTGACGACCACAGACCATATGTTCCTGAGCAAAACCTGAAAGTGCGTCCATGCAACAGCATACAAATTAGTACCTCTCCCTGTGTAGAACTTAGCGTTCAGTTCGCATATTTGGCTTATTCGAGTGGTTCACATGACGAGGTCGACTCCAGCATATATCTATTTTACACATAATAGAGTGGGCGAGGTAACCGGGTGTTCTCAGTTCCAGTGGTGACTTGACTCCTGATTAAGTCGGGCTCACACTGGCGACTTACGTCAGCGTCATTCTAATCGAGTTAGCTCGAGTAATCAGATTATATTGCTATGACTGTGATTACAATCCTCGAAGTGTTTCGACGTTCGCTAAAATATGTAAAAAAAATCTTTACGTATTGAAACTAAACTGAAAATCAGGAAGGACCAACTAGCAAGTATACCTACCATTATCGCTTGCCTCAGTGTCAAAACTGCAGCGTTGGCAGAGATGTTTAACAAGTTTTTAGACAGATGAATTATGAGCAAATTGAAGCCGTGCAGCAGCAACAACGTAATAGGATAAGTTGAGATGGCTATATGTATGATGACAGAGTCGACGATAGTCGTCAGTGTGCACCCGGCTTCAGACGGAACTTCTGCCGTTCTGGACAAATAAGAATGCTAGAATATATGAGAAGAATGCTGTATACACAAAAGTCTCCCAGTTTCTACGATAACACCAGCGAACCATCGTTCCTGCTACGGCGCTCAGGCATGGTCAGTCGATAGCAAAATGCACTTAACGAAACCACATTGCGATAAATAGATACGTGTGCTATATTGACCTTAACTGGGCGGGGACAAGGTTAACAGTGGCTGACCTTTAGATACTTTTGCCACAAGACAGCTGCGCATCAGAGGGATCTGCATTTTCACAATTTGCACATTTACTACGAAGACGGCAAAGAGTTGCCAAGCACCCACTACGTACGTGATGCAGACTCCTAGCCGTACGGCAGTCAGGCAGGACGGGTTTACGGAGTTCATAAAAGGTTATCGAACACAACACGTCGCGGCTCCTCTCACGATCAAACGAGCAGCTCCTTAGCGCTGCCGATGTACCGCCCACGTGAACTGGGGCAACATTGGGAAACCAAAGTTGTGAAAGATTTTTAACGCGCCGTCAACGAGAAGCAGGACCTAGTGTACGGCTAAGCTCAGCAGACATCAAAAAGAAGCCGATTTGGAGAATACTTAAAAGGTGTGCCACAAATTATTTTCCAATGATCAGACCAGGCAAAATTCGCATTTAGCTTGAACAAAACTGGGAAGTAAGGCAGAACAGGGAGTAATAATAGCGGGAGGAACAGAAATTAGCCGATTAAAAAATCGTGACGTTGAAGCCTCAACCCTGTGACGTTACAGCGGACGACGCGCGCTCTAAGTTAGAAGTAAAACCAGAGCTTTTTACCTAGTATGGCTGATGTGTAACCTGGTTATACATTGACATTAAAAATGCAACGTAGGTAACACTGTGCTGACATATATAAATCAATAATTGCAATACATAGACGTTTTTACAGGCATTTTCATGAACTAACGTGAAATACTGAGTCCTAAAGAACATGATAAGAAAAATAAGCAAAACAACGAATTTGAGAAGTAAAATTACTGATAATATATATTTATCTATCAGTTTATGATCTACTCGTGGGAAAGCTTTGTAACATCACTGTCAACACAACCTTGTGTACGCTACAAAAATTTACTAAAAATGTTTACCGTCAAATCGGTTTCCTCTGCAAGTGTCACTAGGAAAGTCGTTGCTGCTTACCTCTTCAGTTTTGGTGTGAACTTAAACTCAGAAAGCAGTGCACTTCTCTGCTATTTCCAGGGCACAGCAACACATTCGGACAAGTGAATGAGCTAACACGTTGAGATGAATGGCGTGTGAACGCGCCTTTTAAGAACATGTCGAGCTCCCATTCTCCCAAGTTATTAAACTAGCGGTTTGCTTTAGTAGCACGACAGGCTTATCTGCTTTACCTATGGAATTACCCAATAGCCGAACTAAATCTATTTCCGTACAAGTAGTTATATTTGATAGGTGAAAATAATAATCCTAACAAATAAGAACGGTTTCTTCTGAAATAGAGTTAGTTCGGCAATTGGGTAATAGCTATATGATGAAAAATACGGTAAAAATTAAATACCTACTTTAGTAGGGTCCAATTTATTTCCGAATATTTTACTTCACTCAATTTTCGATGTAGAATTCAAATCTGTAGTCCGTTTGCAGCGGTCGGTTTGGCTTTCGAGATACTTGACTTGGAAGTTCCCATTATTTTCCTTTGGCACAAAATAGGGGCCAACATGTGCACGGCGGCCCCACAGGAACCCAAACTAACCTAAACCGAACGCAAACTAACCTAACCCCAAAAAACATATGAAAAGATTACACTGTGCGACTGTGGTTTATTTTCTCCCATAGGAAAACAATGAGAACTTCAAAGTCAAATATCTCAAAAACTAGAGCCGACCGCCGTAAACGAACTGCAGATTGGAATTCTACATCGAAAATTGAATGGATTAGGTGACAAAAATCGAAAAAATTGGACCTTCCTCAAGTAAACTAATACCAAAATACCGATTAATGATAGGCCTAAAACCCTGAATACAATACCTTACAACACAGACTTATATTGAGCTCTAACTAGAACGTCTAGGTTGAGCGGAATAGACAGAAATAACAATGATAAAAACCTATGCCGTGCACGAAGCGAATTTGGCGGCGCTTGGTCCGCTATAAGACGAGGATCGCCAATCGTTCTTTTTCTTTGTATGCTGGTCTGTTAGTCCCGTCATGAGTAGTCCCGGGAGGCAGATAACGAAGACGCGATATTTTTTTTGTGATCTAACACACAGAACTGAACACATATATTGAAAAACAATAATGAACAACTAGAACGCCTCGTGGCGTAAGACAATCACCAGCGGTAAGGGGCAAACTCAACGCAGTCATTTTTTATGGCTAGCTTACTCTACAGTTTTGGCCTTTTTCACACCTCAGTCAACACATCAGACTGAAAAAAAAAAACATTATAATGACTCAACTCACTCCTCTTTTTGGGTGGACAGACCACAAAATTCAACGCTGTCATTTTTGATAGCCAATAAATTCTATATTTTTTTTTTATTGTTCACATCTAAGTCAGCGCACCTGACTCCCTGTAAAAAAATATTAACAATGCTCAACTCCTTCTGCCTCTTTTTGAGTGAAGTTACAATTTCAACGACGTCATTTTTGATTCCAACTAACTGAAAATTTTTGCTATTTTTCACACCTCAGACAACCCACCTGACTGCCTAAAAAAAATACTATGACTCAACTCATTCAGCCTCTTTTTGGATGGACAGACAACAAAATTCATCGCCGTCATTTTTGATGGCCAGCTAATTCTAGTCTTTTGGTCTTGGTCACATCTAGGTCAACTCACAAGACTTCCTGCATAAAATTATGAACACTGCTCAACTACTTCTACCTCTTTTTGGGTGGACAGACAAATATATACATATACATCTTCAATGAAATCATTATGACCTCTCTCACTTCGTTCGCGGGCGACAACATAGTATCCAACACAATGAGGCCCCGTCGTTCTCCATCCAACTCTGTGACTGGCGGACACAATCCTCGGCCGTAGTATCCAACACTGTCCAAAAAGCCAGGATGCCCTACCCTACTGGCTCTCCGTCTCTGGCTGGCGGGAACAGATGAATGAGAAATGGAGCTTATAGACTGGAATACCTATCGGCTCGAAGTCAACGCTTAGGGACAGTCTCCGATCGAACCAGGCCCTGGTCAGCAAGAAACATGTTTGCAGTGGTGTTTGGTCAGCAAGAAACATGTTTGCAGTGGTGTTTGGTCAGCAAGAGACATGTTTGCAGTGGTGCTTGGTCAGCAAGAGACATGTTTGCAGTGGAGTGATGCCTAACACCTCATCAAGCAGAACAGCCAATGGGGAACAGGCGTCGTACTGCGGAGCTGCTATTCGCTCGCCTCGCATTTCGAAAAATTTCGTCGTTTTTTGAAAGTTGAGTGACTGAAAGTTTTTTTTTGCGAAAGAGCGCTGGAAATTGCAATGGAGAACAGAAAAGGAACGAAAGCCGAAAGTTTTGCCGTGCTTTTTGAAATTTGTTGAAGAGTTGATAGCTTATCTTTTCATGCATGAAAAGATAAGGTCCACACGTGTTGCATACGCCGCAAAATTGAAAGTTTACCTTTGCGAGCTTCAAAGGGAGAACTTGCAGGAATTTTATACGCTCCATGGGCAGTCGAGCAGCTGTAGCTCTGGCAGGAAAGTTAAAGGGACTATTGCAGTATGTCGAGCCTAGAATAGAATATTACGTCATTCGAAGAGAGAATCCTGTCGGCACGTGAGAATATTTCCCCCCCCCCCCTCGGCAAAATGGCTGGCATTCGTGCGTCGAACGTTGCTGGAAATTATCTCCACAATGGCGAGTACTTTGAACTCTCAGTGCGAAATGTCCTGCAATCGTACGTTATTGGCACATATTTTTCCAACAGCTGCTGAAGTTTTCAACGCACTCTAGAAAACAATTTACAATGACATGAACATTACAAGACTTGTAATATATAGGCTAAATTTATTATGATCTAAACAACATCGCTATTCAATAGGAC
The DNA here is from genome assembly GCA_001587735.2 of Parhyale hawaiensis. Classification (NCBI taxonomy): domain Eukaryota; kingdom Metazoa; phylum Arthropoda; class Malacostraca; order Amphipoda; family Hyalidae; genus Parhyale; species Parhyale hawaiensis. Next base: position 34,896,955 of record LQNS02000211.1, read on the forward strand.
CTCCATTGGCACCAATGACACGCCTTAATGGTGGTCGGGAGCCTTTACTCACATTACGGACGTAGTCCTTCCTCATCTGGGCCCAAGTGCGGTTCACAGAGGCCGGATGCTTTGTTGTGGAGACATAACGAACATAAGAGATGTCTTGGCCAAAGCTCACAACTCGATCGTTCTGTTTGTTGAAGACAGGATCCACGGTGTAGGTCTTCTTATCTGAGAAAATGATGATTCGATTTCCACGACTTTTCAAGTCGTTAAGAAGCCGGGAACATCGCTCTTGGCGCTTTTAAACCATGTCAGCAGTTAGCAGCGGTCTTTTCTGACGCTTTAAGCTCTTTCCACCTTCACTCTTTACAGTTCTTCACACGGGTGACCAAGAAATCTTCTTCGCAAATTCAGTCATTTTGAGTTTCGGATCATTTTCAAAGGCTCTTCGAACATTCTTCTGTTGAATAACTTGTGGTCTGCCTAAACGTGGCCGATCTTTGAGGCTTTCATTATTCTTAAGGCGGTTTTCGACCCGTTTCACCGTTGATAACCTGACATTTTGCAACCTAACAATGTCCGCCTTCTGGTGACCCGCGCGAAGGAGAGCTGCTGCTATCTTTATCATTTTTGTTTCCATTACAATAATGTATAAAAATGAACACTGTCACTAGTTATTATATTATCTGAAATAGTTTTGGAATGAGTTATTGTCAATAACAATCATCAAGTCTTTGAAATGAGTTTCACACTTTGAAAATACAAAGCCCGGTATGTTGAATGTCTCCTTGACGTTACAAGCACACAAATATTGTGGAAATACTCCTCTTCTCTGTACTGTGGCGCGTTCTTGTAGGAGGCACTGGTGGCGACATTAGCTGGAATGCTTGTCGTCATGTTTTAGACATCGTGCTCTCATACAGCCCGAATGTGGTGGCCCTTTGCAGGTGATTCCAGAAGGGCTGGGAGCTCGTAGACAATACCAGCTTATAGTTTCTCGGCGGCGGATGACGAGTTGTACCTGGACGCCATCGACTAGCAACACATCAGGGAGAACTACCGCGAGTTGTTCCGACTATCCGTCCAGAACGATGGGTCGTGCGTCCCGCCCTTCCGTAAACTTTGTGATACACACAATACACTGTGGATGTCAGAGGCCATCTACAGCATCCTGATGGCCTCTTCCCATACCAGTTCCGCCTGCCGGACCGTGAAAAGAAGGGTCTCGCTCGCGTCGCAGTCTTTGACTTTGTGTCAGTCCTCTACGTGCAGTTTTGGCACGAAGCGGCGTTGCTCTGACACGCCCCACTCCAACTAACGACAGCCGCATCCTGCAACTGATCGACATGTGCCTCAATGAAGGAATCCGCGATGCCGCGAACAAGGCTTTTCACCTGTGGTTCAATTTGGGGCACTCGTCCCTCTCGACCTCTTCCATGACCAGATGTTAATGGAGTCATTGGTCGTAAACCTCGCCTGACCCTGCTGCCGCTAAGTCGATGAATGAAGGGTTTGGAGGGCAGCACCTTCGATGACCATGCTTCTCTCGAGTCCTTCGTCTGCCGCCGGTCGAAGAGACTCTTCGATGTCTTGTCGCTGAACGGCTAGGAAGAAGTGCGGGCGACCTTCTTGCGAACGGAACCGAACTTGTGGGCAGCGAACCGAACCTACGTTGTCTGAAAGGCAAAAGCGGGCGTTGAAGGACATCAAAGACACGGCAAGCGCGGGGTAGTTCTTTTCCAGGAGTACAGCGGATGCCTCACCTAGAATGAGGAGGAGCTGCAGGGCCTCCTGCTCTCGGTTCCAAAACACTGCAAGGAGTTTCCCGTCCTCACGACGAGTGGAAATAGCGTTGTCACATCGACGTCATTATTTGACGATGTTCTACGATACTGCAAGTTGCAACGAATAGGAACATACATCACGGATCAATGCATATTCAATGGGCAGGTCTTATGGATAGTGATGTCACTTTTTGCTAAAGTTTCATGATATTTCAACGAGCATGAATAGACACACAACACATCACAGCCAGTTCGCTAGGCGGGAGCTTATATTTGAGATGTGACGTTACAATTCGATAATGCTTTAGTACATTTCAACACACCACAGGCCAATGCATGTTCTCTACATGAAACACATAGGTTGTGATATCACTATTTGACACGGATTTATGCATACGACGTGAACATTGCAGTGCCTATGAAGACACACATCACAGTCCACTGCCTGTTCGTTATGTGGGCATTTTGGCATGTAACGTCACTGCATATCAAGTTTTTAACAGCGTAAACCCTACCCTATGAACATACTCATCACAAGCCAATGCCTGTTTGTTCGGTGGGGATTTTGGTTTGACACGTCAGTATTTAACAAGTTTTACAACAATGCAAACCCTATGAATATATACGCATCACATCCATGCCTGTTCGCTACATGAGGAAATCATACACTACGACGGCAGTAGCAAACCTTCTCTGATAATACGACAACAACAACAACAACCGTGAGCTAAGTAATACTTTGTGAGCAAACAATAGACTTCCCGGCATAAGCCTACTCGCTGAACAGGTCTCAATTGCGTGCCTATACAAGGCTTTCGTTCAATTCACAAACTGTTCGTAACGTTGATGTACAACACCTGGGTAAGAACGCAGAACAATTGGAAGTACAAATATAAAAGAGACTCTACGAGGCCGGACTTCGATGCTAACAGATGGGACGCAACTGGATATTCATTAAATGCAATAATAAAGCTATATCGCTATAGTGTTATAGCTCAAGCTTAGGCCTATTATAGAAACAGAGCTCACTGTACATCACATAAAATTAATAATCAGGGTATTGTAAACTGTCAAGCGAAACGAAGAACCAGTGCAAGAAATAAAATAAGATTACCACTGTTAACTCCACTAACGCTATGTTACGCTATTTCACAACAGGGGTTCTGTTTTGGTCCTCTTGTGTTCATCGGGAAAATCAGCCGTTGTAGCGAGGTACTACAGCCTGATATAGAGAGGGTTAACGCATATTTGATTTATACTTCCCTAAGGCTGGAGCTCACGGTGACCCAGAAGAAGCAAGTATGAAGGGTATGGAAGAACATCAAGCAAAACGAAGCATCCACGCAAGGCATAAGATCAGGTCTGTACTTGAATCGTTTCCTTTGGGCTCTCCACGCACATAAAGTGTATCCGTCAGTGGTGCAATGCTCGAAGTGCTGCGTCATGAATTTATTTTTAGATGGCGTCAGCGGCTATCAAAAACAATATCTCCTTTAAAATACCTCAAACAGAATGACACTACAGAGTGACTGGAAACGTCTGTGTTTTCCAAAAAGATCAGCGAATAGCATAAATTTACAACCGACGCATAAGCTACAATTTCCGTTGGTTGGTTTATCTTCACAGTTAGAAAAGAGAGAGAAAAAATACATCAACAAGGGTAAGTCGCCCTTTTCTCTCCTACCATGGATATCAGGAGAATGAAGTACGACGACATACCTATTAGCAATATAAGCAGCATTTCTAATATAAATATATACATATAGGCCTAGTCATATTCATATGCACTGTATATATTCTATATACCATAGCAAGTAGACTCTCGAGTAAGCAATTTTATACAGGGAGAATGCGATACTGCCGTAAGGTGAAAGAGATAAATGGGTCAAGTAAGGCTCAAAACCACTAGTTCCAAGGTTAATTGATTAAATTCCAAAGATTTCGATTAACTGGGTGACAATTCTCTCAATAAAACACAAATTTACTCGACAGCTGCGAATGCCAAGTTGCACCATCATTCTAAACATTGAAAAATGGCAACGAGAAAACAAATGATTCGTCGACAGCAGGCTTAAGACCTGAGTAATTAATAAACAAAATTACCGTGCGACGGAAGAGCTGAACTCACATACTTAAGCACAGCTAACTTATTACCATTTTTGCGATACCGTATGCCACCCTGTACGCAAAACCGACATCAAATCTTGAAAAAATGACGCAAAAAAGTGGTTCATTTTTTCAAAATAAATGCGACAATAAGAACATGATTTTACCATCAGGAGGAACTCCTTATCATCAGTTATACGCACTTGCAACAGGAGTTCGGTACAGTGAACAAATTGTTCAGATCACCGTATTAAATTCGATTTAACTCAGTAACGGCTTTCACTTTTGTTTTCAAATATATTCTAATTTGGAACGAACAACCTACGTACATTGGACAACTGCTGGTCGGAGATACACCGGTTACTCCCTTAAGAGGTTAATACACGGTAAGTAATACAGCATCCACCCGGCGGAGATTACAACGCACCCAGCTGGGCGAGCAGTAATCACTGCCCTGGAGCTGCAGAGGGCAAGTACGGTAACACAAGCACAAAGTTGACTGGTCAGTCTGCTCGCCACACTCCGTTGCACAGCGAGCCAAAGCAGAAAATGAGATAATGGGGACATGAACAGGTTCTGGAGCTGGAGTGCAAGGAACTGGTTAGGACGGGATTGCAAGAATGGCTGGGAACCGAATTAAACTGAAAGTTTGTGGGAGAAGTTCTGCATGTGAGGCAGAGCGGTGCGAAAGTACAATATTCGGCCATTTGCTTGATCTCGGTCGCGCCCACGGAGACCATTATTTGATCACAATTCAGATGGTGCTGTTCTTATAAAAACTGCATGAATTAAATTGAAAGTTTGTAGAAGAAGATCCGCATAAAAGGCACAGCGGTCTGAAAGTATAATATACATATATATATTTATATCGGTATTTACCACAGCTCTCCAACTCCCACTGTCCGAGTGAATATTGTGCACAGTGTGCTAGGTTATTAACGAAAATAGATATTTAATATACGGAACTGAAAAGGTTAAACTGAAGAGGTCAACGCGAGCTAATATTGTTAATATGAAAATAAATATCCGAAATTAAGTCAGTACTCGAACTGCGGAGTTCAGAGCACGGCGCCGCTGGTGCAACAGTATAATGCACTAGCTTGAGTCATTTCCCGTACAGGCAGTGGGTATATTACCTCACGAAGTGGCACCGGTACTGCGACTAAATTATCATGACATTGATAAAAAATAAAACATATTCATATCTTATGATGTCCTAATCGTGCGGCCTCTAGGGCTGCAAGCACGCAGAAATTGCTTTGACTTTATTTCCCCGTTAGGACTACGGGGAGCCTGGCACGGTGGCCATCGCCGATTATACGACGGCGATGGTGAGTAAACCATCGCCATCGGAAAAACTACGATGTTACGATGGAGTATCGCAAAAATCCATCGGCAATAGCGATGGTCCGATGGAAATCTCATCAAACAATCGGCGATGGTCATTTTCTTCATCGGCGATGGTGTTATGAGGAAGAAATGGTCCGATGAAGTGAGTGAACATGCCATCGACGATGGCATACGATGGGCATCGTCATCGGTTGTAATTCCGATGCCGATGAAATAAGGCTAAAACTACAGAAAAACAGCCTTACGAGCTTGAAACATTCATTTTTTTAGTAACATTAAATAAAGAGGGGGTTACGAAGTTTATTTTAATATTTAATACATTTCCCAGATGAAACAATGTCAATTAATAACCTGGGCCTTACATTTCGCACCTTTTATCAGCTAAGAATAGTATTACTGGTTTGAAAATCGCACACAGGCCGAGGTTATAAGAGATGCTGCGTTTATTCGATGTTTGTGATCTGAAATGTTTGAATTTTTAAAGTGTGTTAGTGCGATGGTCCACCGCCGATTGTGACGCCCTACGATGGCCATCGCCGACGGTTATTTCAGCGTAGGTCATCGCCGATGAAAATTGGCGATTTTTGGTTCCGATGCCGATGGAGCGATGGTATTGCCATCGTACCATCGATTTTGCCATCGTAACATAGGTACCTAATGGGAGATGCCGACCTCTGCCGTACAGCACACTATGAACGTTTCGAACAATGCTGTTCTTGCGAGACTTCGACGCTTTATTTGCTCCATATTTATTGCATACCGCATTTTTAACAACGAGTAAATTTGCTTCCAAATGAAAAAAATAAATATTATTAATAACCGAACGCACAATTACGTCCCAAAAATAAGAGTGTGACCTTTCACGAAGCAAGGAGACAATCTGAGAATTTCTACACGGCTGTACCATAACACAGCACGGCCAAATAAATACGATGAAGACACAATACCAATACTTTCGCTACGAACTAATATGCATCAGAGTCCAGAAGCAGTTTAATAGAAAACACTAGGGGCTCGAACCATTAATGTACTTAGTGTTATCAGGAAACACTGAGCTCAGTGATAGCCTTGAATTCATGTCTGTCGCAGCTGATCTGAACGTTAACTGAAGCTAACCTGAGGGTCCTTATCTATGCAAGATTCTGCGATATCACAAATACCTGAAAAGCGATAATGAACCAGAGGACCATTGCATGACTGGCCAATTAAGTCTACATTAACCGCTTCAATCACGAAACTATAACGCAGTGATTTCCTTCGCAAAATTTCTTAAACTTCAGTAACGCTCTGATGAGGTCATCCTCAGCATTTTCTCGAACGCAACTGGCCGCCAAATTTCTCTGCAGTTACACTATGAATCATGTACAGGGGACAACGTGAACAGCATACTTATAGATCAGTACTTACCACCTTGCCTATTATATTTTAATAATAATTTGACATTCTATCGAATATGGGGTCGTTTGAATCGGTGGTCAAAGTCGATCTAAGCCAAGCCCGCTCGGCTTCACTTCTCCGACCTCGAGATAGAAACTTTGGCTTCGTCAAATTGAATCGCGCTGCAGGTGTTAGAAGCAACCCAATTACGTTGAGCCGACTGGAAACTGCATATTACGGAATAAAATTGAGTTCTTGAAAGTCTCACTGGTAATCAACTGAGGGTCAACGCCTGAAACTTTAACCAACGAGTCGAAGCCAGCGCACCTGTTTGAAGTTTCAGACAAGTCCAGCCTTGGAGGCTTCAATTTCGGCGCCCAACTGAACGCGCCCAGTGTGTGACTGAGACGACTGAAGGGTTGACCTTTTACCGGCCAGATGGACCTCAGCGTCTGCTTGCAAATAGTGGCTATGCCTTCGAAATTGGCGTTCAATGTAGCTAGATAGCTAAGGGTTAACTTAGCAATGCACGACTTGGTCTGTCATTCTTGTACGAATAACAGAAGTGTATAAGGCCGCGAATCCGCCGTTTTTGAGGGTAACCTACCCTCTCGCCGCCGGGTCATCGCGCCGCCCCTTCCGGTTTCCTAGGCCCCGCCCACTTCCGGTTTGCGCCCCCCCAGGCCCCCGCTAAACCGGCAGTGCATTGGCCGTTATAAACCGGAAGCTCACGCGCGAAGGGAGCCGCGAGGGTAGGTTACCCTCAAAAAGTGCTATCTTATGGCTTTATACACTACTAATAATAACTACTAGGTATACGGTATGTGCCTTCTATGGCACTCTCTGCCAATACGTGTCTAATTTACCGACTTTAATGGCGATAATTTAATATTATTAACCTAGACTTGCTCGGTACTTCGATCTTGGTCATTCAAGTTGACACTGTGCATCAAGTTTGAGGCATATAATTGCAAGCCGATTACAGTTGAGCAGACCGAAAACTTAATTCTGCTCCTACGACACAAAGTGATGAAGGAAGAAAATCGAGGAACCCATTCATGCGAACAGAATACTGGGAAAATAGAATGCGAGCACATCAGCGTCTTGAATGAGTAGGTAGGTATATGACACAAAAAACAAAAGAAGCATACGCTATCGGAAACAGTCTAATACATCAAATATTTATTCTTAATTAAGAATTGTATTTTAGTATTGCAAATCTGAATTTAGGTGAATATAATTATACGTTCCGAATTTTCTTGAAAGTGACACACTTCACAATAAACTAATATAGAAAACGAAGCAAAGAGATTGCACTGGCCACAGTGCTGGTGAGAGCATCAGGAGTACCGGGAAGGCCAACTCGGCTGCTATCGCACCTCAGATAAACGAAAGGCAACGATCGAGAGACGTCAAGCAGATATCTCGCAGGCTCTGAAGTGATTTTAAACGTCCCGCTCGTTTTCTGGCAGGATTGAAGCGGCTTATCAGGGCTGATCCATCCAAGTCTACGAGTGACCTTGCTCTAAAACACGTCATGTTAGTAGGTTGATGACTATATCCAGGGTTCTGCGTCATGACCTTGGGATGAACTCTTTCATTACAAGGCAAGGGAACAACCTCACTGGCACCGCTCGTTCAGGAACTATTCTGATCGAGAGATGACCGATGTTCCTGAACCAGTTCAAAAATCCGGGTGGATCTCTCAGCATGTTTGTGGACAGAAAGAAGTTCATCGTGGACGAATGAGCCTATCATCAAGAGTGTCGAATGATCGCGTGCAATTTGTTTGAGGTCTCTGAGTTTACAAAAAGTAAAAATAATGTTTCTATTATGTTGTTCGGAGCCGTTGCAAGTCAGGGGGATGCCTCCTCATGTCATGTACGCATGACTTAGCATAATGAAAAACAAAAGACCTGCTGGCCAAGTTTCAAGCGCAAGTCAAAAACGGCGTCCAACAGTGCATTAGCCGCATTTCCTCAATATCCAGATAGAAAAATATATAAGGCATTTTTGTACACATGTGAAATTAAAAATTAGGTTCTAAGGTTTGCTAGGTAATGAAAAATAGAAAACGCCATCAATAGAACATAATTGTATCTCAATAACGGTAGTGCGAATGCATATCCAGCTTCACAACCATTAAAACTGAGCCTTTTTGTTGGGGCTGATGGCATTGGGTTAGAACGAAAACCGCAGAAAAAATTTTGGACACAGTATCACGTTCTACCCAAGGAACATCCAATTTATAACGACATGAATTTATTTTCAAAGTGTTTACATGTGGAGTTAAGCAGGGAGAAGATGTACATACGAGCTGTCGAGCTAGATATTTGCGTTGTCATGGGACAACGAAATGACCTTCAACGCAACTTCTAAGGTACGTACGTTACGAAACAAACTGATATCTTTTGCATCCTCAACCTACATGACGAGTGATGGAAAAAAATTAACAAAGTCAAAAGAAAATGCATTAAGATCAAGAAGTGAGAATGCAAAATAATGACCCTTTGGAGGATTATGTAGCCGAAGATGTAACCGTAGAATAGAACAGAAACGGATGGGGGCTTAGAACAATCTCGTCACGAAATGCAGATAAAGTGCGCACTAGATGAAAACAGGCGGTAATACCCAGGGCAAAAGACTCTTTACTTCTTTCGAGAAAGAAAAAGGAAAAGACCTATAGAACAGCTTGAAGCTAGATTTTGAGATCATTTACTGCCAAAATTCGAGAGGCTAGCTAGCCAGAAGTAAGCTGTCACAATATAGACTTGACCATCTCCACTAGTATTCACACGAATGAAAATTTAAACATTTTATCGTCACGGGTTTGGAGAATTCTAAAGGGAATTGAAGCAGATGTAAATGAGCAAATATGTCACAGGTACTCGGAACGCACCAAACGCTCTAGCAAAATGCCTACGCGTTTCGAATACGTGGCGGCGTCGCTGCCCCACTGATTTATAATAACTTCAAGTGCGAGGAGCGAGGCTGTTTATCAAAATACCCATGCGTTTGCGAAACGCCTCGAACATGAAGCCCTAAAATTTGAAGCAACTGGCACGACTCCTACTAAATATGCCAGATAAGCCAGCTGCGTGCGGTTACGTGCAGTGCGGAACAAACCGGCTCCTGCTTCTCCCGCTTGTCAATGGGACATCAACACATGGTGGATGACGTGCATAACACCAACTGAACCTCGTCTGAAACACAAAGCACCAATAGCATCAGAAGCAAGGGTACGTCAGCATCTGGAGAATGCAACCCAAAAGAGAAAAAGCCGGCGCGATCTCACACCACGAGCCTTACACTGCTTGTATCTCTAACTCTTCATTTACATATTCATCTCACTGACCTCGTGGGTAAACAATACGAAGCAGAGTCAAAGCTCAGGGAGCAACCGAAATAGCTGTTTCTCTAACTCTTATCTATGTACATTTTAAGTTTTTGGCAACGAGGAACGAGAAGACTGGTTTCTCGGAAGTAAAACGCTCGGGCTAAAGATGGTGTGAATATACCTAGTATTACGATACACTGCTAAGCAACACCCATTGTAACTACAAACAGACTCATGCCTTATCTTCAACTCGAGCGAATGGAATTTAGAAAAAAAATTACGAACGATGCAGTTACGGACCGAAAACAACGGCTCTAAACGAAGTCAAGTAAGCCGTTCTGTGGTCCCAGCACGGCTTGCCGAGCAGTGACCGTCGATATTTGTCCCAAATCGACTGTGAGGTGCTCGCTAAGGCTTCCTGCTTCGGAACGATAGCAATTCTTATTTCCCTCAGGGTAAGAAAGGGTACGGCTGTGGAGTCGGATGGCATGGTCCGACACCTTGATACGTTTTCCAGTTCCGACTCCGACTCCTGAACCTCCAAAAAATATAACTCCGACTCCGCAACCCGGAGAATGGGACACAAAGGTGGTAGGTACTGCATCAAGGATTGGCGAACCTTTACATTTTATAGCGTACACTGGGAGTTGTACAGGTACCGGTATTCGTTCACACTGCGAACTATGCTGCGATGATGAAATATGATCTTTTATGTCCATTTTCTGATTCAGAGCACAATTTTTCCGTATCCCCGGTATCAGGAACAGCTGTACCAACAATGCCCACATGCGCATGCATGACCTCGATGTGAAGTTAGATAGGAGCGTGCAATGACTATTGCAGTTGACGTGAAATGCGGCGGTTATATATACTATTCAGCGACTACGGCACAATACAATGCCTATTGTGATGAATAGAAGTCGAGGACCACGAAGCTGCAGCGTACGGCGTACTCAGCAGGCAAATGATGCATGCATTGTCATAGTAAAAAGCAGTTATATGAGAAATTACACCTCTGACTAAATAAACGCGATCGGCAAGTTAGGGAGCAATACACTACAGTAATTTCTGCGGTACTCAGAAGAACAGCAGCTGTTGACGATAAGTTATCATTGATTGTACATTACATTAACAGCTTGCACTGCAGTAGGTATTTCTTATCAATCTCTAAATGAAATTGGGTGAGATATATAGAGAATTATGCAGCAAGTGCAGTTAAGTGTTACAATAACGAAATTAGAGCAAGCTGTTGTTGACGTCTAAGAATAAAATATGTACCGACGGTATCGGTAGTATCGGCCGTTTTCGAGATTATCTGAATCAGCAGCTGAACCAAAGAGCGAAGGCATCGGGACACTTTTTTGGTAGGTATCGGGACATCTCTAGTAGGTATATAGCGATATGGAAACGCAGTCATCTTGTGGCCTATCCAATGATGTTCCTGTTATTTATTAACTTTTGTAACTTTCATGAATGACTGTGATACCTACTCACATAAAACAGTTCACATACATTTGTAATATGAGAAAGATGAGTTAGCATAAGAATAAACATGAATTTGCCATAAAATGATCCAATAATGCAGCATTTTTACTGTAAGAGAAAAGAGTGAACGTACGTGCGTAAAGATGAATCAGAGGGATTATGCATTCATACCTACTAAGAAAATCGTGAAAGTGAATGTTAGACAATGATGTGCTCGCTGAAAAAAAAAAAATTTAACGTGTATTGCTCCGTGATGATGAATTGGTAAGACACAATACTTGACGTTATCAGCGCTGAATAATAAAGAGATGCATGACTAACTAACAATTATTAAAGTAAAGCCTTCTACAGCGATAAGTTAGTAGCTAGGTATCCAAGGATGATTAACGGGAACAGGTTAGCGCACTGCCGAGCGGACGGCGCCTGCGCGCAGCGGACGTACGCAGCGATGACGTCACAAAAACCTAGTACATTTATCAGTAGCTATTTTGCATTGTTTCTTGATCATTTCATTTGGGCCTCCAGAGTGTCCTACATGTCCTACAATCATTATAGTTGCACAAAAATATGTATCAAAGCATCTACAAACTTTTTTTTAGTTCTCTGAAGGATAGAATTTTACAAGAACGTTCCTTAAAAGGCTTGAAAAAGAGCATATGATTTCAACCGGTATGTATCAGGAGCACTTTTAGAGCCAAGTTTATCGTCTTCAAAATGCAATAAATCGAGTGAGTTTTATCGCGAGTAATATGCCATTCTAAAGATTGATGTATACCGTATGAGTGAAAACCGCAATATTTTCGATTCATTTTCGTCTTCTACCGGTGATCTGCTTTCCTCTATAATTTCAAACGGCTGCATCAAAAATTGGCTCAGATGCGAGCAATTGAACGCCGAGATAGAAGAACTTTTAACAAGATTAGTAAGAGAAACATTAGAAGACAAAAATAAAATTACTTTCCTTCCGGCGAAGTAATACTAAAGCAAAAGTCTATATAGAATACGCAGAAGCCATACAATTGCTAGGTAAAATTAGAAAAAAAACATCAGCTGTTATACGCTGCGCGCGTTATAGCAGCAGTGTATAGCTGTAGGGTGGCATCCGCCTCACGTTAACTAACTTGCAAAACAAAAAAAACTACCGTACCATATTCCACATACCTACCTAAACTGTCTCACGGAATGATGTTGTTAAAACTGGCGAATGTTAAATTCATAATTTTTTCCAATGATGCTCTAGTTTTTACGATTAGGAGAGGCGGATATGCCTGTTACGGAAAAATCATCCTAAATAATAATAAAATTTTATCCTTCAGAGAGCTAAACTAGTTCGTAGATGCTTTGATATACATTTCTGTGCAACAATGATGATTGTAGGACATATAGGACACTCTGGAGGCCCAAATGAAAATGATGAAGCAACAATGTAAAAGAGCTGCGAATAACCGTACTTGAACTTAATGACGTCACACGCCCCATTACCCATGATGCACTACATCTTAGCTCCACCCCCTGGGTTAACCTGTGTGTCACATAATCCTTGGTAGGTAGGCTATCTAATAATAGACAATAGCTAGTAGACACAAAACGTTCCATTGTGATACCTTGGAAAGACAAAAAAAATAGTCAACGGTAGATACTCAACGACGAAGAGCCAACAACCACATATCAGCATAACAACAGGTACTTACCCACAAATGTTCGACGTGGATGCGTCACAGCCAGCAGCCAGCAGAGCGGCAGTGGGGGGGTTGTGGGGACCGTGCAGCAATTAAGGGGATGATGTTGATGATCGCGGCCACAGGTGGTGCGTACACCTGCCTCGGCGAGTGGAGCGCTTTCCGATGAGGTCCACAGCACCACACTGCAACATAGCACTACACGCACGATGTTGGGCGCACTTTATACGTTCCCAGTTTTCTTTCAGACCGAGAAATCACAAATTATCCGTTTTTATGAGCAGATGTATGCGTTTCACAAAATAATGACGGGATGTGCTGTATACTTGTGCTTCCACACATATTTATACCCACACCACATTTACGACCCTCTGCAGCTTGGATAGTTCACAAGGGTCACTGACTGTATATACGTAGGCTAAGTTACTGCACTCACTCAAATGAAGCTAGTCATATATCCTATCACATGAAAAAATATAGTTTCAAGATATTTATATTCATTGTAAAAGTATGCTCAGGATCACTGCCTACATTATGACATACTACTTCCATGCAATCAAGTGACTTCACAAAATAAACTTGGATTCCAATATTTGTGTTTTTAAGTGAGAACACTCTCATACAGGCTGCTCGCTGGTGCAAAGCACTGAACTTTACCGTACACTTGTATTAAAATAGAGCTATATGAATACGATTCTGAAAAAAAAAGCCAATTTTGAGGTTGAATTCTTTGTGCAGGAGTGGCTCACATAAATAAAACGTCAGTAAGACAATAGCTAATTAACACTTTAGCCAATTGAGGGCACAAGGGGGGCACCGCCACGCACAGCACTGCGTAGGTCAAACGAAGGCCTTTAGGCGCAGGTACATACAATATATCTGCGAACAGAAAGAAATAGAAAATATTCATGAAATTATAAATAAAAGCTGGTAAACAACGGGAATAAAAGTTAACATAATAGTGGAGAAAGCTCTCACTATAGCCACACTGAAGAACGAGTCTGTCCCTCGTTTGCAATAGGTATGGCAGTCACGCATAACTCAGAGGAACTGTAAATGGCAACATTCTGTAATAACAATAACCTCTTCGTTTAAATATTCAAACACTGCCCTAACAATTGTGCAAGCGGCATCATGAAGACGAGTGAAAAACACCTTAGAGTGTGCGGCAGATCTATACGCGAGATATAGCGTACGTATCTATAGCAATACATAAATGCCTCAAAAGTTATGAACAAAGTAGAAATAAAATTGCACGCTGAAAACGTGAAAGCAAAGCCGGCAAGACATGCAGCGTAGACATACATTTTTCAACAGTATTTTTTATTAAGAAAAATCTGTTCCGTAGCAAGTTGGGTGAAGGTCCCAAAACGATTTTCCCACAGACTCTGGGTCATGATTATTATCATTAAAATTTAACGCCCGGGCCACCACGGACAGGTAGTACAACCCAAATGAAGCATATTACAACACCGGGAAGCCCAAAACGCTGCTAAAGAATATCAAACAAAAAACAAGTCACAGCTGACTTAAACGCCTACATGCCAACACGTCCGAAAGCTGATGCCGGCAATGAATTCCAGACCCCAACAGACCAGGGCACGAAGCACCGACTGAGCTGACGAGTTCGGCATCCAACACTCTCCAAAGTGAAAGAGTGCGCGTTAACAGCAGCACGTGTAATCCTCTTAGAGACTTGAGGGCAGGGACTGAAGAACACAACCAATGTCTTACATTATTGTACAGTGTGTACACCTTATACATATAACAGAATCCGGCAACCTCTCTCATATATGGGACACATTCACCAGATCATAAGCTCAAAACATGTTACACTTGAACCAAGAAGCCACCCATGGCCTGTTTTCGAGAGATTTGTGCATCAGCGAAAGGAGAGAATCTCATGAACGCTGAATCCATCATGCATCACCTGCTTAGTGCAGCCATGCGGATCCGGGGTGATGATCTGACGATTTTACCTGGGCTGGGCAATGGACATGGATCCGTGACCCTCTGCAGCAACAAAGTGGAGGAGGTACGATGATCTGGGCTGGCTTTAGACCTGTGATTCTCTGTAGTAACAAGAAACCGTCCCGCGACTGTTTGCAGATCCTGTATGATGAAGCTTACCTCTGAACTGAATTTGTACTGGTGCCTCGTCCAACGCTAAGGGAAGATTTCAATTCGCAGCTGTAGAATTATGGGCAAAATTAGAGCTGCGTAAGTTGTTGAAGCTTGCAGAATTAACGTCAGTTACGGTATGTTGGAAGTAGTTCGATCAAGTGGAGGTCCGCTAGCTTTTTAATAACACTGAATAGTTTTCTGATGAGACATTGCATTTCGATATTTGTTTTTATATCTTAACTGCGCATTTTGCCATATAGTCCTGTAGGTTCGTTTTGTTTCATCGCCTCCTCAAATATTTCAATTACCCTCATAGAGGTTGTACTGACCTCTTTGTAAACCCTGCTACACTACGTCGTTTCTGAAAATACAAATGACTGAAGCCATTTCAATATAATAAGGCAAGTCAACTGACTAAAGCGCAGGCCTGGATTTGTACGTCACGCAGATGGGCCGAACGGTTCAGTCCCAGGACTGAATTGTTAGACGCACCCTGACTTTTTAGTATCTACATAGCTTAACCATAAATAATGTTATATGCTCACAGCTACAATTAGGGTTAAAAAATAAATGCTGTCACCTGAAACTCTTAGAATGTATATCTTAAAAAAAAGAAAAAATACGACCATATGTTTTTAACATATCCACATAAAGCTTAATTCAATCTCACCATTCATCAACCGCTTTACGCACATCAATTGGAAATTTGGCAACTGCAGCAGCAAGGTGGAGTAAGCCGAGATTTCTGAGTGGTTGAGAGCAAGCCATAATCTCCAGTCGGTACTGACCGCTGTTTGTAATACAAAGGATTCAAGTCTGGCCTCCCAGATGGCCAATCATCAGCCTTGATAGAGCCAGGAACATTCTGGAAGAGCCACAGGTGAGTGACGAGTGACTTTTGCTTGTGTGCTGGGACCGTACTTTGCTGAAAGCTCCACTCTTATCCACTGAACAAAGAAGCTCTCATGGGTATATTCTGGCGGGCCCTTTCCCTGCCACAATATAGGGCCTATTTGGGTCTCACGAACCCAAGGGTTCCAAGTGCCTTTTCCGCAAAGGGTGTTGCAGCTGGCCGCAGTTGATGCTGACAAGGTTAGTTTTGTACAGTTAGGTAGGTTCTCTACTTTTCCTTTTCTGTTCCGCGAGATGGGCTGTCGATCAACATGGCCGACCTAGTTCGCGGGGCTCCTTTACTCTCTTTCGGGTGGAAGGCCACGTAAGGGGCCGTCCATTCGAATGTCACTTACTCTTCTTTGCGCCTTGTTTTCCTGCCTGTAGTAGCGCACGTGGCCGACTCGAGGCAAGTTATGTCATTGAACACTTGGTCGTCCGTGGTGTGTTACGCCCACGGCGGCCGCACAGAGCCTCACTGCTTGGATCACACTTTGTGTGGGTGTCGTGGTAAAACATGAAGTTAATAATAATAACAAGAACTGCACAAAGAACTGTTCATGCACTTGCCTATCTTCAAGAACGTCATCAACGTACACACGAGCAGTGGCTTTAAGCCTTGTATTCAATAATTTGTAACAGAATTTATGTATATAGGTACTTCGCATATTTCGGGCTTATCTGGACAGAAAACGCAAATTATCATAATTTGTAACCTTTAAGTAGTTGAAAAATGAAGTTTTCTATCCAGGTATGTCTCAAATACGTAAAGTAGGTTCCAAGAATATCAAGCCCCGTCTAATAATCCATCCAGGGACTATAGCTGTACCATGATCGGATACTTTTCGATGTAGGCCTACAGACAGACCCATGCTTGTACTTCTGGAGGCCTTGGACTTGCTAGAGAGGTTCAAATTTTAAAGGAAACCTCCGTTAACTCAACGCTTTCTTTACTTAAAAAAAGATCTGGCAGCATCTTGCAGAGTGAATTGCATGTCATAACAAAGATCATTACAAGAAGGTAGGAACTTCCACCAACAGCGCAGCCCTCAAACGAAGCTTCCCGTCACAATTAACAAAGCACCATGCGCGGTTTTCGCAGCTCCCACGATTATTAATTGCTATTTATAATACGCTTTGGATCATTTGGCTCACATGTTAGATTTGAAATTCTGTTCGGTTGAAATTGTAGTTTTAGCGCACCAAACGGTTTCCGTAAGAAATGTAAGTACATGCATCGGCTCTATTAACTATATTATAAGTAGCTACCGGTAATTAGCTACCTGCCCAAGGAGGTTATGTTTTCGTCGAGTTTGTCTGTCTGTCAGTCGCCAAGATGACTCAAAAAGTTATGGATGGATCTTTACGAAATTTATAAGAGTTGTTAGGTATGTTAGGAGGAACAGATGATTAACTTTTGGTGAATATCGGTTTGTTTGTTTGTCAGGCACTTTTTACTTAATGTCATAACGCAAAAAGTTGTCAACGGATTATTATGAAATATGCTTCAGATGTTATGTAAATAACGAAGAGTAAATGACCAATTTTCTGTGACGATCTGTTCGTTCGTTTATCTCTATGTTTTCTTTTATGTTTGTTGGCAAAATAACGCAAAAAGTGTTGAACAGATCTTTATGAAATTTACAGGAATCGCTAGAAATGTTAAAAGACATATATGATGAATGATCACTGTATAGATTTCAGAAAGTGAGGAGTAGTAATCTTTGTTTATATACAGCTTAAATTGTATCCCAAATGTCCGTAAATTTATAAATAACTTTTCTTCAAACACATTGGTGCGTTGGAGGTATGCAGAATATGCGGAGATGAAAATAAGGTTGTCTTCAGAATAGAAACTTTAAAGTATAAAAAACACATATTTGTATAAGTGAAAGCTACGAACTAATGCAAACAGTAACTCGAACAATTACTCCCTACATCGACTTACGTTAGAGAACAGTACAACATAACTTCAGTTACACTGAAACATTCACAGCCTTTGGTTGAAGAAGTTACTCCAATACGTGACGCAACGGAGCAATGCGCACAACATCCTATGCAACTATATATAGGAGCCCACTTGGGGTCCTATAGTTGAATAGACCCCTAGCTGTCTGTATAGGCTACCTACTTCGTAAGCTGAGGGCAACAGCAAATCCATTCAAGTATGACCTACGGCAATTTTTTTTTTCGGTAGGAATTTCTGACATGAAGAAGTACGTACTCACAAGTTTAGGTATGACAGCGCCCACTTATTGCGTAAGATATGCTTGTAACAAAGCCGTACAGATTCACAACTATTATCTAAAGCATATTGTGTAAAAATATTTATAACGGAGTTGTAGATAATCTCAAGTCTAACATAGGCTATTCCTTTTGTAATAAACATCTGCAATGAACCTGTAAGCACTCTCATCTCTCAACTATAATACAAGTAAATATTAAATACCTGTATATACACATTATCCACTTGCGTAACCACTATGATTAAAATCAAGCATCGCCGTGTATCGCTTAGCGTGATTCCTTTGCCGTATCAACTGTTAGTAATATTGTACCGGTGCTAATCCCCAGAGGTGGGACGCGCCTCTGATAGGCTATAAAAGCTAGTCTCAGAGCTGCAGCAGACAGACTAGGTATTACCGGCGACCTACCCGGTTGGTGCAGCGCGGTTGTGACTATCGAACTATACAGCTAGAAGGCCCATCCACACTAAGGTCTAATCTATTGAGTGTTTGTGCGTAGACATTCGCATAGTGCACCTATATATGCAAGAAGTATAATGGACGAAGTAGCACGAGCAGAATTTCACGCACGCTCATGGGATGCAGTAGCGCGAGCAGAATTTCACGCACGCTCATGGGATGCAGTAGCGGGAGTAGAATATCACGCACGCTCATGGGACGAAGCAGCGTGAGCAGAATTCTCTAATCTATAGACTGAAGAAAAAAAAATGGACAAAAGCAGCTTCAGTTTCTGCTGTTCATAGGACGGGAATTATTACTTTACTTTAGAAAGGTTACTTTGAATGTCAAAGCAAGGAAGGTAACGAGCTGTAGCAAGACTGCTGTGCTCACAGCCGGCACTAA
The DNA here is from genome assembly GCA_001587735.2 of Parhyale hawaiensis. Lineage (NCBI taxonomy): Eukaryota > Metazoa > Arthropoda > Malacostraca > Amphipoda > Hyalidae > Parhyale > Parhyale hawaiensis. The sequence goes on from LQNS02000211.1 coordinate 34,916,162, forward strand.
ATGCGAAAATACTGGACGGACGCAAGCCGAAAAACTGAACATAAAGAGCAATGCCCGGCAGGGCCGACACTGCGATGCCACATAGCGTAGCAATAACTCTCAATACGGTAGCTAGTTCTTGTAATATTAAACGTACTTACAAATGTAATGTATTTTCAGTAGCAGTCAGTTTCGAATATACTGTATACAAGAATACTGTTGCAAGAACTATTACACATAAAAGGAAATCTTCCTACGCCAAGATTCATGAGACTGCTACATCTCTCTCGGAAGTTTTCCATATTTTCAGTGTTCTGCTCCTGCCCACATAACTTTCGTGTTCTGCTCCTCTTCAGATAACTTTTGTGTTCTGCTCCTGACCAGATAACTTTCGTGTTCTTCTCCTGTTCAGATAACTTTCGTGTTCTGCTCCTGTCCAGATAACTTTCGTGTTCTGCTCCTGTTCAGATAACTTTCGTGTTCTGCTCCTGTTCAGATAACTTTCGTGTTCTGCTCCTGTCCAGATAACTTTCGTGTTCTGCTCCTGTTCAGATAACTTTCGTGTTGCGCTCCTGTCCACATAACTTTCGTGTTCTGCTCTTGTCCAGATAACTTTCGTGTTCTACTCCTGTCTAGATAACTTTCGTGTTGCGCTCCTGTCCACATAACTTTCGTGTTCTGCTCTTGTCCAGATAACTTTCGTGTTCTACTCCTGTCAAGATAACTTTCGTGTTCTGCTCCTGTCCACATAACTTTCGTGTTCTACTCCTGTCCAGATAACTTTCGTGTTCTGCTCCTGTCCACATAACTTTCGTGTTCTGCTTCTGTCCAGATAATTTTCAAATTAAGAGATTACAGCTGTGAGGGTATCGGTCAGGCTGCAGCACACACCTTTGATAATTTGGCAGTCAGAGTAACATTTCTTCGAGAGCAAAGTAATAATTCCCGCCCATTGCGTAGATGAAACAAAACTTCTTTGTTCCCTTTCTGCAGTTCTATGTTAGAGAATTTTGCTCACGCTACTTCAATGCAAGCGTGAGCGTGAGTGAGTAGCAAGCATGTATACTCACCAGCAACAGCCACGAGCACTGACACAATCCACAAGTTGTATGTACCAAACGCGATAACAAATAATATTCTATAAGCTGAATTTTTATGAGCTGGCTTAATTCTTCACAAATGACTGGGTAATTAGGAGTTCACCGTTTATTTTCAACCGAATTAAGATTTTCTATGTTTTTCAACTCTTACAATGCCATCCGTGATGCGATCACTTCAGCACATTTAACGTCTTTCACGAAAGTACCTGACGAGTCGGATGAGTAACTTACAGACAGGAGGTATACTACTATATATATATATATATATATATATATATATATATAGTAGGGCACGCGGCCATCAGGTGATGACAGAAAAATTACTTCAACAAACCCCTTTTTTCTTCACTTTTTTGCGGTTCATTATTCAGGAATGTTTTTTCATTAACAAATCTTTTTCATCGGCATCGGTATCGTGAGCTGAGAGAAATAGAAATATTCGGAGCAGGAGGTAGCACACTCTAGCTAGTATCTGCCCTCGTCTTATAAAAAGTTCAGACGTCATTACTAGGTTTAGAAAATTAGCTGGGTAACGGCTTTCCTGCAATTCAGCAAATGAATTTGCTCCTATACTATAATTCTTCAGATCGGAACGGAAAGATCAATCATGCAAGTAAGCAACCAAAACACTGAGAATTATCATATAGGCCTAGTGGAATATTGGTAGATTTTAAACATAGCACAGGGAATAAAATCTTTCTGCTGTCGTGAAAGCGACCATGTCTACCGCACTACTGGTCTGAGTTGCAGGAATTTACGTCAACCAGAATATCTCACTACACAATAATACGCAGTTGGTCGGTTTCCGCGGCCCGATGTGAAGGATTAGATACGAGACAATTCACCTGCCAGATAGCACTGGAGAAGGTACCTTTCGAAATCTAAGCACTAAAGACGACTGAGGTACCTCGAAATGGTAGCGGAGATATTATTAGGTTGGAAACTAAGCTCATGCCGGTCTAAACATTCCAAAATGCTAAAAAAAAACGGCACGAATTTAGTTTCCAACCCAACAGAATGCACCTCCGTCCCACTGAGAATGTATTTTTCTCTGAGTAAATCAACGAGTGGAAAAGAAAAATATTCCGTGAAACAAAAGAGACCAGGAAATTGGGATTTCGTTGAAATAGGTAATTATTGTTTTGCCGTCATTTGGTGACTGCGTGAGCCTCTCGAAGTCGATAGGGGGGATGGGGGGTAGGTACTTGAAATAAGGAGTCGAGTCGGACTCTGGTTAATCCCACAAGGAGTCGAACTTAAGACCGTTTAACTTCGGAACCCTGGTGTGAATTACACAATTTCTAACGTGTCCAAAAGCACACAGCAGGCGTTAGAGCTAACTGATCTCTCCAACGCTGGGCTCTGACAAATCTGCACTTCAAGTGCGACAATCCAGCGATTTACGGCATACAGCAGCTCTCTGTAGCCGCACAAGGGAGGACCCTACGCGTGCCACAAACGGTCGGATAGGTATGCAGTATACGGTCAAGTAGGTATGGGGCAGATTTAGAGTACCTACAGGGAATTAAGGTCTAAAGCAGTAGTTCTCAAACTTTTCTATTCCTGGCACCCCTGGACAACTTACATGTTCTCGCACTCCCTACAAATTTACGTAGCCATATGATGATGTCAAAGGAAATTCATAGGTAGGTACCAACTTTTGTGCCACAAATTTAAGTTAGTTTACGAATAACTGAGAAACAAAACAGTATTTCGCACCCATGAAAAGGTCCTTTCGCACCCCTAGGGGATACAACAACCTCAGTTCAGGAACCTCTGGTTTGAAGACAGGCGTGCACCTACCCATATCTATTTACTTGGGCGTCCATTTTCTGTCCCGTTAAAGGATTTATTACACCATTGCAAAATACTGTAAGTTTTCCTGTATCATTGCAATACGTCTGACATACACTGGGCAACTATTGATGAAACTTTCTTGCTATTTCGCATAAGATTAACAGACCATAAAATACATAAATATAACAATAAAAAAATAAGTAAAACATACACAATTATATACCGAAGGCAAGAGCAAGGATATTTCGCATCTTGTCTACAGAATTTCATCTCAGCCGTCCACGAAAAATAGAATTCCCTCATGCAAAGTTAACAGCGTTAAATGGCAATAAAGGTCAGCATGATTATTAGATGCTGGCCTACGCCTTGTATTGATAATAAATATTGTAGCGCGATAACAGTGAATGTAAAGTACCTATACGTCTAGGTCTGCTCTATGAGGATGTTGCCAAGAAAGGTTGTGAAAAGAACGTGCATATTGTCCAGGTAGTTTGGTGACAATATAGCTATGCACGGCGCTATGCGACAAAAATGTACTGAGAAATCTGTTGACTGTGCATTTACCTGTTGACTGTGCATTAACCTTTACCACATTATTATTATTAAAATATACCAGGCTGGCGGCGAGAGAACGGAGGAAACTCCATAAGGTTATCAACCCTCACACAACCAGCCCAGCAAGAGAAGAAAGAAACAGAAACCTAAAAATCATAGAATCCCTCAACAAGGTCCCAAGCCCTTAGGAAAATCATACTGTGTCGGAGGAAGGACACCCTGCTTCTCAAGAAAGCGACCCAACCTCGACGCAACCAGCCTCTCGTAAACTTTGGACAAAACAGGAGTGATCGCGATGGGTATACAATCGGAAGACACCACGGTGTCTATCGCCATTTAACACCACATAGCCTAAGTGTAGTAGAGGTTTGCACCGAAGAAGCCGTACTGACAGTTCATACTTCTGCTTTACACATGCACACCAGGGGAAGAAATACCGCACTACAGCATCATAACACATTCTTTGTTGCCGTCGCAATTTTCAAGTAAATATTACATGACCATCAAGTTCAGGTAAAATTCACTTTAGTACAATCAACGGATAGTTTCTCTCCACGTAAGGGAATAGTATACGGCAGATACACATCTTCTTTGGGATACTCACTGGAATCGCTTTGTGTCCAACCTCTGAAGTTTGAAGCAAGATCTTCACATCCATGGAATAAATAATTAGCAGCTACCGGTACGTAGTGATCATCACTTGCAGTGCTGGAGCATGCATTAAAAGCGGTGAAAAAACTGCATTTCTATATGCGCGCAGCACATTATAAAACTGCCCTGATATCAAGGAGGTTTGATAGGTGGAGGTAGCAACGGCTACGGAGTTCGGGGCTAAAATTCTTCCGAGCCTCAAGCCTGGCTAGCTCCCTGATTGAATGGAAGAATGGTTGGGAGCCTGTGACTGGCGGGCAGAGAGGAGCCATCAGAAGACAGAAAAACTTCCCTGGCCAGTTGGGCGAAATGTGGTAGTGTTCCTTCCTTCTATCAACCTCCACGATGTATATGTTGTGCGCGTTTGGTGGATTTGCGCGATCGATCGATCGCGCAAATCTACCAAACGCGCACATCATATACACTATGTACGTACAGTAACTTACAAGTGTTTGTACCAGCTGCGCTTTTGCAAGTAGTTTAATGTAAACAGGAATCACGCCTTTATTTTAACTTACATATGTTTNCGATCGATCGCGCAAATCTACCAAACGCGCACATCATATACACTATGTACGTACAGTAACTTACAAGTGTTTGTACCAGCTGCGCTTTTGCAAGTAGTTTAATGTAAACAGGAATCACGCCTTTATTTTAACTTACATATGTTTACTATATAGAAATATGAGCTGAGTTGGTAATCAAAGCTGAGACGTTTAATTGCAACGTATAATGATTGCACAACTCATCATCACGGTATGCTGTGTTGACTGTGTGGCTGCTTAACATCCTTTTAACTAAGGTTTTTTTTTCAAAATTTCATCCTTCAGAGAGCTAAAAAAGTTCGTAGATTCTTTGATACGTATTTTTGTGCAACTATAAATATTGTAGGACATGTAGGACACTGTGGAGGCCCAAATGAAATAATGGAGAAACAATGCAAAATAGCCGTATTGCCGTACTTGAATTTTGTGACGTCACACGCCTCACTACACATGGTGCACCGCAGCTTAGCCCCGCCCCCCGGCTTAACCTTATGTGGTCTCATCATCCTTGGGTAGTACCTATAGCTACTTCCTTGAGCAAAGCGGGATTCACAAAACCCTTTAGCTCGATGAGCTTTCAGAAACGAGATTAGCTCTAAAAGCTAGACCACGCCATACATTGAAGAGACACTGACTCATAAGGTAAATTTCAGTCCCGCAATTGGGCCTGACTGCACGGTGCCGCAGACGCATTTTTATATGTTCTCCCATAACTGTCTCATACTTTTATTATGCTCTTTGACTTCAATCTTTTACATTCAATAGTGCCTGGCAAACCTGTACATAGGTACTTCTAAAACTTCTATACGCAACAAATTCACAAAAACACTACAGCTTGAACTTGAAGTGTACTTACGTACCGCAACTGTATATATAACATCCTTTGATATTTGCAGAAGAGTAAAATTATTTCCCAATATTTAGTAAAATTAACAGTCTCGTGTTTTAGAACAGAAGCTTCTAAAATTGTGGTATGTTCGATTTGTAATGAAATGCCAAGTAAACATCTAACGGAGTTGCTAACTAAAATTATTTTGCATACGTGCTTAGCTTAGATACAATTTTTATATTCCTAGAAACTATGATGAATTTTCAATTACATTATTCCTGGCGTCTGAAGGTAGGATATATATCGCCTACTGAAGATATATGATTCTGAATTTCAATTCTCTGCTTTGCAACGCATTCCTTATGGTACGACGAAAAAATTAATCTTTGTTTGAGGTCTCTGACACTTGACACTTACGTAAATCGGCCTCCAGGCCCAATTGCGAGGGGCCCGATTTCAGTGTCCAGTCAATGTATGGTGTGGTCTATGGCTCTAGTAATTTGGGAGTCGAGTTTCCGGTTACCTCACCATATTATTTGGTAGATGAATTTTCTCCTATCTAAATCCTAACTGTAACATCGTGACAGAGAGATACACCAAGCAACCAGCTGTGCATTACTATACAGATGGTCATCCGCTAAACTGCACGATACAAGTAGTCAAGTACTGCAATTTATACTAAGTATCGCTGGCGTCCACACCTTGCCGTAGTAAATTTTCAAACTACTTTTCCTGAACAAAGTTCCAGGCCAGGAAAAATGATGCACTGAAACCAACAGTGCAGAATTTATGTGTATCCTAAGCGATTGACACAGAAAACCCTGAGTGCGCACTCGACTCACACATAACTCATTTGAAGAAAAAAGCCACTATCAACCAAGGAGCTTCTAATGGGAGGAGCAAGCCCAAGCACTCTTTGGGCGAGTAGACACATGGCTTTGTCACGTGATCGAAGCTGGCGTTTGGAGTCCTCAAAGTGGCTGAAGTAGCAGTGGTCAGCAGATATAATTAAGGAAGATACAGAGAGGCAGTTCTTCAATATTATTGCAAAGACAATCGTGTCTAAAGATTTATATCCCAGGGTTCACCCTGTTACTTTCATCATCAGATGGTATACACTATACAGGATACAAGTTTCCTTTACATACTTCCATCTGCTCGGAATTGCGTCGATGGTTAATGTCCATAAAAATTTGAGCTCACGACTCTTTCCTATATAGGCTGCGTGAATCAATGCCGCTCTCCGATTGGATAAGCCACTCAGCCAGTTTAAGGGAAAAGTTTTCTCGCAACGCTCCCGTAGGATAAATAGAGAGGGTGCGCGCCTCTCTATTAGAACCTTCTTCCTATCAACACGTAAAAGTGCTTTCATACTACTCAAGCACTGAATAGCCACTGATGAACTGACCAGCTAGAGCATGGCAACAGAAGCGACAACACCGTATCCCAGATCATCAATGAATGCAAAACCACTAGGTATCTTACTTACCCACCACTATTCTGCGACAAAGACCTGTGGAGGCCACAACAACGTGCGCTACACTACGTACAGTCATTATCCATGAAAGCAAAAGTAGTATCACTCGTTCCCACTACTGTTCGAGACAAAGCTCTCTGAATGACGAAACAATATGTAGATGCATTACGCACAGTCATCACACCGAATGCTACAGCTAGAACTCATTCTGCAGAGGAAAACACGAATCCGACAAAGTGCAAACCAATATTATAGCGGTGCTCGGGAGGTGGCAATACTGAACGAGTGCTTTATTGGCTATTGCTTGAGATACTCGATAAGTGTGCCACACCTACGAGTACAATTACCTGAACAAAAGCGAGTTATATATATATTAACTTCTGCGCCACTGACGGCGTTTCCAATAATAACTAGAGCACTCTGAGAGCGCATACCTCCGCCAAGTGAGGCAACGGTAGCAAAAAATTCAAATTGGTTCTGAAACCATAATTGTCTTTGTATCAACTCCAAAATCAATCATTTGTGCCTTTTTATATTAATAAAAGCTTGTTCAACTTTCTTGAAGATTCGTTCATTGCTTTTTGAGTTGTAGTGTTAACAAACGTTATGACAAACATAAGTCAAACATACAAACGAACAAACCGATCTGCACCAAATTTTGATCATTTATGTGTTTTAACATTACTAACAACCCCTATAAATTTCATAAAGATTCATTCGTTATTTTTTGAGTTATTGTGTTAACAAGCATAAAATTAAAAACAGTGACAAACGAACGAACGAACAAACGGATCATTACCAAAATTTGATCAGATAATCTTTGTTATATATTCAACAACTCATGTTAATTTCATCAAAATCCATTCATAACTTTTTGAGTTATGGCATCGAGTAAAATGAGGCAGACAAACAAACAAACGGATGGACATATCTTTACCAAAAGTTAATCATCTGTTTCTCCTAACATACCTAACAATCCCTGTAAACTTCATCCAAATCGGTTCATAACTTTTTGAGTTATCTTGGTGACAGACAGACAAACACACAAATAAACAGACAGACAGACAAACACGACGAAAACATAACCTCATTGGCGGAGGTAATTATTAGGAACAGCGCTTGGTTGCTCCCTTTGGAAGCCTGGCAACGTTGCCAACAGCCCGTCTAAAAAATTTCGCAAAAAGTTAGTCAATGTTAGACGTAACCAGTCAGTTATTATGACGTCCGAGCAGCATTTTCTAAGGACTGTCAGTCCTCATGAGTGAGCAGAGCCTCAGGAAGCCAAGTGGCGCAGAAATCAATATACACTTCCCAGAAAATCTTGAATAGCTCACGTAACGGCACACAGTTGGCAGACTTCATAATATCTGCACTTAAGGAGAAGTCAACGACAGGATACTTGTGGCAATCGCAGGGCTATAATTGCGTGCCTCTCACACACAGTAGGTGCACTTCGCAAGGTGCACACTGGGGTGACCTCTCTTACACCGGGGCCGAAATTAGAGGTACACTCAGGAACAATGGGATGCGAAGCTCTGCAACTCGCATATAGTTCATGCTACCGCGTGTACAATCATTTTAGGACGACGAGCGTGCTGCCTAACCTCGCTTCCCGCCGTTCGTGTAAACGCCTATTTGGTTGCCTCGACATTAAACTCGCTTCTCTAATTGATAACATGAGGTGCACATTCATTAGTATAGTTGCATATCGCTTACTCCACGTGAACATTTTAACCCAACCACCATTTTCTGCTGTGCGCTAGCACGCGGAAGCCTGTGGCTCTCTAGTGCGATCAGATCATTTTAAATCCTTAGCAGTTTGCAATAGTTCAGACATCAGGGTCCTAGAATCTCTTTACATCTTTCGGCAAGAACCTGTTTTAAATGATGAAAATAGTGCCCACCCGCTTATTATTGTTAACCACTATAGAATGTTTTAGTTAATTTATTCATATTTCAATCTGCTATAAGTGCTGTGTATCCTATTAACTTTGAATTTCAATTATATCATTATATTTTTCAGATGTACTGAAGATGGGCGAAGACCCGAAACATACACTAATTTTATGACTTTGATGATTTTTATTTTCACAAATCAGTGAAATCACTGACGATATTTTGTAATAGCTAGGACATAGAGAAAAACACGGAAGCTCCATGCAATGGGCAACATGCTTATTAGGAAATTTGGTTACTGTTCTGCAAAAGTCAAATGCCAGCTGTTTCAGAGCCACTGCTACCTCTTGCATTGTAACTCACTTTGATGGAACTTTGAGCAGAACCCACTAAAAGCCTAAATGTAGTTTATAATGATACTTCGATTTCGTCATTTTATGAATGTCCTGAGGTCATCAAGTGAAAAAGTAGTGATTGCTCAAAGGCATATAGCTACGGAGTTACAGATTGCCTCAAAGTCAGGGCAAGGAAATGCGCTCTCCGTCGCCAAATCAGGATACAAAAATCTAATTCTAAAAGTGATCCGTAATAGTTCTGGCAACAAACTATCCAACATATTCAACCGATGGTAGGTACCGCACATTTGTACAGACGCCAAACAATGGACCAAAGTGTAGTCTAGTAAGTTTCGACAATATGAGGAATGCCGTGTTAATCTAACTCTAGTGATAAGGGTTTTGTATCATGTGACTGATGTCTTTATGCCACTCACGAGTAGCTAACATATAACTAAATCTATACAGTAATTCACATCATTGTCAGCATACCATTTTCTTACCAAAACTAAGAAGTTTTATGGATTTAAATAGGAGTGAACGCATTTTTTTTTACCTTTTTGTTAGCAGATAGTGCTAAATTTTTTATGACTTCACCAACAGCAAATCTTGTCAACCCTAGCCGAGTTGTCTGAAATTATGTACTAGATTTACTCGAACTAGTGAAGTACCTATTAACAAGTCCATGAGTGAGGTTCTCAAACATCGTAAATCCAACCAAGCTTGCACAGAATTTTATAACATCTGCGGTTTTGATGAAGTAAATAGAAAACTATTTGGTTCTCTATTTTTCCAGAACATTCAAAAGCTAGTGAAGCGTCTTTGAGCGAACTAGTTGGTATAATTGACAAACACCAAATTAACAACTAAATGCCAGATCTTAGCACAGTGAAGCCTACAGCTTACTTGACAGTGTCTTCAGGCATCACACTGTTACTGACGGAGTTGCTTTCCATGTATTGTGATCAAAGCCTTCGATGGCTCGAGGCAAGTAGCAGAAAACAGCGAGTATACTTGAACATAGTTGTTAAAGTTTTTTTTTTAAAACTTCCACCGGATTTTTATCATTTAATTGAACATAATTGCAAGTCTAGAGTGGAATTTCCAAGGGCCAAACCCCCAGGCTTTGTTCGCTGCCTCATTAAATTTTTGGCATAGCGGATAGTGCAATTTTCCTACCTTTGCCTCGGATCATTTGATGGCGAAACGCGACTGCGTTCCGTTGCCAAAAGTCTAACTCCGTAAAATGAGAGAATATATAATCGGTGCGACATTATACGTGATTCTCGGAATACTTACTCTTTGGACTGACAGCTTTTCAGAACAGTATATTTAGGTAGGTACCGCTTTCTCTTTTGAGTAACATTATTTGAAGCGTCTTTTACAAAGGACACTGAATAACATTATGTAAGGGTCACTTTTGGATTTCATCTCTAATATTAATAGCGTTGTTCCTTCGTTCGTTCCTTCGTGTGTTACCCAAGGAGGTTCTAATAGAGAGGAGCGCACCCTCTCTATTTATCCTACGGGGGCGTTGCGAGTAAACTTTTCCCTTAAACTGGCTGAGTGGCTTATCCAATCGGAGAGCGGCATTGCCTCACGCAGCATATATAGGAAGGAGTCCTGAGCTCAAATTTTTATAGTCATTAACCATCGACGAAATTCCGAGCGGATGGAAGTATGTAAAGAAAACTTGTATCCTGTATACCATCTGATGATGAAAATAACAGGGTGCTCACCCTGTTATTT